>BPLT01000140.1:145000-745000 GCA_019656295.1 Rhododendron mucronatum var. ripense | reverse complement strand
GGAGGACAAATGATTATACAAAACAAAGTGAGAAATAGAATAAGATGTACAAGTGCGTGTACCATTTCTTATTGCAATGGGAAGCTGAAGGTGGATTGGTAGACGGCTGATCTATAGGCGGTAGAGGAGACCCGGGGGGGGGGGGGGGGGGGGGGGGGTAATGAGAAGAATCCACTAGAGAAGTAGTCAGAGGGTGACAAACATAGACCTAGGTAATCGGGGGTCTAGCAACAGTTGGAAGTACCGGAGTAGAGATTAGTGGATTCTGTACGTGAGTGTTGTCTTGAGAATAATAGGGAATCGTCTCAAAAAAGGTGACATCGGCACTAACAAATTGCTTACGTAATGTAGGACTGTAATACTTGTACCCTTTTTGTGTTCATGAGTAACCAAGAAAGATACATTTATTAGAGCGAGGATCAAATTTGGAGCGATCAGGGTGCAATTTGTGAACAAATGCAACACAACCAAAAATTTTTAAAACATGACATGAAAAGCTAATTTACCCTGCAAAACACTAGTCGGCATTCTATTCAAAAGGTACCCAGCAGTTAGAACTGCATCTCCCCAAAAGAAATTGATACATGCATGTGGATCATAAGAGCACGAGCAACGGCCAGGACAGAGCCATTTTTCCGTTCACCAATACTATTTTGTTGTGGGGTTATGACACAAGTTATTTGATGGATAATGCCTTTAAAGTCTAGAAAGTGCTGAAAAGGTTTAGCTAGATATTCTTGAGCATTATCGATACAAAAAACTTTTAGGTTGGCATGAAATTAATTTAGCACTTCAGCATATAATGATTGAAACACAATAAGATTAGCAATCGTGCCGTAAGAACATAAATCCAAGTTAAATGAGATAAATCATCAAAACGATTACAAAATACTGAGAGCCACATAAACTAGAGGTCCAAGATGGTCCCCAAATATTAGAGTGAACAAGAGCAAATTAGGTGAATTAGTGTGAGGAGAAAAAGTAACTCTCAGATGTTAACTGAGTTCACAAGTTTCACAATTAGAAGCAGAAAAATCAAGTAAAGATGGAATTAAAAATCTTATGTTAACAGATGACGAGTGCCCTTGACGATAGTGCCATTAATATGGTGTTGTGGTAGAATGAAGAGTAGATGGATTCAAGGAACCAGGCGGCTGAAAGTGGTAAGGACCATTTTTCTCATTACCCCCACCAATCATCCTTTGCATCTTGAAATCCTTAAATTCATAATGAGAGGAGTAAAAGATTACTGAATAGTGGAAATTGTGGGTGAGTTTATGAATGGATAGCAAGTAAAAAGAAAATCCAGGTAAGTATAAAACAGAAGGAAAAGTGAGACCAGAAGTGCGATATGTGGCAATGTCATGTACTTGAATTTTTGTTCCATTAGCAATAGTGACATATTAAAGAGCAGAAGGAGAAATAAAGTTAGATAAGAGGGACAAATTACCCATCATATGGTCAGAAACTCCAGAATCGAGAACCCAAGGTGCATGGGAAGAGGAATGAAGACATGTATTATTACTTGAAGAGACAACATTGGTGGTGGAGGAAGAAGATGCAGTTGCTTGTTGGACCATAGAATCATACTCGGATTTAAAAATGGTGATCTGATCGGACATAACAAACTCAGATGGCTCCCCTGAATCATAGCTTGATTAGCCCATGCAGGTTTGCCATGGAGTCTCCAACAGAAGTCAATAGTGTGATTAGTGTGATCACAGTGAGTGCACTTCTTAGTGCCACGACCATTGCGACCACAATGATGGCCACCACACTCTGAAGAACTACTATGACCGTGATTATAACCCTCGGAGTTTCCAGAGGATGGGATATAGCGAGCACTTGTAACAGTAAGAGCAGAGTGAACAGTATTTTCTGGAGCAAAATGGTGAGTGGCTGCCCTATGAACACGAGCAAAGGTTTCACCAAAAGAAGAAATTTCCTTGCCAGACAATATATGGGAGCTAATGGGAGTGAGATTTGATTTGATTCTAGATAGAAACTTGGCAAATTGAAACTAATTCTTGTAGTTTTGCTAAGTATCCAGATCTATGGTTAAGGGTGGATAGATATTTAATTCATCCCTTTTTCCTTTCAATCTAGAAAAATATTCCTCCACCAAGCTAATACCCACTCCACGGGTCGTCAGACGATCGAGGGTTTCACTATACTGAAGAAAACAGATGTCAAAAGGGCTACAGATGAGATCTCTTAGAGTTCCTCTCTTGCCTCTCAAATAAAAAGCTGTTGTGAATGCAATACTGTGGATGCTTCTCGGGCATCGCCACATAGTATAATGTGACGACACTTACGCGGTGAAGGGACTTTGTTGTATACTCATTCATCGTGGACACTTCCATGGTTAGAGGTGTATCCACAAATAAAGAGTAATGAGTGGTTAGAGTCACCACTTGATTTTAGGAACCAAGAAACCAAAAGGGATGAGATTCTGAGATTGTGATTCATGGGTACGGTGAGGGGAAGGTGTTAGGCACCCCTCTCCACCCAACCAAAAGGTTGGCATCTACTTGCTTGACGTAAAACAGTTTAATGCACTTTAACTGATTTCGTAAGTGTTGATTGATTAAGCCTTTACACAAAATATGGGTGAGAATAGGAAATAAACACGCACGGGGATAAAAGGAAAGGGGAAACATGTTAAAAAGTAAAAGAAAATTAAGTCTTTGGTCGTCAAAGACTCTGGCGATCGTCACAGTCACTGACGATTGCTAGAAAGAAAGTAACAATCGCCACAGTCGACTGGTGATCATCACACTAAACTGATAATTGCCACTTAAGGTCGAAAGATTACCACATGCATATACAACATAATGACGACCGCCACAAAGTTTGTGGCGCTCGCCATTCTTCGTTACATTTGAATAGAAACAGAGTATGCAATATTGAACCTGTTGGGCTTATCCCACCTTATTCCCTCAATGCTCGATAGGATGTTCAAGCGTGGTTTCGTAGCTTTTACGGGTTAAAAGCACAAAGATGCTTAGTTGCAGGAGAGGATGAATTACTTGGAGTATTTCTGACTTCGGGATTGAAAGCTAGGGTTTAATTTTGTGGGTGTTAAGGAGAGATTTGTGCAACAATTCGAGGTATTTTGATAGTTGAAAACCGTATATTTATAGGGAGAGAGTGGTAAAGCTTAGAATACCACTTAATGTTGAATTAGACCCGAAAATTGAGTAACTTGGAGCTTAAACCCAATTGAAAGAGTTGAATCGGAGTACAAATGTATGTAGACGGTGTAGCAATTAGAGTTTGAAACGGATTCAAACTCTTTCGACCAATATCTTTGTTTCTGGAATATTCTTCTAAGGAAAAGGAGATCAGTGATCGCCAGAATTTTTTTGGCGTGAGTTGTGGTGAAAGGTGTTGGTTATGGACCAAAAGAAAGTGGCGACGGGCACCAAGAATGTCGATCAACTATCAGTTTAGTGATCGATAAAAGTAAGAGGCAATCGTCACTTCAAGAGTGATGATCAGTGGAGAAAATGACAACAGAGGCAGAAATGGTAAGGAAAAAGGGATGGAATGATGTTTCGACAACTTAGGTTAACAACCACTCAAGCTGGACTTCGTACTCTTAGCCGTATAGCTCCAACGATAACCTGTTCATCATCGAAAGATGCCCAAGGTAGGACTTAAACAATTGTCAAGCCAAATTAGGGTGTCTACAAATACAATATGATGAAAACCCTAAAAACGGCTTATATATGAATCTGTTCCGCAGCAAGGACTGACTTTAGGCAGCATTGGTCCCCCTAATGGGAATTTCAATTAGCTCAGAAACTTCAAACAGCTCTAGATAGTTTCAGATAACTTTGAAATAGCTCAAACAGCTCTGAACTTGAGCCAAAACACTTCAGTATGTATTCGTTCTTGACTACGCCGTTGAAGTGTTTGGCTCGATTTCAGAGCCATTCGCAGTTGTCTTAATTTTGGCCCGGGCTAAAATCCAATTTGGCCCAGGCCATCTGTGCTGCCTGCGATCTGCCTTGCTCTCTTAAAAATTGCCCCGGGCGGGTTTCAAGTTGGCCTTAGCCGTCTGTATAATCATGTTATCCGATTTTGATCCTCACTCTCTGAACTTTTGGCCCAGGCGGTCAGGCACAGAACAAAACCCTATTTAAGCCATTTTTTGGGTTTTCAGCTTATATAAATCTATTACACAGCGAGGACCGACTTCAGGCAGCATTGGCCCCTTGACGGGAATTTCAATTAGCTCAGAAACTTCAAACAGCTCTAGATAGTTTCAGATAACTTTGAAACAGCTCATACAGCTCCAAAAATTGAGCCAAAACACTTCAATATGTATACGTTCTTGACTACACCACTGAAGTGTTTGGCTCAATTTCGGAGCCATTCGCACTTGTTTGAATTTATGGCCAAGGCCAAAATCCAGTTTGGCCCAGGTCGTTTGTGCTGCGTGCGATCTGCCTTGCTTTCTTAAAAATTGCCCCGGGAGGGTTTCAAGTTGGCCCGAGCCGTTCGTACAATCATGTTATCTGATTTTGATCCTCACTCTCTGAACTTTTGGCCTGGGCGGTTAGGCGCAGAACAAAACCCCATTTAAGCCATTTTTAGGGTTTTCAGCTTATAATATTGCATTCACAACAGTTTTTCTGTGAGAGGCAAAGAGAGAAACTCTGAGAGATCTCATCTGTAGCCCTTTGGGCATCTGTTTTCTTCCATATAGTGAAACCCTCGATTGTCTCACTGCTCGTGGAATAGGTATTCATTGCTGAACCACATATATCTCTATGTTCTCTCTTTCTCTCTTTCTCTCTTTCAATCACGTCTATTTCTATGCACAACAAATTGGCATCAGAGCCCTAGGTTTTCGATCTAGGGTTTGCTTCTGGATATTTTTGCTTTGTTATTGAAGAACGATGTCTGAAGAATCTGGTAAATCTGTTAAAACTCCAAAAGAAGGAGAATCCACCAAAACTCACTACAACGCAAACTACCTTTTGTGAGGAAAATTAGTGAGGAAATTTTATTTGTCGCCAAAGAATGACAATTTGAGAAGAAAATCAAATTTCCTCACAGAATCCATTTGACAAGGTAACAATAGGAAAGGAAAACGGTTTTTGTCGCCCAAAGATCGTTTATGGCGAGGAATTTACACTTTCCTTGCAAAAGGAAATCTAAGGCTAGGAAAAAATTTTATCACTAATTTTTCCCCAACTTTTTGGCGCCACTCAGGGAAAAAATGCTAATGGGTTGGCAGGACTCCGAATTTCCGTACAAGGAAAAAAATTGCCCCTAAAACTAAAAAGGGCTTAAACGACGTCGTTTGGAGGGGTTAAATTCAATGACTTGGGAAATTCCAGACTCACAATTCCTCTCTTCCCCTCTTCACGCATCTCTGTCCCTCTCTCTCTGAAGTCGACGATGACTCTGAAGTAGACGTTCTGAGCTCCACTAGCCAGACAATCTCAAAAACACAGGTATAATCCACTCCCTGTCTTATCCTATGCCAAGGTGGGTTTTTTCTTTTGTAAAAATCATTTTGCTGGCCGATGATTCCGAAGTCGATGATATGGGTAGTGAGTCTTTTCTTTTGTAGAAATCATTTTGTTGGACAATGATTCCGAAGTCGACGATATGGGTAGTGGGTTTTTTTCTTTTTAAAAAATTGGTCTTCGTTGTTCTTGATAGATCGGAGGTGGAACTAGTTTCAAATAAGAAGTTTTGGCTGATTTGGGTGCTGAAAAAATAATATTTTTACTTTAAAACCTAAATCCCCAAAAAAGGGTGCCGACAGCTCTCCGTTATTGTTCTCGAGGGAATTGAAACTAGCTGCAAAGAAGTTTAGGCCAATTTGGGTAGTGAAAAAACAATTTTTTTAGTTTAAAACCCAAATCCCAAAAAAAATGGGGCCAAATGCTTCGCTTCGCTTCAAACTCAACTACTGGGGGTCAGAACACACTGTCACGGAACTATAAAATCGAACACTTCTAGGAATGAGTATTTTATTAGATATGTTTGTGCTATTATTTTGTTTCTGTCATTTTCACAACTCTGCGGCTAAGGAATCTTCAAAGGAGGGACCACTAGAGTATAAACAAGTACCAGTAGTAATATTATGTTAGAAAATCGGCCCTTGTTGTCCACCATAAGTTATAATATATTACATGTTTAGTTTATTGCCTTTCAACTTTTCAGTCTTGTTTCGTATTCTATTCATCTTTAGCCAAAGAAAAAAAGAAGAGGGGGTGATTTGGTTATGACTTTTGGACTCACCAATGCCCCTACCAAGTTCTGCACCCTCCCTGGCCGTTTTGGCTATCGCTCGAATCCGAACCTTCGTATGCATTGGTAGGCTTTCGATCTGTAACTAAAAGTGACGTCTTTATATTTGTTGAAGAAAAGCTAACCAAGGAAATACAACTCCCACTCTTTGTCACCCTCCTGCTTTTCAAAGTTTTTAACTATAAGTTAGATATGCGTGTTTTGTAAATAAAAATATGGGTAGTATAAAAAGAAAGGGGCGTGAAAAGAAAAAAGTTAAGAAAAAACTAAGCAAACCATTTGCCATCTGTTGCACATGAGGGTAAAACGCCATTGGAGATATGGTCAGGTAAACCTACATCAGCTTATAATTCCTTTCATATTTTTGGTTGCCCTGCTTACTATCTTGTTAAGGAATCAAATCTGGATCCTCGAGCCAAGAAGGCATTGTTCTTGGGCTTTACGGAAGGTGTTAAAGGATACAAGTTATGGTGTCTTGATTCAAAGAAGGCGATCATTAGCTGTGATGTGACCTTTAATGAATCTAAGATGATCAAGCGGCCTGTGCAGGTTGTGAGTAATAAAGTTGCTCAGAAACAGGTAGAGTTACAGACCTCGGTGGTTCCTCAATAATTGGTTCAGTCAATTAAAGAGGACTGTGGGGTTGAATCAGATGATAGTGATACAATTGAGGGTAAAGTTCCAGTAGACAGTTTTTCGCAGCAGCAACAACAGAAAGATTCCATTGCAACATCTCGACCCAAAAGGGTCATTCAAGTACCCGCAAGGTATGTTGATATGGTTGCCTGGGTCATTCGTGTACCCGCAAGGTATGTGGATATGGTTGCCTATGCATTGTCGGTTATTGATGCTAATATCCCGTCAACTTTCAAAAAAGCTATGGGTAGTCCAGAAATTGGAGAGTGGAAGAAAGCAATGGGTGAGGAGATGGCTTAACTTCTCTTCACAAGTATAAGACTTGGGATTTGGTACCGTTTCCGAAAGGCAAGAAGGAGATTTGTTGCAAATGGGTCTACATACTAACTTCTTGTCAGGCCCCTGCCCAACTTATATTCTTGACTATGCCACTAGGCACTGGGGATAAAATTGTAGGCATCTAACCTAATCTCAAAACACGCTGATCCAAGGATTTGAATTGGGGAAACGTGATGGCCTTCAATTAGCTTTGCTGTACAATTTTCATACCTTCCAAATTGATATGGATGCCTCTTGTGCAGTGGATCTTGTTAAGGAAATTGGTGGTCTGGCTCATCGATCCCTTGAGTGTTCTTATTTGTGATTAGAGGACCCTCATGACCGAATACAATGGATTTGAGATTAGCCAAGTGTGTCCGGAAGCAAATCAAAGTGCGGACATGTTGACCTTTTATTTGGATCTCCTTCCTGCGTTGGAACAACTTCATGATGATGATCATGCTATAGGGGTTAAATACCCCAGAATTTGCTATGGTTAGTTTTCTATGAAATCTTCCATTTACCAACAACAAAAAAAGAAGAATTGGGGAAACAAAACTAGTCAGGATGGTAGCCAAAGAAAATAATCTCTCTTTGGCAACAGGAAAAGTTACTACAACACGAACAATTAACAGCTAGCAAAGGATTAATGCCAGAATTGCAATCTACGCTAATAGTTACAACAAACAGCACAATCGAAACAATACGCAACCTATGCTCTACGAACATTAACAAGAAGCAGAGTAATGCAAGTTTTTCATTGAAATTTAGACGACATATATCTTCTATTAGACCTTCCGAACAGTTTTTTGGTTGTTCAAACCAACGAGAATGATGATTTTAGGTTGTACCCAGTCTGAAACCCTACAACAAATGCTAAGTAAGAACTTGAAAAAACATACAGCATTCAACTATGGGTTCCGACCCTTAGCATATAGATTGTGTCCATATTGGTGTGTGGATCCCACTTCAAGTCACTACACAAATGACACAAATGATTCAAGTCGTTCATTAAATCTAAAATAACTTTTTGTTGAGTTTGGAAAGATATCCGCTCAATTGGACAATTTTTCTAATCTTTCAAATTTTCAATCTTAAATAAATTTTGAAAAAATTAGACAATTAGCTCATCAAGCTATAGATTTAGTGATAAGTTCACTATAAGGAACATGTAGACTCTCTAGATCTAGTCCAACTCAATAATTTGTAAAGTCCCTAATCCACTTGCTTAATTAGCCCACCTCCACCACCACCCAGCACCCCCACCACACCTCCACCACCACCACTACCACTCCTCCCACCACATCACCACCAAAAAGTTTGCCGGAGTGCTTAGCTAAACAACTAAAATCCTATGAAAACTAAGTGCCTAAACCACTAAAACCTAATGTGAGTGCCTAAACCACTAAAACCTTACGAAACTAAATGCATCCTAAGCCCCTACGAAAGTACTCAGAATTCTAAACCCAATGAAAGTGTCTAAACTACCAAAACCCTATGAAACTAAGTGCACCCTAGAACCATGTGAAAATGCCTAAATTTTCCGGCAAACTTTCAGGCGCTGGCTGATTTTCCAGCAGACTTCCGGAGCCAATCAACTTTTCAGCGATGATGTGGCGGTAGGGTATAAATATTAAATTGAAACGAAGTGGACTGGACCTACTATAAAATGTTGAAAATGGATTAGACACATTATTAATTTGGAAGGTGGACTAGAGACGCTTCAAGTACCTTATAGTAGACCTAAGACTAATTTTTTATAATTGTTGTTTTGTTCAATATCAGTTGTGGGGGGCCTGAAGCGGGCTTCACATACTGATGTGTTCAGAATCTGTAAACTATGGGTCGGTACCCATAGTTTTTTTTTTTTTTTTTGTTGAACAGAAGCACATATTGACTTCATTAAAAGCAATTCGGGACTTACAAAGATTTCCATCCAAAAACAGAGATACAAAGGTCCAATCAAACTCAAAGCACTAATATATCCAATAAATGCAAAGAGGTGAATTTATGTCTAAATCCTAAACACAAGTCTCAAAACTCTATATATCTGCAGCGACAATAAAATTTGTCCCCCATAGTTATTTGGAAACACAAAAGTCACCGAAATCAGAAAGCAAACGATCAAGTTTGAAAACAATTTCCCCCTTGGTCCATTTCTAAAAGAAAGATTAAGTTTGTGGACAATCCCTTTCATTTAGTTGGCCGGCGATCGATACTTTAGATAGCATTTAGATGGAATTTTTTCAAATGTAACTGAAATGCCTCCACTAACCACCCAAACAACCTTAGCCTTATTTGAGAGAGAAGGGGGGAGAGACATACCAGTTAGAGAGGGAAAGTGCCCGGCCTGAGGCGAGAGAGCATAGGAAGCTTTTTACCGCCCAAGAGATAGAGAGAAACGGAAGTTACGGAGCAGCGAGAGTGCTGGGAGAAAGATTAGACATGGCTGGGTTGTGGTGACATCATAGTGGTGAGAGATGGAGAGAAACGGGAGTCACAAACTTAGAGTGCGGAGAGAGTGTTGGGAGAAAGAATAGACTTTGCTGGATTGTGGTGATATAGTGGTGAGATGTGGCTTACCCCGGACTGCAAACAAGTCAAACCGAACTGAGCACTTAAGAGTTTAGAATGCTCATGTTTGTTCATTAAGTTTTAAACGAACTCTAACCGTGCTTCATGTCTATGAAAATTAGATAAGCTGAGCTCGAACTGAGATTTCTTGTGTTTGAGTTGAACTCAAACTTGTTCACAAAACTTAATAGATAAAAAAATACTATTAAATATTTACAGTATCATAGTACAAGTCTACAACTGCTGTTCAAACAAATACAAGCCAAGAAATACAAATAAAATTTTTATTTTGTACAGTACGTAAATAAGTTCAACATAAATAAAAGGGAATTGATTTTTACACTCTCTTTTTTGATATCCACACTCCATTTTTTGTCTTTTAGCAAAAAAATTCATACACTTTCAAACTAAAATTCAAACAAGGGAGTGTGGTTATCAAAAAATGAAGTGCTGAAATCAATTCCCTAAATAAAATTATAAAAACATATTAGAATTTAAGTTTATAATGCTCGTAAAAATTTATTCATGTAAAAATTACTCCCTCCGTCCCTTTTTAAATGTCCTACTTCGTAATTCCAACTTATTAAAAAGACATCATCATTATACCTTTCACATCAATTTTTTTCTCAACTTTCCCTACTTACCCATCATCATTACACTTTTACTCACTAACTTTTCAAAAAAGAATCTACTTTTAGGGACAAAATAGACAATGCACCAACTTTTACCCACTAACTTTACAAAATGGACACTTATTAAGGGACAACCCAAAATGGAATACCGGACTATAAAAAAGGGACGGAGGGAGTATAAAATATCCATTATGTACATGTAAAATACTCCATTTGGCTCGCAAGCCTAGAACAGCCAAATACTGTTAGATTTCAGTTCATCTTATTTATTAAATGAGCCTAAAATTGAGGTTCAGATTAATTTGGTTCGTTTGGTACGCAAATCGAACTCGAATGAGCCTTCACCGAATCGAACCTCGAATAGTTCTCAAACAGCTTGGTTCATTTTCTGCCCACTCACCTGTTGGGAAACCAAATCCCCAAGACCCAGTAATGACGCGTACAGATTAAACAACAAAAATATTGTGAAACCCTATAAAGCGGAATTAGGGTTCTACCTCAACTCTCTGCGACACGAAAGCTGGTTGAACTTGTTATAGCACGTCTTGCTATAATCCACAAATATTGCTCGACCGTACCTTACGATCTTCTATCGTATTCCCTGCACGTCTAGAACGCGAACCGAGTGTGAACTCTTTCGTGATCTATTTGCTCCCTCTAAGTCTACCTCTATTTCGTGGATAATAGAAAAACGACCATCTGACCTAGAGAGCATAACATGTATATATAGTGCTACGATAGGAACCTAAGGAGTAATAAGTCTGGGCTCCTAATGTAAATAAGAAAACCTAATCGCACCAGGATTCTAGTTCTTATTTCACTAATTATAATTCACCCCACTACAGAATTATAATTGTGCTCTCATCCTTATCTCAATTATATTACGAGCTCTATGATATTAAATACTTATTAATCTCCCCACGTTAAGATTACAGATACCCGTTGATTAAATTAAATTACTAACATCACCCACAAGGTGAACGACAATCCTTCAATTAGTCTTCAATTATTTGGTGCTCTTGGACACCGCCATGTGCCACCACACATTTTTATATGCTGTCTATTTCTAATGTCTTGTATGAGAGCATCCTCATTGGACTAACCAAAACTAAAAAGTTGCTAAGGTAACCAATGTTTGTTCAAAAAAGTGTCGACATACATTGAGCATCTCCAATATTGACTTCAAATTTAAGGATGTCAAATATTTTAAAGACTTATGCGATAATTTGACATGTTGAATTCGATATGTTAAGAATATTCATTCCAGCCATCATGTCAATTTTTTTTTATTTTGAAGAAGTTTTGGAGAGTAAAGCAATGGAAAATAATTTTTGACATTAATGTCAAATTTGACGAGAAAGAGTGGATGCCATGCCACATAAACAATTGACATTTTGGTTGGACTTGTTTCGCATGTCGATTCTTTCACTTGGCAAGCCATGTCATATGACTCATACTTGACATCCTTGGTTGGAGATGCTCTAATTACCTCTTAGTAACTAACCAAATTTTGGCATTTGGACAATCAAAACTAGTCATATTAATTTTCCAATAACAATTTGGTGACTCCACATCTTTTCAATCAAGTACACCCAGCATTACACTTCTCTCTCCTCCCCCTCTCTCTCTCTCTCTCTCTCTCTCTCTCTCTCTCTCTCAACAATGTTTTCCAAAAAAATGTTCTTTTAAAAAAATAATTTATTCAAAATTAGTTTCTACACGAAAACATATTTTTTCAAAAAATTGTATTTACATGGTTAACATTTCTTTAAAACTTTTTTCAAAAACTTTTTTTTTTTTTTGAAAAAAAAAATTCCAAATCTGTTTTTGCTTAAACTGCTTTTTATGTCAACAAAAAGTTTTTGACAAAAAAAACAGTTTTTCTTGAAAACAAAAACTTTTGCAAAAAAATTGTTTTTAAAATTTATTTCCTATTTCAAATAAATTTTTTATTAGTTTGAAAGCTATTTTTAAAATAATTATTTTCTATGTTAACAATCTTTTGTTTTTTGTAGTTTGAAAAGATGATGTGGCAAGTTTTGATTATATCATTATGGACTTCTTCATTGCTAATCTTAGCAATTTCTTAAATGAATAACTAAAAAATGATATGGCAACTTTTGATTATTCAATTATGATTAGGTTATCGTGGATGCCCTGAGCATCTCCGACCCACTCTTTAATATTTGAGAAAATTTCTTTTCTGCTCCTAAACTTGGAGCTAAATGTCTCATAAGTACAAATACTTCACTTTACTTTAAATAAGCACTTGTCATTTAGGCTACTACTACTGTGGTGTAAACTGTTAAAATAAAAAAATTACCGAAAAACGTACATTCATTGAAAAATACAAAACACATATTCGTAAGACACTCACATTGGCTCTCATGCATGTACCAGGCTGGGGTAATGGCTTCCCAAATCCTACGTACCCAAACTCGACCCCCGGAAAAATTTAACAGCTACCTTGGTCGATCAGTGTGGGACGGCTTAACTTAATTGCCATCTCTAGATGTAGAGTGCATATATGTGTGATTTTTGGTTTGTGTCTCTTGCACAATTGACACCAAATGTACGGCAATGTCCTCACCGTTTTGCAGATGTGTTGGTATCTATATCAAACCATTCAGGGAAAATTTCATTTAAATGGAAGAACACTGCTAGAGGTACCGACCATTTATATACCGATGGGATATCGACGGCTCCGCAATTCTATAAAAAAAAAATAGAAGATTGGATCGACCAACTTACATATACATCGGATTGATCTGATTTTCTAAGAGCCCATTCAGTTTATTTCTTTTAAAATTATTGAACGGCTCGGATCATCCGTGTAAAACCTATTGTGGACCCTACAGAGCTGTCAGTGGACCAACCATTATATAAATGTCGGTACTCTTATCATTAACCTAAATGTAGTGTAGAGATCCTACTAGCGTAGAGTGGAACTCATCCTTTACTGTTGCAAATATTGAGGTATTAGTCTCTCTCTCGATCGATCAATCGATCGTGACTTTATTCTGATCACATCTCTCCGCTCCATAATTTTCTTCATTTCCTAGTGGTTCCAAGCAAATTATGGCCCAAGAATTTAATGCCAAATATTTATTTCAAGAATTGATTGGGGTGGATCCCCCATACATAATGCCCAATAAAAGAGCTTCGATCACCAAGAATCCAAGATATTTTGGACTGGGCCATGCATATTGCAAATAATCCTATGAGTATCGATGGGAAGTGTGTACAAAATGTGTGGACTATTTGTTTGGCGTTCTCATCGCATCTCCTATAGATGATCACAAATATTCATTTCGTAGCAAAATAATTTCTTAACCTACTCTATAAAAAAATCAGCTCATTCATACCATTTGAATACCTGCTTGATCAATTCATTTGTATTCAATAATTTTAAACAAAAAAAAATGAATAAATTAATCAAGAACTTACCAAATTTCGATTGATATGATTTTTCTACACTTTAAATCATTATTCTTTACAATTGTCTAACATCATTTACACCATTCGCGTAAAATTTGGAGTGGTCCCCTAAGCATGGATTGGTTACATTAATTTCCATAACCATAGTCGGGCTTTTCTTGTTCATACAATTGAGAATTGGAGACGTGGTTACACCCGCATGGTGCACTACAGGAGTATAGTGCAGTATTCAAGTCATTCATCCAACAATCAATTGTTTGAATTAAAAAAAAAAAAAACATTCAGTAAGAGAATAATGGCTTTGTTTGGTTGAGAGTTTAGTTTAGTTTAGTTTTGGTAGTGGGTAGAGAGAGAAATAAGGTAATGATTGGAAATAGGGGTAATGATTGGATAGAGATAAAGAGAGATGAGAAAGTAATAATTGAAGAAATAGGGTAATGATTGGAAAAAAAAAAGTAGGATAATGATTGGAAAACAAAACAAAATCAAAACAAAGTTTACAAACGAACATAGCCAATATTCTTCCTTGAAAGAGTCTTTAACAAAATCTAGCCATTGAAAATACTCTTAAACGGCTAGAATATCGTACTACATCCTTGTCACTACAGTGTTGCTGGTTGCGACTTGGTCCACCTTGATAAACTTTCGGTGAAGAAGGCCTTGTTCGTTTTAGGACTCTAGATCCAAAATTTTCTATCTGCGCACGGTCTTCATTAAGTTTTAACTCTCATTTCTTTATCTATCTCTCTCTATTTATTATCCCAAAATACTACCTCCAAATTCAAAATGAACATGATAGGCGTCATGTCCCTTTCGGTCAAGACAACAGTAAAAGGACCGCTAATAATTGAATGGTACGATCTTCTGTAGCCCAAAGTCTGACATTTGTAAGAAAAATGAAATTTTGACATGTCAATTATTGATCGGAGGAAGCCTTGTGAGTTGGAATTTGGTCTTTACAATGGTGGAGTAATAAATGTTAGGAAGCCGAATTCGCAAAACTCAGTAATGACGCGTACAGATTAGGCAATAAAAAATTAAAAAAAACGTTTACAAAGCGGAATTAGGATTTTAACACATCTCCCGCGCGGCGAACGCTAGTTGAACTTGTTACAATACATCTTGCTGTATGCCACGAACATTGTTCGACCGTAGCTTACAATCTTCTGCCATATTCCCTTTTTCCTCGAATCACGTACGCGTTTGTGAAAACCCTACATGATTGTTTGTTTTCTTTCACAGTCCACTTTTTTGATCTCTTAAAAATATATCATCGACCTAGAGAACGAAATGGTATATTTATAGTGTTAGGACAGGGATCTAAGAAGAAATAAATCTGGGCTTCTTATATAAATAAGAAATCTTAATCCCACCAAAATTCTATTTTTTATCACACAAATTACAATTCACCCCACTACAGAATTATATTGCACTTCCGTACTTATCTCAATTATATTTCAAGCTCCATGTTATTAAGGGGGTGTTTGGCAACTGAATTTTGGGATTTTTGAATTCTCATTTTCAGATTTTGAGTGTTTGGCAACTGAAGTTAAGAATGGATTTTGAGAGAATAGATTTTTGGATTTTGGGTTTAAGAGCCAAAAACCAAAATCTGGGTTGGAAGAGTTTTTTGGATTCTCATTTTCTCATTTTTTGGTCTATTACGAAAATACACATAATCCTCCCTTCATTTTACCAGATTTGCCCCTCCCTACTTGTAACATTTGTCTTATTATTTTAATTCTAAAATACCAATTAAAAATATAGAATGTCTTCCTTAAATTAAAAAAGGGAAAAAAATTACATATCAAAAATAATTATTTTAACACAATAATATAACAGCCGCAGGCAAAAAGCAGATCTGGAAAAAAAAAGGCAAAAACAAAACATTACTTTAGAATAATAGACTTCAATAATAAACAGCCCATAAAAACTTTTGAATAATAAAGTAAAAAAGAAAAAAAAAAGCGCAAGTGACACCTGTTATAAGAATATACTAAAGATAAAGGGCAATATGGTAAAAATGCAACCCATAATTCATTCTCAACAATTATCTACCAAATACTGTTACAATTTCAAAATACATCCTGCACAAATCTCTCAAAAACTTTACCATACTCAAAATACATTCTGGTTATAATCCAAAAATTAAAGCAAAAAAATCAAAAAGTTGAAAATGAAAAGTCAAAAAGTAAGCTCCCAAGCACCCCCTAACTACTTATTAATCTCCTCACATTAAGATCACAGATTTCCATTATTAATTACTAAAAATCTCCCACTTAATCAACATCTTATACCTTGAGACTCTCCGCTTAACTTATTCGATATGTCGAATACAAAATTTACTTGAAGGGTTTGACATATTCGAAACTTATAAGCTTACTCAAGGAGTATCATCAATCCTTACTGCAACGTAGATTCTATCAATAATTAATAGTTGTCATATACATAATGTTGCTACCCAACTCACCGAGACTATTGACCGTATAAAAATTTCACTTTTTAATAAATCAAAGTCAACAGCATTAAATATATACCTCTAATAATTATCTTTGGATTAAAAGTATAAACATTCATATATAATAACCATAAGATTCTAATTGTCTTATAAAATTAGTACAAAGACAATTACCTTAATGTGGTCTCGTTCAATACACACAAAGTGTACTAGCACAATAAGTTAGAACTAGACCGTTCCCTATAGTCAAAACAGACCTACTAAACATTGTACAAAAGTCCTACCGATAGTGTGTTCAGTTCCATCTAAGACTGTCAACCATATCTTATATTTTACAAGAACCGATGATTTGATCTTTTATGTGTAAGCCGAACTCTACACACCGGATCATCTACTTGATCATCTACTTTATAAAATAAAAGACACACATGCACAACATACAATAATATTATACAAATATTGCCCATAAAAATTTCTCATCAAAAATGGATAAAACTGATTAATATATAAATAACAGTCAAATATTAATCCATTACACAAAAATATGACTTTTAGTATAATTTTATAACAAACTCCCAATAAAACTCAAAGTCATGTTACCACGCATCTGTAGACACCCCAATCTGATTTCCCAATCATTTTATTTCTTTTTCAGTTTCTTGTTCCCCCGATGATGAATCAGGTCGTGAACAGTATTGAGAGAATGAAATGGCTTGAGTTTGGTGTATATGGAACCCATCCTTAACCCTGAAACCCTCAGTCCCAAACCTTGGCTAAGGGTTTGACTCTCGCGCGACTCACTGAGTCATTCGCGCAATCCTCCACTTGCCAGGTGGTGGTCAAAGTCAAACTTTGACTGATTGACCATCGCGGAGAAGATAGAAACCTCACGCGATGATCTCACTCCATCGCGCGATGGTTGACACCTGTCGTATCCAGCTGGATTTTGTGATGATGAAGCGTCTGCAGGTCTATGTGACCCCGTTCCATCGACTGAACGGCGTTTGCAAGGCCAGCCTTGCACCACCTAGTCCCCGACTCTCCCATCAACTTTTGCACCCTCTTCTCCACCAAGCAAGTGAAGCCAGCATTGTTGGCTGGTTGCATTGTCTTGCATCACCACCAACCGAGCCCCCTCTTTCTATAAACCACCCCACCCCCCCCCCGCCCTTTGTTCTCTTTCAAAGGGTTACAAAAAAAATCTCAAAGAGAAGAGCAAGAACTACAACCTTGATCTCTTCTCTCATTCAAATCCCTACTACTTACTCTCTTGTCAAAACCATACCACCTCACTCAAGCCATATTCAAAGCATTCAAGTAAAGGTATAATCCTTGTTCTTTACTGTTTTGATCCCTGAGGGGGGCTGACAGGGCCAAGGCCGGTAATTAATATCAGTCTTGGCCCCAAAGCCAGCAAATTTACAAGTTATTGTGGATGGCAAACCCACGCGCGAGGAACCCATTCGATCGCGCGATGCTTCTAGCTCGTGAGATATGGTTCTCGTGGGGATGGGATCATTGCCATGTCGTAAATATATGGTTTCATGTTTTTCTGCTCAATGATATTCGATATATTTCACTGTTTTGCATGCTAAAATCAGTACGTTAGTTCAGTTTCTTTCCCGTTCATTTTGGAATGCCCCTGGGTCGCTTCTGAATATGTCTCAGAATCCAGGCATGCAAAGCAATTCCTGGAAATCCAGTCAAAACAATCGCGCGATGATCTGACTCCATCGCGCGAGGGTTTTGTCTTTTCCAGCAATTGCCCTTGTATGAGCAGCTAGGCTCTCAGCCTCTGTTTTAATACCCTCAATGTTTAAGAGTTGTATTTTATTCCAGCTGTGTTAATTTGTAAATATTGGTTTACTTTCAGTACACATAAACTGCTTAGTTTAACCCTGGGTGTGCACTGGTCCTTCCAGAGCCCAAAAGGGGATAAAATTTAACCTGTTGGTGGGATGTCAATACTCGCGCGACGGTGTGAGTATATCACGCGATGGTTGGCTTGCATGCATAAGCGTCTATCCATGCAAGTTGACCACTATTCGCAATAAACTCAAACCAGAGCATTGTTCTGGCATCCTGAAATCAGTGCTAAATGTTATCGCATCTATTCCTCGTCATTTTATTTATCCATAAATATCTACCGCATCCTGCAAACATGTTACAGTCTTAACCCCCGATTAACTGTTCTCCCGCCTTAATTGGCTAAAAATTGAGTAATAAAACGGAATCGCAAAACAAACATTTTCGCAAATGCTTAAGTAGAGACCGATCTCAGGATTGAGCGAGAGGAGTGCCATAAAACCCTTCCCCTCTCGTAACCTGGCTCCCGAACCCAGATATGGTTATGACAGACTGGTTCCTTAACTTATACAAATCAAACAGCGCGGCAAGTGTTTCGAAATACGGTTCCTTGGGTGTCGGACCTTCAAACCCAAGTGGCGACTCTGTATTTTTCGCAAGCACTTGTCGTCCAGCTTCAAAAAAGCGCTCCTGCGAACCGGCAGCATCTTTCCCTTCTCACAAGGTGAGGGAACGAAATCCTTTCACCAAAGAGAGAAAGATCGGGCAATCGCATTGCCCACAGTGGCGACTCTGCTGGGGATCAAACCAATATTAATCCATCTTTGAAGTTTAAAACATCTTTGAACAAATCCTTAAAAGTCTGTCACAACGGTGAGCTTCACACTGCCGAAGGTTAAGATGGTGATTTAACAGGACCCCGTGTCCGGCCAATCTAATCTGGGACTTTTCCATTTGTTCAAATTCTGTTATTTCCTTAAAAAATGGACCAAATAAAAGTGAGCTAAATTTGAAAAAGCATTTGCGAATTTGCGATTCTATTTTATTAAATCGACTTTCTAGCATCTTTATTTGCATCGATGTGGGATAAGCCCCGTTGGATCGTTTTGGCAAGCCGGCACGGTTTACCGGAGCCCGGGGACCTCGAATGACCGACAACCTTCGACGATGATGAGTCATTCTACCATTCGACTGTTACTCTGCGGTTACGCGGGCAGCGGGAGGTATATCTTGGCTCTAGTCCGAGAAACCTGTTACAAGCCAAAACCAGCCTTTACATATACAAAGCACCAGCACTCTCCAAACTAGGACAGGTACCTACAGGGTAAGTTTACTTGCATCTAACCCCCATACTGTCGATGTGTTACTGTTTTCCCTATCGCATGCACTGTACATACATACATACCGTTCCTGCGTAGAAGCATGTTTAGGGCGGCTCCTAGGTTCTCTCTCCTTCAAGTCTGTCTTATGTTTATTAGGACCTTACCGTGGCCCGATGAGGAATCATGCATCTCGATGGTGCACGTTGTCAATTCTCAAAAGTTCCTTAGATCAACCAGACTTTGGGAAATCAAGACTTTCTAAAGCCTTTGGCTAATTACCCAATCGAGGTTTCAAACAGAAAACGAGGAACAAAATGGGGAAAATGCCGCGATACTTACACCACTTTGGTTATCATGCAAAATATTGACACCATCTAGGCTACGGCACTGTGCTGCCTACGCCTCTCCGGTTATAGCATCGTGTCATCCACACTGAATTCTTCCAAGTTCAAAGTTGAAACTTTCGAAACGGAACAACCAAAACCTTTAGACTGCTTTGACATCTCTTTGTCTCACTTGATACAAGTAAGGATACACCTCGAAAAGATTTCTGAGGATCACTGGTAATGTCCGAACATCATAAGATAGACTTGTCTGCTAGTCTTAAAGTCTAAGGGCGACACTGACGACGGTGACTGTGTTTTCGCTTTAGTCTTTTATTTAGATTAAAGTTGCTGTAGGGCCCTTATTAAGCCTTTTCTCACTTTTTGCAAGCAAAGTTCTGAACCATTGCACCGCCAAGGAAAGTATCGAGGCAGAAAACCAAACCCACTTGGGAACGCCTGCACCGGAATCCGATTCAGAGGCTAGTCAGATCTCAAGCCCAATCAGTCACAACGGAAGACTCCCCGCGTTCCCTGCTCGCTACTCTACAGCCGGCTTCGTCTCCTATCCTTGAAGAGACAGACTCTCCGGAATCACCTACCCCTTCCTCTACATCAAGCACCTCAGGACCAACGGTCATGGCAGATCAACCGCAACCACTCTCTCTGGAAACCATCCTCATGAACATCCAGACTAGCATTACTGCTATACAGCAAAGGGCCGCTCAGACAGATGCCAACATGACCCGCTTGAATGACCTCTTTAACACTCGTCTTCCTCCAGCTGTTCAAGAGGAGGGCGAGGCCGAAGAGGACATGCATGAGCAACCCATTATGGTCGAAGATCCGGATCATCCAGGGCGTCTAATTGCTTTGGTCAATCCTCGGGGCGCTCGAAATCCAGCTCAGAATCCGGGCATTACTGCTGTTAGAACTGTTCAGCACCCTGACATGACTGCTCTTGTCGCCAAGATGGCCAAACTGGAAGAATCCGTTTCAAAGTTCGAGAAGATCAGTGCTGCAGGGATCGACTTGGACCGTCTCTGCCTTTATCCCAACGCCAAGCTTCCCGACAAGTTCAAAATGCCTGACATAGCCAAATTTGATGGCAGTGGCGATCCTAAAACCCATCTCTATGGTTACCATACTGCCATGAAGCTCCTGTCCGTTGAGCCCGAGGCAATGTGTCAGCTGTTTCCTCAAACCCTCTCGGGTCCCGCTTTCCATTGGTTTCTGTCACTCGACATTGCCAAGCGAGGACTTGGGAGGATATCGGGGCTACGTTTATTTCGCAGTACAGCTATAACTCCCAGCTCAAGATGACTACTAGGGAGTTAGAGTCCACCAAAATGGAAGCTAAGGAATCCTTCGCGGATTTTGTCAAAAGATGGAGGGCCAAAGCCGCTCAAATGACCGATCGCCTGAGCGAAAGGGATCAGCTTCGTATCATCTCCCGTAACCTCTAGCCTGATTATGCTAGGCACTTGGTCTTTGTTCAAGCGTCCTCCAATTTTGACACTTTCTTCGACTCTGGCTTGGCCATCGAAGATGCGCTGCAGAGTGGAATTCTGCTGAAGGGGGAATCTTCTACTCCGCCGAAGTCAAAACCTCGGGCATACTCTGGGAACACCAACACTTTGTTTGAGGGAAGGACTTACTCCAATACCGCAACCAGTGGTACCAATGCCTCTTCCTCAAAAGCTACCAACCACATTGCCGAGGTCCATCAAGTGCAGACCCCGCAGAATAACCGGCCTCGTAACCAACCTCGCAGCTTCTCTGCGTTCGAGGCTCCACTATCCTCAGTCATGGAGAAACTAATTCAAACAGGACATCTGAAACTCCTCGACCCAACTCCTCTACCTAAGAACCCTTCACCTAACTTCAAGGCCAATCTCTACTGCGCCTATCATCAAGGGGCTGGTCATCTTACCGATTCCTGCTTCTGCCTCCGTCATGCGATTAAGGATCTCATAGATGAAGGAACCCATCATGCTCCACCACTGTCAACTCAAAAACCAAACATCCTCTCCAATTCCATGCCCAACCACAAAAATGCTCCACGCATTAACCAGATATCCCTCAGCTCCACTGATATATCCCTCATCCCCACTATATCTAACCCCACTGACCATATAGCCCCAACAAATCAACCTAGGCCAATCGTGCCTATCCCTCCTCAACCCGAAGCCGAGATTTCTTACATCCTCTCCAAAGAAGGACAGTCGTCCAACCCCAATGCGCCCTTCGCGCGTCTGCAGAACAGAGCATTTGTGTTCAATGCTTCCATCAGTGACCTGTTCCACCAGTCTATCCCATCATTGCAGCTTAACTCTGCCTCTACTTTGGATAGCCCATACTTCAATGTGACGGATCCCAACCCTTCTCCAAGTTTGGTGGACCGCTTCGGATCTACCATACCCCCTCAACCAGAACAACAACTTGACATGCAAGTTGTAGGGTGGGCCATAGCTGATAACAATGACTATGCCACCCCCATAATCAATGAATGGACAGAGCTGGAATTGGATGGTTTCCCTCAGAATCCCGAGTATGTCCCTTTTGACCATGCTTGGTACGATGCTTGGATGGCCAATTACGAGGTAGCCATGCTTGATCGTTTGGATGGCTTCTCGTTGGACATGCTCTTCCAACAACCTCAGCCTGTTCTACCAGAGGAAGAGTACTATTGGGACCCCAAGCCCGCTTGGTAATTTCCGTTAGGATTTGACCCTAATCCTCTCTAAGGTTACGCTCTGCCCAACCATGAAATCCAGTATTTGGAGGAGGACCTTATCCAAGATGAGACCCGTTCTAGGGGAATGCTTCTTCCCTTCTACTCTTGACAGACTGGTTAACTCAGTGGCTGATCCTGAATATGATCCCACGTTTTACATCGTCGACGGAAACCTCCCACGCCCTATAGTGCCTTCCCCTCCTGAAAAGGATTGCAACATCATGGTTACGGACCTTGTACCACCAGCTGATCTTTGGGACGTTGATGATGTAGTCAATATCCAAGTTGGGTCCGAGGTTTGGACTGTCAATCGTTCCCTCGCTGATGGAGGGCTGTGGGACGTCCCCTTTGTTGCTAATATGGAACCTGTCCGAGAGGCTATAGCTGTTGGGGATCCGGACTTCTGGGAATCACTGCTGATGAAAGATCTGGTTGAAGATTTGGGTTTGAACATGGAAGTGCCTGTAGCTCCTCCGACCTCTGACAAAGGGAACCGCAAATTGGGAGAAGTCCTTGCTTATCTGTTGGATGATAGTCAAGACCCTCAAGTGGTGCCCTCTTTAGAGAACGTTCTTAACGTTACAAGAAGTGGACGAGTCTTTCAGCGCTGCTAATCTGCAAGCAGGGAGTTCGTTCAATTCTTCTAACCGGAAGAACGAACCTCCTGTTTTCTCAAGGTCCGCACCGCTTGAGATACCTGTTAACGCCCCGAATGATGACATGATCCAAAGGCAATTGGAGCGGATTCCCGCTGCTATCTCACTCTGGGGACTAATCTGTTCCTCCCGTGAACATCGTCAGAAATTCTGCCACACTCTCTCTCATCTTGAGATTCGACCAGACGTCACGCCTGAAGCAATGATTTCCCTTATCCTCCCGCCTACCTCTAAGCATACCGTGGTCTTCACTGATAAGGATCTGCCGCTTGAAGGAGTTGACCACAATCGACCCTTACATATCACCGTCAAATGCCGAGGACTCTGGGTTCCAACTGTTCTTATCGATAATGGCTCAGCAATCAATGTTTGCCCCTTAAGAGTGGCTCACCGTCTGGGACTGACTAAGAAGGATTTTACACCTTCTAGCATGGCAGTTAAGGCATACGACAGCACACGTCGCATGGTCGAAGGCACGCTCGTGCTCAATCTTGATGCAGAGGGATTCAAAATGGATGTCGAGTTCCATGTGGTTCACATCCCAGCCTCCTTCAATCTCTTGCTAGGAAGGCCGTGGCTTCACAGATCTGACATCATGGCCGTGCCATCTACTCTTCATCAGAAAGTCATGCTGGGACTTCCTACTAGGACTTTGACTATCTGCGAGGACTAAGGCATTCGCCCGCTCAAGGAGGATGGCACACCTGTTTTGGGCATCGCACATGACAACGAAGACGTCGACCTCGCGGGTTTCTCCTTTGACACTTCGGGCTCAGCTTCCTTCCTATGAGGGCCGCTTTGGTTTGGGGTACTCTTCCTCTGCTGAAGATGCCAAAAGAAGGAAATGCACGGAAAAACCTCGATCCCTCTATGGTGAGCCTGACAGCTATTTCGTCCGTGAAAAGGGGAGTGACATCTACATTGGGCAGGCTGAACCTTTCATCGACTCGGTTACTGGGGAGCTGCTGCCTGGTTTTGAGATCTTTGCTGATGATACTTGGTCTTCTAGTGACGAAGAGCCAGCAAAGACAGAATTTAAGAAGAAGCTTAGCCAGCCCAAGCTGAAGACTGACTGGCTGGGATCTTTTGATCAGGGGAGCTTGGAGCAGCTATTCTATGAGTTCTCTCAAGTGGATTTGGCCAAGGAAGCTGAAGAGGCCAAAGTGTTCATGTTCGGGCCCGATGCCCTCGAGGACCCCACCACTCTTATCGTGGAAGCTAAGGGTAGCCTTAAAAATTGCATTTTCAAGCCATGCCTTACTTGCATTAATGATGTCTTTGAGTCTGACGCTGAGTCTGTTAAGTCCTCTGAGTCTAAGTCTAGCTCTGAGTTGGAGTTTGTGCCTCTCGGCCCTCCATGTCATAGCTTTTACTTCAAGTTCGACTCCCTTGTACTTGGCGACCCTGCAGGGTCTTATGAAATGAAAGACTCCTCTTCTGACTACTTGAATGATCTTTACATTAATTGTGTCGACCCCGACGATGAAGGGATAGATTTCGATGGGGATATTCCCAAGGAAATCCATGCCTTCATCGAAAGGGAAGATGAAAGGCATGCTCAGCCATTAAAAGAAGAAATAATCTTAATAAACTTGAAAGATGAGAATGATCCTCGGATGATTCAAGTGGGCTCCACGTTAAATCCAGAGGAGCATCGTGGTTTCAAAGAGCTCCTCACAGAATTCAACGATGTTTTTGCATGGTCTCATCAAGACATGCCCGGTATCGATCCTAAGATAGTGGAGTATCGAATCCCTCTGTTGCCCGATGCTAAGCCGATAAAACAGAAGCTTAGACGGATGCGGCCAGATTGGGTACAGAAAATCAAGGAGGAAGTCACCAAGCAGATTGATGCTGGTTTTCTCGCAGTCTCCCAGTACCCCACTTGGGTGGCCAATATCGTCCCTATTCCCAAGAAGAATGGCCAGATTCGTGTCTGTGTTGACTTCCGGGACTTGAACAAAGCAAGCCCCAAAGACGATTTTCCCTTGCCACACATCGATGTGCTTGTGGATAATACTGCGGGGCATGCTTTGCTTTTGTTCATGGACGGCTTCTCAGGCTACAATCAGATCCTCATGGCACCCGAAGACCGCGAGAAAACGACTTTCATCACTGAATGAGGGACTTACTGCTATTTGGTCATGCCGTTTGGTTTGAAGAACGCCGGTCCTACCTACCAGAGAGCTGCTACGACTATCCTGCATGACATGATGCATAAGGAGGTTGAGGTCTACGTTGACGACATGATTGCCAAATCAAAAACCCAGGAAGGACACATTTCTGTGCTAAGGAAGCTTTTCGAACGACTCCGTAAGTTTCAGTTGCGTCTTAATCCGCAGAAGTGCACCTTCGGAGTCACAGCATGTAACGCCCTGAATTTTGGGTACGTTAAATAAAACATTTTATTATAAAAACGAAGCGAGTCTGGCTCGTTATTACATCATAAATCTTACAAAAGTGCTTTTATTCAAACAACGGAGGAAACTAGGGTTCCTATCTACTGTTCCACTCCTTCCTCCATCCTGGCTAGCTCCTCAGCTCCGAAGACCTCCAAGGTGAAGATCTCGCCCTGTTCGTCTATGAGATCTAACACATTATATCGGCGTCGCCACCCATATAATATGCCAGGGTCACCACAAGGTAACACCGTGAGCTACGAAAGCTCAATAGAGTAAACCCTACCCACTAACCCATAACTTACAAACAAAAGATCATAGAATCATACTAACGACGATAACACATCCACATTCCGTATTCAATTATCGTTGGTGTCCATGATTCTCTTTGTGTCTCCTACGCGACTCGTCGTAGACCGTGTCAATCGTTTTTACTTACAAAACAATCTTTCAAAATCCTTTGCATTGGCTCCATACCGCGGATAACCAAGCCTTTCAAAATCTTTTGCATTGGCTCCGTACCGCGGATAACCAAGCTTTTCAAAATCTTTTGACATTGGCTCCGTGCCGCGGATAACCAAGCCACACACCCAACCTCGGTTCCGCCGTGCCGGGTTCCCGAGTATCCTCACAATGGTTCCGCCGCACCGGGTTCCCATTGGCACACATTGCATTGGCTCCTCTCCGCGGATAACCAAGCTATACCTCACCATGGTTCTGCCGGTCCGGGATCCCATGGGAACGCACACACACAACCTCACAATGGTTCCGTTACTCCGGATTCCCATTGGAACACACACACACACATAATACCCTCGAAATGGTCATTATGTAGTTTCTAAGATATCTTCTTTTTCGGAAAACACATTTTTCCTTGTCAACCACACCCTAGGTGTCATGTTTCTACTTTCTTGGTTATTGTGTCTTGTTTACATGCAAGACTTCGCGGTAGGACTTTTTCACATAAACAATCATACGACATTCATTGAAATCTTTAAAGTAACAACATCATTCAACTCCATACTACTTAGCATACTCAAATCAACGCTTAAAGCATAACGCCACATGTTCGGACGCCCTTGGAGTGATAAATCACTTATACTTTATCGTGTTACAAGTAATACAAGCAATTCATATATGCATTCTCATAAACATCTTAAAAGATCAAAATACGAATACTTCGTTCCAAACGATAAGTTCTTTCTTAGAGATCAAAACAACATACGTTATACTTGAGATGGAAAATAAGAAGATCATACATAACTTAGGATAGGGTAAGAGTATCCTACTTATACATAGGATAAGTGAGTAGAGATTAATCTACCTTGATCCGAAACTAGTCGGGGCCGAATAAGCTAGTTGGAAAATCCACGGGTGATGAAATTCGCGAATCTGGCCCGAACTTTGGACGGCAGTAACTCGGTCAATATTTGGCCGAATATGCTTTTTCTTGGGTCTAAATCGAAGATCAAGAAACCCTCTACAACTTCTGTGAAGGAAGTCTATCCTAGAAACCACTCTAAGTAGGAGAAAAATGGTGAAAAAGGAAGTGACAGTAAGCTGTCTGGAAATTGGGAATCCGAGATTTTACTGAACTTTGGATGACAATATCTTTGTCATCTCTTCACCGATTGGGGTGGTTCTTGGGTCTAACTTGAAGGTCTCGAAGTTTTCTACAACTTTCCCGAAGGAAGTGGTCTCTAAAAACTACTCTAAGCAAGAGAAAACTGGGGATTTCCAAAGGGACAGTAGGCTGCCCAGAAATGGTTTCTAGAGAGAAGGAAGAGCAAATGAGAAGGTGTGTGTTCAAATGCTTGGAATGGCCTTCTATTTATAGGCAAAGCTTGGCTCCCTCTCCTCTTCTCATTGGCCGGCCCCCCTCTCTCTCTCCTTTCCTCAATTTGACACTTGTCATGTAATCTTGGAAGATCAATGACCTAAATCCCTAGGCTTGCATGGCAAGATTGTGATTCTTGCAAGACTTGGTGGGCAAGGAGGTGTGAACAAGATTAAACAATTGGTAGATGTACAAGAGAGGACAATGGAGGTTAATGGAGGGTTAGTTCCTTAGCTAGGAAGAAAGATACACCAAGGATATGAAGTACAAAGAAAATCAAGGTGAGTACAACTATCTCTCCTTCTTCCTTCCTTCCTCTCTCTCTCTCTCTCTCTCTCTCTCTCTCCGGCCTCTCTCTCCTCTCTCTCTTGCTCAAGTACATATATATATATATTATAATGCAAGAAGAATAATTAAAATATAGTACTTTTGGTACTTTGAGATCAAAAGATTTAAGGGCAAGATTTTCCCATTAAACTAATCAATAGGCACATGTGTACAATGCTAATTAAACAATCATCTTAGTACTAATATATTAGATACACATGTACCAAATGATCTAGGAAGATCAAAACCCTAACATAGAATAAGTAAAAGGGTTCTTTAGGAAATCTTAGGATTTTAAAGGCTACTAAGTACTTTCCAATTAAAATAATGGGTACTTGACCCATGGGGATAAAAGAAAATACTAAATTAATAACCCATGTGCTTGGGTGGAAGAACAACCTATTACCCATTGGGTAATAAATCCCCTAACTTCTATTGTCCAATGGACAATAGTATTTAGGTAACTTTTATATTAAAATAGTGTGTACCTTTGTCACATGGGAATTAAAAAGAAAGACTAAATTAATCCATCCATGTACTAGGTGAAAGATTTAACCTTTTACCCAATGGATAATAACCACCCTAACTTTTATTATCCAATGGATAATAGTTGCTAGGGAAATTAAATATTAAAATAATCCAAAAAGTACTTTAAAGTAATCAAAAAGTTACTTTTTTTAATATACTTAGTACTTTGACCAAGTAAACATTTATTATAAACAAATGGGGTTCTATTATCCAATGGATAATAGTTTCCCAAACATTTATTGTCCAATGGACAAAGATTAAAACCAAAATAATTAAAAGAAAAAGAATATTCAATTCTTAGTCTAGGGTTCAAAAGGTTCAAAAGGTTCACGAGGGCAAAATGGTCATTTTGCGGTTAGGGAAAAGTAACTAGATAGCTTGCTAGCTCGGTTTCTCCAACAAGTCGGTTAGAAACTAACTAGGCTTGCCAATTAGGGTTTAATGCCAAGAAACGAAATTTGAATGGCAAAAAACGAAATTTTGACAAACCACAAGGAAATTAAGGAAAATAAAATTCAAATATTTAACGAAATTTTCACTGACCGAAAATCAGGGTCGTTACACAGCAGGTAAAATGCTTAGTTTCATGATCACTTCTCGTGGGATTGAAGTCGACCCGTCGAAAATCAAGGCAGTACTCGAGATGAAGCCGCCAGAGTCTGAAAAGGGAGTGCGAAGCTTTTTGGGAAAGGTTCAGTTCATCAGCAGATTCATCGCCAAGTTAATTTTAACTTGCGAGCCGATGTTTCGTCTACTCAAGAAGGACACCCCATTCGTATGGTCGGACAAGTGCCAAGCGGCTTTCGTTTCAATCCAGGACTATCTACAGAATCCACCTGTTCTCATGCCACCTGTACCTGGGAAACCTCTGATTCTCTACTTATCTGTGAGTTCCACGTCCATGGGATGTTTGCTAGCTCAAGAAGGGGACAAGGGAGTTGAGAAAGCTATTTACTACCTGACCAAGAAGATGGTTGGAGCCGAAGAGCGCTATACCGCTTTAGAAAAGACGTGCTGGGCACTTGTCTGGGCATCTAAGAAGTTAAGACACTACATGCTGGCTTATCCAATGAAGTTGATTTCTCGAATGGATCCTCTCAAGTATCTATTTGAAAAGCCAGCGCTCACTGGTAAGTTAGCACGTTGGTTGCTTCTCTTGGCAGAGTTCGATCTCGAGTACGTCACGAGAAAGTCGGTAAAGGGACACGCCATTGCAGAATTCTTAGCTGACCACCCCGTGGAGGGACCGGAGGATTCAGATTTTCTATTTCCAGATGAGGAAGTGCTGACAGTTGTCGAAGATACTTGGACTCTTTACTTTGATGGGGCAGCCAATTAGAAAGGGTTCGGAATCGGGGTTTTGCTAATCACCCCTGACGGTTCTCATATTCCGCTTGCGTTCAAACTCAATTTCGACGTCACCAACAACCAAGCTGAATATGAAGCCTGCATTGTGGGTATGGAACCTGCGCTCGCACTCGGTGTTGAGAGACTCGAAGTCATTGGGGATTCTAATCTTGTTGTTTCTCAAGCCAATGGAGACTGGAGGGTGCGCGAAGAGAAGTTGAAACCTTACCATCAGGACTTGGAGGGATTAATCCCTCGCTTCAATAGGGTGACCTTCACTCACGTACCTCGGCTGAAGAACCATTTCGCTGATGCACTGGCTACTTTGGCTTCCATGGTCGAACTACCGCTCGGTGTCAAACTCCGCCCCATCTTAATCGAACAACGGGACCATCCCGCCTATCAGTGTGTCAACGCCATCGATGATGTTGATGATGGCCTACCCTGGTACCATGACATATGGAACTTCGTCGAGAGTGGCTTATACCCGTCTGAAGCCTCTCAGAAGGATCGAACTGCATTACGAAGGATTGCTGCTCACTACATCATCTGTGGGGGAAAATTGTATAGGAGATCTCATTGTGGAATGCACAAGCTTTGCGTTACCAACACCGAAGCTGTCAGAATTATGGAGGAAATCCATGAAGGGATTTGTGGCCCTCACATGAATGGCGTCATGCTCGCTAGGAAGATCTTGCGACAAGGCTACTTCTGGTCTACTATGGAATCTCAGTGTATAGATTACGTGCGGCGATGTCACAAATGCCAAATCCATGCTAACTTGATGCATGTTCCGCCCTCTAACCTATTTGGCATGGCTTCGCCTTGGCCTTTCTCTATATGGGGTATCGACGTCATCAGCATGGTCACGCCATCTGCTTCGAATGGTCATAGGTTCATTCTGGTAGCAATCGATTACTTCACTAAGTGGGTTGAAGCTGAGTCGTATAAAATTTTAACCTCAGTCCAAGTGGCTCATTTCATTCGGAAGAATATCATCTATCGGTACGGCGTTCCGCAGGCATTTGTGTCGGACAATGGGAATCATTTCAAAGGTAGGGTTCTGGAGCTCTTTGAAGAATTCAAGATCCAAATCCATCACTCTACCGTCTATCGCCCTCAGACGAATGGAGCAGTCGAAGCGGCAAATAAGAATGTCGAGACTATCATCAAAAAGTCCGCGGAGTCTGCCAGGGACTGGCACGAGCAACTGCCCTTAGCTCTTTGGGGATATCGAACGTCGATCCGAGCGTCAACAGGGGCAACCCCCTATTCTTTGGTCTACGGAATGGAAGCAGTTCTCCCCATAGAACTTGAGGTACCATCTCTGAGGATCATGGTAGAATCAGAACTCTCAGAATTGGAGTGGCTCAATGGAAGATTTGTCGAACTCATGCTTTTTAATGAAAGAAGGCTCCGAGCCTTGTATCATGTTCAGGGGTACCAACGGAGAATTGCCCGGGCATTCAACAAGAAAGTGAAATCTAGAGACTTGGTTGAAGGAGATATGGTCACGAAGGAGATTCGAGGGCCAGTTTTCGATCCCTGCGGCAAATTCCGACCTAAGCGTTCCGGACCTTATATCATCAAGACCATCCTTTCTGGAGGAGCGGCTCAGCTCATTGATCTCGACGGCAACGAGTTCAACACTCTGGTTAACCTGGATCAACTTCAGCATTACTATCCCTGAGAGAAGCTCGTTGGATCGAAAACCACAAGGGTGGGCGGTTTCAAGCAAAAATTAGAGCAAGCCTGCTAGACCGAAAACCTGAGAGGGCGGTTTAGGCAAAAATAAATAGGCATCAATCAAAGCTCGCTAGACCGAAAAACCCGAACGGGCGGTTCTAGGCAAAAGTTAGAGCGCAAAAGGAGAGCTAAAATACCCGAGCGAACCTTGGCCTAAACTACGTGCTGACCTGATTCCTTGAAAAGGGATACGTAGGCAATCTCTCCGTGAGATTCGGTCACAATCAATCAACTTGATCCGCGGTTTTCCTATTGCCAGAGTTTGGCTCGATATTCAAGAGACGAAGTGGTTGAACACTTGTAACAAAAGGGGAGAGTTCTCCAACTTTCACTTTTATTTAAAATATAACTTCTATTACACAGGCTGAGCAGTCTTAAAAAAATTGAGCATAAAAACAGAATGAAATGCTCGAGGCCTTAACAGGCTCACAGTTTATTCTAGATCATTCGAATCTGTCAAAGAGTCAGTTGTTGTTTTGTCTGCTTGCAACCTCTCTTTTCAGCCATGCTAGATATCGGGGCATGAGCTCTGTGCTGAAGTCTGGATCAGCCCCTCCGAGTTGTCTCAAGCCCCAATTGTGCTCATATCCTCTCAGGTTCTGGAAAGTAAAGGCAGGGACTTGGAAGTCCTCAACCCCGGCCTGGTGAAGCCCTTGGCTTATCCCTAACTGACAGAGAATACGGCCAGGAATATAGAATGTGAAAGCGGTCAGCCCAGCTATCACCATCCTCTCAAAACCTACAGAATTCAAGGCCATATCCGAGATGTTCAGGGCCTCATGCCTCCAAGTGATCTCATTCGGTAGCATCTCTCTCATGAATGTGTACTATTGATGCACGGTCATCTCCGGATAAATCATGCCTCGCTGATGCATTCGGCCAGGCAAGTGGGGCCAATTTGCTTCCGGTGCATTGAGCAATCCCAACTTATCGGACAGCCAAAGCTGCAAGAGCAGAAACACAGGTAAGAATCCATATAAAGCTTGAACGGAAAAACAAATGAGAAACTCCAATATAGCCTTAGCCGAGAGACGAGGTAAAAATAGAATGTGCAGAAACCAGAAAAAGGTGAGCTGAGTGAGAGTTTACCTGCAGCAGAAGCAGGCTACCACCAGAGGCGTTCGTTTGGCCCGTGGAAACCAAATCCAAACCCATGAGTGTCTCAGCCAAGACAAGTGGCACCACGTTCCTTCGGGCACCCATTTGAGCAGCAACGCTCACCAGCATAGGTTCACCTGCCCATTCGGAGACACCAGTAAATAAGCAGCCAGCACACTGATTGTTAGAGCAAACCGATGTCGGGCCTGCAGAGCGGTGTCCTCTACGTTCCCTTCCGGCCCGTACCATTCCATTAGGCGCATGATGTTGATTTGTCCTCCAGTCAGTAGACTTTCAGCAGCTCCCCTAGTGATATCAAGACTTGACTGTAGGAGCTTTGGTATATTTTTCCGGTAAGGTGGCACGACAATCATACTTGAAGCAATGCCTTGGAGGTATGCTTGGAATTCCTCCACGGTGGGGCACAGCTCGTTGACCCCAAACCTGAACACGTGAACATTCGGATCCCAGAATTGCAGCGCTGCCCTCAGAAGTTCAGGACGAACCCTCACATTGCGAAGAAAACGGAATGCGGCCAGCCCGTGGAACCGAAATGACAACCAATCTCCAGCAACAAAGGCTGAAAGCCAGGGACTAATCAGGACTGGGAGGTTATTTGCCATGTTGGTTGTTCGTGGGAATCTCAAACTGTGAGAGGAATGCCTTCCTTTAGTAGAGCATCGGCCTCTTTATAATCAGAATGCGTGAGCTATCCCTCTGTCCAGAACAAATATCTGCACCATATGTCAACCATTTATCCAAAGTTGGGAGCATCTTTGCACCGTCCCTTGAAATACTCTGAGGAAAAGTGATGACAAGGCCTGCTTGTCCTGGAATTCTGAGATGGTCAAATAAAGGTGGCCTGGTACGGCTCAACCATCGCGCGATGCTCTCACTCTATCGTGCGAGGGTTTAGCATCCATTCCGTCGCGCGATGGATTCTCTTCCTCGCGCGATGGTTCAGCCTGCAATTTGACAGATTATACCAGCTACTGCCCAACTTTGGTCATTTCAAGCTCCAAAGGTTCTTTTGCAATTTTTATGGTTCCAACAAGTCATTATGAGCATATATGACTGTATCCAAGCACCAGATTCGAAATGGGCCGATTAACGAAGATTTTGGACCTTCGGCGGCCCGTTTCAAGTTCAAATATCCATTTCGGGAGTCCAAAACTCATTTCCAAGGGGTACACCCCATTCTCTCATGCCGTACAGGTCATGATGGCCTAATATGACTGTACGGGGGTGTCGGTTTCAATCTGGGACATAATAGAGTCTTATTTTGTCACCTCGTGTCCATTTTGTGTCATTTGTGGCGTTCTTGGGTCTAATTTGCGTTTTAAAATGTATTTTTCAAATCCATCAACTCTCATAGGTCATTTTGCACATACATGGCCTTACCATAGTGTCAGTTTCATCCAAGTTGGGATATTTTGGGTTTTGGCTTACGAACGTCCAAAATTTCATCATATTTCTCGTATCCTGGCCGTGTCCTAAGGTATTTTATTGTTTTTCTTCTGAGCTAAGTCCCGTCTGTACCTATACATGTGTCTATGAACAGTCTCAGTATATTATCAATGCAAGCATGGTATTAGTGGCAAACATTTATCTACTCTAAATTCTTTACAAGAGTAACTAAGCAATGAAAATGCAAATTTTATAGCTAAACTGTGATCTATCCATGTCAAGGTAAAAAACGCTTGTAGACACCCTATTCTGGACCATCCGGATTAGCACGTTTGCGGTCTTTTTGTTACCCCAATGATGATAAACGGTCGAAAACTCTCTGAGGTCGATGGAAGGTTTTGAGCTTTGAGTGTTGGACCCTCCTCTTTCAAACCATTTCAAATCCCTTCAAACCCTTCAAAACCCGAGCCGGATGAGCCTCAGCAAAACCGTACCTTGCTTACGCCAGCTCCTGCTTGGCGTGCACCAGGAAATTGCCACGTGTCGGACATCGACCGTTGACTGAGTTTGACCTGGCGCACGATGGCACGTAGTTGGCGCACGCATGGTCAAGGCCAGTCAAATCACCGCTTTTCTGTCACGTGCTTGAGACTTTGTAACCACCACAGTACAGTGCAGAGCCCCCTGATCATTGCATTCTGCAGGGGACGTCCCCCTCTCTCTCCTACATTGCCCATCACCTAGTCCCATGCATTAAATGCATGGGAGGCTCCCCTTCTAACCTAACCAACCCCTAACCCCAGTTGATCAGCCCTGATCTCAGTCCTCTCTCCTCTATAAATGCAGCCCCTTGCATTCATTTGCAAGGGTTAACCACATTAAAGAGCTTTGGTCTTTCCTCTCTTCTCTCTCTTGTTCTTGCTTTCCCATTGAAGGATTGATCGGTAGAGAAGTTATACACTCCTTACACTACTGACCAGCCACCATACATCCTCCATCTTCAACCTTCAAAGCTCACTATCATCCTTCCTCTCTCTTGCACCAAAGGTATACCACCTTTGTGCTGCTTTCTGTTTTCAGCCCCTGAGGGGAATCAGAAGGGTTCTGGCTAGTAACTGATACTAGTCCAGACCCCTCTCTGGTAAAATAAATCAGTCGTAGGGGCCAGGCCATGGCGCACGCCAGCTCCTCGTAGCCGTACGCCACCTTTGGCTGTACGTGCACAGTTGGCGTGGCGATCATGAAGAGCCCATTTATTGTTCTTTTCCTTTATGTCATCACCTTCCAGCATGCTAATAACCAATTTATTGCTTTCTGTGTTCTAGAACTGTTCAAATGTAGTCCTCAATACTTGTATCCTTTTGCTTCTCAAGGCCTCTGGGGTACTTCTGGTCTTGTTCCAGAGCCCAGATGATGTAAAGCCAAACACTGGTCAACATACAAACCTGGCGTACGGCCCCTATGGGTGGCGTACGGCACGCTTGTTACAGGCCAGTGCCTGGCCCTTATATCACAGCTCAATCTTGGCCTCTTGTTCCTCCCCACTCTGTTTATGGGGCCTGCTTTATTATTTTCATTGCTCTTAGCCATTCTTTATGTCTGTACATGTACATAATCTATATTATCAACTGCGTGGTTTGCCCTGGGTGTGCACTGGTCCATTCCAGAGCCCAGAGGATCGAGAGCAAGAGCTGCAAGAAATCAGTAGGGTAGTGTACGCCAGCCTTAAGGTGGCGTGCGCAGGGTGTGTTGGCGTGCAGTGGCTTGGCCATTGCGTGCCAGCATGTTGCCTGCTCACGCACCCGACGAGCAGCGTGCATCATCCCGTTGAACTAATTGCAGTGCTTGTTCTCAATCTATGTTCTTACGTTTAATTCAATCAAAGCAAGCAAATCATCATCCATAAACATTTTGTCATTTAAACTGCAAGCTGTTACAGTATTAATCCCCATTAACTGTTCCCCCGCCCTAACTGGCCAAAAATGATCAAAATGAGAGAAAAATGCAAATGTTTTAAATAAAATGCCCGAGTAGAGACCGATCTCCGGATTGGGCGAGAGGGGTGCCATAAAACCCTTCCCCTCACGTAACCTGGCTCCCGAACCTCAGATATCGAAGGTGACGACGGACCAGTCTACGCCTTTTTCAAATCAAATCAAACCTTTTTCCAAATCCAAACAAACGTAGCAAACGTTCTTGAGTTCGGTTCCTTGGGTGTTCTCCCGCTAAAACCCGAGTGGCGACTCTGAATCGAAGCGTTTTGCCACGCTATTTTCCAAGAGGGCCGCCCCCAAATTATTTTCTTACAAACCGAAATCGGGCGATTTTCGGGGCGTTGTGCCCACAGTGGCGACTCTGCTGGGGATCATTGCATTGATTAATATTTGGGCATTAATACATAAATGAACAAAGCTTCAAAAGTCTGGCAAAACAGTACGCTCCGCGCTGCTGAAGAACGGAATGGTAACGTAACAGGATCTCAGCATCCGACCAATCCGAACTGGGGCTTTTACTATTGTTCACTTGTGTAATTTTGTCCAAGTATTGATCAATAAAAGTGAGCCAAGCTTCAAAAGGCATTTCCAAAAATTGTTTTGCGTTTCTCTCTCGTTTGATCAGTCTTTGGCATCCTCCATTTGCATCGATGTTGGATAAGCCCCGTTGAGGTGTTTTGGGTAACCGGCACAGTTTACTGGAGCCCGGGGTCCTCGAATGCCCAACAACCTTGGACGATGATGAGTCGTAATACCGTTCGACCATTGCTTTGCTACACGCATTGCAGTGGGAGGTATACCGCGGCTCTAGTCAGAGGAACCCCTTTTAGCCAAAACCAGCCTCGTCATGCGTACAAAGCACTAGAACCTTTCAACCTAAGACAGGGACCTACAGGGTAGGATTACTTGCATCTAACCCCCATAAACTGTCTGTGTGTTACTGCTTTCCCTATTGCATGCCTGTACATACATGCATCCCGCTCTGCGTAGAAGCATGCTAGGGCGGCTTTTAGGTCTGTCTCGAGTTCGTCTCGTGATTGTTAGGACCCTGCCATGGACCGATGAAGAGTCGTGCATCTCGATGTTGCACGTTATCAATTTCCAAAATCCTTGAGCCAGCGAGACTTTGGGAAATCAGGGCTATTTAAGTCTATTGTCTAAACCTAGTCGAAGTTTCAAATAGAAAATCAGGAACAGCGGAAAGCATGTCGTGATACCCACACCATCCAGGTTAAAGTGCTAATCACTTACACCATCAAAGGCTCCGGCACAGTGCTGCTTACGCCACTTCGATTATGGTATCACGCCATCTGCATCAAGTTGTTCCAACCTCTAAAGTTGAAACTTCGATAAAGGAGCGGTCAAAAGGCTTAGGTGGTCTTGACATCCTTTAGTGACCATCGACTCAAACAAGGATACTCCGTCGAAACGAAATCCGAGGATTCTATGGCAGCGTCCTAACAGCGTGAATTGGACTCCCTCTAGTGTTAGAGTCTAGGAGGACACCGACGACGTTGGCATGCTCATTTCTTTCAATTCCTTTCAAAATAAATTGTTGCAGGCTGTCATTGAGCTCGTCTATTTTGCTGTTTAGCTGAACCATGGGGAGTTTCGAAATCAAGAGCCAAACCTGCTTGGGAACGCCCGTCGGGTCTGTTTGAGGGTCTGTTTGGGGGATCATTTTTCTGCTCGTCACAACGGAAGCACAGTTCTGCACTCTGTCAAGGGAGGATTCGCCGCCGACCACTCCGCACGAATCTCCTTCGTCCTCTCCATCTCCACCCATAGCTCCAAAACCAATCAAGACAGAAACTCTAGACATGGCAGATGTTCCTCCACCGAATCTTACTACAATCCTAGCCGATCTCCAGCACAACCTCGCCATCATGCAACAGAGGGCTGATCAAGCCGATACTGCCATGGCTAATCTGCAGGCTCTTATCAATGAGAGGCTCCCAGTCGCAAGGATAGAAGGCGAGCGGCAAGAACGCGAGAACCTAGCTGGGGAGGACATTCCGGCCGAGCAGCCTGCTGCGAATCCCGAAATGGCTGCCTTGATAGCCAAGATGGCTAAACTAGAGGAGTCAGTTGCCAAGTCCGAAAGAATCAGCGCCGGAGGGTTGGACATGGACCGTCTCTACCCCTTTCCAAATGCACGCCTCCCGGAAAGGTTCAAGATGCCCGACTTTGCAAAGTTCGACGGGACGGGCGATCCGAAAACACACCTGCTAGCTCACCACGGTGCAATGAAACTGCATGGGGTCGAAGAGGAGGCAATGGCCCAATTGTTCCCTCAAACTTTCGTCGGCCCAGCTTTTCAGTGGTTCTTGTCTCTCGACGTCTCCAAGCGCAAAACGTGGGAAGACATTGGTGCGGCCTTCTTCACTCAGTACAGCTACAACTCCCAACTCAAAATGACCACCCGAGAGTTGGAGTCCACCAAGATGAATCCAAAAGAGTCCTTTGCAGACTTTATCAAGCGTTGGAGGACTAAGGCTGCAGTCATGACCGACCGGCCGAGTGAGAAGGACCAGATCCGAATCATCTCCCGTAATCTGCTGCCCGACTTCGCTAAGAATCTGGTGCTCGTCCAAGGGGCCGATTGGGATACCTTCTTTGAATCTGGCCTTGCCATTGAAGAAGCTCTCCAAACTGGGGTTCTGCCGCGTAGCGACCCTCCTTCCTCCTCCTCGGGATCCAAAGCCAAAACTCGCGCTTACACGGGGAGCAGCGCTGCTTTGTTCGGCAGTAACAGTTACGCCAACGCCGCCTCTACCGGTAGCAGCAATGCTCCAGACTCCAACCGCATTGCCGATGTCAACCAGGTCCAAGCCCCTCCAAAACCCCGAAACCGCAACCAGCCTCGGAATTTCACCAAGTTTGAAGCTCCGCTCTCTCAAGTGCTAGAAAGATTGGCCAAATCCGGTCACCTCAAACCGCTGGATCCAACTCCACTACCCCAAAATCCATCCCCTAGCCACAACCCGAGCGCTTTCTGCGCCTATCACCAAATGCCCGGCCATTACACCGATTCCTGCTACCTCCTCCGCCACGCAATCCAAGATTTGGTGGACAACGGCACTCTTCCGACCCCTCCTAAGCCTAACGTCATCACCAACTCCATGCCACAGCACAACGGCCACCCTCAAATCAACCAAATCAGCCTTACCTCCACTATAATCCAGCCTAGCTCCACCATATTCGACCCCACTGACTATATAGCCCCAGAGCATCACTCGAAACCTGTTGTGATCATCCCGGCGGAATTCAATGTCAACATGTTGGCGGTTGGCTGGGATATGGAAGATAAAGCAAGGGAATGGGCAGAACTTGCTAATGACTGGAACGAGCAGTACTTCTTGGGATTCCCTCAGGCGCCGGTTGTCGATCAAGCCCAGTTAGACCAATGGGAGGAAGAATGGAACGTAGCAAGGACGGATCCACTCGATGGCCTGTCACTATTTATGCTTTTCTACCAGCCTGAACCCACTGCGGCCGAAACCGAGGAGGAATACGCATGGGACCCGGAGCCCGTTGCTGCACAGTTAGCCTGGAATCAGAACTTCAATATGGAGAAGGGAGATGATGATCAGGATTTAGGCGAGCAGTACTTGGGTTGCTATAGCCAAGGAGAGATCATCCCTGACGTGCGTCGGCAGCTAGGGGAAGCATGGCCACTATTCGACTCCATCTCCAACGCTGTGCATGCAGGCGACCCGACTGTCAACATTGTGCCTGTAGGACTGCCGCGTCCGGTAGTGCATCCTAGGGATGATTGCTCTATTATGGTATTAAATGCACCGCCCGATGACCTGTGGGATGTCGACGAGATCGTCGACCTTAATACAAGCCCGCTGCCTGCTGATTTCTGGGATGACGATAAAGTGGTCGACATTCAGGTCGGGGATGAAATCTGGACTGTCGATACTGCTTTAGTGGACGGAGGCTTTTGGGATGTACCGTTCGTCACTAATCCGGGGACACCTTTTGAGGAAGCTGCCGCACAAGATCCGGCCCCTTGGGAAGGACAAGTCATGAGCGATTTGGAATGGGTTACATCTTCGGACCAGGTTGCATCGATCGACAAGGGGAAACGCAAGCTAGAGGAAGTGCCTGCTGATTTCTGGGACTTTGTGGACACGTCGCCTTGGTGGGAGGTCGCTAATGTCACTAGGAGCGGCCGAGTCTTCCAACCGCCCAATCTTTCGGGTGGGAGCTCGTCCAATCCCGGCGGTGATCAAAGACCCACTGTTCCCTCTGCGCTAAAGAACGCTCCGGCCATTCCTAGCGGGGTACCTGAGGAGGATGCTATTCTGAAACAGCTGGAAAGGATTCCTGCCGCCGTCTCTGTCTGGGGTCTGATATCGTCGTCAAAGGAGCATCGAGAAAGGCTGTCTGCAGCACTGGCCCTGTCTTACTGTGCCAACTAACATCACCGCGAACGCCATGGTTGCTCTAGTCTTGCCATTGCTTTCCAAACATTTCGTCACTTTCACCGAAAAGGATCTGTCCGTTGATGGGACTGCTCACAACCGCCCATTGCACATCACTCTCAAGTGCAGGGGACATTGGGTGCCAACTGTGTTGATCGATAATGGATCTGCGATCAATGTCTGTCCGATGAGGGTTGCTTACCGTCTGGGGCTCACCAAGGCTGACCTCACGCCTTCCAATCTGGCAGTCAAGGCCTATGATAACACTCGCCGCGTAGTCGAAGGGACTCTCATGCTGAAGCTTGATGCCGAGGGCTTTGAAATGGACGTGGAATTCCATGTGGTTGACATCCCCGCCACCTTCAACCTGCTGTTGGGAAGGCCGTGGCTGCATAGAGCAGACATCATGACTGTACCGTCGACTCTCCACCAGAAGGTCATGCTGGGACTTCCTACCGGGACTCTAACTATCTGCGGAGACTCTGGGATCCGCCCGCTCAAGGACGATGGGACGCCTGTTTTGGGAATCATGCACGGGGAGGAAGACTCAGACTTCGGGGGATTTGCTTTTGATACCTCCGGCTCAGTCCTGTCCATTGTCATGGATGACGACTTCATAATCAGCTCTACTGCCCTCGAAATCATGAGGAAGATGTCATTCATGCCTGGCCTAGGGCTCGGGATCAACCAGCAAGGGATCGCTGAGTTCCCTGTCTTTCCTTTCACCGAAGGCCGCTTTGGCCTGGGATACACTCCCCCTACCAAAAAGGCCAAACTGGGGAAAGACGCGGGAAAACCTCAGACCCTTTATGGTAACCCCGACAGCTATTTCGTCCGGGAAGGAGGAGGCATTGCTTATCTGGGGCAGGCTGAACCTTTTTGGGATCAAGTGACTAGGACCTGGCTTCCGGGCTTTGAGATCTTCGCTGCCGACACTTGGTCTGATGACGAAGGGGAAAGTGCAAAGGAGGAGCTGGCTGCAAAGGAATTCAAGAAGCAGCTAGTCACAATCAAGGAAAGGGCTGACTGGCTGGTCGCTTTTGATCAAGGGGGTCTAGAGGAGCTGTTCTCCCAAGTGGGTTTGGTTGGCAAGGAAGACAAGGCTGAAGTGCTGATGCTTGGGCCCGACTCTCCAGATCTTCTCAACGATCCAACCTCCCTCATCGTCGAAGCAAAGGGTAGTCGTAATAACTGCATTTTTACTCCCCGTTTAACATGCATTGACGATGTATCTGAATCTGACACAGAGTCTGTCGAGTCTAAGTCTAGCTCAGAGTCGGAGTTTGTGCCTCTCGACCCTCCACGTCATAGCTTTTACTTCGAGTTTGAGTCAACTGTACTTGGCAACCCCTCTGGGTTTTATGAAATGAATGATCCTGCTTCCGACTACTTTGCTGACTTTTACATAAACTATGTCGACCACGACGATGAAGGAATCGACTTTGATGGGAACATCCCGGCCGAGTTGCGTTCCCTCATCGAAAGGGAAGACGAAAGGCATGCTCAGCCTCTGAAAGAAGAAGTAATTTCAATAAATCTGAAAGATGAGGATGACCCCCGTATGATACAAATCGGTTCAAACCTATCCCCGGAACATCACGCTGGTACCATTGAGGTGCTTAAAGAATACTTCGAGGTTTTTGCATGGTCCCACGCCGACATGCCTGGTATCGATCCCGAGATAGTACAGCACCGAATTCCGTTAATGCCAGGAGCAGTTCCCGTCAAGCAGAAACTTCGCAGAATGAGGCCGGACTGGGTTCAGAAGATCAAGGAAGAGGTCACCAAGCAAATCGACGCAGGATTCCTGAGGGTTGTCGAATACCCCAAATGGGTCGCCAACATTGTACCTATACCCAAGAAGGATGGAAGGATCCGAGTTTGTGTCGATTTTAGGGATTTGAACAAGGCAAGCCCCAAAGATAGTTTTCCCTTGCCTCACATTGATGTGCTTGTGGACAACACGGCGGGGCATGCCTTGCTCTCCTTTGTCGACGGGTTCGCAGGATACAATCAGATCTTCATGGCCCCAGAGGATCAGGAGAAGACAACGTTCGTCACAGAATGGGGGACCTACTGTTACGTGAAAATGCCATTTGGACTAAAGAATGCCGGGTGCACTTTCCAAAGGGCCCAAACAACTCTGTTCCATGACTTCATCCACAAAACGGTCGAGGTGTATGTCGACGACATGATCGTAAAGGCAAAAGAGGAAAAGGACTATCTCCCATCGCTCAGACAGTTTCTCGAAAGGCTTCGAAAGTACAAAGTGCGTCTTAACCGACAGAAATGCACATTCGGGGTTACAGCAGGCAAGATGTTGGGGTTTCTGATCTCCAAGAGAGGAATCGAGGTCGACCCATCTAAGATCAAAGCAATTCTCGAAATGGAGCCCCCGCAATCTGAGAAGGGAGTGCGGAGTTTTCTGGGAAAGGTTCAGTTTATCAGCCGATTCATCGCCAAATTGACTCCAACTTGCGAACCGTTGTTCCGCTTACTCAAGAAGAATGTCCCGTTCGAGTGGATAGACAAGTGCCAAGCTGCTTTCGAGTCAATCAAAACATACCTGCAAAATCCGCCAGTGCTAATGCCGCCAACTCCGGGTCGACCACTGATTCTGTATTTATCTGTAACACCAACGGCAATGGGCTGTCTGTTAGCGCAGGAAGGGGAAAACAGAGTCGAGAAGGCCATCTACTATTTGAGCAAGAAAATGGTAGGAAGCGAGGAGCGCTATACCCCTTTGGAGAAGACATGTTGGGCGCTAGTTTGGGCTACCAAAAAGCTTAGACACTACATGCTAGCCTATTCGGTGAAGCTGATTTCTCGAATGGACCCCATCAAATACCTATTCGAGAAGCCAGCGCTCACCCATAAGCTAGCACGTTGGTTGCTTCTGCTGGCTGAGTTCGATCTCCAGCATGTCACGAGGAAGTCAGTGAAGGGCCGCGCTGTGGCAGAATTCTTGGCAGATCACCCAGTTGAGGGGCCCGAGGATGTGAATTTCAACTTCCCAGACGAGGATGTACTGACCGTAACTGAAGAAGTATGGATGCTGTATTTTGACGGGGCTGCTAATCAGAAAGGGTTCGGAATCGGGGTGTTGCTGATCACGCCCGCCGGCGCTCATATTCCGCTTGCGTTCAAACTGAATTTCGATGTTACTAACAATCCAGCCGAGTATGAGGCCTGCATCGTCGGAATGGAGGCAGCAATTGCACTGGGAGTTGAGAAGCTCGAGGTTATCGGAGATTCAAACTTGGTGGTGTCCCAAGCCAACGGAGATTGGAAGGTTCGCGAGGAAAAGCTGAAGCCTTATCACCAAGACTTGGAGGAACTGATTCCTCGCTTCAATAAGGTGACTTTCACCCACGTCCCTCGCTTGAGGAATCAGTTCGCCGATGCCTTGGCGACCTTGGCTTCAATGATCGAACTCCCGACAGGGGTCAAAATGCGGCCAATTGTGATCGAACAAAGGGACCTTCCCGCTTATGAATACATCAACGCCATCAATGATGTCGATGATGGCCTACCCTGGTACCATGACATCTGGAACTTTGTGGAGCGCGGGGAGTTTCCCGCTGGGGCTACTAGGAAGGATCGGATCGCCTTGCAACGTTTGGCTGCTCAGTACATCATCTGTGGAGGAAAGTTGTATCGAAGGTCTCACTGCGGGATGCACAAGCTGTGTGTGAATGGTGCCGAAGCAACACGGATAATGGAGGAGATTCACGAAGGAGTCTGCGGTCCTCATATGAGCGGCGTCATGCTCGCAAGGAAAATCCTCAGGCAGGGTTATTATTGGTCTACCATGGAGTCGCAATGCATTGACTATGTGCGACGTTGCTATAAGTGTCAAATCCATGCTAATCTGCAACATGTTCCTCCAACTGAACTTTTTGGTATGACCTCGCCCTGGCCTTTCTTAGTGTGGGGAATCGATGTCATCGGGATGATCAACCCCTCTGCTTCGAACGGCCACAAGTTCATATTAGTAGCCATCGACTACTTCACCAAGTGGGTCGAGGCTGAATCTTACAAGACCCTGACAACCGTTCAAGTTGCACAGTTCATTAAAAAGAACATCATCTACCGATACGGCGTGCCTCAAGCTTTCGTTTCAGACAATGGAAACCACTTCAAGGGTAGGGTTTTGGAGCTATTCGAGGAATTTGGAATTAAGATCCATCATTCAACAACCTATCGGCCGCAAACGAATGGGGCTGTCGAGGCTGCAAATAAGAACGTCGAAATGATCATCAAGAAGACTGCCGAGTCTGCAAGGGATTGGCATGAACTGCTACCATTGGCCCTCTGGGGGTACCGCACTTCGATCCGCACTTCCACAGGCGCAACTCCGTTCTCTTTAGTCTATGGAATGGAAGCTGTACTCCCCATCGAGCTTGAGATTCCGTCTCTGAGAGTCATGGCTGAAAGTGGGCTCGAGGAAGCTGAATGGTTAAGTGAGAGGTTTGTCGAGCTCATGTTGTTTGACGAGAGGAGGCTCCGTGCTCTGTATCATGTTCAAGGGTATCAGCGTCGAATTGCCCGGGCATTCAATAAGAAAGTGAAGTCGAGAGGTCTGGTCGAAGGGGATATGGTTACGAAGGAGATCCGGGCTCCAGTGTTCGATCCCCGTGGGAAGTTTAGGCCGAAGCGCTCTGGGCCGTACATCATCAAGACCATCCTATCCGGGGGCGCTGCTAGGCTCATCGACCTCGACGGCAATGAATTCAGTACCTTGGTCAACCTGGATCAGCTCAAGCGTTACTATCCCTGAGAGATGCTCGTTGGATCGAAAACCACAAGGGTGGGCGATGCCAAGCAAAAGTTAGAGCAGCCTGCTAGACCGAAAAACCTAAGGAGGCGGTCTAGGCAAAAATAAATAGGCAAAATCAAGAAGCTCGCTAGACCGAAAACCTGTTAAGGCGGTTTTAGGCAAAAGTTAGAGCGTAAAAGGAGAGGTAAAATACACGAGCGAACCCTTGCCTGAACTACGTTCTGACCTGATTCCCTGCTTCCCTGCAAAAGGGATACGTAGGCAGTCTCTCAACGAGACCCGGTCATATCCTATCAAGCTGATCCACGATCTGACATTCTGGGTTTGCACCAAGGCTGAGATAGTTCAAAAACTCAAAAGGCAGGTTGGAGTTGAGTTGGAGAGTTCAAAAGGGGGAAACCCTTCATCTTTCAACTTTATTTTGCAAAATTATTATTTCTAATACACAAGCTGAGCATAAAAGCCTTAAAAGAAATGAAGCATGAAAAACAGAACAAAATGCTTGAGAAGCCTAACGGCTCACAGCTTATTCTAAGTATAGCAAAGTGGTTTGGAGTCAGCCAATATTTGTTCTTGCATGCACATCTGCTCTCAGCTACTGTCTATAGCGATTCTTTAGCCGAGGGTTGAAATCTGGCATCTCTGCCTGGAGAGTCCTCAGGCCCCAGCGCCTCTGATAGCCGCCCAGTGTCTGAGCATTGAAGTTGGGAATACGGAAACCCCCGGTACTAATTCGGGTATTCTCCTGTGAAGCGCCCAGTTGGCGAAGGATCCGCCCAGGGATATAGAATGTGAAGCTGGTCAGCCCCGCGATGACCACCCTGTCAAAGCCGTCAGAATGGATGGTCATATCTGGAAGGTCCAGCCAAGGACACCTCTAAGCAATTTCATCGGGCTGCATTTCCTGCATGAATTCATACCAACCCTCCACATCCAAGTCAGGGTACCGCATTTCCCTCTGATGAACCCGTTTTGGAAACAGGTTCTAGCCCGCTGCCGGTGGATGCAATAGACTCAGCTTGTCCGACAACCACAGCTGCATGAGTGGCAAAACAAGTAAGGAGTCAGATAAAGCCTGAGCGAAAAGACAAGTAAGGAGCTAGGAAGCGGCCTAAGCCGAGTGTCGAGGTAAAACGAGAATGTGCGAGAAGCCAGAAAAAGGTGAGCTGAGTGAGTTTACCTGAAGCAAGAGCGGGCTCCCACTAAAAACAGCTGATTGGCCTGTACTCACTAAATCCAAACCTAGGAGTGTCTCAGCCAGGACCAAGGGAATCACATTCTTTCGGTCCCCCATTTGAGCGGCCACGCTCACCAAGGAAGGGCTGACCCGCCCGTCAGCAAGAACGAGCAAGTAAGCCGCAAGCAGGCAGATAACCAAGGCGAAGCGCCGGCGTGCTTGAACTTCGTCGCTGCCCGGGCTATTCAAGTCGACATCCGGGCTGTACATCTCAACCAGCCGGATAACGTTCACTTGGCCACCTTCCAGGATTGTGTTCGCCAAACCCCGGGAAATACCAAGCGAGCTGGCCAGCAGTTTTGGCATGCCCACTTGATAAGGAGGAACGACGAGCGTCGGGGACGCGTAAGTGTGGAGATACGCCTGAAATTCCTCCACGGTTGGGCACATCTCGTCATCGCCAAAGCGGAAGACATGGACGTCCGGATCCCAAAATCTTAGGGCGGCCCACAGCAGCGCCGGGCGGATCGGCACATGTCGCAGAAAACGGAATGAAGAAAGGCCGTGATATTGGAAGTTAAGCCAATCGACACCCAGAAAGGACACTAGCCAGGGCCTGAGCAGTGTTGGGAGGGGATTATCCATGGGCAAAACAATGTATATGCTAGAGCAGAAAAGGGGAGTAATTGATGCTGTGAAGGCCCTGAAGGAGGCACCCCAGCTTTATAGACTTTCAAATGACCATTGTAAATTGCATGGAGAATGAAGCCAATCAACTAGCCTCCAAGGGGACATTATACCAAGTACTCTGCCTCCCCTGAACTCTCAGAAACCGTGGGGAAACCGTGTGAGGGTAAAAACAAAATTCCCCTGGAAAAGGACAGTTGGTCAGTCAAATGGATCTAACTCATGGGAGGTTGGCGTACGCCAACATAAAGCTGGCGTACACAGGGTTTTCATAGTCCTGGCGTACGGGTTTCTAACCATGGCGTACGGTAGGTTTTATGCACCAGAAGACCAGTGTCCAGCAGCAACTGCTGTCGCATGGTCGTTTTCAATTCCATGGCTCGCTTTGGCCATTTCTTGATTCCTACAAGTTTCAAACATCATTTGGAACTGCAGCAAGGCGTCGGATCCTAAAAGCCGCACCCGTCGAAGATTCTGGACTCCTGAAGGCCCGTGTCGAGCCAAAATCGAGGATACGGAGGGTCGAATTTCGTTTTGTAGGGATTTGCCAAGTTTTGTTACACCGTACATGTTACATAGGACTTGTGTGACTGCACGGGGGTGTCGGTTTCAGTCCGGGACCATATAGAGTCGTCTTTTGCGTCTTATGTCCATTTTTGCGACATTTTTAGCTTTTTTTTTCGGTATTTTCCTCATATCGGGACATTTCTATCGGTTTCGATGGTTTGTGCCGGTCATTGTACATCTATGAAGTCTATCCCAAGTGTCAGTTTCTTCTGTTTTGGAGAAATATGGACTTTGGTCTATTAACGCCAATTTTCCCGTATCCTCCGCGTGTCTGGGGTATATCTTGTATCCTGGGGCTTTTCTATACCTTTTTCTTCGAGCTAGATCCATTTTTGCGCATGTGCAAGCGTCTGTGTCGATTCAGAACAATCATCAATGCATGTTAGATATTAGGGGATGGTTTGTTCGTTTCCTTGAAACACGAAATCAAATAACCGAAGGAATCAATAAACAGAAAACGCAGATATTATTTCTACCATGTATACCACGTCAAAATCCTAAAAAGCAAAAGGTGAGAATGTATCAAGCGGCACATCGGCCCGAGCAAACTCGAGTGTATCGGGGCACACTCGCCCAAAAGTCAAAAGGCACGCAGGCCTTATATCCAAAACGGCAAAGTATCAAAGTATCAGTGTATCAAGGTCAAAAACAGCAAAATGGACTAAGGCTCAATGATAGCCCTCAGTCGTCGAACAAGTCCTCGTCGTCCTCCTCCTCCTCGCTCTCTACCAGCTCGCGCGGGTCTATCCGGAACCGAGGATCGCCTGCGGAGTCAGAACCACTGCTGAGGGACGTGCTCTCCTCCTCTTCTTCTGCTTCCTCTTCTTCTCTCCTCTTCTTTTGCAAAGGTCCCTCAGTAGACCTCTTCTCCGCAGACCTCTTCCTCAGCTCTCGGCGGAACGAGAGATCCTCACTAGCAGCCGCAATGTATACTCCTCTCTGAGTGCTCGCTGCTGGCCGGGATGAGCTCGGTGCTATCTTCTTCTGAGGCGGTGGCCTCACACTCTTCCTCCTAGGAGCCGCCCTAGCCTGCCCCTGCATTGCATTTAGCTTGTTAACAATTGTGTACACATTGCATATATATATTGAAATGTGAAAGCAGGACATTATCCTATCAAAAGTTTCAAAGTTATACCTGAGGTCGCACAGTAGGAGCTGGAGCTGGAGGTGGATAGTGCAGCCGCAACTGGGCGCCGCTAGCAATTCTGTGAAACTCCTTCTCCATGGCCTTCATCAGGCGAACCGCCTCTCGCACCCACTCCATCGGGGCCTGTGTTACAATAAGTGGTCAAGTCAGTTTGCAAGACGAGTATACATGTGAAAGTCAAAGCAAGGGAAATACACAAAGGATGCTATAGTATCGTACCGGTCCTGTGATCTCCTCGGGCTCTCTCCTAGCAGGCTCGAACTGAACGGTGGCCTCCTCTCCCTGAGCGTCCCGCACGGCCAGTGTCCAAGAAAGCCGAGGAAGGCCCGTCGCCCTAGCAGGCTTACTCCTCTCCCTCGAGCGGGCAGTCCTGCCTTGCCCGCGCCTCTCCTCTCCAGCTGCTCTAGCCTCAGCCTCTACAGCTCCGTGCTCGACTATCCCAAGCGGTCCCGCCAAGTACTGCCTCTGATAGACAGCATAGTCACGCTCGGGCCTCAAAAAAGCACTAAGGCCTGCTGGGACGGTGAAGCGCTGCAGCTCAGCCAGCGTGTACTGGTCCGTGTGTGAAGCGCGAGGCGGAAGTGGACCCGGCACCATAAACTCCGAAGCCTCAAGTGACTGTCGTGTCACTCGATCCCCCAAGTACCACTGCCATCCGAAGATCGACTCCAGCAGCACGCGGCTCGCGGCTACCACCCTGCTCCGGGAAAGGTACTCCGGCTCAGCCTCCGTGGTCCTCCAAGGGTCCCACTCCACCTGCAAGCATTCAACAATCAAGCCACAATCAATCGATCAGCGACAGCATTGAAGCAATTCAAAGGCAAAAGTAGGCGATAAAAGGTTGTGTTCTACCTGGGTGCTCGACAGCTCGTCAAGGTACGCCCGGAAGGCCTGGAGGCTACCTCTTGCTGCCTTCTTGCCTCGGTACTGTGGCCCCCATATCAGAGCACGGGGGAGCATCTTCAAGTTCGGGCATGAGTTCTCCGGAGGGTACATCTTCAGCACCTCATATGCCCATAGCTGCAAGTTCAAACAATCAAAGCATCAGTACAGTAGGCACAATTCAAAAGAAAGGAAAGTACTCAGAAAAGTAGAGGTTATGAGTCTATTTTTCTTACCTCCCACACCCTCCAAAGGCCGGCAATCGCCTTCTTCCGCCGAGAGAACTCCCCCATGAAGCTGTAGCATGTCCCCAGAGCAGCGCCTCCCCAATCGTACCTGGCCGCCGTGCGCAAGTCAAACAGGGCCGACAAGTAGGCCAAGTGCACCATGGACCTCTTGTTAGTGTACAGCGACGCCCCGAACAAGTACAACAAGTAGGCCCTCGCCATCTGCTCCTCCTCCTGCTCCGAGTTCGGGACCCTGTCCTTCAAATGCCAATGGAACTGGTCATGGGAGAATGTCTCTGAAATACCCACAGGCACAAAACCCAAGAACCACTGCAGCGCCTCTGGATCCCTGTGGATCCCCGTGTCAAATGGGATAGGCTCTCCTCCTACCCTCAAACCCGTCAGAGCGGCAAAGTCCGCCGGAGTCACAGTCATCTCCCCGATCGGAAGGTGGAAGGTGTTGGAGGCGTCCCACCACCTCTCAGCCAGCGCCGTGAGCAAGGCATGATCGCTGAGCGTGGCCGTCTGTGTAAGAATGAACGGCCTGAACCCTGCAGCATCAACTAAGGACCTAACCTGCTCGGGCAGCCCTCTGTACAGCTCAAGGGAACTAGCAGGACCGCCGTGCCCCCTTGTACCACCTCTCGTCCTCTGCACACCACAAAAGCAAAATGGACAAGAATTTCCGTTAGCATGCATACTATAGCAGGCAGTCGAATCAAAGCAAAGTTACAAGTAAAAGCCATCAAGCTAGGATCAAAAGGGCATCCAACATTCTATGATTAATTCAAGGCCCGTGTTTACCATGAAGTCGAAGCAAGTTATTTCAGAAGCACGATATTTCATGTGCGTAAGGTATCCTACTCAGTCGAATCAAAGGCATTGGCATTCTATCAGTCGAATTCAAGTTCCGAAATATCAACGAGTCGAGGCATCCTACGGTCGATTCAAGTTCAATATGTTGGTTATCAAGTCGAGGCAACCTACAGTCGGTTCCAGTTTGTTATCATCAGAATTCTAGCAAGTCTACAATCGAGTTCAAGCGTTTTCTACCTAAGGTTCCATCTACCACCAAGTCAAGCTATCAAGCATACATGTGTCACTATCAAGGGTCATGCACAAATAAGCTATGCAAGTACAGAAATAGAGGCCTACGCAAAAACCAAAAGCAAGTTCAAAAGGAATACCTGCGCCCAATCCACCGACAAGTGCCACTCAGGATCCCTCAGCACGAGCTCTGCATCGTAATCATCGCAGCGTGGGGTGTAGCTCTCAAACCCGGACGGTATGAACAAGTGTGGCTCTGGGGGAACATAGGCCCCTGCCTCAAACGCCGCACGGCCTGCAGCCCGCATAGCCTCTGCCTGTGCCACCGCCCGCTCACGAGCCAAGCCACCCTCCTCCTGGGCCTGCTCGGCTGCCTCTGTCTCCCGTGCAAAAGCATCCTCCGCAGCCTTGGCCCTCTCGGCCTTAACCCGCAGGCGCTCTTCCTCCTGAGCCTACGCAATCTGTCTCAGCCTCTCCTCCCGGGCTGACATCACCGCTTCCACCACCGTCGGGTTCTCTCTCAACAGCTGATCAAGTACCTCCTCCGTCACGAACTCCGCGAAGTCTCCGCGCGTAATGGGAACATGCGCCGAGGACCCTACTGAAGGTCTAAACTCCGCTGGCCCCATGGGTACCCCGATAGCAGCCTCCTCCTTAACCACAAGACCTTTGCCCCGTGCCGGATCCCTCCTCGGCGTCTCTGGCCGACCACCATCACTACCATCACCACCGCTGCTGCCGGCCTCGACTGGGCCCATGCCCATCACAACCAAGCCCTCTACTCCACTTTGGAAGTCCATCCGTCGCACCCGTGGACCCCCGGCCTCAACCACGGCCGGCGTACGGTCAGTCGAGCCTGGCGTACGCCGCCCGTCGCCGTCGACCACCTCTGTTGCATGGCCACCGTCGTCGCCCTCACCGCCTGGGATCACTACACCAGCACTCGGCGAAGGCCCGCCCGGTGCCTGATCGTCGATTCGAGGCCTCTCGGCCTCGTCTCTGCCCGTTCTCGGCCGTTCCTCTTTCCTGCCGCCACCATTGCCGCCGCTGCTACCTGTTTCGGCCATGGATGAGTGTGGGTGAGGAGGTTTGTGAGAGAACAAGTAGGATTGAAGGAGTTTGAGTATTGAGAGGAGTTTGGGGAAACCTTGGACTTCAAAAACTGAAGAATGGCGGTTTCTGCACTGCCTGAGAAGTTTATACGACATGGGGACCAACTGGGCCGGGTCTGGGCCTGGATCTGGACTGGGCCAGGAAAGATTCCTGGCGTACGCCAGGACCTTCATACCATACGCCACCTTATTTTGGGCCGTGGGCCCAAATGCCACATGGATCAAATTTTCCTTCTCAAATGGGGTCCCAACTGGTCCAATGCTTATTTATGCCCCTGGTGCGCTTATCCCCAAGCAGAGCCCCGTCCAGTCTCAAATCAACGACGATCTATCCGTCCAATCTCAAATCAACGACGATCTATCCGTCCAATTTCAAATCAACGACGATCTATCCGTCCAATTTCAAATCAACGACGATCTATCCGTCCAATTTCAAATCAACGACGATCTATCCGTCCAATTTCAAATCAACGACGATCTATCCGTCCAATCTCAAATCAACGATGATCTATCCGTCCAATTTCAAATCAACGACGATCTATCCGTCCAATCTCAAATCAACGACGATCTATCCGTCCAATTTCAAATCAACGACGATCTATCCGTCCAATTTCAAATCAACGACGATCCATCCGTCCAATTTCAAATCAACGGCGATCCGTCCGCCCAATTTCAAATCAACGACGATCCGTCCGCCCAATTTCAAATCAACGGCGATCCGTCCGCCTATTCTGGCCTTCCGCGAGCAGTAATCTCTCTCAAATAGACTGTCTGGCTGAATTCACCAATCAGGTTCTTTATGATTCATGTCTTTGTCGACCAAGTGCGTTCTGCTTTGGATATCCTCGAGAGGGTGTCTAGAAAGCCTTTGACGTTACTTGTACCCGATCAAACGCTACTCCAAGTGCCGTCAAAGGGGGGCTCCTGTAGACACCCTATTCTGGACTATCCGGATCAGTACGTTTGCGGTCTTTTTGTTACCCCAATGATGATAAATGGTCGAAAACTCTCTGAGGTCGATGGAAGGTTTTGAGCTTTGAGTGTTGGACCCTCCTCTTTCAAACCATTTCAAATCCCTTCAAACCCTTCAAAACCCGAGCCGGATGAGCCTCAGCAAAACCGTACCTTGCTTACGCCAGCTCCTGCTTGGCGTGCACCAGGAAATTGCCACGTGTCGGACATCGACCGTTGACTAAGTTTGACCTGGCGCACGGTGGCACGTAGTTGGCGCACGCATGGTCAAGGCCGGTCAAATCATCGCTTTTCTGTCACGTGCTCGAGACTTTGTAACCACCACAGTACAGTGCAGAGCCCCCTGATCATTGCATTCTGCAGGGGACGTCCCGCTCTCTCTCCTACATTGCCCATCACCTAGTCCCATGCATTAAATGCATGGGAGGCTCCCCTTCTAACCTAACCAACCCCTAACCCCAGTTGATCAGCCCTGATCTCAGTCCTCTCTCCTCTATAAATGCAGCCCCTTGCATTCATTTGCAAGGGTTAACCACATTAAAGAGCTTTGGTCTTTCCTCTCTTCTCTCTCTTGTTCTTGCTTTCCCATTGAAGGATTGAGGGATAGAGAAGTTATACACTCCTTACACTACTGACCAGCCACCATACATCCTCCATCTTCAACCCTCAAAGCTCACTATCATCCTTCCTCTCTCTTGCACCAAAGGTATACCACCTTTGTGCTGCTTTCTGTTTTCAGCCCCTGAGGGGGAATCAGAAGGGTTCTGGCTAGTAACTGATACTAGTCCAGACCCCTCTCTGGTAAAATAAATCAGTCGTAGGGGCCAGGCCATGGTGCACGCCAGCTCCTCGTAGCCGTACGCCACCTTTGGCTGTACGTGCACAGTTGGCGTGGGGATCATAAAAAGCCCATTTATTGTTCTTTTCCTTTATGTCATCACCTTCCAGCATGCTAATAACCAGTTTATTGCTTTCTGTGTTCTAGAACTGTTCAAATGTAGTCCTCAATACTTGTATCCTTTTGCTTCTCAAGGCCTCTGGGGTACTTCTGGTCTTGTTCCAGAGCCCAGATGATGTAAAGCCAAACATTGGTCAACATACAAACCTGGCGTACGGCCCCTATGGGTGGCGTACGGCACGCTTGTTACAGGCCAGTGCCTGGCCCTTATATCACAGCTCAATCTGGGCCTCTTGTTCCTCCCCACTCTGTTTATGGGGCCTGCTTTATTATTTTCATTGCTCTTAGCCATTCTTTATGTCTGTACATGTACATAATCTATATTATCAACTGCGTGGTTTGCCCTGGGTGTGCACTGGTCCATTCCAGAGCCCAGAGGATCGAGAGCAAGAGCCGCAAGAAATCAGTAGGGTAGTGTACGCCAGCCTTAAGGTGGCGTGCGCAGGGTGTGTTGGCGTGCAGTGGCTTGGCCATTGCGTGCCAGCATGTTGCCTGCTCACGCACCCGACGAGCAGCGTGCATCATCCCGTTGAACTAATTGCAGTGCTTGTTCTCAATCTATGTTCTTACGTTTAATTCAATCAAAGCAAGCAAATCATCATCCATAAACATTTTTTCATTTAAACTGCAAGCTGTTACAGTATTAATCGCCATTAACTGTTCCCCCGCCCTAACTGGCCAAAAATGATCAAAATGAGAGAAAAATGCAAATGTTTTAAATAAAATGCCCGAGTAGAGACCGATCTCCGGATTGGGCGAGAGGGGTGCCATAAAACCCTTCCCCTCTCGTAACCTGGCTCCCGAACCTCAGATATCGAAGGTGACGACGGACCAGTCTACGCCTTTTTCAAATCAAATCAAACCTTTTTCCAAATCCAAACAAACGTAGCAAACGTTCTCGAGTTCGGTTCCTTGGGTGTTCTCCCGCTAAAACCCGAGTGGCGACTCTGAATCGAAGCGTTTCGCCGCGCTATTTTCCAAGAGGGCCGCCCCCAAATTATTTTCTTACAAACCGAAATCGGGCGATTTTCGGGGCGTTGTGCCCACAACGCTGCTCTGCATGCGGCACTCCGGCCACCCAAAAGTTATCATGTCAAAATCGGGCACACTCGCCCATCAAGTCAAAAAAGGCGCGCAGGCCTCAAAAGTATCTACCAAAGTATCAGCTAAGGCACCCTGGCCTTCTGTCTATCTACGTGGGCACGCAGGCCCGAAAGCACAAAATCACGTGCAAAAGTGGGATAAGGCTCCTCGACGGCCCTCAGTCATCCCCGAACCAGTCGCCCTCTCCGTCGTCATCCTCGTCGTCTCTCTCTATGGGATCCACTCTGAAGCCTGGATCGTCCGCTGAGTCGTCAGACCCGCTGCTCTCGGACGCATCCTCTTCCTCCCCTTCTTCTTCCTCCTCTTCTTCGTCCTCCTCCTTGGAGACCTCAGGCAGGATCAGCCGCTTCTTGCGGACCGGCTCGTCCTGTGCAGGCCTCTGGCGCATCTTCAGCTGGTACCTCTCCTCGGCGCGCGCCACGGCCTGTCGAGCCGCCTCCTCGCTGACAGCAGGTGGCTGTGAGCCCCGTGCCTGCAGCCTGGTACTAGGTGTAGGAGTAGGAGTCCTGGCAGCTAATTTCTTCTGTGGGGGATCCCTCACACTCTTCCTCCTAGGAGCTGCCTGTCCCTGTGTCTGCATTGTAAATATTGTATACATTAGCATATGTTTGCATATTGCATGTTTTAAAACAGGTACAATCAATCCTTAAGCAAGACCATCAAAGCATACTGTATATCGAATAAATGCACATGTGTATCTATCATCAAGCAAAGGAGTGTATCGAATGCAAACATGTATCGAATGCAGACATATATTGAAAAGCAGGAATGTATCATTTTCTAAAGATATATCTGAGACCTCCGAGCTGCTGGCTGAGGATAGCGCAAGTCCAATGGTAGCCCACTCGCCGCTCTCCTGATCACGTTCTCCAATGCGAGCATGCGCCGGACAGCCTCATTCACCCACTCATTGGGTACCTGCAAAGATAAGTTGAATACGAGCAATCAAGTCATATTTCAAGCTTTATGGGAGTACAGTAATGAAAGCAACAATGTCTTACCTGTACGGTAATGGGCACTGGCTCGACTCTGGCCGGAGTAAGGTGCAACTCAGCTGGATTGCCTTGAGAGTCCACTACTGCTATTTGCCATGTCAACTCTGGTGGCCCACTCGGATCCCGCCTCGGACGACTCTCACCACTGCTCGGTCTCCCAGAGACGGCTCTCCTCTCCTCAGCAGCTCCACGGGCCTGGCTCTGAACCTCCCTGAACTCTCGTACTCCCAGTGGCCCCGCCAAGCGCTCCCTATGATAGGCTGCATAGTCCATGTCAGGACGCAAGTGACGTGCCAAGTCAGTATCAGGCCGTGTAAAGGCCTCCAGCTCGGCCAAGGTGTACTCTCCTGTGTGTGAGGCCCGTGGTGGAAGCGGTCCAGGCACCTGAAACCCCGCGTAGCCAAATGATTGACGTGTCACTCGGTCACCCAAGTACCACTGCCAACCAAAGGCCGACTCCAATAGCACTCTGCTTGCCGTGACAACCCTGCTACGAGCCAAGTACTCAGGCTCAGGCTCCGCCACCCTCCAAGGATCCCACTCGACCTATAAAGGCAAGCAATGCAAGTATCGGTCAGCGACAGCATTGAAGCAATAAAAAGGCATACACATTGTTATTTCTACGAAGTATAATGTTATACCTGTGAAGGGCGTAGCTCGTCGAGGTATATCCTGAAGCCATTCAGATCACCTCTGCCCCTCTTCTCACCCATATTTTTCTTACTCCATATGTGTGCGCGCGGGAGAATCCCCAAGTCCAGGCTCTTCGTCACCGGACGGTAGATGTTCAACACCTCATAAGCCCAGAGCTGCAGGATTGTCAATGGATCAAATCAGTAGTACATACAAGAATACTATGGAACAGATTATGCTATCAAAATGAATGCAAGTACGAATTGGAAAGTGTGCATTATTCTGTTGTGAATCATACCTCCCAGATCCGCCAGTACCTGGCAGTGCTCACCTCCGTCCTCGACGAGTCCCCAAAGAAGCCGTAGGCTACGCCTAGTGCAGCTCCGCCCCAGTCAAAGTGCGAGGCCGTCCTCAAGTTCCTCAGCCCGGGCAAGTAAGACAAGTGAACCTTGCTACGCCTGTTTGGATACAGGGTAGCACCAAAGAGATACAACAAGTACGCCCGGGCCATTTGCTCCGCCTCCTGATTGGTCGTCACCTCCTTCTTAAGATATCGGACAAACTGCCCATATCTCGCCATTCCTTCCTCGATCTTGGGCACCTCACCCAAAAACCACTCCAAGGCTGCCTCGTCCTCCTCAATGCCAGAGTCAAACGGAATGGGCTCTCCCCCAACCCTCAAGCCTGTGATCGCCGCAAAGTCAGTAGGCGTCACCGTCATCTCCCCAATCGGTAGGTGGAAGGTATTTATGGTATCCCTCCACCTCTCTGCAAGTGCAACCAGAACGGCGTGGTCGTTCCTCACCGGAGTGAGAGTCTGAATGAACTCTCCGAAGCCCGCCTCGTCCACCAACTGCCTCACCTTCTCTGGTAAGCTCTGGTACAACGCTAAAGAGCTGCATGCACCCCCAAAGCCGCGGATGTCTCTCGACCGTGCCCTCTCCTATACCAGACATTAAAACAAACAGCAAAGGATATATCAGCATGCAGAGTTTCATTTTCAAATTCTAAGTGATCAATGCGGCCTAGCTACAGATGGTTGGTTCAAGTTATTATGTCTCATGCACGACGTTCAAACATGGACTTATGGTATTGCTACTCGAAGTCTACTTCAGAGGGTTACTATTACCCTACAACTTTTAACATTTGCGCACAAGCATTGTATTTGAATGACATCTAATGAAGGAAATGAGTATTTATCAGAAAGTTACCTCGGACCAGCTGCGCGAGATATGAGTGTCAGGGTCTCTCAAAACCAACTCGGAGTCATACTCCGTCTGTCGTGGCCGATATGCTGTGAAACCCGACGGCACAAACAAGTGAGGAACAGGTGGCCTGTACCCCTCTACTGAGAACGGAGCCCGAGTCAAACTCTCCGCCTCCGACACCGCCGTCACCCTGGGGCCCTGTACTCTAGCACCAACCCTCTCCTCGGTCTCAGCATCCCTCAAAAGCTCCTCATCAGCAACCCGCTCTCTCCCGGCTCTTGCCGCTGCCTCCGAAGCAGCTATCTCCCGCTCTCGCTCCTCTCGAGCCTCCAAGACAGCAGCCCCTATCATGGGATCCTCCTCGAGGAGCCGGGCTAGTCTCTCCTCGCTCAGAAACTCTGCAAGATCCTGTCTCGTAATTGGTCTATGGCCCGACGATGTCGCTGCTGGCCGAAATAGTACCTCCTCCTCGGGAACCTCTGTGACACCCTCCTCCTCGGTCACCACACCCTTGCCTTTCGTCGGATCCCTCGGCGGAATATCACTTGGCTCGACATCACCACCACCGGCACTCCTACTGCCATAGCCTCGGAAGTACCACCAACTACAATGGAACCGCTCACGGCCCTGCTTGGGTCCATTTGCCCGACGACAGAAGGCACTGCCCCGACCAGCTCTGTCGCGCGACGATCTGGCTCCGTCGCGCGATGGTCACCGTCGTCCTCAACTGTCTGTGCATGGCCTTGCTCGCCATCGCCGCCGCCCACTACCTCTGCACCGGCGCCTATCTCAACCTCCACCAGCCATTGATCCACCATTTCGATCCCCATTGGTCTTCCCTCGTCCCCCGGATGATCAACAACTTCTCCTCCGCCGCCCCCGTCACCGTGGTCTGCCATAGATGATTGTGTGAGTGTGGGTTCTTTGATTTTGGCAACAAATCAAGGGTCTCAATGGATTTTGTGAGAGAGTTTGAGAGAGAGTAGAGTTGAGGGAGTTTTAAAACTGCTGTGAGCGGTTTCAAAACGTCCTCGTCGATTACAAAGGAAGCACACAGGCGCGGGCCGGGTTTGGGCTCGTTTCAGATTCAGGCCCTAATTGGAAACCATCGCGCGATGATATGGCTCTCTCGCGCGACGGTCAAATTGGGCCCTTGACCAGATTTGACCTCTGGCTCGGCCCAGTTTTGTACATCATCTTATTGGTGGCCCAGAAGTCTAACTTGGGCCTTGCAATTGATCTTTGGATCCCTACAAAGATGTCCAAGATCAAAGATGCTTTATATCCCCAGCATTGCGACGATCTAACCGTCCATTTTCCAATCAACGATGATCTAACCGTCCATTTTCCAATCAGCGACGATCTAGCCGTCCAATTTCTATTCAGCGACGATCTAACCGTCCAATGTCAAATCAACGACGATCTAACCGTCCATTTTCCAATCAGCGACGATCTAACCGTCCAATTTCAATTCGGCGACGATCTAACTGTCTAATGTCAAATCAACGACGATCTAACCGTCCATTTTCCAATCAACGACGATCTAACCGTCCAATTTCAAATCAACGACGATCTAACCGTCCAATTTCAAATCAACGACGATCTAACCGTCCATTTTCCAATCAGCGACGATCTAACCGTCCAATTTCAATTCAGCGACGATCTAACCGTCCAATGTCAAATCAACGACGATCTAACGTCCATTTTCCAATCAACGACGATCTAACCGTCCATTTTCAAATCAGCGACGATCTAACCGTCCAATGTCAAATCAACGACGATCTAACCATCCAATTTCTATTCAACGACGATCTAACCGTCCAATGTCAAATCAACGACGATCTAACCGTCCATTTTCCATTCAACGACGATCCATCCGTCCAATCTCAAATTCGGCGACGATCCATCCGTCCAATTCCTTGGTGCACGGTATTTGTACATACTGTCTTGCACTTTTCAATTAATCGGCTTTTGGGTGAATTAGATGGGTGTCTAGAAATCTTTGACGTTACCCGTACCGACTAATGGTGCTCCGCGTGCCGTCAAAGAGGGACTACTGTAGACACCCTAATCTGATTTCCCAATCATTTTATTTCTTTTTCAGTTTCTTGTTCCCCCGATGATGAATCAGGTCGCGAATAGTATTGAGAGAATGAAATGGCTTGAGTTTGGTGTATATGGAACCCATCCTTAACCCTGAAACCCTCTGGCCCAAACCTTGGCTAAGGGTTTAACTCTCGCGCGACTCACTGAGTCATTCGCGCGATCCTCCACTTGCCAGGTGGTGGTCAAAGTCAAACTTTGACTGATTGACCATTGCGGGGAAGATAGAACCCTCGCGCGATGATCTCACTCCATCGCGCAATGGTCGACACCTGTCGTATCCAGCTGGATTTTGTGATGATGAGGCGTCTGCAGGTCTATGTGACCCCGTTCCATCGACTGAACGGCGTTTGCAGGGCCAGCCTTGCACCACCTAGTCCCCCACTCTCCCATCAACTTTTGCACCCTCTTCTCCACCAAGCAAGTGCAACCAGCATTGTTGGGTGGTTGCATTGCCTTGCATCACCACCAACCAAGCCCCCTCTTTCTATTAAACCACCCCCCCCCCCCCCCCCCCCCTTTGTTCTCTTTCAAAGGGTTACAAAAAAATCCTCAAAGAGAAGAGCAAGAACTACAACCTTGATCTCTTCTCTCATTCAAATCCCTACTACTTACTCTCTTGTCAAAGCCATACCACCTCACTCAAGCCATATTCAAAGCATTCAAGCAAAGGTATAATCCTTGTTCTTTACTGTTTTGATCCCTGAGGGGGGTTGACAGGGCCAAGGCTGGTAATCAATATCAGTCTTGGCCCTAAAGCCAGCAAATTTACAAGTTACTGTGGATGGCAAACCCATGCACGAGGAACCCATTCCATCGCGCGATGCTTCTAGCTCGTGAGATATGGTTCTCGTGGGGATGGGATCATTGCCCTGTCGTAAATATATGGTTTCATGTTTTTCTACTCAATGATATTCGATATATTTCACTGTTTTGCATGCTAAAATCAGTAGGTTAGTTCAGTTTCTTTTCCGTTCATTTTGGAATGCCCCTGGGTCGCTTCTGAATATGTCTTAGAACCCAAGCATGCAAAGCAATTCCTGGAAGTCCAGTCAAAACAATCGCGTGATGATCTGACTCCATCGTGCGAGGGTTTTGTCTTTTCCAGTAATTGCCCTTGTATGAGCAGCTAGGCTCTCAGCCTCTGTTTTAATACCCTCACTGTTTAAGGGTTGCATTTTATTCCAACTGTGTTAATTTGTAAATATTGGTTTACTTTCAGTACACATAAACTGCTTGGTTTGACCCTGGGTGTGCACTGGTCCTTCCAGAGCCCAGAAGGGGATAAAATTTAACCTGTTGGTGGGATGTCAATACTCGCGCGACGGTGTGAGTATATTGTGCGATGGTTGGCTTGCATGCATAAGCGTCTGTCCATGCAAGTTGACCACTGTTCGCAATAAATTCAAACCAGAGCACTGTTCTGGCATCCTGAAATCAGTGCTAAATGTTATCCCATCTATTCCTCGTTATTTTATTTATCCATAAATATCTACCGCATCCTGCAAACATGTTACAGTCTTAACCCCCGATTAACTGTTCCCCCGCCCTAATTGGCTAAAAATTGAGTAATAAAACGGAATCGTAAAACAAACATTTTCGCAAATGCTTAAGTAGAGACCGATCTTCGGATTGGGCGAGAGGGGTGCCATAAAACCCTTCCCCTCTCGTAACCTGGCTCCTGAACACAGATATGGTTATGATGGACTGTTTCTTTAACTTTTTCAAATCAAATAGCGTGGCAAGTGCTTCGAAATACGGTTCCTTGGGTGTCGGACCTTCAAACCCAAGTGGCGACTCTGTATTTTTCGCGAGCTCTTGTCGTCCAGCTTCAAAAAAGCGCTCCCGCGAACCGGCAGCATCTTTCCCTTCTCACAAGGTGAGGGAACGAAATCCTTTCACCAAAGAGAGAAAGATCGGGCAATCGCATTGCCCACTCATTCTCATTCCATTTACATGACTATCAAAAGAGTTAGCCTGTAAGCTATTCGTAAAGGATCTACTAGGTTGTTTAACGATGCGATCTTAGACACAGCTACATCACCTCGTTGAATGATCTCTCAAATCTGGTGATACTTACGCTCGACGTGTTTTCCTTCTTATGAGTCAATAGCTCCTTAGGATTAGCAATTCCACCACTATTGTCACAATAGATGTAATAGCTAATCGCACTAAAGGAATCACTTTTAGATTCATCAAGAAGTTTCTAAGCCAAACGGCCTCTTTGGCTGCTTAAGAAGCTACTACATACTCGGCCTCCATGGTAGAATCAATCAAGGTACGATTGCTTGATACTGCGCCAACTTATGGCTCTACCTCCTAGGTAAACGCATATCTCGAGGTATACTTCTAGAATCCTTATCTGACACAAAATCTTACTCTGTGTACCCATAAGGTGCCAGACTATCTAATTGGTAAACCAACATATAATCTCTAGTTCTTTTAATATACTTGAAAATATGTTTCACTACAGTCCAACTGTAACGGCCCAGATTTTGGTCAATAAAAATTTCGTTAAATATTTGAATTTTTCTTTTAAATACGTGGATTGCTTTAAAAATTTCCTTTTAATTCCTACAATTTGTCGTAATTACATTTTAGCCCCTTGAAAATTTCTTTCTTATTTTTAAGCCCTACTCGGCTAGTATAGTTAGCTTCTAACCGATTAGTTGGAGAAACCGAACTAGGAAGTCACCTAGTTACATTTCCCTAACCATAGATGGACCATTTTGCCCATCTTTTGAACCTTGTGAACCTTTTCAACCATAGACTTAGGAATTATTTATTAATTTTCTTTTATTATTTTGGTTTTCTTTTTTATCCATTGGACAATAAAAGTTAAGGAAACTTTTACCCATTCGATAATCGAAACCCTAGATTTTATATTCAAGATATTCTTTGCTGTGATATCAAGTACTCATATATATATATATATATATATATATATATATATAGTTAGTTTTCTTTATCGATCCTTTTGCACCTATTCTTCTATTCGTGCATATAATTGGTATCAGAGCCATATGGCTTCAATTAAAATGTTAGTGCAAGCATAAACCATGTTATCATGAGAAAGCCTTTTAAATAAAATCTAAACAACTGAAAAATTTAAATGTAAGGTAACATTCAGGGTAGTGGGACGTCACCCAAGTCGCGTTCGGATTTATCTGGCCAGGAGGACCCGGGAAGGGTGATTTGGCCTTGCTCCGGTAAATCGTTGACAGACGTGCTATCAGGAATGTTCTCTTTCATTTAAAAAAAAGGTTGGATTATGATAAAATGGATTATGTGAGCACTAACACAATTATCTCAAAATGAGAAGACTATTTAGATCTGATAATGAAAGAATAAAAAATTCTGAATTAGTGGAATATGCCAATGTGCAAGAACAATTGAATCACTGGACTATTCCTCCAGTATGCCCTTCTACTATATATGGGCATGGATTGTCTGAATTCAGAAGTAGCATGGCAATAAAAACCATGGAAAGAACAGAGAGCCTAGAGCTCAATGATAAGATAATAAATCTTATGGATCGTAGTGATTTAATTGCTCACATGCGTAGTTATAAATATGTTCATATTGGGTTAGTGCAAATCGCTCTTAAACCTTTAACTTTGCTTGGAATGGACACTTGTTTGCAAGTTACTTTGCGAGATGGCAGATGTAATAATTGGAGGTCCTCAATAATGGGGGCAATTGAGACCAGTTTGAGTCATGGTCCTGTTTATTTTAATGTTTATCCTGATTTATCTCTGTCCCTTACTGATAGAAATATAGGAGAAGTTTTAAATTGTAGAATCCAGACTAGAGGTTATGATTTCTTACCTGGATCTGAAGTTATTGATATAATTTATAGGATTTACCATAAAGTCATGAATACGATGAATCTTAGAGTACGAATCATGCGTCCTGCTGATCAAACTGTTTTGATCGAATCCAATATGTTAACATCTAATATTGCAACTAATAGGTTGATTAATTGGGAAGAAATCACCTTTCCTGACAGCTAGACTATCCCTAATGCTGTTCCGCCTAGACCTATTGTCAATAGAATTGAACAAATAGTTCAAGATAATGATGGAACTGTTTTCTTAAATTTTAGAAATTCTCAAGCAAATAGATTTTCCAGAAGCCCGAGTTCTAGAAATAGTCAAACTCCTTATAGAGTTAGTATTTCGAATACTAGTCGACACTCGACATCTGAAATTCCTGAATCACACCATCCGATTGAGGATGATAATCTAGTTGGAATTAGAATATCTCAAAATCAAATACCTCATGAAGTTTATACTCATCCTAATAATAATACAGTAGAATCACCTACTGCTAGTGAAATGGCTTTTACCATAAATAATGATAATAGGGCCTGAGATTAGGAAAGAAATTAATAAAGAATTTCAACAACCCAAATACCAAGAATTTAGAAGTTGGTATTTCGCAAAATATGATGCAAATCAATTACAAAAATTCAAAAAGGAATTTTATGACTAGCTTGAATATTCTAAAAAGATTATTCCATTCACCCAATGGTTTTATGGTAGACATTGGACAGAGTTTGATAGGTCCATAAATGTTATTCAAGATTACCATAGAAATTGGAGATCTATGTCGGGAACTGTAATAAGAGCAGTACATCCTCCAACCATACCGTTGTCTATTGAGGGCAACTCTGAATCTGACACACCTTTGGAGACTGCTACTTTTGTTAAACCTACAAGTACAGATCCGAATGGGAGAGTGTATCTATAGAATAATCATACTAATGCCTGTCTTAATACTATTGGTGACCAGTTCGTCCATATGGAAGAGCAAATAGCTCAAACTAGGGAAGATATTAAAAATATGCATCCCAAAATTGATAAAAAAGAGGATGAAATCTCACCGTCAATTATTCGACCACCAATACCGATAACAGGATTTAATCTTACTAATCCAAGCAAGAGAATTACAAAAGAGATTTAAAGGTTTAACTCTTAATGTTATAACAGAAGAGCAAGAAATGTCTAATCAGGAAGTAGCAGAATTAGAAAGTTCTTTTCTTCAGTCCCAAATTGAGACTATAAACAAAATCCAATATCCTCAGAAATTTTTTTATGGAGGAGCTGATAGGTACTATTATCCTAGACCTACCCCCAAGATATGTTACATGAAGAATCTGGGTTTCAAAAACAGATGTCTTATAGTGGAAGAACCATTTATGAATGGAACATAGATGGTATGACTGAATATCAAATTTTTGGAGTAGTACATCAAATGATGATGTATAGTACTATATGTACTAATAATAAAAATGAGGATAAAGAAGTTGTTGGATGGATCACAGTGGAATTCACTGGCATGCTTAAAGGTTGGTGGGACAATGTCTTGACTGAAAGCCAACGGCAAGAAATATTAAATGCAATAAAGCCTATTGAAACTGGTGGTATAAAACAAGATGTTGTTTATACTCTTGTCCAATCTATAATTCTACATTTGTTGGTCACTGGGATAACCAACGAGAAAGAAGTAGAGAATTACTTCAAAATCTAAAATGCCCAACGTTAACTCATTTTCGTTGGTATAAAGATGTGTTTCTTGCAAAGGTTATGCAAAGAATCGATGCTAATAGTGAGCATTGGAAATCTAAATTTGTAGATGGCTTACCTTATTTCTTTGCAGAGAAAATAAGAAAAAAATTAAGAGACCAAAATAATGGTTTAACTATTGGCTATAATAGATACACTTATGGCCAACTAATAGCAATAATTATACAAGAAGGATTGACCTTGTGTAATGACATAAAATTACACAACCAATTAAAAAAATAAAACCTAACTGGTAAACAAGAGTTAGGACAATTTTGTGACCAATTTGGGTATGATATACCTCAATATTCAAAACCCCATAAGAATAAGAGCAGTAATAAAACTACCCGAAAATATTCCAAAAGGAAATCAGGAAAAAAAGAAGCATAAGGAAAAATAAAAATGAACCATCGAGTTCAAGAAATACTTCTTCTAAGAGGCAGGATAATAAAAATAAAAAGAAAGTTACTACAAAATGTTTTAAATGTGGCAAAATAGGCCACTATGCTAATAAATGCAAAACTAAGAAGAAATTGGAAGAACTTCAGTTAGATGAAGAGTTAAAACAAACTCTTTACAAACTTTTGCTTGATTCTAGTGATTCTGACTCAGGAGATCAAATAAATGAAATCTCTGAGGATGAAGATACTGCTTCCACTTCAGAGGAAGAAGAATTTACCAATAATTGTAGCTGTAATGATATTGAATGTTCAACTTCTGATAATTATTGGAAGGCAATTGTTGAGATAAATGGCTTCAGTATTAATGTTCTAACTGAAAAACAATAGGGTATTTTAGAAATTATTGATCAAATTGATGACCCCCAACTAAAGATGAAAATAATAGAAACTTGCATATCTTCTATGAAAGAAGAAGAGGAAAAGAAACCCCAACTTCCTAATGAAAATTATAGTCTAAAAACTGTTTTGGACAAATTAGAACAGGTTGATAATCTTAAACCTGTTACTATCCCTGAATTGAAAGGGGAAATTAACACCCTGAAAGCAGAAATCAAGTTGTTAAAAACCTTTCAGAATAAAGCTGCTTAGGAGTTTTATGATATTAAGACAAGATTATTTGTTTTAGAAAATAGAGGCGAATCAAGTAAGACTGATGATTTGGCTTACTTGAATTCTATCAATAGAGTGGTATACCAAAAATGGCACATAAAAGTCTATTTGGTAATTCATAAAGAATATACTATCAGCAATATTATTGCTCTGGTTGATAGTGGTGCTGACATGAATTGTATTCAAGAAGGAATAGTTCCAACCCAATATTTTGAAAAAACTTCTCAAAGCCTCACTAATGCTAGAGGAGCGAAAATGATAATCAAATACAAACTCAATAATGTTTATATCTGTAATAAAGGAATTTGTTTGGAAACAACTTTTCTTTGTATAAGAAATCTTCAACAGGAGTTAATTCTTGGAACCCCCTTTCTGGCAATGCTGCTGCCAATGAAGACTAGTACTGCTGACATTACTGCTCAGGTGGATGGTCACGAAATATTTTTTGAATTTGTCTCCCCACCTGTTTACAAAGAAATAAATGATATTATGAGAAAAATTTCTCATAAGGATAAACAAATAAATTTTCTTAAAAATGAAATCCAAATTATGAGTGTTGAAGAAGCTTTACAAAGACCTTCTTTGAAAGAGAAAATTTCTCAAATAGAAGAAAATTTTAAACAAGAGATATGCAGTGATATCTCGAATGCTTTTTAGGATAGGAAGAAATATATTGTTTCACTTCCTTATGAGAAGGATTTTGATGAAAGAAGAATCCCAACAAAAGCAAGAACTTCTCAGATGAAGCAAGAATATTTAAAATTGTGTCAAAATGAAATTGTCAGTTTGCTTAAAAAGCAACTAATAAGGAAAAGTTACTCCCCTTGGAGTTGTACAGCTTTCTATGTTAACAAAAATGCTGAGAAGGAGCGAGGTGTTCCTAGATTGGTGATAAATTATAAAGCACTTAATGAAGTTTTAATGTGGATTAGGTATCCTATACCTAATAAGAAGGACTTATTGGATCGACTGAATAAATCAGTTATTTTTTTTAAATTTGATTTAAAATCTAGATGCTGGCAGATTCAAATACAGGAATCTGATCGTTATAAAACAGCTTTTGCTGTTCCTTTTGGTCATTACGAATGGAATGTAATGCCTTTTGCTTTGAAAAATGCACCATCCGAATTTCAAAATATTATGAGTGATATCTTTTATCCATATGCTGATTTTGCAATTTGTTATATTGATGATGTTCTAATATTTTCTGAGAACATAGATCAACATGTTAAACATCTTAGAATCTTTAAAGATGTGATAAAAAGAAATGGTCTTGTTGTATCTGCTCCTAAGATGAAATTGTTTCAAACTAAAGTGAGATTCTTAGGACACAATATTCACCAAGGGAAAATTATCCCTATTGATAGGAGCATAGAATTTGCTTCCAGATTCTAAGATGAGATAAAGGATAAAACCCAATTACAAAGATTTCTTGGGAGTCTCAACTATATAGGAGACTATTATAAAGAATTAGCGCAATATTCTGCACCCTTATACGATAGGCTTAAGAAGAATCCTCTCCCTTGGTCTGAGCAGCATACTAGGGCTGTTTAAAAAATAAAATTGAAAGCAAAACAATTACCTTGCTTAGCTATTGCTAATCCAGAATCGAAGAAAATTGTTGAAACAGATGCTTCAAGTATTGGCTATGGTGGTATATTGAAGCAATATAATAAAAATTCTAATAAGGAAGAATTGGTAAGATTTATTTCTGGTTTGTTTAAAAATGCTCAAACCAATTATAGTACAGTAAAGAAAGAAACTCTTTCTATTATAAAATGCATAAATAAATTTCAAGATGACTTGCTCAATCAACAATTTTTACTCAGAGTTGATTGTAGAGCATCAAAGCAGGTTTTAAAACAAGACATTAAAAACCTTGCTTCGAAGCAAATTTTTGCTAGATGGCAGTCTGAATTGTTTGCATTTGATTTCGACATAGAATACATAAAGGGAGAAAATAATTCTCTACCTGATTTTCTTACACGAGAATTTTTACAGGGATGAATCACCTCAACTTTGTTCAACAAAGAAAAAAAATTTAAACAATGGTTGAAATTACAAAGAGAGCTTTACAATACAAATGTTGAGATGACTATACTCAAAAGACCAAAAAACAGGTATAGTCTTATCCGATGGATACATGTTAGGGAAGCAATGCTTCGACACTACAAACAATATGGATCAGATGATGATCAAGACTGGGAAATAGAAATGCTCCAGTTATCAATACAGAGACTTCAAAATGAACTAAATAATTTGTCTTGTGCTTAATTTTGCAGAATGAATAGACCACCAGACAGAGGACGTGGTCAAGGAAATTCTTCTTGAGGCAGGGGTTGTCCAAGGGTGACCCAAGCAGATATAGAAGCCTACTTAAAGGCTCAAAAATTACAATTTCCATCTCTTCAAGAGGCCAATTCAGCCTCTACTTCATCACCTTCAATGGCAGAGGTCGTCCAATCTGAAGAAGTTTTCAGAACTTCAGATACAACTGAGACAATTATGATCCTGGAATCTCAGGATGAACAGTGGACAGATGATCCTTGGGAAATTAAGTCCCGTTATATGGATATTATGAGTTATCCAGTTCCAGAGAGCAAATATCGGTCCTTTTATGAAGCAATGCTCTCACAATCAGATTCAGTGGAATTCACTCATACTTTCGAGAAAGTTGGTCAGAAAATTGGACCCTTAAGTTATAGCAAAGCCATAATAAAAAAGGTTATTCCAGTACATAAATGGGGGATCCACCCACAAAGGGCAAAATCGTTGTCCATAAAAAATAAACATGGAATTTCTATAGTCCAATACAATTATTGGGACTATATTGAGGCTTGGACCAAAGCCTTTTATTATCAAAATCCAAAACGAAAACACTCATAGTTTTTTAAAATATGTCCAAATTCTATTGGATAGAATGAATTTCCAAATTAGTTCATTGCTTGGTGGAATAAATTTGGGCCACAGCCAAATTATTTACCCCAATAATTAAGAGAGGAAATGAAGTCCTTTATGAAATTTCAGTCCCAACTATGGGGATCAAATATTCAAGAAGGGAAATTATTCCTTCAAGCCATGGCATTTTATGGAACTCCGTGGATTTGGAGATGGGATATTCAAGTTGCTACTGACAATTCAGGATTTCCAATATTGGAAAGATTCTTCCAACACAAGTGGTGGAAGGGCTTCAGATGGAGGAGCAAATGCTAACAATTAAGTTGAAAAATCAAGGCAAAAAATCCATCTCTAACAGATGATGAGATAGTGGTAAAAACAATGGAGTTTATGAAGGATCAATTTTTACAATCTGTCAATCAAGTCACAAATGATGCATTTATGACCTCTGCAATAAGCAATGAGGCAGACAATAATCCCTTCACCTGTCTTGCTGGCGAATCCTAAGATCCGTATGAGGACGATCAAAATGAACCTACTTTGGGTGACTTTTGGGACAGTATGGTTGAAATTATGGCAACTCAAACACGTAAAGGCAAAGAAAAACGAAATTAAGGACATCAATAATGGATGCTTTTACTTAAAGTCTCAATTTCTATAGGATGTCATCAATCACCAGGCTCAATGGAGTTTGAAAACTCAATTATGGGGTGGTTAACAGACAACCAACTTTAACTTTCGGTGGAAGTAATTGCGTCGATGGGGCCCAGTAGTGTACCCGGCAATTATTTTTACTTTTCATTTGGTTGTAATTTCCTTTAATTTGTATTTCATTTACCATTGTAAATCCGCTATAAAAAGGACGTAGTTGTTTGGTTGAAGGCAGGTTCTGGTTTTAGCTTCTCTCTCTCAAAAACCAACTACTCTGCCTCCCTCTCCCTCTTGTATTATTTGCAGTCTCTTTCCCTTAATAAAAGGTTAGTTTTCTTTATTGATCCTTTTGCACCTATTCTTCTATTCGTGCATATCCAATGGGTTTCTATTATCCATTGGATAATAGAAACCCTAGATTTTATATTCAAGATATTCTTTGCTATGATATCAAGTACTCATATATATAGTTATAAATAGAATTTTATAATTGTTTAAAGGACATTTTGGGTTATTTCAATATAAAAGTTTCCCTATTACCTTTGTCCATTGGACAATAAATGCTAGGGGATTTATTACTCATTGGGTAATAGGTTGGTCTTTCTACTAAGTACAAGGGTTTTATTAAATAAATCATTTTCTAAATCCCCATGTGAGGTAGTACCTATAATATATTATGTAAGTACTTAGCAGACTTAAAAACCTAGGATTCTCCTAGGTACCTCGTTATTATTTTAAATTGGGGTTTTGTACCCAATTGGATTAGTTTAATGGGGAGTTGTTTTACCTAGAGCACATAAGTACTTATGTATATATTATATATGTACTTGGATGACTAAAATAATGCCTTAGTACACATGTGCTAATTGATTAGTTTATTGGAAAAATCTTAGTCCTTTAAATCCTTTTGATTCAAAGTACAAAAGTACCTATTATTTTATTTGTGTTCTTGCACTTAGTAGTGTGTGTGTGTGTATATATATATATATGTGTGTGTGTGTGTGTACTATGAGAGAGAGAGAGAGAAGGGAGAGAGAGAGGGGGGGGGGGGGGGGGGGGGGGGGGGGGGAAGAGAAAGAGGATAGATAGGATTGTACCTTGGGCTTGATCTTCCTTGTACTTCAAATCCTTGGTTGTTTACTCTTCCTAGCCAAAATCTAACCTCCATTGTCCTCCTTTGTACAATTATCAATTGTTTAACACCAAAAACTTGTACAAACCTCCTTTCTACCACAAATCTTCCAAGAATCAATCCTAGGACTAACCTAGCCATGCAAGCCTAGGATCTTGACCTTGATCTTCCTAGAAAACTTGATTTTATGGATTAAAAAAATGAGATGGAGAGAGAGGGGGGGGGGGGGGGGGGGCGGCCATGAAGGAGGGAGAGGGAGAGCTTGCCTATAAATAGAAGCTCACTCCAAGCATTGAACTCACACCTTCACACTTTGCTCCAACTTCTCTCTAGAAATTTCAAGAGTTCTTAGTTCAAAAGTTCTAGTTTTTCTTGAGTTCTTGAGAGTTCTTGAGCGAAACCACCAAACCACTTCCAAAACCACCTCTAGATCTTTAAAGTTGCTTAGTCAAGTTAGCAAGTTGTTTCTAGGAAGAAAATGATCATCTCTCTTTCTTTCGAAGCAATTCGGAGCCGTTACACCGCCGAATCACAAAACCGATGACCAATTCACCATAGCCGACCACCGCCAAGAAGTAAGGTAGGAATCCTAGTCCACCAACTCTACGTATTGTATAAAATCGTATGTTGAAGAATAGAACGTCATTAGATGTAACTTTGATCATTCTTTCTAAAGTAGATAAGATTATATTTTGATATTGGAAATGCATAATTTATATTCGCTTATGGTAATTTAAGCATGCTAAGTAGTATGGAGTTGGATGATCTTGTTGGATTAGTTTCAAGGTTTTGTTGAATGCTTGTTTGTGTGGAAAGTCCTACCGCGGAGTCTTTGCATGCAAACGAGACACGAGAATCGAGAAAGTAGAAACATGGCACCTAGGGTGTGGTTAATGAAAGGAAATGTATTCCGAGGACGGAAATATTTTTGAAACGACATAATGACCGGTTTTGGTGGCATTATGTGAGATGTGTGTGTGTTCCAATGGAAATCTGGAATAGCAGAACCATTGTGAGGTTGTGTGCGTTCCCATGGGAACCCGGAGCGGCGGAACCATGGTGAGGAATGGCTTGGTTATCCGCGGTACGGAGCCAATGCAATTGTGTGCCAATGGAAACCCGGCGCGGCGGAACCATTGTGAGGATACTCGGGAACCCGGCGCGGTGGAACTGAGGTTGGGCGTGTTAAATAAATGATTTTTGGAAAATGTTGATTTGTATATGAAAAAGGAGACACGGTCTACGATAAGTTGCGTAGGAGAAACTCGGAGAATCTTGGACACCAACGATAGTTATATAGCGATTGTGGATGTGTTTTTGTTATTATCTTTTGTAGTTGTGTATACACATATCATGTGGAAATCGATATTTTATTATAACCTATTGTTGTAAGTTAAGGTTGGTGGGTAAGGATTTCCTATTGAGCGTTGTAGCTCACGGTGTTACCTTTTGGTGACCCTAACATATTATATTGGTGGTGACGCCGGTATAATGTGTCAGACCTCATAGATGAACAGGGTGAGATGTACACCTTGGAGGCCTTCGGAGTTGAAGAGCTAGCCAGGATGGAGGAAGAAGTGGAGCAGTAGATAGGAACCTTAGTTTCCTCCGTTATTTGAATAAAAGTACTTTTGTAAGGTTTATGATGTAATAATGAGCCAGACTCACTTCGTTTTTATAATAAAATGTCTTATTTAACGTACCCAAAATTCGGGGCGTTACACCAATGCTCTTGCCCTAGATTAGACTGAAATCTATTAACCATGCTAGCGGCAAAGCAAATATTTGGTCTAGTACACAACATAGCATACATGAAGCTTTCTACTGCCAAGGCATAAGAAACTGCCTTCATCTTCTCCATCTCCTTAAGTATCTTACGACACTGATCCTTAGATAGATTGATTCCATGTCTAAAAAGGGAGGAACCTTTTTTTGAAATCCTGCATGCTAAAACGAGCAAAGATCTCATCGATATAAGAAGCTTACGATAAGCCTAATATCCTATACTTGCGATCTTACATAAGTTTAATCCCAAGGATGTGACCGGCTTCTCCCAAATCCTTCATGTCGAACTGACTAGATAGTCACACCTTTACAGAAGACAAGATTCCCACATTGTTTCCAATTAGCATAATATAATCTACACATAGTACCAGGAACACCATTACTTTTTCGTTGCGCTTCTTGTACACACATGACTCATTCGGACTTTGATCAAAACCAAAAAAAAAAATTTTTAATGCTTAATCAAAACGGATGTTCTAAGATCTAGATACTTGCTTGAGTCCATGAATAGACTCCTTAAGCTTGCACAACATGTGCTCTTGACTCTTTGCTATAAATCCATCCGGTTCCATTATGTGGATGCGTTCATCCAGATTTCTATTAAGAAATGCAAATTTTACAACCTTTTGTTAAAATTCTGCATCTTTATCTTTTAGTTCCTCATTGCAGTTACAGGGTTCAGCATATTGTTCTTTAGGGCTCATATCATAAGATTCTCCCAAGAACGTATACCGATTGGGTGGGACAACAATCCTTCCACTACGATGAGGTATCGGTGTGTCAACAACTCTTTCTTGCAGTGTAACCTCCTATTCTATTGGTGTTGAAGTAGTCTTTGTCAATCCCTCTCCTCTCAATTTCTCTAGAACAATCTTACTTCTCGGCTTGTGGACTATTACATAGTCCTTCACTAAGTATCGGGTATTAGTGCTAACAATGACCTTTCGATTCTTAGTACTATAAAATAATTCGCATTTCGTTCCTCTAAGATAATCCATAAATAGTCAAACTTATATTCTCGATTCTAATTTATCTGCGTTCCTATTTAGCACATGTATTGAATTACCCCAAATCCGAACATAGTGCAGACTAGATTTGCGCCCAGTCTATAGTTCTGTGGGTGTATATGTTACTGATTTAGATGGTACCAAATTAAGAATGTACGGTGTTGTTTCTAGTGCATGCCCCCAAAACGAAATTGGTAAATCTGAATAACTCGTCATTGATCTCACCATATCTATAAGAGTCATATTCCTTCTTTTTGCTAAACCATTTTGACATGGATACCTGGTGCTGATAACTAGGATGTAATCCTTTCAGCTAAGAAGTACTTCCTAAACTCTCCCAGGAGGTATTCGCCACCATGATCAAATTGCAGTGTCTTAAGACATTTACCCAGACGCTTCTCTGTTTCCGCCCTATACTCCCTGAATTTCTGAAAGCATTAGGACTTTTTTTTTTGATAGGCGAAAGGTGAAATTCATTAAATACCGGGGAAAGGGGAAGGGGCTCCAACAAAAAGTTGGAAGATACACCTTAAGGGCAAAGCCCAAAGCACCCAAGGGTCCAAAAGGATACAAAATAGATAAAACATTAAAGCCTGATCCAAAACCCAAATGAAACAATAAGCTCCTGATACACCTGATCCGGTCCAAGCCTGGACCGGCCTGCCCTATCCATCCCCTGAAACCCTAACCACTACAGCCACCCCCTCCATACAAACCACCGGCGACCCGCCTCGCCGTTAAGCTGAGCCAGTCACTCCCAGAAGTAGAAACCGGCGGCGGGAACGATTCGGCCTATGAAAACAGAGACCGCAGCAGTTAGAGTCAAGGGGCCAAACCACCACCATTATCTGCACCTCCCCAACAGCACACCAACACAGACATCATCGGCAAAAGCAACACCCCGCAACGGCAAACTGTCAGCCCCACGCCCGATTGAGAGCTCCGATTGGTCGCCGACTGGACTTCAGCGCGCAAAACGACCAGAACACCCAGCCATGGGGGCCGCATCCACCTCACCACCACCGGACAAAAACCATCACCAAAAGACGTTCCACCTTCGCCGATCAAATTTAGGAAAACAACAAACCTGCAAAACAAATTAATAAGCAGAAAAAGCTAACTACACCTAACCCACCACACAAACTCCCTCCGCCTACACAAACCCCTCTAGATCTACACCTCCAGGCCCCACCACCGACGACCACAGAGCTCGGGCCACCCAACGCCGCTAGGCATTCGGAGGAAGCCAGGGAGACCTCCGGCCGGAGACGGCAGCAGTTGCCCCACCCTCCCAACAGAGGAGGGCGATGACCCAAGAAACGAGACGAGGTGGAACGGGAAAAGGGCAAGCTGGAAAGGGAGAGGGAAGGAGAGAGAGGTTGCGAGAGGGAGAGGAAAGGGGAGCCCGGGGGGAGGAGGGACGGAGGCGCCTCCCCCCCGGCGGAGGCAGAAGAAAACAAAGAACCCTAGGATTAGAGGAGGGGACGGAAGGTTTTAGAGAGAGAGAGGGATTTTTTCCTAAGCTAAAGCATTCGGACTTACGATGCCTCAAATAAATGTATCCAAACATTGAGTAATTATCAATGAAAGTGATGAAATGCTCAAAACCACCTCTTGCTTGGACATTTATCAGTCCACACAAACCAGAATGAACCAATTTCAAAGGCTCTTTGGCTCTTATAATCTTTTGGTGATAAAAAAGCCTCTTGGTCATCTTACTTTCTAAATAATATTCACAGACTAGAAGTTTCTCAACTTCCAATGAACTTAAAGGTCCATCCCTGACCAGTCTAAAAATCATATTCAGATTAATATGACCAAGACGTAAGTGCCAAAGATACGTTTGGTTCAATTTAAAAGGCTCATTTCTCTTACATGGCATATTATTAGTGTTTTCAATTCATGCAGTTGCACTATAGAAAATATAGGATTAATAAAGTAGAGATTATCCACCAATGAACTAGAATGATAAAACGTTTATTTAACTTAATAACCACAAAGTTACTAAAATAAACCAAATACCCATCTTATATTAACTTAGGAACTGAAATTAAGTTTCTTCTAAGTGTGAGAACATAAAGACAATCTCTCAAAATTAAACTCCTATTGTTACTAAAATTTAAAATAATATTTCCGACTACAACTGTTGTCACTCGTAGCATTACCCATGTGCAAATAAATCTCTCCATCATTAAGTTTTCTGGTTTTCTAGAATCCATGCAACAAATTGCAAACATGATTAGTGGCTCCCGTATCTACACACCAAGTACTGGTAGATAACTGTTGGGAAACAGAAACCCCAAGACCCAGTAATGATGCGTATAGATTAGACAATAAAAATTACAAAAAACCCTACAAGGGGGAATTAAGGTTTTACCACAACTTCCTGCGACACGAACGCTGGTTGAATTTGTTATAGCACGCCTTGCTACAAACCACGAATACTGCTCGATTGTACTTTACGATCTTCTATCGTATTCCCTGCATGTCTAGAACGGACTGAGTGTGGACTCTTTCGTGATCTGTTTGCTCTCTCTAAGTCTGCCTCTATTTTGTGAATAATAGAAAAATGACTATCTGATCTAGAGAGCATAATGTGTATATATAGGGATACGATAGGGACCTAAGGAGTAATAACTCTGGGCTCCCAGTGTAACTAAGAAAACCTAATCCCACCAAGATTCTATTTCTTATTTCACTAATTATAATTCACCCCACTACAGAATTATAATTGCACTCCCGTCCATATCTCAATTATATTACGAGCTCTATGATATTAAATACTTATTAATCTCCCCACGTTAAGATTACAGATACCTGTTGATTAAATTAATTTACTAACAATAACACCACTAAACATGATTCAACAACTAGCAAAAAGATTATCTTGATTATTCACTTTATTGAGATAGAATAGACATTCCTTCTTCCAGTGTTTATGCTGCTTGCATTGAAAATATTTGCCCTTAAGCTTTTTCACTCCACCTTGAGGCGCTCTAACTGGCTTCATAACCTTCTTCTAAAATTTGTTCTGTTTCTTCTTGCCTTTCGACTTAGAAGAAGAATCTTTTTTCGCCACTAATACAGATTGTTTCTTCACACCCATAAGATCCTCAACTGCATAGAGATCGTTAAGAAGTTTTGCCAAAATTAAATGCATTTTGTTCATAGAATAGTTCAAGTGAAACTACTTAAAACTCTCAGACTGCAGTGAATTAAGAACGAAACCGATCTGGGTTTCTCCATCAATTTCAGCTCCAAAGATCTCTAGTTCACTAAGAAGAGCTATCATCTTCAGAACATGACCACTAATCGGGGTCCCTTTAACATGAGGGATACTCACCAATTTTTATAAAATTTTGCTTGATGTTTTGTGGCATTCTCATCAAGTTTAGAAGGGCACACCTCAGACAACACAAATTTGTGCTCTTCAGTAGTTAACACAATATCCAAATTTTTTTTCAAGTCAATATAATTCGATTTAGTAAGTTTATTTGCTTTGAGAATTGTAACGACCCTGATTTTCGGTCGTTAAAAATTTCGTTAAATATTTGAATTTTATTTTAATTGCCTTAATTTCCTTGTGGTTTGTCATAATTACGTTTTTGCCCTTCAAATTTGATTTCTTTGCGCTTCGGCCTACTTAGCAAGCCTAGTTAGCTTCTAACCATCCGGTTGGAGGAACTAAACTACGAAGCTATCTAGTTACCTCAGTTGGACCGTTTTGCCCCTCTTGGACCTTTTGAACCTTTTTGACCCTAGTCAAAGTATTGATATTCTTTTTCTTTTAATTATGTTGGTTTTATTCTTTGTCCATTGGACAATAAATGCTAGGGAAACTATTGTCCATTGGATAATAGAACCCCAATTGTTTATGTTAAATGTATACTTGGTCAAGTACCAAGAGTTATAAAAAAATAGACCTTTTAAAGTACCTTTTGGAATATTTTAGTATATAAATTGCCTAATAACTATTGTCCATTGGATAATAGAAGTTAGGGATTTTATTACCCATTGGGTAAAAGCTTAGTCTTTCAAAATACCATGTGGTTTTATTAAAATAAACTTTTCTTTTAAACCATGTGAAAGTATTGCATTATTTTAAAAGGTAGGGTACTTAGTACCAAGATTATTAAGTACCCTTGTTTATTTTTCTATTGAGATTGTGATCTTCCAATTGTACATGTGTATCCAAGTATATATTATTCTAGTACATGATAGATTAATATAATGCCTTAGTACCACATGTGTTAATTAGTTGTTTAAAAAGATAAAACTTAGCCCTTAAGTCTCTTTGACTCAAGGTACAATAGTACTACTAATTTATTTGTATGCTTGCATATATATGTATATATGTGTACCTTGTGAAAGAGAGAGAGGGGAGAGAGAAGAGAGAGCCGAATGGGAGAGGGGAGAGAGAGAGAAATTTCGGCCAAGGGAGGATAGAGAGAGAGAGAGAGAGGAAGGAAAGAGGAAGGAAGGAAGATTGGTTGTACCTCCCATGATCTTCTTGATCTTTCAAATCCTTGGTGTATCTATCTTCCTAACTAAGTAACTAACTCTCCATTAACCTCCATGTACTTCTTTGATTTGTTTGAACCATTAGATCTTGTACAATTCCCATCTCCACCATTCAATTGATCCAAGAATCAAATCTAGTACAAAAATAGCCATGCAAGCCTAGGGATTTGCCTTTGATCTTCCAAGATTCATGCCACGTGTCAAGTGAGACTTAGAGAGAGAGAGAGGAGAGGGCCAAGGGTTGCCTATAAATAGAAGGCCATTCCAAGCATTTCAACTCATCCCTTGAAGCATTTGCTCTTCCTTCTCTCTAGAAAATTTCGGATTTCCACTTCCAGGCAGCCTACTGTCCCTCTGAAAATCCTCAGTTTTCTCCTTCTTCGAGTAGTTTTTAGAACCAACTTTCTTCAAGGAAGTTGTAGAGAACTTCGAGAGCTTCAAGTTAGGCTCAAGAACCACCTCAATCTGAGAAGAAATGACAAAGATATTGTCATCCGAAGTTCAGTAAAATTCTCGGATTTCTATTTCCTGACAGCTTACTGTCACTTTCTTTTTCATCATTTTTCTCCTACTTAGAGACGTTTCTAGGATCAACTTCCTTCACAGAAGTTGTAGAGAATTTCTTGAGCTTCGATTTGGACTCAAGAACGATCTTATTCGGCCAAAGATTGACCGAGTTACTGCCGTCCGAAGTTCGGTCCAGATTTGGAGTATTCACCACCCGTAGGATCTTCCAACTTGCTTATTCGGCCCCGACTAGTTTCGGATCAAGGTAGGATACCCTTATCCCTATCCCTATCCCTATGTATAAGTATGTTATCTTGAATTACTTTTCATGTCAATTAATTGTGTTTTGATCTTTAAAGATGAATATGAGCATGCATATATGAATTGCTTGCATTACTTGTGACACGATAAAGCATAAGTGATTTATCACTCCAAGGGCGTCCGAACATGTGGCGTTATGCTTTAAGCATTGATTTGAGCATGTTAAATATAGAGTTGGATGATCTTGTTGGATTACGATGAATGATATTTACTTTTGTCCTGCCTCGGAGTCTTGCATGTAAACGAGACACGAAAACCGAGCAAGTAGAAACATGGCACCTAGGGTGTGTTTGACAAAGAACGATGAGTTTTCCGAGGAAAAAGATATTTTAGAAACTACATAATGACCATTTCGAGGGCATTATGTGTGTGTGTGTGTTCCAATGGGAATCCGGAATAGCGGAACCATTGTGAGGTTGTGTGTGTGCGTTCCCATGGGATCCCGGACCGGCGGAACCATGGTGAGGTATAGCTTGGTTATCCGCGGAGAGGAGCCAATGCAAATTGTGTGCCAATGGGAACCCGGCGCGGCGGAACCATTGTGAGGATACTCGGGAACCCGGCGCGGCGGAACCGAGGTTGGGTGTGTGGCTTGGTTATCCGCGGTACGGAGCCAATGTCAAATGATTTTGAAAGGCTTGGTTATCCGCGGTACGGAGCCAATGCAAAGGATTTTGAAAATTGGTTTTGTAAGTGGAAAACGTTGACACGGTCTACGACGAGTGGCGTAGGAGAAATCGGGAAATCTTGGACACCAACGTTAGACAGTGAATGTGGATGTATTATCGTCATTTATGTGATTTCTATGATCGTTTGTTGGTAAGCTATGGGTTAGCGGGTCAGGATTTCCTATTGAGCGTTGTAGCTCACGGTGTTGCCTTTTGGTGACCCTGGCATATGATATTGGTGGCGACGCCGGTATAATGTGTCAGACTTCATAGATGAGCAGGGCGAGATCTTCAGCTTGGAGGTGTGCGGAGCCGAGGAGCTGGCTAGGATGGAGAAGCAAGAGGAGCTGTAGAGTAGGACCCTTAGTTCCCTCTTTGTCATCCTATTTTATATTTCAAATGCTCTTACGAGAGTTATGATGTAATAACGAGCTAGACTCGCTTCGTTTTTATAATAAAATGGTTTATTTAACGTACCCAAAATTCGGGGCGTTACAAGAATAATTGCAAGTGGATTGAAAAACTACATTTTTGAATTTGAGAATCACATAACAACAATTATGAAGGGCAATAACAACTTGAATTTCATTTTAATATTGGTTCCCTCAACCGCATGTTAAAGAAAAACATTGGCAACCTTACACATCGTGAAGAGCATGCCTCGATGGAAAGGTTGTCTACTCGTCATCGTTCGTATAGATAGGTACAACCTTTTAATTTTATTATCTAGACTCTATACTATACCAAACAAAATTAAATAGCCAATATTGATTCAGTCCTATAAATAGTCACAACGACTCAAATAGAGAGGATATTATTATTTATAGCTAAGTGCATACCATTACCTAGCTTGTAGACCTAATACACCATTATGAACTATCTCAAATGTAGAAGTGACTCACACAATAATTATCTTAGAGCTATCCTTTTAGGAAGTTTGTACCGATGATGCCACAATTAATTTTGTCTGACAAGGAGGAAGGTTCTAAAACCAACACAAAAAATTAATTATATCATCTTCAAACTAGGAATGGAGACCATAAGATTTATTCAAAATAAATTCTCTCTTCCACTTAGTTATTTAAAAAATTGGTGAGGATTATCAAATTTTCAGTTTGCAAACAAATTGTGAAATAGGTCAAAGGCCAAATATTACCATGTTATCCCAATATGGTAAACTATCACACATACAAATAATATGGAAACACAAGCAATAAGGAAATACAAGATAGAAAAATCCAGCTATTTTGGTCAATGATGCAATCCTTGAATAACAAGGAATTCTTCTGTAACTTGAAATCTTTAAATGAGAAGGAATCTTTCCACAACTTGAAATTCTTAAGCAATAAGGAATCATTCCATAACTTGAGCTACTTCAGCCATACTTGTGTGGAAGGCTCAGATACTTTGAATCAATTAAGGAAACCAAAATCTAACCGTACTTAGGCAAGAAAATTCGGATTTGATATATTCCCGCGTAAACTGCGCAGCCTTCAGTATTGTGGCCATATCTTACTCATCCAACCTCCGATTGAAGTGATTCAAATTGGGTTGGATTCGAAATTCAATTATCTACAATTTCCCTGTAGAATAGATTTTCTAATTCTAATGTTTATTGGATTGAAATAGCCCTGCAATAAAACCCTGCGAATTTGAAAAAAATCTATTGCGAGCCAAACAACTTGTAGTTTCTGTATCTACCATCTTCGATCTCCGAATAACCGTCAAATGCTATTACAATCAAAGAAACATACATACATCGATCTTATGCCTCCATTGGAGTTTACATGCTACGTTAATAATTACAACCACCAAAAATAATCGTGGAACCGAATAAATAACACATGCTACGATAATTATTACAACCACGAAAAAATTTGTGATACCAATAAATAACAATAAATACGAAAAAATTATCGTGGGATCCAATCACACAAAATCAACAAAAAATGATGTGACCATAATAGCTAGGAAAGAACGCTGCAAAACAAAGGTTAGCACATTTCTACATTCTACCCTCTATAACCTACGGACAACATAGCATGTTTAATCCATACGCATGATTATAGCCTGCTCTGATACCACTGTTGAGAAACCGAATCCTCAAGACCCAGTAATGACACGTATAGATTAGACAACAAAATATTGCAAAAAATCCTACAAGGCGGAATTAGGATTTTAACATAACTCCCTCGTCACGAACGCTGGTTGAACTTGTTACAACAGATCTACCTTACGATCTTCTGCCATATTCCCTTATACCTCAAATCGTGTACCTGTTTGTGGAAACCCTACTTGATTGTTTATTCTCTCTCATAGCCCACTTTTCTGATCTTTCAAAAACTTGTCATCGACCTAGAGAACGAAGCGGTATATTTATAGGCCTAGGGCAGGGACCTAAGGAGAAATAAATGTGGGCTCCTTGTGTAAATAAGAAATCTTAGTCCCACTTGGATTCTATATTTTATCACACAAATTACAATTTAGCCCACTACAGAATTGTAATTGCAGTCTCGTCCTTATCTCAATTATATTTCAAGCTCCATGTTATTAAATACCTATTAATCTCCCCATGTTAAGATCATAGATACCCGTTGATTGAAATAAATTACTAACAATAAAATGCCTCAATTATTATTTATGAGAATCGAAAAGTTAAAGTAGAACTAATATACTACAACCTTAACGAAAATAGGGGAAAAAAAACAATTTAAAGTTTTGCGTTGTTCTGCTTGTTTTGGTTCTTTGTTTGGTGGTTTGTACAACTGGATCGAAGATGTTTGAACAATCATCTGCGAAATCAGCAAAAATTGGCTGGTTCATAGAATTTGAAATGAAGACTTTGATTTCGAATGCTACATTTGAAGTTCAAAATTTTAAGAGCTTGATTCTATTTTGGGAGATGCTTCAGTGTCTCCCTCCGTTTTGGAGACACCGTAAAAAATGGCATAACAAAACCCGTTGAAGCATAACTAAAACCATTAAATGTATAACTGTAGAAAAATAAGAAATCAATGAAATAAACTCAAGAACTAGAGAGAGTCAGAAGAGAGAAAAATCATCATTCATTTCCATCTTTTTCTGTTGTGACTACAATGAGAGAGCACCAGTTCTTATATCAGTTTTGCACGATGTCTAACAAACTCAGATACAGCTAGCACAGATACAACCGACATACTAAGCTCCATTAACTAACTAACCAACACACTAATACACCAGCTTGAAAAACCCTAGATCGCCTAGGTCTATAAATATTTGCTATGTATGAATTCTTTAATAAATAAACCACCAATCAATCCAAATGCAGGAACGAAAAACAATCAAAAGATAACACCAGGATATATGTAAAAAACCCTAAACAAGAAAAAACCATGGGAATGAATCAAGCACTACTAAACACGAGGTTACAAGAACTCTTACTATAAGTTTGAACTCCACAAACCTAAACCTAGACGCTCTTGCCGAATCCACGTACACCTCTCTGAATGCTTAACCACCGCTACCTTGAATCCACAAGCCTTCTATTTGCCTCCCGGAATCCACCGAAGGACTTTACTTAGAGATTGATTAATCGATGTCATTGTAGAACAAAACCCCTCAAAGATGATCCTTTAGAACATAGGTGATGATATACCTTCACTAGTCTTCGAGATGCAGAAACCCTAGCCACCAAAAGAGATGGAATATGAAGAATATGATCTCAGCATTTTTATCTCGTGGCTACAATCTAATATGACCTACTAGGTCGACATTTACAGGCAGACTTCAATAATGTTGTTTCCTTATCTCCTTAATAAACAAATCAATTGATTGCACATCTCCAATTGATTTTCCCACGATTCAAGCTTCCCATATTTTCTTCCAGCCATTGAATATCAAATCCCTTGATTGCCTTAATAATCTTCCACTACAACTTCCTAAAGACTCGAACACTCGATTACAAAATATTATTGATTTCCTTCCACTTTTCTAAACAGACACTTTAAAAAAGAATTAAAAGAAATTACAACTCGATAAACACGACACAATCAAATGTGAGTTTTGGTCATGAAAGTGCCAAACAAAAGGAGCTCGGCCTATGAAGCATACATAATTAATCCTAACTAACTCCAACCGCATCAACTTTAATGAGTTCTCTTGACAGCCCCTTGCAAACTCATGGGAGTGTCCATGACCATGAGTTTGGTCTTCAAGAAAAGAAGCCTATCCACAGATAAAGACTTGGTATAAATATTTGCAAGTTGAGTCAAGGTGCCAATATGACATGCCAAGGCTTGTTTGCTCAAAACCTTTCCACAAATGAAGTGATAATCTGCTTCAACATGCTTGGTCCGAGCATGAAAAATAGGATTAGACGCTAGAGAAATAGCTGACTGGTTATCACACCATATCAAGTGAGGCAAAGAAGGAGTACCATGCACATCAACAAATAATTGTTGTTACCAAGATACATTTACAACAGTCTGGGCTAAAGCCCTGTACTCAGCCTCTGTGGACTGTGGAGGATCTAGCAATAGTGTGTTGCTTTTTAGCACACCAAGACACCAAATTAGATCCTAAAAATACACAAAAGCCAGTGGTGGAACGTCTGCCAAAATGATCCCTAACCCAGTCAGAGTCATTGTATCTTGTTATGGTTAGAGGACCAGGTACAAAATATAGACCCTGATGAATGCAACCTTTGATGTATCTCAAAATATGTTTTACTACAGTATAATGACTTTGTTTTGGAGCATGCATTTGTTGACATGCAAGATTTACAGCAAAAGAAATTTATGGTTTGGTAAGTGTGAGATATTGCAGTGAGCCAACAACAGTTCTATACCATTGAGGATTCTCGAACACTGGATCTAGATCTAAGATTGCAGGTTTAAAGGAAGAAGAAGATGTAGACACCCCAATCTCGATCTCCCGATTGTTTTACTTCATTTTTCAATTTCTTGTTTTCCTGATGATAGATCAAATCAAAAGCAGTCTTGAGAATGAAAAGGTTTGAGCTTGGAGTGAGTGGAACCCTTCTTAAACCCCAAAACCCTAAGTCAAAACCCTAACCATAGGTCTGACCATCGCGAAATAAACTGGTTCTCTCGCGCAGTGTTCTATCTGCCAGGTGTTGGTCAAAGTCAAAGCCTTGACTGTTGACCAGCGTGCGGTTTGGCAGAATCATCGCACGATGATGTCACTCTCACGCGCGATGGTCAGCTCCTGTCCCTATCACCTTTTGTAATGACCCTGATTTTTAGTCGGTAAAAATTTCGTTAAATATTTGAATTTTATTTTAATACTCTTGTGGTTTGTCAAAATTATGTTTTTGCCCATCAAATTGATTTCTTTGCGCTTTGGCCTATTTAGCAAGCCTAGTTAGCTTCTAACCATCCGATTGGAGTAACCAAACTAGGAAGCCATCTAGTCTCCGCAAATGGACCATTTTGCCCTCGTGAACCTTTTGAACCTTTTAAACCCTAGACAAAGAATTGAATATTCTTTTTCTTTTAATTATTTTGGTTTTATTCTTTGTCCATTGGACAAAGATTGCTAGGGCAACTATTATCCATTGGATAATAGAAACCCCAATTGTTTATATTAAAAGTCTACTTGGTCAAAGTACTAAGAATATTAAGAAAAATACTTTTTAATTACTGTAAAGTACTTTTGGGATTATTTTAGTATATAAGTTGCCTAATATCTATTATCCATTGGATAATAGAAGTTAGGGTGGTTATTATCCATTGGGTAAAAGATTAGTCTTTCACCAAAGTACATGGGATGGCTAATTTAATATTTTCTTTTAACCCATGTGTGAAAGTACTTAGTAATTTATTAAATAAGTACTTGGTAGCCTTTAAACCCTAAGATTTCCTAAAGTACCCTTTATTTATTTTCTATTGGGATTTTGTTCTTCCTAGTGTACAATAGTACCCTAGTTTATTATTTTAGTCCAACATGTGCTTAATTGTTAGTTTAATGGGAATCTTAGTCTTTAAGTTTCTTGTTCAAGTACAAAAGTACCTATTATTTTCTTTCTTGCATTATATATATATATATATACGTGTGTATGCTTGTACTATGCAAGAGAGGAGGGAGAGAGAAAGTGAGAGAGAGAGAGAGAGGCCGAAAGGGAAAGAGAGAGAGAGAGAGAGTGAGAGAGAGAGAGAGAGAGAGAGAGAGAGAGAGAGAGAGAGAGAGAGAGAGAGAAGATTGGGTTGTACTTTCTTGATCTTCCATTGTACATCAAATCCATGGGAAACTTCCTTCCTAGCTAAGGAATTAACTCTCCACTGTCCTTTCATGATTTGTTCACACTAGAATCTTGTACAATTAATCTTGTTCACACCTCCTTGCCCACCAAGTCTTGCAAGAATCACAATCTAGCCATGCAAGCCTAGGGATTTGCCTTTGATCTTCCAAGATTCATGCCATGTGTCAAAGTGAGACTTAGAGAGAGAGAGAGAGGAGAGGGCCAAGGCTTTGCCTATAAATAGAAGGCCATTCCAAAGCTTGAACTCACACCTCAAAGCATTTTCTCTTCCTTCTCTCTAGAAATCTCTGATTCCAGTTCCTGGCAGCCTACTGCCCTTCGGAAATCCTCATTTTTCTCCTGCTTAGAGTAGTTTTTAGGACCAACTTCCTTCGGGAAAGTTGTAGAACACTTCGAGAGCTTCAAGTTAGGCTCAAGAACCAGCCCAATCGGTGAAGAAATGACAAAGATATTGTCATCCAAAGTTCAGTAAAATCTCGGATTCCCAATTTCCAGACAGCTTACTGTCTTCTCCTTTATCACCATTTTTCTCCTACCTAAGATAGTTTCTAGGATCAACTTTCTTCACGAAAGATGTAGAGAATTTCGTGAGCTTCGATTTGGACCCAAGAAAAAGCATATTTGGCCAAAGATTGACCAAGTTACTGCCGTCCAAAGTTCGGTCCAGATTCGTGAGTTTCACCGCCCGTAGAATTTTCCAACTTGCTTATTCGGCCCCGACTAGTTTCGGATCAAGGTAGATTAATCTCTACTCACTTATCCTATGTATAAGTAGGTTATCTTGAATTACTTTTCGTCTCAAGTATTTGTATTGTGATCTTTACGACGAATATAAGCATGCATATATGAATTGCTTGTGTTGCTTAGAATAGAGTTGGATGTTCTTGTTGAATGTTATATGATTGTTGATGTAAAAGTACTACTGCGGAAGTCTTTGCATGTAACGAGACACGAGAAACAAGAAAGTAGAAACATGACACCTAGGGTGTGGTTAATGAAAGGAAATGTTTTCCAAGGACGGAAATATTTTTGAAACGACATAATGACCGTTTTTGGTGGCATTATGTGTGTGCGTGTGTTCCAATGGGAATCCGGAATAACGGATCCATTGTGAGGTTGTGTGCGTTCCCATGGGATCCCGGACCGGCGGAACCATGGTGAGGTATAGCTTGGTCATCCGCGGAGAGGAGCCAATGCAATTGTGTGCCAATGGGAACCCGGCGCGGCGGAACCATTGTGAGGATACTCGGGAACCCGGTGCGGCGGAACCGAGGTTGGGTGTGTAGCTTGGTTATCCACGGTACGGAGCCAATGCAAATGATTTTGAAAGGTTGTTTTGTAAGTGGAAAATGGTGACACGGTCTACGACGAGTCGCGTAGGAGAAACAAAGAGAATCATGGACACCAATGATAATTGAATACGGAATATGGATGTGTTATCGTCGTTAGTATGATTTCTATGATATGATCTTTTGTCTGTAAGTTAAGGGTTAGTGGGTAGGGTTACTCTATTGAGCTTTTGTAGCTCACGGTGTTACCTTTTGGTGACCCTGGCGTATTATATGGGTGGCGACGCCGGTATAATGTGTCAGATCTCATAGACGAACAGGGCGAGATCTTCACCTTGGAGGCCTTCGGAGCCGAGGAGCTAGCCAGGATGGAGGAAGGAGCGGAGCAGTAGATAGGAACCCTAGTTTCCTTCGTTATTTGAATAAAAGCACTTTTGTAAGGTTTATGATGTAATAACGAGCCAAACTCGCTTCGTTTTTATAATAAAATGTTTTATTTAACGTACCCAAAATTCGGGGCGTTACACCTTTTTCCAACTGGATTTTGTGATGATCAGGAGTTTGCAGAGCTGTATAACCCCATTTTCATCGCCAGTACAATGTTTGCAGGGCTTGGCTTGCACCACCCCCTCACCCACTCTCCTATCACCTTTGTGGAACCCTTCTCCACCAAGCAACCACAATCAGCCTTGTTGGCTAGTTGTATAGCCTAGTGTGCCACCGACCTAGCACCCTCCTCTCTTCCTATATATACCCCTTTAGTCTTCCATTACAAGGGTTACCAAAATTCAAGCAAAAAATGCTACACAAACCTTAATACACTTGATATTCCCTCACTCTTGCCATCTTCATACACTCATTTTACCACCACCTCCTACTTGTTGAAGCCATTTTCAAATACTCAAGCAAAGTAATTTATTACCTGCTTACTGTTTTGATCCCTGAGGGGGGCTGTTAGGGCCAAGGCTAGTAATCAATACCAGTCCTAGCCCTAAAGTCAGTAGGGTTACAAGAACCATGCATTGGCTCTCCTACGTGTGACGAACCCAGTCACACGTGCAACTATCCCAGTCTGCACGCGATTGATGAGCACCCAATATTGCAGATATTTGGTGCGACTAGTCCCGTTTTATATTGTTTTAACTTGCGTTTATTTAGCTTTTATTTGATATTACTCGTAAGGTAGTTTGTTTAGTGTTTTCAGGTAAAACGTGCAAATAAGGCGCATTTCGACGCCATGGATGGCCCAAGTGCTTCCAAGTACCCGAAGACCCTGTCGGTCCCTTAAAATCTGTCTAAGTATGGAAAAATGACTTTCTGAAAAAGTTTCGATTTTCGAGATAAAAAATGGTGGTAATTGATCCTTGATTTTTCTAAGAGTAACTACAAAGTTGCAAGGTTTTATTTGAAGAGCAAGGTCATGTTTTGAGCCATTTTCGCTTGAGAAAAACGTGCAGTTTTCTGTTTTGTACTAAAAGTGGGGGGTTGACATTTTGATTTAATTGGAATCTTGAAATTCTGGTAATGCCATTGTTTTCAAATGGGGGGTACTTTCTTATTTTCATTAAATAAATTAAAGTAAAGGAAAGGTAAAAGAAAGGTTTAAAATAAGTTGCTGGGAGCCGTCGGGTGATGCTGAGATGCTCTGGGAGCCGTCGGGTGCTGAGTTTTGGAGGCTGGCCTGAAGACTGGAGATAACCTCTTAGTATCGATACAACCTTAATCTGTATCGATACGCATTAGTTTCGTGGGAAGGCAGAGGATATTGTATCGATACGGCTTTATCCCGTATCGATACGGGATTGCTACGGGAAATGGCTCTTTTTGATTTAGCAGCGTGGTATCGATACTTTGCTTAATCTGTATTGATACCATGAGCCTTCGGCCAGATATTTGTTGCTTTTTAGACCTTCCATTTATGGAACAGTTGCTACTTTTGGTACGTTTTTAGGATATTTGTTGGGAGAGAAGATGAGTTGTATAAATACTCTTCTCCTTCACTTTAGTTCAAAAACTACTTTATGCTCTAGGTTAGCTTTCTCTCTAGTTTTTCTCCATTGTTGTTCTTAGTTTCAAGATTCAATAATTGTAAGTTTAATTCCTAGTTTGATGTTTTCTCTTTTATTAATGTTGTAGCTACGGACTAGATTCTCCCTAATTTCAAGTTTATTTCCATTTTCGTCAGTTAAATATGTTTATCATTTCTAGCATGATTTCTAGTCTTTTTAATATGTGTGAGTAGTTTCTTGGGTAAGTCTTGGGCTAATTTTTCCCAATGATTTAGGTTGTTGTTTGGTTCTCGAAATCTTCGGGCTTAAAATCATGGTTTTCGGAATTTCACTAACTTAGCCATTTCGATTTAAGCGAGGGGTGTTAACTCCTCGGTATGTTGTTTAATCAAGCGGTCTTGGCAAGCAGCATATTGAGGGCTCGTGGCCTCCTACGTGTTAGATGCAGTAGCAAAATAGGTTGGTTTAGTTCCGTTTAATCACATCTTTTGATAAATGAAATCGTTAAGGTTAAATCTTCCGGGCGTGAGCACGCGGTCGTGACTCTCGCTTGAGTTATAATTGAGAACCAATAACGGTCTTTGCTAAGGGTTAGACGATCCTTAGACTTGCCTCTTTTAGTTTATAAATCTCTCTTCTAGCCTTTTCATTATCATTTCCACTATTTTAAGCAAAACCTAGTTGGCAGTCTTGAACGCCGCATTCTACCTTTTTTAACCTACAATCCGTTTAAGCTATCATCGAATTCCCTGTGGTACGATCCCGGTCTTGCCGGTTTATTATGCTATCTACGATTTAGCCCTACGCTTGGGGTGTCTCAACCTTATTGGAAGGCGAGGTTCAGAGGCCAAGCAGCGATGGTTCTCATGGGGATAGGATGCTAGTTATTTTCTGTTTGTGTAGCATAATAAGTCACTGTGAAGCATGGTTAGGGTTATTCCACTATTGTGCATGCTAAAACCTATAATTTAGCTTAGATTACTTATTTATTTGCTTCAGAATGCCCTTGGGTTGCTTCTGAACATGTCTCAGAGCCCAGGCATGCAAGACCAAATCCTGGAAGTCTAGTTAGCACAATCGCCCGTTAATCCCACTCTATGGCGTGATGGTACGACTATATCTAGAGACTACCTTTGCATGGGTAACTTGGTCCTTGACCTTTGTTTCAATACCCCCACTGTTTAGGGGCTGTATCTTATTTTTGTTCATCTTGTTTGTAATAATCGTTTACTTTCAGTACATATAAGCTGCTTGGTTCGCCTCCTGGGTGAGCACTGGTCATTCCAGAGCCCAGAAGGGGATAAAATTTAGCCTACAGGTGGGATGTCAACCCGCGCGCGACTGTATGGGTCTGTCACGCGATGGAAAACTTGCATGCATGAAGATCCATGCATGCAAGTTGGCCACTGTTTGCGTCAAACTCATACAAAGGCACTATTTGACATCCAGTCATGGTTCTGAACTTTATCTCATTTATTTTTCAAATATTTCATACTATCCATGCTGCTATCTATCACATTCTGCAAAACATGTTGCAGTTTTAATCCCCTTAAACTGTTTCCCCGCCCTAATAGGCTAAAAATCGATTAATAAAAAAAGAATCATAAACATTTTTAAAATGCCTAAGTAGAGACCGATCTCCAGATTGGGTGAGAGGGGTGCCTTAAAATCATTCCCCTCTCGTAACCTAGCTCCTGAACCCAGATATGGTTATGACGGACTGGTTCCTTAACTTTTTCAATTCCAACAGCATGGCAAGTGCTTCGAAATACAGTTCCTTAGGTGTCGGACCTTCAAACCCTAGTGGCGACTCAGTATTTACGAGTGCTTGCTGTCTCTGCTCAAGCACTCCCTCGATTATGGGCCCTTGCGTTTTGGAATCCGGAAAGTCCAAGGGCATGCTGCCCACAAACGACAAACTTGGTTTACACTCAGACATACCAGCTTTGACAAGCAAATCTGTAGCATACTTATTATGAGATAAAATGAGAGTCTTCCCATGTTTCATTACCTCAATCCCCAAGAAATAGCTAAGGGCACCCAGATCTTGCATGACAAATCTAGTACTAAGAGTGTTGATCAAAGTAGAAATGTAGTCTACATTGCTTCCAGAGATGATAATGTCATCAACATACACAAGAATGAGAGTTACACCTTGATCTATTTTGAGTGAAAATAAGGAAGCATCTGCCTTGCTATTAACAAACCCTTGCTGAATCAAAAAAGTAGAAAATAAAGAAAACCTAGCGCTTGGTGCTTGTCTTAAACCTTAAAGAGCTTTGTTGAGTTTACACACATGTTGAGGATGGGACACACTTTTATATCCAAGAGGTTGTTTCATATAGACCTCCTCTTAAACAATACCATGGAAAAAGGCATACCAAAAGGGTTGAGATTAAAATAGTTAGGTTTACTGTTGAAAAGAAGAACATATGGAACCTAGAATTGCAAGGAGGTATGAGATAATCTATTTGCTAAATACACTGCAGTGGTCAAAGCCTCAAGCCAAAAAGAAATAGGAAGACTAGCTTGTAACAATAAAGTGATTGTGGTTTCAATTAGGTGTCTATGTTTCCTTTCAACAATACCATTCTGTTTTGGGGTATGAGGACAAGTAGTTTGATGTATGACCCAAGTAGAATGAAATAAATGACGAAGAAAGTGATTGATAAATTCTCCCCCATTATCATTTCTAACAGTTTCGATAGAAACACCAAACTGTGTAGACACATAAGCTTTGAACTCAGAGATCTTATACTTAACCTCTGATTTATAATGCACAAGAAACAGCCAAGAAAATATAGTGAAATCATCAATGACTAAAAGATAATACTTGAAAACTTTATGAGAAACAACAGGAGATGGACCCCAAACATCCATGTGTACTAACTGGAAAGGTGAAATAGTGTGAGTCTCAGAAACAGGAAAAGACAATTTATGACTCTTTGCCATCTGACAATAGTTACAATCAAACATAAGAGACTTCTCAACACTTAAGCTAAATTGCTTGACTAAAGAAGTAAATAAAGGTGTACCAAGATGACCCAATCTCCTATGCCAGAGCTCAGCAAATGAAGTACTACTAAAAAGAGTTAGAAGAGACAACACCTGATGTAGAAGAAGAGCCAGAAGGTGATGACACAGAACTAGAGTAGGGCAGAATTGGATACAAACCCTTGTGATAAGGGCCTTTGTATAGAGCTTGAAGAGTGTTCTTGTCCTGGATGACAAGACCATGAGAATCAAAAATAAGAAAACCATGATTATCTTTAGCAAATTGTTGAACAGACGAGAGATTATGAGTAATATGTGGAGTATATGAGAAAGTTGAAAAGTTGCATGAGGTCTAGGCAATAACCCTTTACCTGTGTGAGTCACTGGAAGTGTGTTTCCATTACCAACCAGAACACCTTCACTCATAGTTGATGGTTGAGGTGGTGCTAAGTTTAGATTCTACATGTTATTAGTGATATGATTGGTAGCTTGGTACCCACTTGGCACTGAAAAATTTCTCGTAGATGTGTGAATTTATGCATGTTTTGATCCAACAGGAGTTGGATAGTACTTTGGAGTAAAATCGGAGGGCATGCATATTGGATAGGTTGGCAAGCTATTGGCTCAAAATGTTTGTGGCTAGCAAAAGATTAGAAGTAATTTGTTATGCGCGTAACAAAAGCTAAAGATCTGTGAAAGTAGCTCGAGGGTTAATGTTAATCATAGTGAACCACCTCTGCCTGAAAAAGCTCTTTTGTTTCCTATACATACCGAGATAGTTCTTTGAATAAGCATTTAGTAACTATAGCAAAATACTTGCTGATCTTGAGAATTTGAATGGCGAAATCCTTGATGAGGATAAGGCTTTGTAATGGTTCAATTCTCTTCCTTAATTGTATCATCCCATGATATATACTACCATCGAATCTCAAAGGACCAAAATGTAGGGGGATGAAGACAATTGGTGCTTAGAACAGCACTAGATTGCAACAGCTACTCGTGCCTCTTCACCAGAACCCTAGTTTGTCGTTGGAACCCTAATCTGCAGAACAGACAAGGTGTGAGCACACTTTTGCCTCTTGTGGCAAAGGCCCTCCAATGCCCAAGTTAGTATTGTGTACTAGAGAAAACCCTAATTATTAGTAGGAGAACAATATGAATGCAACATATTGCATACCTTTTACCTCTACGTTTACCTTGTAGTTATAAATTCATAGTTGCTTGCTGCCCAAGCATCCCTGTTGCCCGAGGATTCCTATCTCGTATAGGAAACCCAGGATATTTTGGATTCTCGTTCCCTTACCAGTTCATTACCTTAGTCCTTTTAGGACTCTTTTCCATAACTAGCCGATCATCCCATTCCCGTTGTGTATCTTTCCCAGATCCTACATTCTTGGGATCTCATTCCTTAACGAAATACCAATGTTTCTGGACCCCTCCAGAGTGTTCCTTGCACCTGAGGCTGCTTTCCCCAGATTTCTCCTCCTGTTCGGCCTTGTTATTGCCGAACAGGCTACTTGGACCAGTGACTTCGCATGTCACTGGTTCTTTATCTATCCTTTGGACTAATTACTTCTCATGTTCACCTGTCCAAGGCCCTATATAGACTTCCTAGACAAATGACTTCTCATGTCACTGGTCCATATCGCTGACCACCGTATTGCACGACAACTATGCCTATCATATCTATACCATGGTCCTTCATACCATGAGTTCTTTCCCTGTTTGGCCCCCTTATCGCCGAGCAGTCCATAGGGTCCAGTGACTCTACATGTCACTGGTCTTTTCCAACTATTTAGACCAACGACTTCTCGTGTCTTCTGTCCTTATTTGCCAAACAGACTACCTAAACTAATGCATTCCCATGTCACTGGTCCTGTATCACCGATCACCGCCTTCCATGGCGGTTTATCTTATCTTACTTACTCCATGGTCCCACGTACCACTTGGTCAGGCCTTAATTGGGCTTGTTCGGGAATACTTACCTACAATTGCTCCCCAGCTTTACTCGTTACTTTAACCCAAATGACGGGCAAAGATCCCGTTCTATCGATCAAAATTGTATTTGCTCTTTGTTTGCTACTCATAAAGTGGTACAACTTTCATCAAAAGGCCAAGCCAAATGTCTTGTTGTTCATTCGTTTCTAGCAAATCCTTTGCACCCTTACCAAGTTTGTTGGTACATAGCAATAACTCCAGGTTATTTCAAAGTTTTGCAGTTTCTTGATATTCAATTATTGCTGTGGCCCAAAGTTTTCTAGTACTTTAGCGAATTTCCAGCAATACTTTAGGAGTACTCGTTCTCATCCGTTGCCAAGGCCTAGGTTTCCTCCACACCTAGCCTATCTCGGGCTCTGCTTGTATCAGAGCAATGTTCGTTGCTCGGGCCCCAAACTTCTTCATGCTTGGGCCTTTATCTGACAATCTTCGCTTGTCATGATTCAAGCAATGTTCGTTGCTCTGGCCTCAAACCTTTCCGTACTGGGGTCTACTTTTGACAGTCTTCACAGTTCAAATTTATTCGTACCTATTTTTAATTTAGCTCATAGTCACCCAAGTTTTCGTGCTTGGTATTGTCCAAGCTCAACCACGCTCGGCAGACTGCCCAAGTTTATCTGTACTAAGGTATATTGGTATTTTCAAGTTCGATCATACTCAATCAAATTTCGGTACGTTCATGGTCATGGCCTAAGTTTACTCATACTTAGCCAAACTTTGAGTTTCTCAATCGGATTATGGCATTTTTCATGGCCTAAGTTTATTCATACTTAGCATAATTTGCAGTTTGATCTTACCCAACGAATATTTCTAACGAATGCACTTTGCTCCCCAGCATGGAGAACAAGTATCCTTGGCTTGTTCTTGCTAGGACCAAACACATGCTTTTTAAGTTTCTTATACTTAGTATTGTTGTGCTTACATGCACACACCCTAGTTTCGTGTGTTTACACATCTAAGCATTCATACTTAGTCGAGTTTATGTGTCTCTTCGTATACCTCAACCGTACTCAATCCCTGCCAAATTTATTTACAGACCTGGGCCCTTCGTGCCTGGCGAATTTCATGCGTTCATTCATACAAATTTTTTGTACTGTGCTTACTCGCCAAGCGTTTTGTACTTGGCAGACTTGTGTGTTTTTTTGTACACAGTTAAGTATTTCGTACTTAACTTGTTCTATTGCTCTTCAAGTGTGTTTGTACTAAGATAACCATCTAAGAATTGCTCATACTTAGCTGTTTGTTGTATGCAGCCCAAGTATTTTGTACTCGGAAAAATTTCTAAGTGTATTCGCAGTTGGATAATATTGCATGTTCATGTATGCAACCCAAGTATTTCGTACTCGGAAAAATTTCTAAGTGTATTTGTACTTAGATAAATTTGCATGTTCTCATATGCTCCTAAGTATTTTGTACTTAGGTCAGTGCCCAAATGTATTCATATTTGTGGCAGCATTGTGCATGTGATTGTATGCATTCCAAGTGCTTCATACTTGGGCGAATTCCTTGCATTTCTTCGTATGCTCCCCAAGTTCCTACGTACTTGGCAATATTCCTTAGTGTATTCGTACTTAGGCTATACTCTTAAGTTTCGCGTACTTATACAAATGCCCAAATGTATTCACATTTGGCAAATTTATGCATGCTATCGTATGCATCTTAAGAATGCCTAAGTTTATTCGTACTTAGATGAATCAGTGCCAAATTATGTCCATATTTGGCAGAATTGCGCATGTTCACGTATGCATTCCAAGTTTATTCATACTTGGACAAATATTCAAGTATATTCGTACTTGTCAAATTTTTGAATTTGCTCGTAATTCATACTACACCCATTATACCTCTCAGCTCCCCAACACGAAGGGTGGACAAAGAACAAGTTCCTAGCATTGTATTTAAATACCCATAAAAAAATAATGGCCAAAACAGAATGTTTCTTAAAAATAGAATCTTATTCGTAATTCAAAACTCAAGGGGTCGTTACGCGTACCCCTTGCAGCTAACGAAACTAAAAAACAAAGGAATTTTATTCATAATTCCCACACAATCACGATGTGCATCCTAAAACAAAATGAAAAATTGACTAAGGTTTTTAAAGAAAAAACTTCCTCAAAGTATGGACATTCCAAGGCCTTGGCACCTGGTTCCGGTCCAGATTTGGCAATCTATAAGCCTCAATACTCACAATTTCAGTGACTCGATATGGGCCCTCCCAATTGGCCCCCAACTTACCCTTATTGGCCACCTTAGTATTGCCGAACAATTTCAAAGCGCAAGGTCTCTAATACCAAATTCTCGTGGGTGGACGTTCTTATTGTAGAATTTCATCAGCTGCTCCTAATATGAGGCCAAATGCACCAGAGCCCTCTCTCTTCGTTCCTCGGCCAGATCCAACTCGATTTCCAGGACTCTGTCATTGCCTCCACTTTCAACCAAAGTGGTCCTGTTGGTCGGCAAACCCACCTCTAATGGAATAACAACCTCTGTTCCATATGTTAATGAATAGGGGGTCTCTCTCGTAGATCTCCTTGGAGTTGTTCAGTGAGCCCACAGGACTAGTGGCAATTCATCGGGCCACTTTCCCTTTGCTTTATCCAACCTCTTCTTGATCCTGTCAAGTATAGTTTTGTTGGACGCTTCTGCCTGCCCATTACTCTGAGGGTAGGCTAGGGTTGAGTAATAATTTCTTATGTCATACTGGGCACAGAAAACCTTGAACTTTTTTTGAAATTGGGACCCATTGTCCGTAATCAATGAATAAGGGACCCCAAATCGAGTAGTAATACTCTTCCAAACGAACCTTTCTATCATAGGCTTAGTGATCTTGGCCAATGGCTCTGCCTCAATCCACTTAGTGAAATAATCCATTGCTACTAACAGAAATTTCCTATTCCCAATTGCCTTGTGGAGTGGACCCACGATGTTCATTCCCCATTGTGCAAATGGCCAAGGACTTGTCAACGGCACCAGATCCTAGGCTGGTGTTCAGATCATTGGTGAGAATTTCTGACACTTCTTACAAATTTTCACATACACCTTTGCATCTTCTTGTTGTGTGGCCACCAATAACCTTGGGTGATTGCTCGGTGGGCAATGGACCTGCCCCAGCATGGCTTCCACATGTTCCCTCGTGAATCTCATGGAGGAACTTCTGCACCATCTCGGGGTGCACACAAAGTATGGGCCTGTGAAGGACTTTCTGTATAGCTTTCCTTCGGGTGACAGCCAAAGCCGTGCAGATTTTGTCTTTATCTTGTGTGCCACTTTTTTATCCGTGGGGAGTGCCCCATCTCGTAGGAACTCCACTATTGGATCCATCAAACTTGGTCCTTGGTTCACGTCCAAGACCAATTCCACGCTCCTTCCAATGTACAGCTCAGCAAGATAATCTACTATCACCCTTCTCTTGAGCTCTGTTGGCACAGCTACGACCAACCAAGCTAGTGAATCTGCATAGGCATTCTGTCCAGACCTTATATGTTCAATGTACACCTTCTTGAAAGTGTCAAGCTGGCGGCCTCCATGTAGGCTGCCATTTTTTCATTCCGGGCTTCGTATTCCCCAGACAACTGGATCACCATAAGTTGTGAATCACAGTACACTTGTATTCTTTTTACCTTCAAGGTTTTTGCATTTCTCAAGCCAGTTAGGAGTGCCTCGTACTTTGTCACATTGTTCGATGCACTAAAACCCTGCCGAGGGTAATCTGTCAACCCTAATTCTTGATCCAGTATTACAGGCTAATCTGTCAACGAATAATTTTCATTCCAGAGGATCTTGCTCGGCTAATGCCTTTTCTTTATTGGCCGGCGGCCCAGGCATCTGCTCCTTTCTCGTAGGAGGCCGTGAAGCTACTGTTGGTGAGAATTCTGCCACAAAGTCTACCAACACTTGTCCCTTTATTGCGGTGCGCAGCTGATAGTCAATATCGTACTGACTTAGCTCCACCGACCAAGTTGAAATATGTCCCGGGAAGTCTGCCTTTAGTAGCAATGATTTCAATGGAAACTCTGTGTAAACCACAATTTTATGACTCTGGAAGTAATTGAGCAACTTTCTTGCCGCCGTCCTCAATGCCAGGACCAATTTTTTAAGGGGCAGATATCTCGCTTCTACATCTATCAATGTCTTGCTCACATAATACACGGGGATTTTCTCGGACCCCTCGTCCCTCAATAATATTGCACTTATAGCATGCTTAAAAACTGTTAAATACAAAATCAAAGACTCACCCAAATCAGGAGTGGACAAGAGTGGGGCTTGTGCCAAGTACTTCTTCATGTCTTGGAATGCCTGTTCGCATTTTGCTTCCCATTCGTATCCTTCCCTCTTTTTCAACAATTGAAAGAAGGGTCTGCACTTGTCACTTTAAGAGTCGCGGCCATTCCAATCAGTCTTTGGACCTCTTTTAGGGTCTTTGGACTTGGGAGCTTTTGCAAAGCTGTGATTTGATCGGGATTTGCCTTTATCCCTCTTATGGTCACAAGGTGGCCCAAGAATTTTCCTGAGCTTACTCCAAACGCACACTTCAAGGCTTTGAGCTTCAGCTTGTACTCTCTCAGAATCTCAAAGGCTTCCTTTAAATCAGCTATGTGGTCCTGCCTTTCTTTGCTCTTGACCACCATGTCATCTATGTAAACCTCCATAGTTTTACCGAGTAACTTTTTTAGCATAATCGTTGCCAGCCTCTGGTAAGTTGCTCCGGCGTTCCTCAAGCCATAAGGCATGACACTATAGCAATATAATCCTCTCGGCATAATAAAGGAAGTCTTTTGTTGATCGGGCCAGTACATGGAAATCTGATGATATCCTCGATATGCAAGAGGAAACTCATCCGTCCATACCCAACAGTTGCATCAACCAATTGATCTATCCTTGGGAATGGAAAGCTATCTTTTGGACACGCCTTGTTCAAATCTGTGAAGTCTATGCAGACTCGCCACTTCCCATCCTTTTGCTTTACTACCATGGTGGACAACCATTCTGGGTAGTAAACTTCTCGTATGGCCTTTGCTTCCAATAACCGGTCAACCTCTTCGATAACAGTGTCCACGTGCTGTACGGCTGATCGTTTCTTTTCCTGCATCACGGGCTTATGTTGTGGGTCCACATTTAAGTGGTGGCAAATCACGTTTGCATCTACCCTAGGCTTCTCTTCGGGTACCCAAGCAAACACATCAACGTGCTCCTTGAGAACCCGACCAACTCTTTCTCTTCTTCTTTGTTCAGGTTTTTCCCAATCAGGAAATACCTTTCTGGATCAATCTCGTTGATCTGAATCTTTTTCAAGCCTTCCACCACTTTCTCGACGGGGTTCCCTCCGACATCCTCGATGGTCGGTTGGTCTGAAACCTCAATGGCTTGGACCAATTTTGCTTTGGGTGCCTCTTGATTATAGAAACCAAAGACTGGTGGGCATCCTTTTGGTTCCCTATAATTCTTTCAATACCATTAAATCTGGGAAATTTTACCATCTATGGTAAGTGGAGGAAACTGCCCTCATCTTGTGCAACTATGTTCTTCCGATAATCACATTATAAGAAAATGGCACATCTACCACTAGGAAGTCGGTTCGCTGTACTACCGTTCCTGGCCAAACTGCTCCTGCACCGAATCTGACCAAAGGAGTCATTGATTGCACTAGATCTGCGTGTATCAGTCCCAACTTTTTGAACGCATCGTAATATAGCACCTCTGTGCAACTTCCTGAATCCACCGGGATTCTTTCAATGTCATATTCCCCAATTCGTAGGGTTATGACCAAGGCGTCAATATGTGGTACCTGAATTCCTCCTAGGTCCTCATTTGTGAAGACTATGTCCTCATTGCATACTTCTCCTTCACGTCCTCTTTTCTTCCCCAGCTGCATGACATGTTGGTTGTGCCTAATCTGCCTCTGGAGCAACCTTACCTCATTGTGGGCAGCATGCCCTTAGGAAGGATTCCATTCCTCCCCTAAAGCGAAAAGGGGCCCATAATCGAGGGAGCGCGAGCGGAGGAGGCACGCGTTCGTAATATAGAGTCGCCACTCGGTTTTGAAGGTCCGACAACCAAGGAACCGTATTTCGAAGCACCTGCCGTACTTTTTGATTTGAAAAAGTGAAGGAATCAGTCCGTCATAACCATATTTAGGTTCGGGAGCCAGGTTACGAGAGGGGAAGGGTTTTAAGGCACCCCTCTCACCCAATCCGGAGATCGGTCTCTACTTAGGCATTTTGTAAAATATTTGCGATTCTTTTTTATTAATTAATTTTTAGCCAATTAGGGCAGAGGAACAGTTAATCGGGGATTTAGACTGTAACACTTATGCAAGATGTGAGATGAGAGCATGGATAGATGAAATAATGAAATAATAAATGGGATAAAATCCAACGCTGTGATAAAATATCAAAACAGTGCCCCGTATGAATTTGACTTAACCAGTGGCCAACTTGCATGCATGGATCTACGTGCATACAAGCACAACAGCCCGCGCCAGACCCATACACAAGTGCGTGTACTGGTATTTCACGACAGATTGATTTTTATCCTCTTTTGGGCTCTAGAAGGACTAGTGCTCACCCAGAGGCAAACCAAGCAGTTTATATGTACTGAAAGTAAATAATAATTACAAACAGAATGAATAGAATTGAAACACAACTCCTAAACAGTGGGGGTATTAAAACAAGGGCCTGGGGCCAAGCTGCCCATGCAGAGACAGCCACTGGCAGATTCTTTGGGTTGAGCAGCGTCGTTGGATTTTCTTCCACCATGGTTGTTTTTCAAAGAGAACTCATTCGTTTTCCATAGACGGCACCAATTGTAGGGGGATGAAAACAATTGGTACTTAGAACAGCACTAGATTGCAATGGGTACTCGTGCCTCTTCATCGGAACCCTAATCTGCAAAACAGACAAGGGGTGAGCGCACATTTGCCTCATGTGGCAAAGGCCCTCCAATGCCTAAGTTAGTATCACGTACTAGAGAAAATCCTAATTATCAGTAGGAGACCAATATGAATGCAACATATTACGTACCTTTTACCTCTAGGTTACCTCGTAGTTATAGATTTATAGATGCTTGCTGCCCAAGCATCCCTGTGCCCTAGGATTCCTATCTCGTATAGGAAACCTAGGATATCTTGGATTCTTGTTCCCGTATCAGTTTATTACCTTAGTCCTTTAAGGACTCTTTTCCATAACTAGCCGAACATCTTATTCGTTGGGTATTTTTTCCAGATCCTGCATTCTCGGGATCTCATTCCTTAATAGAATACCACTGTTTCTGGACCCCTCCAGAGTGTTCCTTGCAGTTGAGGCTGCTTTCCCCGAATTTCTCCTTCTATTCGGCCTTCTTATTGCTGAACAGGCTACTTGGACCAGTGACTTTGCATGTCATTGGTTCTTTATCTATCCCTTGGACTAATAACTTCTCATGTTCACCAGTCCAAGGCCCTGTACAGACTTCCTAGACAAATGACTTCTCATGTCACTGGTCCATATCGCCGACCACCGTATTGCACAGTTACTGTACATCCCTATCATATCTATACCATGGTCCTTCGTACCATGAGTTCTTTCCCTGTTCGGTCCCCTTATTGCCAAGCAGTCCATCTGGTCTAGTGACTTCACATGTCACTAGTCCTTTCCAACTACTTGGATCAACGACTTCTCATATCTTCTGTCCTTATCTGCCGAACAGACTACCTAAACCCATGCCTTCACATGTCATTGGTCCTGTATCTCCGATCACCGCCTTCCACGGCGGTTTATCTTATCTAACTTACTCCGTGGTCGCACGTACCACTTGCTCGGGCTCTGATTGGACTTGTTCGGGAATACCTCCCTACAAAAATATTCATTTTGTAGCAAAAAAATTTCTAAACCTACCTACTCTATAAAAGAATTAACTCAATCATTTTTGAATGCCTGCTTTATCAATTCATTTATCGGTTCAGAATTCGTAGTCCATAATATGTAACCGAAATTTGAATAAATTAACCAAAAATCTACCAAATTCCGATTCAACTAATTTCTCCACACAAAACAGTCTTTGAAAATAAACATCTACCAACATTTGAGTGAAATTCGGAGTGGTCCTCCAATCACGGATTATTTTCAAATTATTTTTTTATTAGTTTGAAAATTATTTTTAAAATAATTATTTTCCTTGTTAACAATCTTTTATTTTTTTTAGATTGAAAAGATGATATGGCAACTTTTGAATATGTTATTGTGGACCTCTATATTGCTAATCTTAGCAATGTTTTAAATAAATAACCAAAAAATGATATGACAACTTTTGATTAGGTCATCGTGGATGCCCTGAGGTACATACCATTTATATACCGATGGGATATCAATGGGTCCGCAATCCTGAAATGTGAATAAAAAAAATTGAAGATTGGATCGACCACTTACATATATCGGATTGATCTGATTTTCAACGGGCCCACTTGGATTTAAAATTATTAAACAGCTCAGATCATTCGTGCAAAACCTATAGTGGACCCTACAGAGCTGTTGGTGTAGCGACCATTATATAAATGTCATACTCTTATCCGTAACCTAAATGGACTGTAGAGATCCTACTAGCGTAGAGTGGAACTCGTCCTTTACAGTTACAAATATTGAGATATTAGTATCTCTCTCGATCGATCAATCGATCGTGACTTTATTCTGATCACGTCTCTCCGCTCCATAATTTTCTTCATTTCCAAGTGGTTGCAAGCAAATTATGGCCCAAGAATTTAATGCCAAATATTTATTTCAAGAATTGATTGGGGTGGATCCCCCATAGATAATGCCCAATAAAAGAGCTTCGATCAGCAAGAATCCAAGATATTTTGGACTGGGCCATGCATATTGCAAATAATCCTATGAGTATCGATGAGAAGTGTGTACAAAATGTGTAGACTATTTGTTTGGCGTTCTCATCGCATCTCCCATAGATGATCACAAATATTCATTTTGTAGCAAAATAATTTCTTCACCTTCTTTATAAAAAAAATCAGCTCAATCATACTATTTGGATACCTGCCTGATCATTTCATTCGTATTCAATAATTTTAAACAAAAAAAATTGAATAAATTAATTAAGAACTTACCAAATTTCGATTGACATGATTTTTCTACACTTTAAATCATTATTCTTTACAATTGTCTAACATCATTTACACCATTCGCGTGAAATTTGGAGTGGTCCCCCAAGCATGGATTGGTTACATTAATTTCCATAACCATACTCGGGCTTTTCTTGTCCATACAATTGAGAATTGGCGACTTGGTCAGACCCGCATAGTGCACTACCGGAGTGTAGTGTAGTATTCAAGTCATTTATCCAACAATCAATTGTTTGAATTTAAAAAAAAAAAAAAACATTCAGGAAGAGAATAATATTCTTCCTTGAAAGAGTCTTTTAACAAAATCTAGCCATTGAAAATACTCTTAGACGGCTAGAATATCGTACTACATCCTTATCACTACAAACGATCCGGATAGTTCTGAAATGGAAAAACTACTTTCGATGAGAGATGCATATATTCAGCTCTTTACGAAATCCTTTTTCATTGTCGCCATTTGGAGACAAAAATGGGCGGGCCTAAAGCTACAGTCTATATGGGAGGATGTTTACAGGGTTGTTGGATGCGACTTGGTCTACCTTGACAAACTTTCGGTGAAGAAGGACTCTAGACCCAAACTTTTCTCTCTGCGCACGGTCTTCATTAAATTTTAACTCTTATTTCTTTATTTATCGCTCCCCACTTATTATCCCAAAACATTACCTCAAAACTCAAAATGAACATGGTAGGAGCCATGTCCCTTTCGATAAGGACAACAGAAAAAGGACCGCTAATAATTGTATCGTACGATCTCCTGTAGCCCAAAGTCTGACATCCGTAAGAAAAAAGAAATTTTGACATGTCAATTATTGATTGGAGGAAGCCTTGCGAGTTGGAATTTGGTCTTTACATTGGTAATAAATGTTAGGAAACCGAATTCCCGAGACCCAGTAACGACGCGTACAGATTAGACAAAAAAAATTGCAAAAAATCCTACAAGGCGGAATTAGGGTTTTACCACAATTCCCACGTGGCGAATGCTGGGTGAACTTATTACAACACATCTTGCTGTATGACATGAATATTGTTCGATCGTACCTTACGATCTTCTTGTTGGGAAACCGAATCCCCAAGACCCAGTAATGACGTGTACAGATTAAACAACAAAAATGAAGTGAAACCCTAGAAAGCGGAATTAGGGTTCTACCTCAACTTTCTGCGACACGAACGCTGATTGAACTTGTTATATAGCACGTCTTGCTATAAACCACGAATACTGCTCGACCGTACCTTACGATCTTCTATTGTATTCCCTACACGTCTAGAACACGAATCGAGTGTGGACTCTTTCGTGATCTATTTGCTCTCTCTAAGTCTGCCTCTTTGTAATGAAAGTACTCTTGTGAGAGTTATGTTGTAATAAAGAGCCAGACTCTATTTTGAAGTTTCAATAAAATTGCCCTTTTACCGTTCCCAAAATTCGGTGCGCTACATCTTGGTATCAAAGCTTTAGGTTCAAAACCTCGGCCATGGGTAGAATGGGTAGACCATGAGATAGTTTGATTGTTGCACAAACGTGAATTGAGTTTAAGTTTACCGTCGCAAATTGGGTGGAATTCTGACAAAACAATCTTCGGATTGAAGCAAGGCGTGTAATTGGCAATACCGCCAAGCTGGGAATTCCAGAACAATTGGATGATGACTTAAATGGCGGAACCGAGGTTGGGATGTGTTTAAAAAGAGATTTTGCAAATGTTGATTTGGTAAAAGAAAAAGGTGACACGGTTTACGATGAGTCGTGTAGGAGAAACACAGAAACCATGGACACCAACGTTAGTTTGGATAGTGAATGTGGATGTGTCATCGTTAGATATTTTGTTAAATATGCATGTACTACGTGGAAATCGTTATCTTTATGATCTATTGTTTGTAAGTGGGTATGGATTATTCTACTGAGCTCTTGTAGCTCATGGTGTTACCTTTGGTGACCCTGATATATTATATCAGTGGTGACGCTGGTATAATGTGTCAAACTTTGTAGATGATCAAGGTGAGCTGTACACCTTGGAGGCCTTTGGAGTTGAAGAGCAGGCTAGGATGGTGGAGCAGGCGGAGCTGTAGTTAAGAACCTTAGTTTCCTCCAGGTTCCCGAGTATCTGCACAATGGTTCTGCCACTCCGGGTTCCCATTGGCACACAATTGCATGGAATTTGGCATTGGTCGTCTCCACGGATGACCAATCCATAATTCAAAACCCTCGGTTCCGCCGCTCCTGGTTTCGAGTATCCCACAATGGTTCCGCAGCTCCGGGTTCCCATTTAATGGGAGAAGCGAAGAGTCAGATTACGCGTATGATTGACTTCATAGTAGTCGACTGCCCCTCAGCATATAATGCAATCCTAGGAAGGACAACTTTGAACAAGATTGGGGCAATAATCTCCACCTATCATTTGATGATAAAATTTCCAACATTAGATGGGGTTGCCTGTATCAAAGGAGATCAGAAAGCAGCACGAGAATGTTATGTTACTTCACTCAGAGGAGCTAACATTACCATGAGTATCGAAAGTCTCGACACTAGAGATGAAGAGAAACTTCAACATGGAGAACCCGTGGAAGAGCTTGTAGAGGAACTTCTGGAGCCATGGCAACCAGGAAAGACAGTAAGAATTGGAACAGGCTTAAGCACGACTGCAAAGTCAGAGCTGCTGCAATTCCTAAGAAAGAACAAAGACGTCTTTGCGTGGTCCCACGAAGACATCCCCGGAATTGACCCAAGGGTCATATCTCACAGGCTCAATGTTGACCCCACTATACGCCCATTTAAGCAAAAGAAAAGAGCCATTGCTCCAGAACGAAATGATGCAGCAGCCAAAGAAGTAGATAAGCTCATGCAAGCGGAATCCATCCGTGAAGTTCTTTACCCTGATTGGTTGCCCAACGTAGTCGTGGTGAAGAAGGCTAATGGCAAATGGAGAATGTGTATAGATTTCATTGATCTCAATAAAGCATGTCCAAAGGATAGCTTTCCTCTCCCAAGAATTGACTCTTTGGTAGATTCTACTGTCGGGCATGAGCTCCTTAGCTTTATGGATGCATTTTCAGGATATAACCAAATCCAAATGCATGAAGGAGATCAAGAAAAAACATCATTTATCACCGACAGGGGATTATATTGCTACAAAGTAATGCCCTTCGGTCTTAAGAATGCTGGGGCAACATACCAGAGGTTGGTCAACAGAATGTTCAAACAACAAATTGGACGCAACGTGGAATTATATGTGGATGACATGCTGGTTAAAAGTGCCAAGGCACATAACCATGTTGATGACCTGGAAGAAACCTTCCAGATTCTCAGAAAATACCGGATGAAGCTCAACTCAACCAAATGTGCTTTTGGAATATCGTCAGGAGAGTTCTTAGGTATCGTAGTGTCACAAAGAGGGATTGAGGCAAATCCTGAAAAGATTCAAGCTATACTTGCCATGCGATCACCAAGAAATATCAAGGATGTAGAGACCCGAATAATTTTGATTTTTGAAATGTTTATTAAATGCCTAATTGAGAAAATATGGATTAATTGGTGGATATTTTGGATTGAGGGCTAGAGTGAAAGAATAGAGAGTTGAGGGTGGGTGTGTGTGATTTAGAGTTATGTGGGTATATAAGGGGTGTGTGTTAGATGTAGGAGATCAAATTCTCCTCTCCCAACTCTCTCTCATCCGTTCTCTCCCTCTCTCCACCGGCTATCTCTCTCTCTCTCCTCTCTTCTCACCAAAACTCCACTCCATCTCCCAAAATCTTCAAGAAACAACCTCCCTCCGGCCTTGCAATCACGTTCTTGAGCTCGGAGATCCTTGGGTTGAGTTTAAATCGAAGTTCCGGAGTTCAAAAAGCTAGGGCTCGTTCCAATCGCTTGAATCTCGGCCATTGTTGCGAGGTAGGGACTTCTTTACTTCTTTTATATGTTTATACGTTGATTTGGTGTAGAATCGTGCCCTTGATTGTTGGATTTTGGTTGTTGAGCATGTCTGAAAATCTGCTGAAATCGCTACCCAAAGCCCGTGGTATCGATACGGATTAAGCGCGTATCGATACAGTGAGCTTATCTTTTTGGACAGTTAATATTGTATCGATACGGATTAAGCGCGTATCGATACAGTGAGCTTATCTCCAATTTTGCATCTTTTGCTTCTCCGTTGATTGTTTTGACCTCCAATCACTTCTAAACCCTTTTGGACACCTCCTAAACTATCTCAAGCTCGTCTAATTGACTTCCTATGATGGCTCGATATATTCCTAGATCCGTTGAACTTCCGTTAGTAAGACTCGAATAAGATTTGATTTAGTTAAACGTTGTTAATGTGGATTCTATATATATTGTTGGCATTTTGATCGTTTGTGGTGCATTTGTGACGACGTTGGTATAACGTAGGTTGTTCTATCTAAGAATGTGTTCATGGGGGAGTCTTAGTTTGCATTTTGTATGAGAAATAGTTGATTTTGGGTCGAAGGTTGGTTTAGGAAGTCCCGTAATGCAAGTGGTGGTAATACGGAGATTTAGAGGGTTTCGTAACGCAAGTGGTGGTAATACGATAACCCGAGTCATTAGGGATCACCGTGATGCAAGTGGTGGTAACACGGTAATCCTTATGGTGTTATCCGGTAACGCAAGTGGTGGAAATACTGATGGTGGAAGTTTGGGTTAGCGAGTCGAGTAAGGGTTATTTGAGGGATTAGTGTCACATAGCTAATGCATTCATTTTCGATACGGGTCCCTTCGCAAATAGATTGCTTATCATCTATCGGACTGTATTTCTTCATTTTCGATACGGGTCCCTTCGCAAATAGATTGCTTATCATCTATCGGACTGTATTTCCATAACCTCTTCGTTTGCACTTATTTTCATATTTGCATATAAATTTGGTAAAGATTTTTCCTACTGGGTTAGTGTAGTTCAACAAAATCCTTCTTTTTAAGTTCGAATGTGGGACAGTAGGCTGCATGCAACGGCGTGCTTATACATGAAGATTTTTGGGAGCTAACCTCGTCTTAGTTGCTTAATCATCTTTTGTAATCAATTTGCTTTTGATAAAGATGAGTATGTAACTAATTATTCTTAAATTCCTTTTTGACTAGAAAATGGTATTATTCTGAGTTGGTTGTACTTGTAACTAAGTTAATTTCGGCTGTGGGGCCAAGGTTGTGTTTCTGTAACTATGGAGACTTGTTTGTAAATTTAGTAGGTGGGAAACTCTTTTGGGTATTATTTATGTTACGCGAGGTTCTTTTATTAAATTGGAGTACTTAATTATGTTGAAAATCGAGGGCGTGACAAATCGGTATCAGAGCATCTAGGTTTGAATACTTTGAGACCGTGGGGAGACTTTCAGTCTCATGGGTTCTAAAGTCACGCCTTTTGAAATATCACACGTGTGCTTGTGTGTGCATTGACATTACTTGGCTTATATGACATCGCATTTCAATATTGTAGAGCGGCGTAGAGTTGCTTCGACCTATGTTGGGATAGTTGGAAGTTTTGACCTCATTAGACAATGTTGTTATTGATCAACCTTTCTTTCTGATAACTTGTAGCTAGATGCCTCCGAGAACGCGTGCTAGGGCAGGTGAGGCCGAAAGTAGGGGTGGTCGTGGCCGTGGCCGTGGTCATGGTCGTGGTCCTGGCCGAGGAGCACCGGTTGAGGATGAGGTTAGCTACCATGGGGAAAATCAAAGTGGGAATCCGAGGGAAGGGACCAAACATGGTCGGGGAGAAGAAGTCCCGGTCGTTCAAAACCCTTTTGCTAGGGATTTCGTTACGGCTCTTGCAGTTGCGAATCTTTTAAATCCTACTCTTAGGGAAAGCACAGACTGTCGAGCTATGATAGCAATGAGGGAGTTTAGCCGAAGAAATCCACCTACTTTCGATGGGTCGAGCAGTGACCCTCTTGTCGCCGATCATTGGCTAGCCCAAATTCAAAAACTCTTTAGAGCTCTTCAGATCACAGAGGATGACTTGCGAGTCAATGTAGTGGTAGTTCAACTAACCGGAGAAGCGAATGAGTGGTGGGAGTCGGTCTTGGAATCCCGAAAGGATGCGAGGAGAGTGACGAGGACCGCAACTCAAGCAAATGAGCCAGATGTTGAGAACCTAACTTGGGCCGAATTTGAGGTGCTCTTCGAGGAGCAATATTTTCCGAAAACGAGTCGTGACCAATTGAGAGATGAGTTCGAAAGGCTAGAGCAAGGGAATATGACTGTGTCGGATTATGCCTTAAAGTTTCAATCTTTGTCCCGTTTCGCACCGGAGTTGGTGGCTACTGAGGAAAGGAAGTGTAGGCGGTTCGAGAGAGGTTTACATGAAAACGTGAAAAAGTTTGTTATGGCACAACGGAAAGGGAGATTTTCTGAGGTTGTTGAGTGTGCAAGGAGTATCAAGACACCAAGGGAGACACCCAAAAATCCTAAGGTTTGGGAACCGAGACAACCAGCGGGAGGTATGAGTTCTTCATCAGGGAGTTTCGGTAGTCAAGGAAGAAAGAGACAACAAGATCAATCGTCGGCTTCATAGGGTCCGTCAAACTTTAGGCCTCCACCTTCATCTTTGTTCGGGACTCGGGGAGTTTCTAATAGATCTTCGATAATATGTCACGAGTGTGGTCGGACGGGGCACATTCGCACCCAATGCCCGCGATTGTTGAACACGTGCTTTACTTGTGGGAAGCCTGGTCACTTTGCAAGAAATTGTCCACGTGGGGATGGGGCTCGTAATGAGTCTGGATTGGTGCAGCAGCCGAGGGGTGGACAGGGTTCTAGTCGGCAAACACTTCAAGGTAATCAGAGGCAACAGTAGTCTCACTTTCGTCAGACCACTTCGGGTTCAGGGATCTCAGGTTGAGAGAGGAGCGAGTTCATCTACACCTTCTCAGGGCTCCGGTCATCGGGGTGGACACGTTCAGGGTCAGTCCACTCAGGGGAGGGTATTTGCTATCACTTCTGCTATTCCACCTCCACCACCTCCTGTCACTTCTCAGGCCCCAGAAACTTCGATTGTGAGGGGTACATTTCTCTTGTTTAACTCCTTTGTTAGAGTGTTATTTGATTCAGGAGCATCGCATTCATTCATTGCTGCATCTATTGCCTGTGCTTTGGGGTTGGAAATCGAAAGTATTAGTCCTCCATTATTTGTTGACACAGCGATAGGAGGTAGGTCGCCGTTAGACCGCATTTGTAGGTATTGTGAGCTTACTATTCGAGATCGTCGTTTTACATTTGATTTTATCGTGCTGAATATGTCGGGGTTGGACCTCATTTTGGGAATGGATTGGCTGTCAACGTTTCATGCTACTATAGATTGCTACAAGTGTCGGGTCCGTATTTGTCCGCCTGGGGGTTCTAGTTTCAAGTTCTTCGGGGAGCGTCGGGAACTGGTAGAACCATATTTGTGCGGGTCTCGGGAGCGTGAGTCGGTGTATGCCTTATTAGCAAGTTTGGCATTAGATGAGGACGTATCTGCGCGTGGGGAGTTACCCCTTATCGTATGTGATTTTCCGGACGTGTTTCGAAAGGAGTTACCAGGTTTACCACCCGAGAGGGAAATCGAGTTTTCTATTGATTTACTACCTAGTACCGCACCTATTTCCATACCTCCTTATCGTTTCACGCCTGCCGAAATGAGAGAATTGAAGATCCAGTTGCAAGAATTGGAGGATTTGGGGTTTATCCGTCCAAGTACATCACCATGGGGAGCACCGGCTTTGTTCGCTCAAAAGAAAGATGGGTCGCTTCGCTTGTGTATCGATTACCGTAAATTAAATGGCGTCACATTAAGAATAAATACCCTATGCCTAGAATCGACGACTTGTTTGATCAACTTCGAGGCGCCACTTGTTTCTCTAAGATCGATTTGAGGTCCGGTTATCACCAGTTGAGAGTTCGAAGGGAAGACATTCCTAAAACTACCTTTCGTACCCGTTATGGCCACTACGAATTTGTTGCTATGCCCTTTGGATTGACGAATGCACCGGCAACTTTCATGGATTTGATGAACTGCATCTTTCGTGCCTATCTTGATCGTTTTGTAGTTGTCTTTGTGGGCGATATTCTCATCTACTCATCTTCGGAGGAAGAACACCAATCTCACCTTTTTATCGTTCTTGAACTCTTGAGAGAGCACCGTTTGTATGCCAAGCTTAGCAAATGTGAATTTTGGCTGTCCGAAGTCATGTTTTTGGGTCATGTTGTATCGAAGGATGGGGTATCCGTTGATCCGGGAAAGGTAGAGTCCGTAATGAATTGGCAACGACCGAAGAATGTGTTCGAGATTCGTAGCTTCTTGGGCTTGGCCGGGTATTATCGTCGTTTCGTACTCAATTTCTCTCGCCTAGCGGTTCCATTGACTAAATTGACTCGTAAGGGGACTCGTTTCTTATGGAGTGATGCGTGTGAAATGGCTTTTCAAGAATTGAAGAAAAGATTGACTACTGCGCCTGTTTTGGTTGTGCCTGAACGAGGAGTCGGTTATTCCGTGTATTGTGACGCTTCGAAAGAGGGATTAGGTTGCGTGTTGATGCAATTAGGGCGAGTGGTAGCATATGGATCGCGGCAACTAAAAACTCATGAGCGAAACTACCCTATCCATGACTTAGAGCTTGCGGCTGTCGTCTTTGCTTTGAAAAGTTGGCGTCATTACATTTACGGTGAGAGATTCGAAGTCTTTTCCGATCACAAGAGTCTCAAATACTTGTTCTCTCAGAAGGAGCTTAACTTGCGACAACGCCGATGGATGGAACATTTAGAAGACTACGATTTTGAATTGCAATATCATCCGGGAAAGGCGAACGTGGTAGCGGACGCGCTAAGTAGGAAATCGATGTGACTTGCGAGTTTAGCCATCCATGAGTGGAAGACGGTGAATGACTTAAGTTCATATGCGCTACAATTCGAAGAGGTCTGTGATGGAGTCACTTTGTGCAATTTAACCGTCCAATCAACCTTGTTGACTCGAGTGATTGAGGCCCAACAACAAGATGAAGAAGCGGACGAGTTTCGTACTAAGTTTCTTAGCGGGAAAGCTCGAGAGGGGTGGATGATTCACGCCGATCAAGGTTTATGATACCAAGGGAAATTGTTCGTACCCATTTCATGTCGGGAGGAAATTTTGAGGGAATTTCATCACTCACTGTTAGCCATGCATCCGGGAGGAACGAAAATGTACCATGACTTACGTAGATAGTTTTGGTGGTCGGGAATGAAGAGAGATGTCGTCATCTTCGTGTCCAAATGCCTTACGTGTCAACAAGTCAAAGCCGAGCATCAACGACCAGCAGGGGAGTTGCAACCATTGCCAGTGGCCGAATGGAAGTGGGAGAACGTGACAATGGATTTCGTTACCGGTTTACCGAGATCGCCGAGGGGGCATGATGCCATTTGGGTGATAGTCAATCGATTGACTAAATCAGCGTATTTCTTACCGATTCAAATTACGGATTCGATTGATACGCTTAGCCATTTATATATTCGCGAGATTATCCGTCTTCATGGCATCCCCATTTCTATCGTATCGGATTGAGATCCAAGGTTTACCGTGCGCTTTTGGCAGAGTCTACAGGCTGCACTTGGCACAAATCTCTTAATTAGTACCGCGTATCATCCTCAAATAGATGGACAATCCGAGAGAACGATTCAGATTTTAGAAGATATGCTTCGGGCTTGCGTTATGGATTTTTGGGGTATTTGGGAAGATCACCTACCGTTAGTTGAATTCGCGAACAACAATAGTTACCAATCTAGCATCGAGATGGCGCTGTATGAAGCTTTATATGGGAGACCGTGTCGATCACCCATTTGTTGGACCGAGTTGGGCGAGGCTACGTTAATTGGGCCGGAATTGATCCAAGAAACTTCCGAGAGCATGAAAGCGATTCGTAAACGTCTTCTAGAAGCACAAAGGAGGACTACCAAGCAAGTCAAAGTGATTCGCCAATGGTTATTAACCACACAAAGTAGACAAAAGAGTTATGCTGATCGTCGTCGCCGACTGTTTTCATTTGAAGTGGGGGATCACGTGTTTCTTAAGGTATCGCCACGTCGGGGATTATCTCGTTTTGGGCAGAGGGGCAAGCTTTCTCCTCGTTTTATCGGGCCATTTGACATTATCGAGAAGATCGGGGAAGTAGCGTATCGGTTGGCATTACCACCAAGATTATTGAACATTCACGATGTGTTCTACCTGTCAATGTTGTGTAAGTATGAACCGGATCCCTCACACGTTTTAGAGTGGTCCGAGTTAGAGTTAGAAGCCGATGCATTTTATGGGGAGGAGCCGATACGTATCCTAGATTCGCACGAGCAATGCTTGAGGGGTAAGACTATTCCGTTAGTGCGAGTCTTATGGAGTCATCTTGGGAAAGAAGAGTCAACGTGGGAAAGGGAAGACGAAGTGAGAGAAAAGTACCCGCATTTGTTTTCGAGCTAATCAATGTGAGTTTTGAAATTATAATCTTTTGATTGTTAGCTTATTGTTTGATGATATATGTTGTGGCATGAGCATGTATGTTTGATGCATAATCTTAATTGGCTTGCATTGAAAATTTCGGGACGAAATTTCTTTAAGGAGGGTAGAGTGTAGAGACCCGAATAATTTTGATTTTTGAAATGTTTATTAAATGCCTAATTGAGAAAATATGGATTAATTGGTGGATATTTTGGATTGAGGGCTAGAGTGAAAGAATAGAGAGTTGAGGGTGGATGGGTGTGATTTAGAGTTATGTGGGTATATAAGGGGTGTGTGTTAGATGTAGGAGATCAAATTCTCATCTCCCAACTCTCTCTCATCCGTTCTCTCCCTCCCTCCACCGGCTATCTCTCTCTCTCTCCTCTCTTCTCACCCAAAACTCCACTCCATCTCCCAAAATCTTCAAGAAACAACCTCCCTCCGGCCTTGCAATCACGTTCTTGAGCTCGGAGATCTTTGGGTTGTGTTTAAATCGAAGTTCCAGAGTTCAAAAAGCTAGGGCTCGTTCCAATCGCTTGAATCTCGGCCATTGTTACGAGGTAGGGACTTCTTTACTTCTTTTATATGTTTATACGTTGATTTGGTGTAGAATCGTGCCCTTAATTGTCCGATTTTGGTTGTTGAGCATGTCTGAAAATCTGCTGAAATCGCTACCCAAAGCCCCGTGGTATCGATACGGATTAAGCGCGTATCGATAGAGTGAGCTTATCTTTTTGGACAGTTAATATTGTATCGATACGGATTAAGCGCGTATCGATACAGTGAGCTTATCTTTTTGGACAGTTAATATTGTGTCGATACGGATTAAGCGCGTATCGATACAGTGAGCTTATCTCCAGTTTTGCATCTTTTGCTTCTCCGTTGATTGTTTTGACCTCCAATCACTTCTAAACCCTTTTGGACACATCCTAAACTATCTCAAGCTCGTCTAATTGACTTCCTATGATGGCTCGATGTACTCCTAGATCCGTTGAACTTCCGTTAGTAAGACTCGAATAAGATTTGATTTAGTTAAACGTTGTTAATGTGCATTCTATATATATTGTTGGTATTTTGATCGTTTGTGGTGCATTTGTGACGACGTTGGTATAACGTAGGTTGTTCTATCTAAGAATGTGTTCATGGGGGAGTCTTAGTTTGCATGTTGTATGAGAAATAGTTGATTTTGGATCGAAGGTTAGTTTAGGAAGTCCCGTAACGCAAATGGTGGTAATACGGAGACTTAGAGGGTTTCGTAACGCAAGTGGTGGTAATACTATAACCCGAGTCGTTAGGGATCACCGTGACGCAAGTGGTGGTAACACGGTAATCCTTATGGTGTTATCCGGTAACGCAAGTGGTGGAAATACCGATGGTGGAAGTTTGGGTTAGCGAGTCGAGTAAGGGTTATTTGAGGGATTAGTGTCACATAGCTAATGCATTCATTTTCGATACGGGTCCCTTCGCAAATAGATTGCTTATCATCTATCGGACTGTATTTCCATAACCTCTTCGTTTGCACTTATCTTCATATTTGCATATAAATTTGGTAAAGATTTTCCTACTGGGCTAGTGTAGCTCAACAAAATCCTTCTTTTTAGGTTCGAATGTGGGACAGTAGGCTGCATGCAACGGTGTGCTTATACATGAAGATTTTTGGGAGCTAACCTCGTCTTAGTTACTTAATCATCTTTTGTAATCAATTTGCTTTTGATAAAGATGAGTATGTAACTAATTATTCTTAAATTCCTTTTGACTAGAAAACGGTATTATTTTGAGTTGGTTGTACTTGTAACTAAGTTAATTTCGGCCGTGGGGTCAAGGTTGTGTTTCTGTAACTATGGGGACTTGTTTGTAAATTTGACAGGTGGGAAACTCTTTTGGGTATTATTTATGTTACGCGAGGTTCTTTTATTAAATTGGATTACTTAATTATGTTGAAAATCGAGGGCGTGACAAAGGAGGTCCAAAAACTCACAGGACGAGTTGCAGCTTTGAGTAGATTTATCTCACGAGCATCTGACAAGTGTCAAACACTCTTTAAGGTCTTGAAAAAGGCCTTTGAATGGACAACGACGGAGGAGATAGCTTTTACCCAACTGAAGGAGTATCTGACAGCACCACCATTACTGAGTAGGACTCAGGATGGAGAGAATCTCTTCCTGTACTTAGTTGTTTCCCTTCATGCTGTCAGCATGTTTTTGATCCGGGGACAGCATGGAACCCAACTCCGAGTATATTATATTAGCAGGGCGCTACAAGGAGCTGAGGTAAGATACCCCAGAGCTGAAAAAATAGCCTTTGCAATGGTGATAGTAGCCAGAAGGCTACGGCCATACTTCCAAGCTCATCCAATCAAAGTGTTAACGGACCAACCGCTTCAAAGAATTCTCCACTCCCCGGAGACGTCAGGTCGACTAATTCAATGGTCAATAGAGCTTGGCGAGTTTGATATAGAATACAAACCTCGAATTGCCATCAAGGCACAGGTGTTGGCAGATTTTCTTGTAGAGTACACATATCCGAAGCCGGAGGAGCTCCCAAAAGAAGAACCCAAACCTTGGGTCCTCCAGGTCGACGGGTCAACAACTAAGGATGCAAGCGGAGCGGGCCTAATCCTAACATCACCGAGAGGACAACGCCTAAGCTACATGCTTAGGTTCGAATTCAAAACAACCAACAATGAAGCCGAATACGAAGCCCTAATGGTTGGATTGGAGCTGGCAAGTGCTGTTGGAGCTAGCGATGTGCTGGCCAAAAGCGATTCACAACTGGTTGTGGGACAAGTCCTCAGGGAGTACACCATCAAGGAAGAGATAATGCAAGAATATGTAGATAAAGTAAAGTCTCAAATTGCGAAACTACAGAGCTTCAATATTGTTAGAATCCCAAGGGAGGAAAACAATGAAGCAGATTATTTGGCAAAGCTAGCCACGGCTAAGGAGGACGCTATTCCACGGAATACACCTGTAAGATACTTAGAGTTGCCAAGTATCGTCTCTCCAGGCATACAAGTTCAAGCCATTGACTACAGTGACTCATGGACTGGTCCCATAGTTGACTACATAACTAATGGGACACTACCAGAAGACAAGGTCAAAGTTAGACAGCTTAAGATCAGAGCTGCAAAGTACTTGATGATGGGAGATGTGCTATATAGAATAAGTTTCTCCTTACCTTACCTGAGGTGCCTCACCACAACGGAGTCTATGCAAGCTATAGAAGAGGTCCACCAAGGAATATGTGGGGATCACCAAGGTGGCCGCATGTTAGCTTATGAGCTCCTCAGGTTAGGGTAGTACTGGCCCAACATGCAAAAGGATTGCAACTCCATGGTACAAAAGTGTGAAAAATGTCAACGCTTTGCAAATATAATTCATGGATCACCTACGGTTTTAACCCCAATGAAAGGACCTTGGCCATTTGCCCAATGGGGGCTAGACTTAATTGGCTCACTTCCCATGGCTGCCGGCCAGGGTCCAGTATGCTATAGTAGCTGTGGATTATTTTACAAAGTGGGTTGAAGCTAAGGCACTGGCCACAATCACAGCGGAGGTTACAATTGACTTCTTATGGAAGTTAATTATTAGCCGTTTTGGATTGCCACGAGTAATCGTTACGGATCGAGCGAAACAATTTGACAATGCTCAGTTTAAAGCATACTGTATTTCTAAGGGAATACATGTGCATTATGCTTCCAAGGCTCATCCAAAAGCTAATGGGCAGGTCGAAGTTACTAATCGAACCATCAAAAAAGGGATTAAGAAGAGGCTACGAGAGGCCAAAGGAACCTGGCCGGACGAACTTTACAATGTGCTATGGGCATATCGAACGACACCCCGAACTGCAACTGGAGAAACACCATATTCTCTCGCATTCGGGGCAGAAGCAGTAGTCCCCATTGAAGTAGAGCTCCTCAACTACAGGACGACAAGCATCGACCACCAAGACCAGGAGGATCTCAGGGCTGAGCTAGATCTCTTGGAAGAAACAAGGGATACAGCAATGGCCAGAATAGCCATTTACCAACAAAGAATGGTCAAGTACCATGAAGCACAAGTTAGGCCAAGAAGCTTTCGCACTGGTGATCTAGTTCTACGGAAAGTAGATCCCACTGGGAAGAAAGTGGGCAAGCTCGGCCCAAACTAGGAAGGCCCCTATCAGGTCCTATGACATGTCAAAGCTAGTGCATACAGGCTCGCAACCCTAAGGGGAAAAGAACTACCGAATTCATGGAATGCAGAACATCTCAAGAAATACTACAAGTAGGTGCTTACAATGGAAGTTTATTTCTGCTTTTTAGTTTCATTTTTGTTTTTAGGAGACTTTCAGTTTTCAATAAAGTTTTTGTAGCAAAGATGTTTTTAGGACTACGTGTTTTACTTACGAGCCCGTGAGGCCAATAAAAATCCCCACGAGGGACAGTTGTTTGCTTTTTCTCCTAAAACACTGATCAAGAAAAAGAAGCAGAAAGCAGAAAAATAAAACTTAAATTTTATTAATAAATCCACACCCTAAAGGGTGTGGACAGCTTTTTACATAAAAACTTTGTGGGTAAACCCACAAAGTCACAGCCTACACACTACCTCCCTCCCTTGGAAGGGAGGAAATGAGAGGGGACGGCTGCCCACGAAAAGCTTCCAACTGGTCCCAGTTGGCTATCAGCACCATGCGGACCGTCTTCTCCATGATAGAAATAGATTCTGCCATGGCCTCCATCTTTGAAGCCAGCCCATCAATGGCTGCCTTCAAACTCTGCAGTTCTTGACGGAAGTCAGAGGTTTGCCCTTCGTTCGCCATCACGAAATAAGAATTGATTATGAAGTGAGAATAACTTCTGAAATTTGTTGGTATTTATAGCAAAACATGGGCGGTTCATTAACCGCTTGCTCAACTAATTAGCACGATCATAATCAAAGCCGTGGGTAAAACCGTCACTTCAAACTGCTTAGAATAACGGGAAGTTAAACATCCGATTACCTCGGACAGTTTAAACGACAGCTTTCAAATGAAAGCAACAAACTTAAAACCCTAAGGGCCAGTTTGGTATGTTATTAATTAGACGTAGCACAGTTATGCAAATTAAAGAGCTCGGGAATAAGATCCAAGCTCATAGACGTAGCACAGCTATGCAAATTAAAGAGCTCAGGAATAAAATTCCAGCTCATAGACGTAGCACAGCTATGCAAATTAAAGAGCTCAAGAATAAAATTCCAGCTCATAGACATAACACAACTATGCAAATTAAAGAGCTCAGGAATAAGATCCAAGCTCATAGACGTAGCACAGCTATGCAAATTAAAGAGCTCAGGAATAAGATCCCAGCTCATAGACGTAGCACAGCTATGCAAATTAAAGAGCTCAAGAGTAAGATCCAAGCTCATAGACGTAGCACAGCTATGCAAATTAAAGAGCTCAGGAATAAAATCCAAGCTCACAGACGTAGCACAGTTATGCATATTAAAGAGCTTAGGAATAATATCCAAGCTCGCCCCATGAATACCCACGGGAAAATCAAATAAGTGTCTTCATTATTTGGACACAAACAATGAACACACTTAGGGGAGTAAGACATAGTATACTTATTTAACAAACTGCAAGGATTCAAGGGATTCAAGCTTCAAGCCATAATTCCTAGCCCAACGGGCGGGATTCAAGCTTCAAGCCACAATTCCTAGCCCGACGGGCACTTAAATCTGCAAAAGCAAAGCAAAGCACAGAGATCGTATGGAATTCCTACGACAGTGAAAGTATTCTTTCATCCCATTTACACCTATCGTCCAAAACAGCCTCTAACGGGCTCCAAAAATGATCTCATAAAAGATCACCACCAGTAACCATCGAGTCAAGAGGAAGGGCCAAACCTAAATGGCCACTCCAAAAGAAACACAGTCAAAGAAACGAAGTATTCAGAAGTGCTTAGTTACAGACCCGAATGAGTTCAAAGTTTCAAAGTCCCAAATTTGGACTGCCAATAGCCTGCCCATCACCAGATGATGGGCCAGGAGGTGTTACCGATGAAATTGGAGATTCAAGAGGAAGAGAGACTTTCTCTGGAGACTGGAGAAGAGATACAATTGTTGAGCTCGGAACAGATGTATCTTTGGACGCTGCATCATCACCTTCCTCTTCTTCCCTTTGTCCCCCTTCAAAGCTAGAGGGCTCTTCTTCATCATCAACTTCAAATTTGGAAAAATCCAAATTTGGAAAGGCTAAGGCCGCCCGGCTCCTCATAGCTTCAAACCCATCAAATTAGTGCTGAGTTATGTCTTGACGGTACTTGGGGGACTGCAGGAAGAGATCAATGGCTTCCCTTCGAGCATTCTTTACTTTCTCTAGCATCCTCAGACTCATAGCCCTGTATTTCTCCATCTCCATGTCCCACTGAGAAATCTTTTGCTCCAAACCTTGAGCAGTTGCCACAGCAGTATCCCTCTCCACCTCTAGCCCTCTTTTCAGCTTCAAAGCAGCATCTCTCTCGGTTGTGGCCTTCTGAAGCTCCGCAGTCATGAAAGCACCCTGTTTTGTGAGTTGCAAATTGGCCTCCGGGAAAGTGATTACCTGCTTACCCAAGCTGTGGCTCTGAGAAGTCAGATATCGACCACGGACCGCAGCTTGCCACCATAGAGGAAAAGTTAAGAAAAAGAGCGACGGATCATAAAATGATAAGGCAGGAAAAGGGAGCATACCATGGCAAGTTCAACTAACATTTGCTCCCCAACAACTTGGAGAGACATCTCCCCCATCAACTCCTCATCAGTTGCATGAATCAGTCTAGAAACACGATCGAGAGCTTCCTGATGATTACCTAGGACAGAAGGACCAGAAGGAATCTTCGACTTCTTAGCTGAAGGGACATCATCTACAACTACACCCTTCACCTTTCTTTTTGATCTTTCAACATCCACATTAACAGGTTGCTCCGCTGCCAAGTCAGGAGCAGAATTGATAAAAAGGTCAGCATCCAAGAAACTTTCAACATTCATCTCTTTTTGAAGACGAGAGCTTTTTCTTTTTGGAGCTACGGCTCCAGTCGACTGCCTGGCCCTCTCAGCTTTCAATTGGGCCAGAAGGGCTTTGTCCATCTTAGGTATCATCTCTTTGACTCCACGTTCTTCTTCTGAAAAGAAAAGAGATAAAAGCAATATGAAAATCAGCTAGAAGCATGGCAATAAACCAAAAAAGAAACTATCTCTAGAGAGTGCTAAGGCCTCACGAGTAGTCTCTGGGCCCAACAAAGATGCAGCCAATGACTCTGAAGTCACAAACAATTCCCAACTATGAACTGAGTAGCCCTTGGCTTGCTGCAGCTCTGCTTCCGAAGAAGGGCTCAAAGGAAATGAGACTCTAGTTGCCAAAATAAAAACAGTCGTCAGCATATAGATCAAATTATAAAGACAATAAATTATAAAAAGCAGTGGCTTACAATTTGTAACAGGAATTCCCCACCTACTGGGAATCCGAGGAGTCTATGTTCCAATCTCCCAATTAGGAAGCTCCCAACCATCACCGCCAACGAAAATGAATTTATCTTTCCAATTCTTACTCACAGTAGGAAGCTCTGTGACTAGCTCCCCTCCACCAGGCCTCTTCGCAAAATAAAACCAACCAGAACCTCCGGGGGCTTCCTTAACGGAAAACTGGTTCAAGAAGGGTCCTTTTGTCAAAGAAATCTGCCCGTCAGACATCGCTCCCCACAGCATGGTACATCCTATCAAAGGGGCCAAGAATTGGGAACAATCTGGCCAAGTACCAACCCAAGAAAACTCAGAATGTCCCTCACTACGGTGGGCAGAGGCAGGCGCAACCCTCCTTCTAAAGCACCAACATAAAGGCATGTCCCATTTTCGACAAAAGAACAAGCTCGTTCTAGACCAGAGGGTTTCCTAAGGGAAACGGATTCTGGAATGGAATATCTAACCCTAAGAGCAACTAACTCTTCGTTAGTGATTGTGGAGGGAATGTTAGAGGCAGAGAAAACAGGGACCCTACGGGAACCCCGTGACAAAGAAGCAGGAGGCGATGGATGTCTGACACGGCTAGACTGACCCATGTCAAGCGAAGCCCTACTATTAGAACGACGGTGCATCGAAACCTCTTCCTCTATGGTCGACTCTTCAGCGTTAAGAATCGATGAAAAATTAATAAAACCTTCCGCCATTAGGGTTCCAACAGCGAACTTTGGGTACAAAGAAGCAGATAGATAAAAGAGGTCGCGAAAAACCCTATTCCGAAGAACGAGGGAGTAAGGTGCAAAATCCTCTATAATGGGAGAGTGCAGGTTGATGCAGGAAAAACCAATCAACCTAGCACAGATAAACTCCCTAGGAATAACCTGCTTTGGGTCAGTAATTTCTGTGCTAGAAAGAGGATCCAGCGTAAAAAACGAAGAAAGAACAGCAAAGAAAGATGAAGCATACCTACGGGGGCGAGCTCTAGTGGGTGACGGAGAAGAAAGACGAGGGAAAATCTCACGATGAAACCCTTTGAGAAGATTCGAGTGCCGAGGTGTGATCAAAGCAGGGGGAAAAACTAAAAGATCAGCACTACTCCCGAGAATGGCTCCTGGATCTTCGTCGTCCACGTTTTGAAGATGAAGTAGCGAGGAATCTCGACACTTGTCCCATGACAGGACCCGTGTGTTTAAAACTTTCTGAAAAATAGAAAAGAGCTGTAACCGCCATTTGAGCTTTTCCAATGTTCCCAACCTCTAAAGCAAACCTGGAGCTTAGGAACAGGGGAGTACCTAATAAGCAGAATATACCTAAGGAGCTCAGCACTACCAGGCCCACGGACCTGGGGAGTGAAAGCTGCTCCCCCCATACCTCCTGTGGGGGGCCTATTGGGAAATGAAGCAACGACCCTCCAGCTCCATCCTCCAGACGAAGCTGGAAAGGAGACCAGCTCTGGCCCTTAGCTCCCTTGTAGAGCGTAACCTCTATTATATCACATTAAAGATATGCACATTCAGATAAAGGAGCCACGACAGGAGGGATCAATCCTAAAAGATAAGGAAGGACCGGGATAAGTCCCAAAGTGCTAAAGATATGCACAAACATAACCAAAGATGGGATTCCTAGCCCAACCAGGAATCCTGTGGATTCCTAGCCAAGGTAGAACTCCACACTCCTCTACGGAGGGGATCCGGAACCTACGAGGCATAGTCCCACAAGGACTCAAATTCCGATTGCAATGCCTATAAATACAACGATAGAATACCAATACACGGTACACAACTCTTACACATAGAACTTCCGTTTCCTTGTAGCAAGTCTTCTACTGACTTCGGCATCGAAGGGTGGTTGGCACGCCACCATACCGGTGACACGAGTTATCAGCTTTGTTTTGCAGGTTTAGGTCGGAGCTATCATCAAAGTTGATTCATCATACAGCAATGTGCTCACTGTTTTGCAGATGTGTTGGTATCTATATCAAACCATTCAGGGCAAATTTCATTTAAATGGAAGAACATTGCTAGGGGTACAGACCATTTATATACCGATGGGATATCGATGGCTCCGCAATCCTAAAATGTGAATAAAAAAATGAAAGATTGGACCGACCACTTAGACATGTCGGATTGATCTGATTTTCAACGGGTCCACTCGGTTTATTAATTTTAAAATTATTTAACAGTTCGGATCATTCGTGCAAAACCTAGAGTGGACCCTACAGAGCCGTCAGTGGACCGACCATTATATAAATGTCGGTACTCTTATCATTAACCTAAATGGAATGTAGAGATCCTACTAGCGTAGAGTGGAACTCATCCTTTACCGTTGCAAATATTGAGGTATTAGTCTCTCTCTCGATCGATCAATCGATCGTGACTTTATTCTGATCACCTCTCTCTGCTCCATAATTTTCTTTCATTTCCTAGTGGTTGCAAGCAAATTATGGCCCAAGAATTTAATGCCAAATATTTATTTCAAGAATTGATTGGGGTGGCTCCCCCATATATAATGCCCAATAAAAGAGCTTCGATCAGCAAGAATCCAAGATATTTTGGACTGGGCCATGCATATTGGAAATAATCCTATGAGTATCGATGGGAAGTGTGTACAAAATGTGCGGACTACTTGTTTGGCGTTCTCATCGCATCTCCCATAGATTATCACAAATATTCATTTCGTAGCAAAATAATTTCACCTATCCGGTAAAAAAATCAGCTCAATCATACTATTTGGATACCTGCTTGATCAATTCATTCGTATTCAATAATTTTAAACAAAAAAAAAAATTGAATAAATTAATCAAGAACTTACCAAATTTCGATTGACATGATTTTTCTACACTTTAAATCATTATTCTTAACAATTGTCTAACATCATTTACACCATTTGCGTGAAATTTGGAGCGGTCCCCCAAGCATGGATTGGTCACATTGATTTCCATAACCATAGTAGGGCTTTTCTTGTCCATACAATTGAGATTTGGAGACTTGGTCAGACCCGCATGGAGCACTACAGGAGTGTAGTGCAATATCCAAGTCGTTCATCCAACAATCAATTGTTTGAATTTTAAAAAAAAAGAACATTCAGGAAGAGAATAATATTCTTCCTTGAAAGAGTCTTTTAACAAAATCTAGCCGTTGAAAATACTCTTAGACGGCTAGAATATCGTACTACAACCTTGTCACTACAGGGTTTCTAGATGTGACTTGGTCCACCTTGACAAACTTTCGGTGAAGAATGCGGCCTTGTTCATTTTAGGACTTTAGACCCAAACTTTTCTCTCTGTGCACGGTCTCCATTAAATTTTAACTCTCATTTTTTAATATATCTCTCTTCACTTATTATTCCAAAAAACTACCACAAAACTCAAAAACGAACATGGTCAGCATCATGTCCCTTTCGGTCTGGACACCGGAAAAAGGACCGCTAATAATTGTATAGTACGATCTTCTTTAGCCCAAAGTCAGACATTTCTAAGAAAAAAGTAATTTTGACAAGTCAATTATTGATCGTAGGAAGCCTTCTGAGTTGGAATTTGGTTTTACATTAGTAGTAAAATGCCCCAATTATTCATTCAAACTGTTTATAAGAATCGGAAAGTTAAAGTGGAACTAATACATTACAACCTGAACGAAAAGAGGGGGAAAAATACAATTTAAAGTTTTGCGCTGTTCTGCTTGTTTTGGTTCTTTGTTTGGTGGTTTGTGACAACTGAATCGAAGATGTTTGAACAATCATCCGCGAAATCGGCAAAAATCGAGTGGTTCATAGAATCTGCGATGGAGACTTTGATTTCGAATGCTACATTTGAAGTTCAAAATTTTAATGTGACGAATAACTTTGGTATGTAGATGTGGAAAGAAATTTTTGGGTGCCGGGTGGATATATCCCACGTGGTGCCCGCTCGGCACTCTCGAGCCGTCCGATGCACTTTTGGATATCTCAAATTAAAACATTCTCTCTCCTCTCACCTCTCCTCTTTCTCTCTCTTTTTTCTCTGTCCAAATCTGAGCCGTCCAAAAGTGCATCGGACGGCTCAGAAGTGCCGAGAGGGCACCACGTAGTACCCACCTGGCACTGAAAATTTTCTCGTAGATGTGCGAATTTATGCATGTTTTGATCCAACCGGAGTTGGTTAGTACGTTGGAGTAAAAATCGGAGGGCATGCAAATTGGATAGGTTGGCTGGCTATTGGCTCAAAATGTTTGTGGCTCGCAAAAGATGAGAAGTATTTTGTTATGCGGGTAACAAAAGCAAAAGGTTGGTGAAAGTAACTCGAGGGTTAATGTTGGTCGTAGAGAACCACCTTTGCTTAAAAAAGCTCTTTCGCTTCCTATACGTACAGAGATAGTTCTTTGAACGAGCATTTAGTAACTACAGCAAAATACTGTCTGATCTTGAGAATTTGGATGTCAAAATCCTTGATGAGGATAAAATTGAGGTTCAGATTTGGTTCGTTTAGTACCCAAATCGAACTCGAATGAGCCTTCACCGGATCAAACCTCAAATAGGTCACAAATGGCTTGGTTCATTTTTTGCCCTACCTCACTCACGAGGTGAACGACAATCCTTCAATTATTTGGTGCTCTTGGACACCGCCTTGTGCCACCACACATTTGTATACACTGTCTCTTTCTAATGTCTTGTTTGAGAGCATCGTCATTGGACTAACCAAAACTCAAAAGTTCTTAAGGTAACAAATGTTTGTTCAAAAAAATATCGACATTGAGCATCTCTAATATAATATTGACTTCAAATTTAAGGTTGTCAAATATTTTTTAAGACTTATGTGACAATTTGACATGTTATTTGATATCTTAAGAATATTCACTCCAACCATCATGTTAATTTTTTTTTTATTTTGAAGCAGTTTTGGAGAGTAAAGCAATGGAAAATAAATTTTGACATTAATTGTAGAGTGGTATTCCCGAACAAATAAGTTAACAGCCGAACACGTGGTATATGGGAGCACACAGTAAACCACACAGGTTATACCGCCGGGTAGGGCGGTGAACGGCGATATGGACCAGTGACATGAGAAGTCATTGGTCTAGACAATCTGCTCGGTATATAAAAGGACAAAAGACATGAGAAGTCATTTGTCCAGACAAATGACAAAGACAAGCGACATGTGGAGTCACTGGTCCAAATGGACTGTTCGGCAATAAGATGGCCGAATAGGGAAAGAACTACTGAGGAAGCCGCCTTAAATGCTGAGGCGGTAGAAACACTCTAGAAGGTTCCAGAGTGGTGCTATCCCATAAGGAATAAGATCCTGAGTATACAGGATCTAGGGAAAATACCCAGCAAGAATGGGATATTCAGCCAGTCATGGAAAGGAGTCCTAAAAGGACTAAAGCAAATAAAAGATAAGGGAACCCATAAAAGCAATCCACTCTATAAAGGCCCAACGAGGAACATGGTGGGAAAACCAAACACTTTTTGCCCATGGAACCTTAGGAAGAGACGCCCTCAAAGCCTGCCAAGCAGAATTGGCAGAAAACTTGCCATCCTTAGATGAGATCCACCTAATCGAATCAGGAAGATCAATGTTTGGAATCAAAGTAGGGGGGGTACATGCAACAATTTCCCTTGTGGCCATACTCCGAGGTCTAGGCCATTTCCAAGTACCTTGATGTATAATAGTAGACACTTTGGTAAGCAAAGATCTCCCTCTGTCCACTGCTACAGCATCACCAAATTTCTGGTATAAAGGGCCTAAAGTATGCCAGTTATCAATCCAAAGAAAAGTAGAGGATCCATCACCAATCACATATTTAATCCAAGGTTGAGCTAGATCTCGAAGATTAAAAATCTTCCTAATGGTCCAAGAAGCCTCATTAGGAATTTTAACTCTCCACAAGCTTTGATCTTTGATAATGTAGGTGTGAATCCATTTTATCCATAACGTATCAGACTTTAAACACAAGGCCCATAAGTGTCTTAACATGGAAGCCCTATTCCAGTCTTTCAGAAGTCTAAAACCTAAACCTCCCTCCTCCTTGGGGGCACAAACAAACTGCCATGCCACCTTGGCACCAGACGTTTTGAGTTCAGGACCAGACCAAAGAAAGGATCTCAACATTCTCTCAATGTCACTCAGCACTTTTTGAGGAAGGATAAAAATTGAAGACCAATAGACTTGGATGCTGAAAAGAACATATTGTACCAATTGGGCCCTGCCTCCATAAGACAAGGTTTTATTCGACCAAGATTGGATTCTTCGAAGGATCTTCTCTTTCAATTGAGCACAATCAGCAGCTTTGAGACTAGTAGAAATAAGAGGGACCCCCAAATACTTCACAGGTAAAGTTCCCACAGGGATAGCTAATATAGTACTAAGATAAGCTTTGGTTACCTCATCGACTCCTGAGAAAAAAAATGGTACTTTTCTGCAAGTTAGGGCCAAGACCAGAGAATAAATGGAAATCAGTCAACATATCTGCCACCAACTGAAATGTTTTAGCTTGTGCCCCACAAAGAACAAAGAGATCATCAGCAAAAATCAGGTGGCTGATGTTTAAAGCTCTGCATCTTGGATGAAACACAAAATCAAGGCAATGACCAATCTTATACTGAAAGAGGGCAGTGAATCCTTCCATAACGAGCAGGAAAAGATAGGGAGACAGTGGATCACCTTGCCGTAATCCTCTCTTTCCAGGAAAAAACCCCTCCAATTCCCCATTTATCACAACTGAAAACATGGGAGAAGTAATGCAAACTTGTACCCAACTTATGAACTGGCTAGGGTCGTCTTTCTACAAAGGACAGATTGCTTAGCTGGGGAATGGCGATTGATGCTAATTGTGTCCTCTGCCTTGGTGCCATAGAGTCCCATGAACACCTATTTTTTGAGTGTCCTTTTTCTAAGGAGGTTTGGAAAATGGTACTAACCAAGAATCAAATTGCAAGACCTGTTTTGGGGCTGGCTGAGGAAATTGAATGGGTGTGTTCTCGGATGATTGGTGCCTCTATCCCTAGCAGAATCTACAAACTCTCATTGGCAGCTTCTATCTACTGGATTTGGCGTGAAAGGAATACCAAAATATACCAAGGTGAAGCTCTTCCTGCTCCTCTCTTGGGCTCTCACATTATTAATGAAGTTCGGGCATGCCTATGCTCTTGGAGAGGCCTCAAGCGGACTGATGGGAACCGTTTGCTGGCTGATATCTGGGGCTTAAACTCTAGGATTTTTAGTTCCTAGCTGGTTATCGTTTTTGTCAAGTTCTATTGTTTTCTTTTAGCCGGTGTTTAGGCTTCGGTTCTCATTTCTTTCCTTGTTAAGGCTCCTTGTTGGTAGCCATTTCAGAGTCTGTTTTGGAAACTCTGTATATTCTGTTTGTTTGCTCTATAAAGTGGTTAATTCACCCAAAAAAAAAAAAAGATAAGGGAACGAGAATTCAGAGCATCATGGGCTTCTGATACGTGATAGGAAACCCATGGCAACTAAGATGCTTGAGCAGCAAACATGTAACGACCCTGATTTTCGGTCAGAGAAAATTTCGTTAAATATTTGAATTTTATTTTAATACTCTTGTGGTTTGTCAAAATTACATTTTTGCCCCTTGAAATTCATTTCTTGACTTATAAGCCCCATTTGACAAGCCTAGTTAGCTTCTAACCATCCGGTTGGAGAAACTAAACTAGAAAGCCATCTAGTCACTTTTCCCTAACCTCAAAAAGACCATTTTGCCCCTCTTGAACCATGTGAACCTTTTTAACCCTAGACTAAGAATTGATTTATTCATTTTCTTTTAATTATTTTTGGTTTTATTCTTTGTCCATTGGACAATAAATGCTAGGGAAACTATTATCCATTGGATAATAGAACCCCAATTGTTTACATTAGATGTATACTTGGTCAAGGTACTAAGAGTTAAGAAAAATACTTTTTAATTACTTTTAAGTACTTTTCGGATTATTTTAGTATATAAGTTGCCTAATAACTATTATCCATTGGATAATAGAAGTTAGGGAATTTATTACCCAATGGGTAAAAAGGTTAGTCTTTCATTTAGTACTTGGTTTGAATTAACTAATCACTTTCTTAACTGCCCATGTGATGAAGTACCTTAGTACTAAGATTCTCCTAAGTACCTTTTCTTATTTTATATTAGGAAGTTGTTCTTCCTAGTGTACAATGGTACCAATGTTATACTATTTTAGTACTTGAAAGACTAGACTAATTGGGTTCACATGTGCTTATTAGTTGTTCAAACTTAGTCTTTAAGTTTCTTGGTTCGAAAGTACCAAGTACTATTATTTTATTTTACTTCTTGCCATAATAGTGTATATATATATGTGTGTGTGTGTGTACCTATGTGAGAGAGAGAGAGAGAGAGAGGAGAGGAGAGAGAGAGTGGGAATCGGCCAAGGAGAGAGAGAGAGAGAGAGAGAGAGAGAGGAAGGAAGAAGAAGATAGGATTGTACCTTCTTGATCTTCTTTGTACTTTATATCCTTGGTGAATATTCTTCCTAGCCAAAAGACTTAATCTCCATTGTCCTTCCATGATTTGTTCACACTAGAATGTTGTACAATTAATCTTGTTCACACCTCCTTGCCCACCAAGTCTTCCAAGAAGGACAATCCTAGCCATGCAAGCCTAGGGTTATTCTTTGATCTTCCAAGATAGCTTGCCATGTGCCAAAACTTGAGGTAGAGAGAGAGAGGGGGGGGGGCGGCCTTGAGAAGAGGAGAGAGAGCCAACCTTTGCCTATAAATAGAAGGCCATTCCAAGCATTTCAACTCACCCCTTGAAGCTTTGCTCTTCCTTCTCTCTAGATATCTCGGATTCCAGTTCCAGGCAGCCTACTGCCCTTCGAAAATCCTCAGTTTTCTCTTGCTTAGATTTGTTTTTAGAAACAACTTCCTTCTAGAAAGTTGTAGAACACTTCGAGATCTTCAAGTTAGACCCAAGAACCACCCCAATCGGTGAAGAAATGACAAAGATATTGTCATCCAAAGTTCAGTGAAATTCTCGGATTTCCATTTCCAGACAGCTTACTGTCACTTCCTTTTCACCGTTTTTCTCCTATCTAAAGTCGTTTCTAGGATCAACTTTCTTCACGAAAGTTGTAGAACACTTCTAGAACTTCGATTTGGACCCAAGAAAAAGTATATTCGGCCAAAGATTAACCGAGTTGCTGCCGTCCAAAGTTCGGGCCAGATTCGCGAGTTTCATTACCCGTAGAATTTTTCCAACTAGCTTATTCGGCCCCGACTAGTTTCGGATCAAGGTAGTTAAATCCTTACTTTATTTTCCCTAAAGTAGTTTAATCTTACTACTTTGAACCGCTACTTACTTTTTCTAAGTATAAGTCGTTTAACCTTGCACTTAAACTTTATGTATCGTATGTTTGATTCAAGGTTGCTTCGGTTGTAGGTAAGGTTATCTTTTAAAATTGGAAATGCATGTTATATTTTCAAGATGATTCAAGCATGCTAATTAATAAGTAGTTGGATGATCTTGTTGTATTAAATTCAAGGCTTTGGTTGAATGCATGTTCGTATGTAGAAGTCTTACACGCGGAGTCTTGCATGAGAACGAGACACGAAAATTGAGAAAGTTAGAACCATGGCACCTAGGGTGTTGTCAACATGAAAGATGTGTTTTTCCGGTTGGAAATATATTGAAACTATGTAATGACCATTTTCGAAGGTATTATGTGAGTAGCGTGTGTGTTCCAATGGGAATCCGGAATAGCGGAACCATTGTGAGGTTGTGTGCGTTCCCATGGGATCCCAGACCGGCGGAACCATGGTGAGGTATAGCTTGGTTATCCGTGGAGAGGAGCCAATGCCATTGTGTGCCAATGGGAACCCGGCACGGCGGAACCATTGTGAGGATACTCGGGAACCCGGCGCGGCGGAACCGAGGTTGGGTGTGTGGCTTGGTTATCCGCGGTACGGAGCCAATGTCAAATGATTTTTGAAAGGAAAATTTGTAAATGAAAATGGTAACACGGTCTACGACGAGTCACGTAGGAGACACAAAGAGAATCATGGACACCAACGATAATTGAATACGGAATGTGGATGTGTTATCGTCGTTAGTATGATTCTATGATCTTTTGTTTGTAAGTTATGGGTTAGTAGGTAGGGTTTACTCTATTGAGCTTTTGTAGCTCACGGTGTTACCTTTTGGTGACCCTGGCATATTATATGGGTGGAGACGATATAATGTGTCAGATCTCATAGACGAACAGGGCGAGATCTTCACCTTGGAGGCCTTCGGAGCCGAGGAGCTAGCCAGGATGGAGGAAGGAGCGGAGCAGTAGATAGGAACCCTAGTTTCCTCCGTTATTTGAATAAAAGAACTTTTGTAAGGTTTATGATGTAATAACGAGCCAAACTCGCTTTTTTTTATAATAAAATGTTTTATTTAACGTACCCAAAATTCGGGGCGTTACAAAACATCTATATATCTATAAATACGAGGTAAACCTAGAGGTAAACAGTACGCAGAAAATAGCACTTATTCTACACTTTCCTACTAATAATTAGGGTTTATTGCTAGTACGTGATACTAATTTAGGCATCGGAAGGCCTTTGTCACGAGAGGCAAAGGTGCGCTCACCCCTTGTCTGTTTTGCAGATTAGGGTTACGAAGACGAGTTAGGGTTCCAGTGAAGAGGTGCAAGTAAGTCGTTGCAGTCCGGTGCAATCCAAAGCATCAATTATTTTCACCCCCCCACATTAATGTCAAATTGGACAGGCAATAGTGGATGTCATGCCACATAAGCAATGAGTCCGGCTCCTCTCCAATTCACTTTGAATTGGAAGATCCTCATCAAATTCTAATTCAATGATCAGGATCATCCTAGTAACTCCAACCCCAAAGCTCATGTACTATTCTACGGACACCCAATTACATAAGTATCTTCCATTCCCGTTAAACCTACCTCTGAATGATTTTTTTTTTTATATAACAGATGAGGATTTTTTTCCCCATACTAATGTTATATCAGTAATTTTTTTTCCATTCAGCATGGTTTCTTTTGTTGATATTATGTAGCTTATAAGAATTTTTTTTTTTTTTACTGATACTAGTGTATTTCTTTTGTTGATATTATGTAGCTTATAAGAATTTTTTTTTTATTGATACTAGTGTATTTACACGATGTTGCATGCTCATTGTAGTTGTTTTTGTATGTAAAAAAATTGAAATCACTCGGGACCACAGACGGTTTTGCCCGATCGTTATTTTCAAGACTCTAGAATTAGTTGAGGTGCACGCAAGCTAGCCCAAATATCCGGTTACAAAAAAAATTATAAAGCAGCTAATTAGTATAAGTTGCACTTGCACATGAAGCATACTGACATGGAGTCATTAATTGTGGAGTTTCACTACAACTAAGAGGTAGGTTTAACGAGGCAGACGCTTATGTAATTGGGAAATATTTGGGAAGTAATTGGGTACCCGTGGAATGCTAGATGAGCTTTGGAGCTGGAATTACTAGAGTAATCCTAACCATTGAATTAGAATTGGAGAATCCTCCAATTCTCTATGGATTGGAATGGGTCTGATTGGAATGAGCCAGACTCATAAGCAATTGACATTTTAATTGGACTTGTTTCACTTGTCGATTCTTTCATTCGGCATGCCATGTCATATGACTCAAATTTGACATCCTTAGTTGGAGATACTCTAGTGACCTCTTAGCAAGTAATCAAATTTTGGCACTTGGACAATCAAAATTAGCAATATTTTGCCAATAACCAAATTTGGTGAGTCCACATCTTTTTAATCAAGTGCAAACATCATTACACTTCTCTCTCCTCCATTCTCTCTCTCTCTCTCTCTCTCTCTCTCTCTCTCTCTCTCTCTCTCTCTCTCTCTCTCACACACACAAAACATATTTTTTCAAAAAATATACTTTTTTTAAATTATATTTACATGGCTAACATTTCTTTAAAACTATTTTTCAAAACCTGTTTTTCTCAAAAACTGCTTTAAAACCTTTTTGTTTTCAAAAAAAACTTTCCAAATTTGTTTTTGTTTAAATTATTTTTTATGTCAAAAAAACAGTTTTTCTTGAAGATGAAAACTTTTGCAAAAAAATTGTTTTGAAAATTTATTTCCTATTTCAAATAATTTTTTTATTAGTTTGAAAGCTATTTTTAAACTAATTATTTTCTACGTACAATCTTTCGCTTTTTGTAATTTGAAAAGATGATGTTGCAAGTTTTGATTATGTCACTGTGGATCTTAGCATTGTTAATTTTAGAAATTTCTTAAATGAATAACCAAAAGGTGATATGACAACTTTTGATTATTCAATTTTGATTAGGTCATCGTGGATGCCCTGAGCATCTCCGACCCACTCTTTAATATTGAGAAAATTTCTTATCTGCTCCTAAACTAGGAGCTAAATGTCTCATAAGTACAAATACTTCACTTAATTTAAGTAAGCACCAGTTATATTGGCTACTAGTACTGTGGTGTAAACTGTTAAAATAAAAAAATACCGAAAAACGTACATTCATTGAAAATACACAAAACATATTCGTAAGACACTCATGTTGGTTCCCATGCATATACCGGACCGGGGTAATGTCTACCCGAATCCTACGTACCCAAACTCGACCCCCCCGAAAAATTTAACAGCGGCCTTGGTCGGATCAGTTTGGGACGGCTTAAATTAATTGCCATCTCTAGATGTAGTGTGCATGTGTGATTTGGTTGGTGTCTCTAGCACAATTGACACCAAATGTACAGCAATGTGCTCACCGTTTTGCAGATGTGTTGGTGTCTATATCAAATCATTCAGGGCAAATTTCATTTAAATGGAAGAACACTGCTAGAGGTACCGACCATTTATATACCGATGGTACGTGTTAGTAAATAATGCAGGTAATACAAAATACCTGTCGCGGATTACACAAATATAACGGATCGAAGACTTGTCTTACGAGCCCTACCAATACGCACGCCCTGCACAAAGAAATATTAGAAACCCTTCCTCGCGCGCAGGTGGAGAGGCTACTAGAGTCCTCCACGAACTTCACACGTTTCAAATCCCTAGGGGCTAGATGGTGCCCTAGAGAGAACTAGGAGAGAGAGAGAGACTGCAATATAGATTATGTGGGAGAAAAATCAACTGATCTTTTCTATTGTAGGCTACGGGTATATATAGATGATTGAGATGAGTTTTAATCCCCTTAGAACTCATCTCCTTAAGAGGTTGAATCCAATTAAGGTTTATCACCTAAAGTTGTTGAGTCCACTTAGGACTTATCACATATTCAAAATACATGATAAATACAACTTAATATTATCCCATGTGGACGCACCCATGGACCCCATGCAACATCTCTCACTCGTACACAGTGGGTATATATATCGAATCTCTCTATCAATGGATTCCTCAATCCTATTCTCGTCTTCATATGGGAAAGTGAAACGTGCGACCAAGCGAGAAAAGTACTAAAAGAAAGTGTTATATTAAGCCACCATCTAACTGACATAACACTCAACATCTCGTTTATACCCCAAATCATCTAACCACACCAAATCATGCACCTCTGATCCCTCATATAATATAACAGAGCCATGCAAGACCTCTTAACACATTTGTGCTCAATGATTATATCAAACCATCATCGACACAATCGCCCGAGCGATGAGCCGCATATCATTAGTGTGATAACAAATGATCTTTCCTTAGACACTCATGGCAATCCATCTAATCTTGACTGCTTTCCTAGACACGCTCCGCTGGACCGTATAGCTCGTGATCCTTGGATGACATGCTAAAGTAGCAACATCAAACTTCAACTTCATGACATAGTTCTAAGTCCCAAAGGTTATAAGTGTATAGGGACTACATAGTCCAAGGAAGGGATCTATTCTGTCACACCCTTTCACGGTCGACTCAAAACACATACAGTATGATTTGTATGCTATGGTGGAGCTCCCACTTAGGTTATGTCACACTCGTACACCATATAGATCTTGGTTCAAACGCTACTCAAGCCCCTAACCTGAGTTTCTGAGACAAGTTCTACTAAAGTTTCTTCTCAAGAATCTTACATCCAATTTAATACAGGCTGCATGGAGGTGTGGAGACACTCCATGTTTGACTTGTTCAGTCTCATCTTAGCCCTCGCTAAGGCGACAAATAATTATTTACAAATAATTATTTAGTATCAATTCTAGCTCACTCTCCAAGAGCTAAGGAGATCACACATTGTGATCATTTTGATTCTCATCCCGCGCGCTACCTACGCACCGGGGCGATCTCCCGTGTGAGAGGGACTATCAAAAGCCTGGTGAAAATGTTTTTTTTTAATTACAAGATATGTGCACTAATTAAACAATATTCCAATTTTCATATGAATAATTGAAGACAATTTTCATTATTGCATAAAATATCAAAAGTGTCCATCAAACTCAAGCATATCAAATCCTACGTAAGCCCAAACCCCTAACATGTCGATGAAATTTGTCTCTAGTAATGGGTTTGGTTAAAGGATCAGCAACCATGTCGCTTGTAGAGACATGCTTTAGGACCACCTGTCCTTGCGCAATGATATCATGAATGAAGTGATGACGAGTGTCAATGTGCTTTGTTCGACCATGGTACTTGGGATCTCTTGCATAAGCTATTGCTGATGTGCTATCACAATGAAGCACCACAGCCTCACTCAGATGCCTTGTAACACTCAAGCTTTGTAAGAATCTCCTCAACCATATCGCTTCTTGAATAGCGGCAGTGCATGCCACGTATTCTGATTCCATTGTAGATAAAGAAACGCACTGTTGTTTCTTGCTGCACCAAGAAATGGCTCCTCCTCCAAGTATGAAAGCATAGCCAGAAACAGACTTACGCTCATCTCTATCAGCAGACCCATCTGCATCACTATAACCGACCAATTTAAGAGTGCCACCTTGGTAGCATAATGCGAAGTCTGCAGTCCCTCGCAAGTATCGGAATATCCTTTTAACCGCACTCCAATGGGCAGTACCAGGATTACTTTGATATCGGCTGACCATCCCAACTGCAAAACATATATCGGGTCTAGTACACATCATAGCATACATCAGACTACCAACTGCACTTACATATGGAACATTTGCCATTTGCCTTTTCTCTTCTTCTATTTTAGGACTTTGCTCAATGCTAAGAATTTGACCCTTCTCGATTGGAGTATCTATGGGTTTGGAATAGTGCATGCGAAACCGTTCCAAAATTCTCTTTATGTAAGTCTCTTGAGACATACTAAGAAGTCTCTTGGAACTATTTCTTGAGATCTTAACCCCAAGCACATAATCTGCCTGACCCAAGTCCTTCATTTCAAATGTAAAGGACAACCACTCTTGAGTGGCTTTGATTAACTCCAAATCATTTCCCGCCAACAGAATATCGTCCACATGTAATGAGAGAATGAGAAACTTATTCTCAACTCTCTTAACATACACACAATGGTCCTCTTCAATCATCGTGAAGTCAATACTAATAATCGCTCGATGAAACCGAATGTACCATTGTCTAGACGATTGCTTTAGGCCGTAAATGGAACGTTTTAAGCGACATACCTTGCGTTCTTGTCCATCGACCTTAAAACCCACTGGTTGATCCATATAGATCTCTTCGTCTAGTTCTCCATTGAGTTATGCTGTCTTCACATCCATTTGGAACAATTCCAAATCTAAATGTGCGACGATAGCGAGAATGAGGCGAATGGAAGCAAATCTCACCACAGGGGAGAACGTTTCCTCATAATCTATACCCTCACGTTGGGTATAGCCTTTCGCCACGAGCCTGGCCTTATACTTGTCAATTGATCTGTCAGCCTTGCGCTTAATCTTTAGAACCCATTTGTTGCCAATGGTCCTGCGCCCAGGCGGAAGATCAACTAACTCCCAAACTTTATTCTTAGCCATTGAACTTATCTCTTCTTCCATAGCAACTATCCATTTATCTGAAGCAGGTGACTTGATAGCTTCTTCAAAAGAAGCTGGCTCATCAACATCCATCGAAACAGTCATGAAGGATTCTCCTTCAATCTCGAAGCGGCGACGAGGAACTATTCCACGTTGGCTTCTTCGAGTCTGTGGATCTTGAGAGTCTACTAGTGGTACACTCCCACTAGGTGAAGGATCGCTCCCACTATCTCCAGCAACTATAGAATGAGTTTGCATATCCTCATCTTGCCTATGTGATGGAGATAAATCTCCTTGTGGTTCCTCTAACTCATAGAACTCAAGATCCTTTTTAACCTCACCAATGCTTGGAAAATCCTGTTCTAGGAAATCCACATTGCGCGACTCAATTTTAGTCATTCCCCCAATCTGGGTGTTCACCATAGAGAACATATCCCTTAGAGTGCTCAAAATATCTAATAAAAACACATTTATTAGCTTTAGGGCCCAATTTCCCATGTTTGTGGGAAGTATTGTGAACATACCCAGCAGTTCCTCAAGGACGTAAGCCCTCTAAATTAGGCTTTTCGCCATTCCATAACTCATATGGTGTGGAAGAAACTGATTTGGAAGGTACTCGATTAAGGACGTAGGCAGCAGTCAAAAGAGCATCTCCCCAGAAACTTATCGGGAGATTGGCTTGCACCATCATCGACCTAACCATATCAAGAAGTGTTCGATTCCTTCTCTCCGTTATTAAGATCAGCAATAATATTCTGGGATGCCATTTGACTACATTCATTGCACGAGGAATTAATTAGGCACATATCATAATATTTTATTTGCAAATTTTTAGACTATGAAATTCTTTCCCACATTATAAAATCAAAAATTTCACATTTCTTAGGTGCTAGTAATCATCTCCCATAATGTGAGATAGAATTAAATATCTAGTTAATTTGAAAATAAAATATGGGGAACAACTCCCACTTTCCACATTGTCTAAACATGTGACAATATGCAATGATAATAATGCACTGAAACAACTATTGCACAATTTATTTGAACGAATCAAAATAACAAGCTAGCAGTAAATCATTGAACTAATCAATTACTAAACAAAATGGTTATCACATGTTGAACTTATCAATAATAAAAAGAGATAGCCATAACATATACTAGCGGAAGAAGGAAACAAAAAACAGAACATATCCCTTTTTTTTTTTAAATGGAACATATTGATCATCAATAAAAGAACAGGAAAAAAAAAACAGACAATAGGGATACTCCGAAAATAGATTTCGGTCCCATATAGCTTTTACATACGCAACCCATAAGTCCAGTCAACAGCAAACCCAAACTGTTAAGGAGTAAAAACAACCAATTAAAATTGATATGTCAAAAGTCTGTACACAACCAGAGGGACTAACCCAAACTTTTCCACACAAAAGAGACCTATGTTTCACGTGTTTCCCAGCAACATAATCTCTATAAGTTCTTTTACTGACCTCGTGTGATATGCATTCCTTTTTTTTTTTAGACACGCATATATGCATGGGAAAACAGATCTAGCCAAAAAACCATAATATGCTGGTAAAAAAAAACAAATCTCATAAAATCAATTATCAATGCAGCGATGCCTTGTACATGCCCACAAAAAGCTGTGTTATGCCACTGAGACTCCCACTGAAATCAAGCCACCAACTCTATTTGACGTCATCAATTACATATCACAGTTTATTCTTTTAATATAAACTGTTAAAACAGTCAAACACAATTCCAACACCTACTTAGATTTCATCAAGAGATTAAATCGGACGTCAGAGTGGGCAAGACGTTACGCCACAGAATTAGCACAAAGCAATCTGTTGAATACCCCTAAGGCATATTCTTTCTACAGCCAACACATGGAGTAGTTTACTGGCCCGTCAATAATAATAACAAATAGTTTATTATGCCTCACATGCCTACTGTTTTTCTCATAAATCTGACGCACATCAAAAAAGTCAGAATAGTTTAATCCGATTAAACCTGATCATATGCATACAAACAAAAATACTATTCAATCGGTCATAGAAGTTTGTTTACGGAAAACAAAAAAAAAACAGTAGTCAATTAACAGATACTGACTTCATATATATTGACACGACTGGTATGAATAGCTAATGCGTACAAAGTGCGAAAACAAGCATCAAAGGCTTTGATACCACTGTTAGTCACACTACAAGAAAATTGAGATCTGCCAACGGTTTTGTTAGCAACGGTTCAGAAAACCATTACTAGAAATTGGGTGTAGCAACGGTTTCTAAACCATTACTAGAACCGGGAGTACAGTAACGGTTTTCAATGAACCGTTAGACTAGCCCCACACTGTTGCCACGGCTTTCTGTGGGCCGTTAGTATAACCCGTTCCTTTTTCCCCGGCCCCAATTATTTGGGCGCGAAATATACATCTGTCCCGCGTTTTCTCCTGATTTTCCCCCAAAATTAGCCCGCTCCTGATTTTTCCCCCAAATTAGCCCTAATCAGTCTTTCCATCTATTCACTCCTCTCCAGCCCAGCCACACCACACACCGATTCAGAGAAGACGATCGAAGACGAACAGGTGGGTTTCCTCCCTCTTTCCTCTCGCTGTAATCTCTCTCTCTCTCTCTCTCTCTCTCTCTCTCTCTCTCTCTCTCTCTCCCCTCTAAACATAGTAAACATCGTTCTCTTGTTCCAGATTTTCCTTCTCTCGTTCTCTCACAAAACATCCGTCCGTTGTTCTTCCACGCCACACCGCACCTGGAGAAGACGAAGATCGACGACAGGTCTCTCTCTCTCTCTCTCTCTCTCTCTCTCTCTCTCTCTCTCTGTTCCAGATTTTTCATTGTTTGATCAATCGGTTCTCTCCCTTCGTATCTCTCTGAAATTTGAACCCTAAATCAATTTTCCAGAGTAACTATTGGGTAATTTTTACTCTCCGACTTAGAGCAAGTTCAAAAGATGCCGTGTGGGCTATAAAAATTCATTGTCTTGGTTTCTTTTGTCGATTTAAATCTACAAATCCTTCTCCCTATTTCTGTGGTGAGTTGAGTTGTGTTCTTCAGAAACAAATCCTATTTTGCTGATAAGATGACAACATACTGAAATACTGGTTGTATTTTATTAGCAACAAAATTGGTTGTATTCACTCTTTCAGCACATGCAAAGCTATCATTATGCTCATTTTAGTGTCCCTTAATTTTAATGTCTTTCGTTTTGGAAAGAGCAACCCAAAACGTGTTTCTAGTGGGAATCAGAGGGTTATGTAGAAGGGTTAGAGAAACTATCTGCTAATGGAGAAGGATTAAGGGCTCATATGATATTAGACTGCTGGCTCAGGATTGGAACATCAGCCCTAGGATTTTTGCCATGTAGCTGTTTTTTTTCTTCTTATTTTAGTATCCATAGTAGTTTTGGAGACTTTCTGCTTAGTTGGATGTGTATTTTGTATGTTCTGATTGTGGTAATGGAATTAGAAGTTACGAATGTTCTTATTCGGAGCTTTTGATTTTGTACGGTCTAAATGTAATAGCGATGTGATGAAATATTGAATGCCTTAGAACTACACTTTTGAAGTATATTAGAGGAACTAGTTATCTTGTTTCTTTTCTTACACTCGGAGTAGTAGTCTGCAAGCATAAAAAAAGCATAACCTCAATACTAGTGGATTAGATGTATTCTTGTAGTTCATGGACTCTCTGCTGACTTGTATACGATTATATTGATTTGACTGTAATGACCCAACACTACAACAAATTTTGCTTTCAATAGCGTTCGAAAAACGCTATAGAAACAAATAGATAGCGTTTTTAAGAGCGCTGTATTAAGCGATGTTATTAAAAGTCCAAGACTTTTCACAGCGTTTTTGGCCTACTGTCTATAAGTTACCTGTCATAGCATTTTTAACCCGCTGTCTATGATTGACTTTTCATAATGTTTTATGCATGCTGTCTTTGACCTACCTTTAATAGCATTCTCTTGCCAAACGACCTGCTGCACAGAAGGGAAACTACATTGATTATTTACCTTGTTATTTCTACCTTTTATTGTAATGTATTAACACAAATTTAATACAAAACTGGTATGTCGAACTGCAAATATCAACTAAACCACCAGAAGATTCTGACATATTTTGCTAGTAGTGTTAACAGAACAGTCCTAGATATTAGCCTGAGCTGCATAATTCTTTTGTAGGACATTCCGCTCTCTCTCTGAATCTTCGCTCTATGCTCTCACTCTCAATCCTTGCTCTCGTGAATATTAGTAGTTTGTCGGAAGACGCTTGCCCGCTTTTGCTTGCACTTAAATGAAGATAACTACTTTCCAATTTTTTACTGATTCATGCATACAGTCCTAACTACATACTTGAGTCCCATTCAGTTTGCTGATCTATACCAAGATCTCAAACTTAGCTGGTATATGAATGCAATGAAGCCCCCTACAGCTCCCACAAACACATAATGCAGAAATAACATCTTAACTGAACTCACACACTAAACATAGAAGAAAGACAACATCAAGTTCATAGCATAAAGCAAGAATTTTCTGATCCGGTTTCGAATTGCAATAAATGTTGCTACAATATGTACACAACAAATAACTTGAGAAACTAAGTCAAAGTGCATATTAGGATGTTCACCATCTTGCTCTGAAGTGTTTTCCAATCAACTAAGTCATATATGGAAAACTTTTGATATTCACCAAAACTTCTGATATCTATGCAAATCCTTAGATGGTAACAAAGTGGTGGATTAGGATGCTCACCATCTATATGAATCTAAAAAACTAATGGATTAACCGCCGCAAGACATCTATGAGCAATAGGATAAGTTTAGGTACTGCTATTATCTCAAAGTACAAATGGATTAACCTAATCTGATGGAAATCAGATCACCTCCTTTCGAGGGAAAAAAATTGAAAATTCAAAGTACAAACTAGAACCGTAGGGTGATACTTAGGAAAATAGGATAAGTTTAGGTATTGCTATTATCTCATTCGTAGTTGAATCCCTTCCAAAATATCATTCCTAGTTGAATCATTTGTAAAATTCCTGAAACCAACCCAGTTCCTAACTATGTGTTTCGCTATGTGGCAATCACCATGGCTAAACTGTACTGCTCTATTGGCTGAACCAAAAGGTTTTGAGGTTCACCGATGGAAATCTGTAAGGTTGACAACAACCTCAACTTCAATTAGCAACCACTGTCGCATTATCCATCACCTCGTAAGAAACTGTTTTCAGAATTACAAGAACTACTTGATGTCAGCTCACATATTGAACTTCTTTAAGTTCCATTGAGGAAATGACGAAAGATTGAGCTTCAAATTCGGTAATGACCCGATTCTGAGTAGGTCCAAGCTCAGCTAGTTTGGAGTTTTTTTTTCATAGTTTCTCCCCTTTAGTCTGATATTTCATGCAGAGAACAAATAGATCGATGTCTTATCTTAACCAAGACTCAAGCCTATAATTCCTTTTCAGGGAGTAGGAGATACCATACAAGTCATAACAGCTAATGATCTCCAAAAGGTCTATTGTTACCTTCAAAAATGATTTACTTTCTGAAATAAGAAAGAGCTGAACTAATATTTGAAAGAAAAACTTTTTTAGATCCATGCAACAGCCTTTAAGGTTTATGCAAACACCATTAAATCTTAGGGGTCTGAGCAAACACCACTTGTTCTTAATTAGGGGTTTGTGCAAACACCATTAGTTCTTAATATAGACCAATGGTAACTTTACAAGTAGTGGATAAGTATAAGGTTTCAGGAAACTCAAGCTATAACTACCCAAGCTTCCATGGCTCAGAACCTGAAAAGTAGGTACTATGACTATCCTGAATTGTTATATTCATGAAGTTTTCTGTTATATTCGTACTTCCATTTGGTAAAAGTTGATGGCCATGGTTTAGTTACTACAGTTTGCTTTGAAGTCCCATTTGAGGACTTGGTCAATATGACTTGCATTGCTTGTTTTTCAAGTATTTTGAAAGTTGATTAGTTGATCCAATAAGGTCATCTTTGGCTTCACATAAGCAGATTGCTTTTGCTCTCAGTAATTTTCTCTTGTTTGCCTTTCACTTCCATCTCCGTTAAACCGTGCTTGATGCGAGTCGAGTCTTGAGGTAGGTATTCAACGGCAGAAGTCTTTGTGGGTCATTACTTAGAAGTTTGGTTTAGCTACTTTTCTTGTTTGAAAATTTTGCTTGAGACGCGTGGAAGAAAAAAACCATATGCCTACTTGCTTCGCATCGTGTTCTAGTAAACTTGAGAAATATAGGACCCTCGTACTAACGAGTTAAAACCTCGTCTTTTCCATTTGTGCTCCATATCTTTGCTATCGGTCTCTCTCTCTCTCTCTATATATATATATATATATCTATATATATATATATATTTGCTGACAGTTCCAATGTCAACTTGACCTTGAGTCAAGCCATTTGATTCTAATAAAAGGACCAAGTTTCCTTGGACCAGAACTTGAAGAATGATTCCTTCATTTTTCGCTTTCCTTTTATCGTTCGTTCTTGAATAAGGAAAGGTTATTGTGATGGGTAAGTCAAGTTTGGACCTTTTGTTTCTCCTTTTTTCTTGTCTGCTCGGAAGTTTTCACCTAGACACTGCTCAAATTCAGATGTGTATCAACACAGCCATTTCACTAATAATAGCGGATATGGCGAAAACCGCAAAGAAATTCTATCTTCCCTTGCCTCTAGTGTCAAAGACAATGGTTGGTTTTATACTAGCCACATTGGGGAAGGCTCTAAAAGGGTTTATGCTATTGGACTCTGCAGAAGTGAACTTCATGATGAAGATTGTTTAAGTTGTGTCAATTCCTCGAGTCAAGCTATCATTGAGAAATATCCCTACCAGAAAGAAGCCACAGATTTCGGACCCCCATCTTTGTGCATTTTTTGTTACTCAGACAAGTCCTTTTCCAGGATAACTGACTCAAGTCCAGCTCAGTTAATTTGCAATTTAAGCAAAATCACCAATGACACCGATGAGTTTGATCAGACCTTATATACACTACAAGAAAATTGAGATCTCCCAACGGTTTTGTTAGCAACGGTTCAAAAAATGGTTGGCAAAAATTGGGTCTAATAATTGGTTTCCCTTTTGTTTATCTGGTACTCCTGTTGGAAGCTTCAAATTCTCACATCAACACATAATTGGGTCTAATAATTGGTTTCCCTTTTGTTTATCTGATACTCCTGTTGGAAGCTTCAAATTCTCACACCAACACACAATTGCTGTGATTGATTTTTTTTTTTTTGTGGTACATAATCGTGTACCAAATTTACGCTGTTTGTATCATTGTGGTTTTGATGAATGCTCAAACTTTCCTTTTATGTTTTGAATTTTATTTGATATAGATGGCAACATTTTTTTAATTTAGGGTCAAAGCAAACTGTGATCTTCGGTGCTTCAACGCAGTAGGTAGCGAGTTGATGCATGTGTATTGTGAATGGGTCGTGTGGCTCAGAATGTTTTAGATTATGTATAAGCAAATTGTCTTGTTTGTTTTTAGCCGCAACTAAGTACTTTGGCATTTCAATTCTTGCAGTTCGTAGTTGGCTATTGGATACATAGCAGCAGAATCTTTTCAAGAATCTTTTCCAGGTATCTTGCCCCGATGATTTCAACTATGCATTTAGCTGACTTATTTTCAATGATTTTATTTCATCTCTCAATTTTGACTTGTACGTGTAGATGCATGTGTTCATATGATATATCCGTGTATCATGGATTTGAGCAATTAAAACTAGTTTGGGTGTCTAAAAACCTTTTTGTTCCTCCCTATATTTCTTTTTGAACTTATTTTGTTTTCAAATCAGTGTGTGATCTGATTGATATAGTGGCTTTTTGATTTTCCTTTATTATATCAGCTTCATCTAATGCATGTGAGACTATAGGATTTCGGTGGTTTGGGTGTCCACAAAAATAGTTTTTGGATCTCCATTGTATCTCAAATAAATAGACTGCAGATTACTGCTGTTGCTGTTTCTTTGCTACTTTGGTTTGCTGTCTCTTATCATTTGGGCTCCTCCTTACTGCATAAACTGGTGATCAACTGATTTATCGAATGGGATGGAATGTGCTGCAAAAAAAAGAGAAGAAAGTAGCTGAAATATATGGTTCTATGTTATTTTCTTGTAGTCCAAGTTTTTTATTCCGGATGATGAGAGAGACCTAATTAAGCACAACACATTGAAGTCACTTGGGGAAAAATTGCGAGCCTGGAGATGTAGCTTGAAAGCAAAATATTATGATGAGTCAAAGACAGCTGCACAAGTTGTTGCAACAGCACCTGCGACTGTTAATCAGGAGCAATATGCAGATCTTGTTTCTTATTGGTATTCAACTGATGGACAGGTATGTAAAATACATTAATTGTGACTCAATGGTCTTCATTAATTTTTCTCTATTTGATGATGCCTTTTGTTTACAATGTCTGAAAAAAGCTCCTTAGTATTGCTAACAAGAGACGGAGGAAGGAGAAAAACAATCCTCATACAGCTGGATCGAAAACTTATGCACAACATGCCCATGAACTGGTACTTTGTATTAATTGCTTATACGATTTTTTTTTTTTGCACTTCTTTAATTGTTTGGATGATATGGTCAATGAAATGGTTGTAATATAGGAGAAAAGAGAAGCCGTTGGAGTTAGTAGAACAATGTTGTATGAGCCAACTCACACGAAGAAAGACGGAAAGACCCCTGTGAGTGATAAGGCAGCTGAAAATATGGTATGATAGCTTAATTTTTGCATTCAAACTGTATTACTATGTAGAGAAGTATATATTTACGCCCAAATGGTACTTGTAAAAGCATGAGGGGTATTATAAATTTATATTTATATGAATTGCAGAAAAAAATGAAGGATTTGATGGTGTCGCAACAAAGTACCCCTGAAGAGAACACGAAGGGGAAAATAAACTGGTCAAAGAATGACGTCTACTCTCAAGTGATAGACGAGAAAGAGCATAGTGGTCGTTTACGCGGTTTGGGATTTGGGCACACTTCTAAAACTTGCGATTCAACTTCCAATAGTGATGCAAGGTTGAGAGTGGCTTCAAGCGAAGAAAGAATGAGAGAGAAAGACAATTATATAGTGGTGTTAGAAGATAAGTTGAATTCTGCAGTCAGTGAATTGAACACTGTAAAATCAGTTGTTGAATTCTTGGTTAGGCAGTCTGGTTTTCAGGTTATGACTATAACTTTATGTATACTTATGATGTAAAGATAAGTTTAATTTATATGTGCTTGCATTGTTTATGTTCTCATTTCAATTCTTTCTTCAATGACTTAGGTTCAAGATATTGGTAGTGGCATCTTAAATCAAATTTCTCCCCGAGCAAATCAAGGGTCATCTTTTGGAAGTCATGAAATAGAAGCTCCTTTAGGTAACAACCTCTCTCTCTCTCTCTCTCTCTCTCTCTCTCTCTCTCTCAGTATATATGGATTGCATAGAGATTTTAGCTGTTATAGGAATTGCATAGAGATTTCATGTACTTTATTAAGGTTCAATTATTTACGATCGAAAATGATATGTTTGGAGACGATGTTAGGATATTTGCTCATAAGACAGTTTAGGTGAACTGAAACATTTATCGATAGCTTTAGCTATAGCCGTCCAAGATGCAGATAAAGCAATAGGTCTGTTCTGTTTTTGTTTTGCTCTGCTGCCCATCATTCAGTTCTCCTGCTGCAGTGTATGTGCTATCAGTTATGATTATGTTTCTTTCATGGCTATTTTCACAAGCATGGATGATGCACATTATCTGCTGTTCAGTTCTGTTTTGCTGTGTTCTGTGAAGCAAAGTCCAATCTCTTGCTATAGAATTAAATTCTTGTCTCAGTTGTTGTGTATGGGTTGTTATCATGTTGTTAATAGCCCCTTTTTGTATTGACCTATCTCTGGGGTTTCCCTTGGAATGTTTATGTTTCTCTAGGGGGCATGTCCCTAGTTTGATCTTGCACCAACTTTTGTTGCACTCTGTTGAGTTTGGTTAAATCAGTTTATGATGCTTGCTGTTGTAATGGCAGTAGGTAAAGGCTACTGATCTGTTGTTGCTGATCCGATGCTGCCGTTTGGCAGCAGTTACCTGCTACTGTTTGTGATATTGCGTGTTCTGAACCTATAGTCTGTGATAATGCATATTCTGAACCTGCCCAAGCCCTTCTACTACGTTGGAATCATTTAGATTGGGCTGAACAATTGGGTTCTGCCCAGTTTGAAGGCTGCCCCAAGTTCTGCTGCATGTGTGTAGTGGCTGTTTTGCTGCTACTGCTATTTTTTTCTGTTTTGCTACTAGTCTGCTTCTGTTTTGCTGCTGCTTTTGTTACGGCAGCTTCTTGCTGCGAGATGATCAACCAAGTCTGCTAGATGATGACAAAAGTAGGCATTAACCCCCTTAGAAACCACAGTAGAACTGGAAAAATGGGTGCTCTGATCAACATGGGATGCTCCCTTATACCAGCCAAATCATGCATGTTGAAGCCTTATATGTTGTACCCAACCAAAGGAACCTAGCTAGACATCACTGGAACCCAATAAACACAAAACACACTGTCCAAGAGAGACTAACAAGCCCCCTAGAAAAGCATTAAACGTTCCAAGGGACCACTCCCCAAGGACATGCAAATGGACATTAATCATTCGATTACATTAAGCTAAGTCCACCACAAACAACCAGGCCACAAATCCAGCCACAGCAGTTGCACTAAGTATCAAAATTCTAATGAATACCCAATGTAGTACCAACAAAATTCAAAACACAAGCAGACATGATCCATCAAGCGTACAAGGCCATATGTTTTGGATATGCGAGGGATACTCCGGGGATACGTACGCCAGAATACACTTAGGATACGGCAGGTTTAAAATGAAATATACAGCTGTACCATTTCTTGCGTTTTATGCTCATTGTTGGATCCAATCCTATGATATTCCAAGCTTCCTTGTTTGGCATGCTTGTTTACTTATGATTCTTATGAGACTTTAGTGAACATTCACTTGAAGTCTGCACTTTGTTGAAGGTTAAAAATTAAATTTAATCTGTTCTATTGTCATTTTTATTTCAGGTGATAGGACTATCTAGAAGCATTTCATGCTGGATATATATTATCATGGAGGTTTTGTAAGGATGACAACCTATGTGATTTTTGTGGGTATGTGTTGTGGGAGATTTACTAAAGTACAAACAATGTTGATGGATTTTTGTTTGAACAAGTTTATGTAATGGAATTTGAATTATGATATATACGATTGTTAATTTGGTTTCTTAATTGAAAGAATCTTGCCTTCAAAATTAGTGTTATGTTAGCTTGGAGCAGGGTCACATACAACTATGATGAGTATGTGTATATAGAAATTTGGCATGAAGTGGTGCTTTGCAAAAAAAAGAGACTATGGCAACGGTTGTGCCTAACATATAGCAACGGTTCATTAGGTAATTTCAATACAAAAAAGAAAGGACTATGGCAATGGTTGTGCCTAACATATAGCAACGGTTCATTAGGTAATTTCAAAAAAAAAAAGAAAGAACTATGGCAACGGTTGTGCCTAACGTATAGCAACGGTTCGTTAGGTAATCAGAAATTACCCTCTCGCAACGGTTATAGGCGTTGCTAAACCAACCGTTACTAAAAAAAATTATGTACCAACGCTCCACAAAACCGTTGCTATACCTCTACAGCAACGGATATATTACAACGGTTCGGCCAACGGTTCTCCAACCGTTGGTATAGCCTAAATGGGTCTATACCAACGTTTTTTTGATTCTGTGGCAACGCTTTCGACCGTTGCTATAGAACAATTTTCTTGTAGTGTCAATAATGCAGGTAATACAAAATATCTGCTGCGGATTACACAAATATAACGGATCGAAGACTTGTCTTATGAGCCCTACCATTACGCACGCCCTGCACAAAGAAATATTAGAAACCCTTCCTCGCGCGCAGGTGGAGAGGCTACTAGAGTCCTCCACGAACTTCACACGTTTCAAATCCCTAGGGGCTAGATGGTGCCCTAGAGAGAACTAGGAGAGAGAGAGAGACTGCAATATAGATTATGTGGGAGAAAAATCAACTGATCTTTTCTATTGTAGGCTACGGGTATATATAGATGATTGAGATGAGTTTTAATCCCCTTAGAACTCATCTCCTTAAGAGGTTGAATCCAATTAAGGTTTATCACCTAAAGTTGTTGAGTCTACTTAGGACTTATCACATATTCAAAATACATGATAAATACAACTCAATATTATCCCATGTGGACACACCCGTGGACCCCATGCAACAATACGTATATCGATGGCTCCGCAATCCAGAATTGTGAATAAAAAAATTGAAGATTGGATCGACCACTTACATATATCGGATTGATTTGATTTTCAATGGGCCCACTCGGTTTATTTCTTTTAAAATTATTAAACGACTCGGATCATTCATGCAAAACCTATAATGGACCCCAACAGAGCCGTCGGTGTACCGACCATTATATAAATGTCGGTACTCTTATCATTAACCTAAATGGAATGTAGAGATCCTACTAGCGTAGAGTGGAACTCATCCTTTACTGTTGCAAATATTGAGGTATTAGAGTATCCACAATGGCATAACCAAAAGTGCTATGTTTTTAAACTTAGCAATGTTTGTGCAAAATATGACTCACAATTCTATCATCAAACTTACCAACCTAAATTTTGGACTTTGGATAACCAAAACTAACAATATTTTGTCAATAACCAAATTTAATTAACCTCACATTCTCAATCAAATACACCCATGATCATAAAAAAAAACGCCATATCTCTTCCCTTTTCCCCTCTCTTTCTTATTTTTTTCTTTTTCAACGATGTTTTCAAAAAAAAAATACATAAAATTGTTCGCCCCCCAAAAAATAATTTTTTAATGTTTTTAAAAATAAAAAAATTGTTCTTTTTTCGAAAAATTGTTTTGTTTTGTAGAAGAAATTTTTTTTCTCAAAACCTTTTCTTATATAAAAATTAATTTTTTCAAAAACCGTGGTTACACAAAACCTATTTTTATTTTTTTAAAAAATTTCAAAAAAAGTTTAAAAATTATTTTCTATTTCTAATAAATAGTTTTTATTAGTCTCAAAATTTATTTTTAGAAAAAACTATTTCTATGTTCAAAGTTATTGGTTTTTTTATAATTTAAAAATGTGATGTGGCAACTTTTGGTTATTCAATTTTGATTATGTCATTGTGGGCCTTTACATTGCTAATCTTAGTAATCTCTTAACTAGATAATCAAAATGTAACGCCTTGAATTTTCGGTACGTTAAATAGACAATTTTATTGAATATTTAAATAGAGTCTGGCTCAATATTACATCATAAAACTTTACAAAAGTACTTTTATTCAAATAAGGGAGGAAACTAGGGTTTCTATCTACTGCTCCGCTTCCTCTTCCATCCTGGCTAGTTCTTCGGCCAAAGGCTTCCAAGGTGAAAAGCTCGCCATGTTCATGTACAAGACCTGACACATTATACCGGCGTCGCCACTCATATAATATGCTAAGGTCACCAAAGGTAACACCATGAGCTACGAAAGCTCAATAGAATAATCCTACCCACCAACCCTTAAATGAACAAACTATAACATATTCATAATTCAACTAACGTTGGTGTCAACGAGTTTCGGAGTTTCTCCTACGTGACTCATTATAGATCGTGTCATCGTTTTCACTTTTCCTTTTCAAATCAATACTTCCAAATAGTTCTTAACACACCCAACCTCGGTTCCACAGTTCCGGGTTCCCGAGTATCCTCACAATGGTTCCGCCGTCCTGGGTTCCCATTGGCATACAAAAACATTTGCATTGGCTCCTCTCCGCGGATAACCAAGCTACTCACCCAACCTCACAATGGGTGAGTATCCAAGCTACTCACCCAACGTCCTGGTTCCGCCGTTCCGGGTTCCTGAGTATCCTCACAATGGTTCCGCCGTCCCGGTTTCCCATTGGCACACATACACACACACACCTCACATAATGGCCCCAAAATGGTCATTATGTAGTTTAAAAAATATTTCCTTCTTCGGAAACACATTTCTTTTCTTGTTAATCACACCCTAGGTGCCATGTTTCTAACTTTCTTGATTTAGGTGTCTCATTTCATGCATAGACTTCCGCGGTAGGACTTTCCACATAAACAAGCATTCAACAAAATCTTGAAACTAATCTAACAAGATCATCCAACTCTGTACTATTTAGCATGCTTATATCATCATTCGCGAACATAAATTTACTAACCTTCATGCATTTCAAACATTTTATCAAAAGATAACCTTATTTACTCTAGAAAGAATGATCAAAGATACTTCTACATGAACTAAAGACGTTCTATTCTCCAACATACGATTCTATACTATACATAAAGTTAATGGACTAGGATTCCTACCTTATTTCATGGCGGTGGTCTGCTACGGAGAATTAGTCGTCGGTTTTGTGATTCGGCGGCGTAACGGCTCCGGATTGCTTCGAAAGGAAGAGAGATGGACTTTTCTCTTCCTAGAAACAACTTCCTAACTAAACTAAGTTACTTTAAAGATCTAGTGGTGGTTTTGGAAGTGGTTTGGTGGTTGCTCTCAAGAACTTTCAAGAAACTCAAAAAAACTTGAACTTTTGAACTAAGAACACTTAGAATTTCTAGAGAGAAGTTGGAGCAATGAGTGAAGGTGTGAGTTCAATCTTGGAGTGAGGTTGCTATTTATAGGCAAGGCTCTCCCTCTCCCCCCTCAAGGCCGGCCCCTTCTCTCTCTCTCTCCATATCTCATTTTTTATTCAATAAATCAAGCTTTCTTGGAAGATCAAAGTCTAGTTCTAGGCTTGCATGGCTAGGTTTAGTCCTTTGGATTTGATCTTGGAAGATTTGTGGAAGAAAGAGAGCTGTACAATGTTTAAAATTGGTAATTGTACAATATAGGACAATGGAAGATAAATTTACTTAAGAAAATATGTCATCTTAGATTTGAAAGGATGTAAGAAGATCATGGAGAGTACAATAAATCTCTTTTCTTCTTCCTTGTTAGGACAAGTCTAGGTTATTCTAAGGGTTTCTAGTCTTGTCTAGCTCATAGAAGACTAGTTTATAAATGAAAGAGTAAGGAAAAATCTAGATTTGATTGTACTAAGGTTGTGTGAGGAATTGACCAAAAGAGATTGACTAGGTTGAGTGAGCAACACATGCACACACATCACTCTCTCCCTCGCTCTCTCTCTCTCCCGGCCCCCTCTCTCTCTTTCCCTTTCTCTCCTCTTGCAATAGTACACATATATATATGTATACAATTATGTACAATTAAACATAGAATAATAGGTACTTTTGGTACTTTAAATCTGAGAGATTTTAAGGCCAAGTTTTTCTTATATAAACAATTTAATAAGCACATGTGGACTAGTAATATATATATTCATCCAAGTACATATATTTATATATACATAGGTACTATGTAATCTAGGTAGATCAACTTTCCTTTAACTTAATCCAATTTGGTACAAAAACCCATTATAAAATAATACTAGTGTACTTAGGAAATCTAGGGTTTTTAAGTCTATAAGGTACATACATAATATAATATAGGTATAACATCACATGGAAAATCTAGAAAATGAATTATTAAATAAACCCTTGTACTAGATGAAAGATTAACCCTTTTATCCAATGGATAATAAATCCCCCAGTATTTAGGGGGTGTTTGGGAGCCTACTTTTTGGCTTTTCATTTTCAGCTTTTTGGCTTTTTGGCTTTTTGGATTATGGCCAGAATGTATTTTGGGTGTAGTAGAGTGTTTGGGAGATTTGTGCAGAATGTATTTTGAAATAGTAGTAGTGTTTGGTAGATGATTTTTGAGAATGTATTATGAGTTGCATGTTTACCATATTGCCCTTTGTTTCTTAACCAGGTGACTTGCGTTTTTTTGTTTTCCAATTTTGTTTTCCTTTATTATTCAATAGTTTTTATTTGTTGTTTATTGAAGTCTATTATTTACCATATTGCCCTTTGTCTTCTTATACCAGGTTAATTGCGTTTTTTTATTCAAATTTTTTTCTTTATTATTCAATAGTTTTTATTTGTTGTTTATTAGTCAATTATTATTCTAAAGTAATGTGTTGTTTTTGCCTTTTTTTTTTTGTTTTTGTGTTTTTCAGATCCGCTTTTTGCCTTTGGCCGTTATATTATTGTGTTAAAATAATATTTTTGATATGTAATTTTTTTCCCTTTTTTTAATTTAAGGAAGACATTTGGTATTTTACATGTCAAATAATCAGACAAATGTTACAAGTAACACTTTTAATTGAATGACAAACACATAACACATAAATATGAAACAAAATAAATTCAACCATCCGAAGCCAACAAAAAAAAATACACCCTTTTACAAACCACGCGTAGAAACTGAATGGGAAAAAAAAATCCACAGCAAAAAAAACAAACACACAAGTTCAACAACATTACACAACCTCCAAAGTGTCGAGATGACCTAACGTATATTGTTTTCCATAATGAAATCTCGCATGGATGCCCTTACAGTGTCCATGTAACGATCATCACGTTGGACCCTACTTCCATGGTTGCCGTTAGGTGCCGTAGTTTCTACTCCTCGATCTGAAGGCAAGAAATTTGGTCGCCTATCATAGAAACCAAAAGGAATGTCAGGAAAGTTGTTCCTTCTTATAAAATTATGAATCGTCATCGTTGCGGATACAAGAGCTACTTGTGTTGTAATTGTGAAGCCAACAGGCATGTCACAGATCAGAGGCCAACGAGCTTTCCAAACGCCATATGTCCTTTCAATGGTGCACCGAAGAGAGGAGTGTATTTTGTTAAACCTTTCAAAGTTGGTCCTTGGTGCGCCTCCGACACGCCATTCAGGAGGGTGATATCTAGCACCTTTGTATGGTGCTAGATAACCAGGAGTGTTTGGGTACCCGGCATCTACCAAATAAAATTGATCTGTAGTGATTGTGCAATACGTTAGTTGTAAAATTTTAGTACAATTAGGGTGTAATACAAGTTAAGGAGATATCGCAGGACTAACCTCCTTGTGGTGTTGGAAAATTTAACGCTGGATTCCTTATGCAATCATAAAAAATTCTTGTGTCGTGCGCACTTCCTTCCCATCCCGCTAAGACAAAAGTGAAGCACATATCAAAGTCACATGCGGCCATAATGTTTTGTGTTGGATATCCTTTACGACCAATCCATTTTTGTATGGGGTCGTCCTCAGGTGGGTGGGCTTTTACGTGAGTGCCATCAATTGCTCCAATGCAGTCCTACATATAGAAAATTTATTGCTTAAAAGCTCCAAGGTAACGAATTGGCTAGATACTCGTAAAACGAATAAATCAATTACAAAAAATACCTTGAAATGTGGATAATATCTTGGATTGTCAGCTATTTTGCTATGCACTCCTTGTTGAGGCCATGGTCTAACCCAATCGATAGCCATGGCACTGAGGGCGTTGAGAACATTATGGAACTGCCTTGATATTGTCTCCCCCGAACGTTGAAAACGTTCTTGGGCATTTCTATTATTAGCTCGTTGGCCCATAATCCAAAGAAAGATAGCTACTTGCTCAGCAACCGAGATTCGCTCGGATACTTGCAACCCGTAATTATGCTCAAGTTGGTAAACTAGTGAAAAAAAATTCGTCTTACTCATACGAAATGATTGATACATGCGTTTTGGGTTTCCCTCTTCCAGCTCGGTGATCCAAGCTTGTCCAGTTAAGGCGGAGGTATGACACGGTTCCTTACACATGTACGTATCATGGTGGAGCTGACATATCCCAACAGCAGCTCGTCTCATTCTTGCATTTGCCCGACGAGGCCTAGGATGACTTGACCCTTCCCCGGTATCGTATGGATCTCCATCATATGGATCACTGCCATACGGATCGTAGTTGTCCCAATTTTCTTCATCGTAAATATCATGATCGTAGTCATCCGGATTTTCATAATTTGCCATACGGATTTGTAGAGGTAAACCGAAAATAGTGGTAGAATATGGGTGGTTTTGTTGGCAGTGGAGCTTTGTTTGATGTTAAAAACACAGCCAAGTGTATGGGTATTTATACAGTTCTTGGTTATTGTTTTGTAAAGCAAACCCCCCTTGTCAAGTTGGCGACAAACCTGCAAAAGTTTACGCACGGACAAACTTTTTTTTGGGAAGGACAAATCACTATACACATTTGGAGCTACTTCATGCATTATTGGGCTTTTCCCATAAATGTAACTCGTCCTTCATGCATTATTGTCCTCCACTTATGCCAAACATGAAATATACAGCCAAAGTGTCAAGGAAAGCTGGAAATTCAGAAACTGCAATAATGACTCGTGAAGTGCATTATTGGCCTTTTGAATGCAGGAAAGATTTGAATTATTGGCCTCCCTCTGATTCAACACAGTATCCCAATAATGTATGAGAACACACCCCATATATTCAAATTCGGGCAAGGAACTCGCCATAAACCTTACACTCTAGAATGAAAAAACAAGGAACCTCAACTTATGTGAAGCTTGCTTAAACTCCCTCAAACTCATCGCCACATTTTTTTTTTGTTAATGGAACCACAAAAAATAACCAATAACTCCAAATACAAGCATCAAGCTAGAAAAGAAACCTTTCTTTTTTTTTTTTGTTTGGTCGAACAGAAATTCCATAAATTAAACCAGAACAAAGGCAAGCAACAGAAGTGCTATTAAGTTCGAAGACGAGCTACAGGAATAAAAGCAAAAGAAAAAGATAACATAAAAAATAAACTACGCTAGTCAAGGACAGGAGTCCTGGGTAGTCATGCCACGCCGAGCACGAAGTTGGTTGGTAGGGAGATTGTTGTGCAAAATAGTCCAAATAAAGGTTTTGAGTTTTTCAGGTAATTTGAGTTTCCAAAACCATTTTCCAACCAACCGTGTCCGAGTTTGGTACCAGACATTTTTTCCATCCCCTATCACCCATTTGATACCAGACCTTAACACTTCAGAAGTATATAGAATACTTCTCCAAGTGAAAGAGGCAGGTCTCTCTTTGGGCCACGAGGCAAGGCTATGGTTTCTCAGGTACTTGTCATGTAGGATGTCCACCCAGAGATTCCCTTCCTTGACAGACAGATTCTTAAGAGCCTGCAATTTTGCATGGTTATAATATGCAACACCCAAGAATGCTACCCCGTACCCCAACAAATTCACTGGCGTCACAATGTCCTTAATCACCGACCAAGAAAATGCAATCAACAACCAATCCTTCACCACCCCAGCCACATTCATAGTCAATGCCGACGTCTTCCCAACAAGCAAAAAAACTGCTAGATTCAAAGCAAATGCACAGAGCGAATTGGTCCCAAAAATCCAGTAATCAAAGTGAAAGCTAGATGTCTCCCTCAGCAATGGGTACTCCACAAAAATCCATGGCACAGACAAGAATACCAGGCAACAGGGCGCAACGTAATAAAGAGATGTAATAGGGTTCAATGTGATACCCTTTGAAGTCAAGAGTATCTGGATCATCACCAATCGAGTGGCCTCAAAAGCAACTGCACCCAGTTGGAGGACTACACCCCAGGTGTCGAACTTCGCCTCACCGTAGGCAGCAATGGCCACCCCAATCGAGATTGACACCATGTTGGCCATCGTATCAGACTTAAAATTTTCTTTCTTCAACAATCAACCCAGTTTAGTGAGAAGGGCAAGGTTTTGATCTCTAGCTTTCTTTATTCCCAATCCAGCATTATCCTTACTTTTGTAAACTTTGTTCCAATTGACAAGGTGAATTCTTTTTTTATCAGGCGTATCCCCCCACAAAAAATTCCTATGGAGACGATCAATTTTATCACAAACACTAACAGGCAAAAAATGTCATCACTTTGCTCATCTTGGCTTTAACCGATCATCACATCTATGATTTGATCACTGTTTACAGGTTACTACCATTAGTCTCCACCACACACAACAAACCATATGTCTCAAAGTACTAACATCAATAACACCAACAAAGTTATTCACTACTCAAACACAAACTTCACCACCAAATTAAAGTGCAGAACTACTGGAAAAACAAATTGAAACAAAGTCATAGAAATCTAGTTAAAGTCTCATTGAAAACGACACAATTAAAACACACAAGTCTAGTAAACACCACTTCAAAGAGGGAAAGCCATGAACTGAAGTCGCCAGCCATAAACTTACCGATTGTTGAACCAATTGTTACGACCCATTTTCTGCAACTCTGCTGTTTCCACCCTTTGCAATTCTTGGGTTATGAAGTGGTACCTCCTAATTTCGTCCGGGCAAGTCATGAAAAGTGTTCGGGTCCTTGCATCTCTGAAAAGGTTATGGGCTTTTGCCCACAACGTTGGATCTGTGTCAAACTCAGGGAGTAGCAATAACTTCTCACCGCATTCTTTTATCGTTGGAATGTCAGGGGCAGCACGGTGGACGGAGGAGGGAGAACTTGCACTGTCAGTTGAGTCGCAAATTTGTTGCATGCAAGCTTCAAGTCTTGAGCCCATCGTACCCTTTTTGCCTTTGCCTTTCTTTGTAGCCGATCCATCAGCAGGCCTTTTTTTGGAGACGTCTTCCAGTGGGTGCACCAACTCTTGAACCTCATCATCATTATCCAACAATGCATCAATGTCGTCCACCTCCAAATTTATAGTACGCTGTTTCGGGGCAGCTGGAACTGAGCCTGAACTAGGTGTGTGCATATGCTCACCAGTAGCTGTGTTGCTACCAAAAAGGATGCGCATTTCCTCCTCAAGTGGCAAGGGCTTTTCCCTGAACTTGATGCAGTCAGGATGGCGCTGCAAATATATACATATGATTTAGGGAAATGATTAAAAACAACCTTCGTATTTTGTATGATGCAAAAGAAATTCAGAATTCACAATACAGTGCTTCAAAGAAATTGGGAGGAAGGAATACCATCAGCTTCAGATCCCACCACTCCTCTGATGCTGTAATAGCACCCGTGTCTGGATCCCTACCTAGTCCGCTTTCACCTAAAACCAAGTGTTGCCATAGCTGCCACTCCTTTTTTAGAACACCCCATTGATTCTTCAGTTGGCTTCTGTCATAATCCTTTCCCCTTCGTTCATTAAATTTCTTAACAACATTGGCCCACCCAACCTTGGTAAGTTGGGTACCTTCTTTGTACCCAGCACCTCCCAACTCTTCCACACATGCTTGGATGAAGCACTCTTTGGACTGTGCATCCCAAACTGCTTTCGTAGCTGTAGTTGCCACTTTTTTTCCTCTCGAAGACGTTGTTTGAGTGGAAGACATGTCTACATTAGTGGATAAACAAAATTATACGTTCTTAATACAAAGGAAAGCAGCACTGTCCACGAATCTAAACGTACAACACCAAATGATTCCTTCAATGACCACCAATCACAAAGGGAAGTTCTATTGGAAGCAACCTATGCGATAAAATTCATATCTACTATTTCATGATAGTTTTGTAGGTACACAACATTCATACTATCATCACAAATAATTGCCTTAACATAATTCCAGGTAAGGAAAATGGTACTCAAGTTCAACACATAGCTAATAAGTACGACTAAAGAAGCCAACATTTATATTGCGAATTAAATTAAAACTACAATAAGTTTCTGGTACATCTTGCCAATTCCTAATACAACATAATAATTACAAAAAGTTGGGAAATTACAAAATAACATGGGCATCAGTACTTGGCAAACACATACATACTCCTATAATCTCAATTTAACGACATCTCCCATCTTCATTTGAACACGATGACCACCATCGCGATAACGAGGCATATGGCCAAAAACTTTGTCAACATCTTTGAATACTCCAAATGTTGTCGAATGATCATAACCTCTTTCTCAAGTGCTTTGGTAGCACAGACGTTGGAAGCACAGACATTGGTATATTCACTCGATCCCCAACCGCCAAGTTTACTACTGCTTGTCCATTCCACAGGGAGGCACCAATCAAAGAACCCACACCGGGCTGCCCTTTCCTTACGACATATAAAATACAATTCTCCTTTCGACTTCTCACTCTTTTCAACAACCTTAATTTCAGCCCTTGTCCCACAATAACAATCTCTTGGATTATATAGAAGTTTTGGGGTGTTGGTAACTCCTTTCTTGGTCTCACTCTCCGCTCGATAATAACTACTGCTCGATGACATTTGCCTTATACAAACACGTATATTACTACAGATTAGTACAAAATGATTACTATAGAACATTTTAAAAAAACAAACTGAACGCAGGGAACAAATTTTTTAAACGTAATCTGGAAACATTGAAAGTTATCTTTTTTTGCTCAGTCTTATTTCTAGTCCGTTCATTCAACTATTATTTGACTTCAAACTTTATCTTGAAGGATGGCAGTGGTCTATGTGTAGCTTCACCAAGTGAAATGATACTCTTGAGAACAAATCTTCACAACCTTATAATACTCCAACTAACAACCTTATAATACTCAACTGATAACGTGTGAAAGTGTTTTCTCTACCAAAACAACCCTGACAGCAAAATGTAAGGCAGTAATAGCTGCATCAAAGTTTCCACCGAAATGTTCGTCTTACAATTCTGAAAACAGAAAAGTATGACCAGACCACCTTCTTCAATTGTTAAATGTAAACATCCTCAAGTATCAAAGTATCCAATCATTGACAATGGTTTTCAAGAGCAACATGAAGATTGAAGTATCATGTATGTATAATACAAGTGTAATACAAACATTTCAGGGTTTGGAAGAATAAATCCTTAGCTTAAAGAGTTCCTTTTTTCGTTTTCTTATGCTACAGGTTTGCCATTTAACGCCTTTACTAATCCAGGATCTCCTAACGAGAATCCTACTAATATCATGATTTCTGCAAATCAAAGTCGGGCTTTTTTCAGGTTACTTGTTGAGAATAGCTTTGATATTTTAGAATTGAAAATTTTCTTCAGTAGAATTAAGGAGCAAGAAGCCGCTCCCGGTAATTGAGGCACTCCATATTTCGTCACTGCGAAATTCAACTCCTCCTCTACCCCCTCACCCTCCCTGCCAATTGTAAGAACCACAAACAATGGCTTGTAAATTTGACCCAGAGATTGATTGGGAACAAATAGCACTCTGAAGTCGTCTTTTCAAAAAGAAAAAGACTCTGAAAGCCAGTACCGTAAACCCTAAGTTGGAAAAATAAAACCCTTGTCAAATCTCTCTCTCACTTGCTCTAATCTAACAGATCTATAACAACCTACACACAGAACACCGATCACAAACATCCACTGAAACCCTAACCTCTTCAACAATTTCAAGCCGAGGAAGACGAAAAATACCTGAAGATTGGGTACAAAAATTCGATGAGAGGTGGTGTAGATTTGCTCCAGCAACACACCGTGTACGATTCGATCCTTTCTCCAAGCTTTTTTCCGTTGTGAAGTTCACCTTCTCGGTTCTCCTCTGTGCTCTTCTCCTCTGGGCTCTCTCTTTCTCTCTCTTCTCTGTCTGCTGTCGAATGTGTGGTAGAGGCAGAACGGTGTGGATAAGGAGGGAGGGGCAGATTTGGTAAAATGACAGGAGTATTAAGGGTATTTTCGTAATATGAGCTCAAAATCCGAAAATGAGAATCCCAAAAACTCCTCCAACCCAGATTTTGGTTTTTGGCTCCTAAACCCATAATCCGAAAATCCATTATTCCAAAATCCATTTTCAAAATCTGGTGCCAAACACCCATAATCCGAAAATGGGAATCCAAAAATCCCAAAATCTACTTGCCAAACACCCCCTTATTGACCAATGGACAAAAGTAACAAGGAAATTTTTATATTTAAATAATCAAAATATCCTTTTAAGCATGTATAAAAATCTATGTTTTTACTATATATTAGTACTTGACCAAATCTAACAATGAATTCCTTTAATATAAAATTTAGGGTTTCTATTATCCAATGGATAAAAGTTCCCCTAACTTTTATTGCCCAATGGATAAAGAAGAAAACTAAAATAATAAAAGAAAATAAATAAATAATTTTCTAGTCTAGGGTTAGAAAGGTTCACAAGGTTCAAAGATGGTCAAAAAGGTCCATCTAGAGTTAGAGAATTGTAACTAGGTGGGTTGGTAATTTGGTTTTTCCAACTAGTAGGTTAGAAGGTAACTAGACTTGCCATGTAGGCCCTAAAAACAAGAAATGAGTTTTTAAGGGACTAAATTGTAATTACGACAAATTAACAAGAAAATTATAAAACCACTCTAGGGAAATTAAAGGAATTTCAATTAAACAATGAGATTTTTATTCACTAAAAATCGGAGTTGTTACAACCAATCCCCCTTAAACAATTTCGTCCTCGAAATTAGGTGCACGCTCGGATTCTAACAGGTGGGCATAATTTGCTTTCATGGTTTCCTCCCTTTCCCATGTGGTTTCTCGAGATCCTCGGTGCTTCCATAGGACTTGTACCAATTTAATGGTCTTGTTCCGAATTATCTTCTCACTTCGGTCTTGAATCTCTATTGGTTCCTTTTCGTACGTCGTGTCTTCTTCGATGGTGATGTCCTCCCAATTGAGAACATGGGTGGGCAGGGCGAGGTACTTGCGAAGCATTGAAATGTGAAACACGTTATGTACTCTTTCCAGCTGTGGAGACAGAGCCAGACGATACGCAACCTTCCCGATCTTCTCTACGATGTCGAAGGGTCCAATGTACCGTGGGGACAGCTTTCCCTTTTTCCCAAATCTGATAACTCCTTTCTTTGGTCTAATCTTCAGGAACGCATGATCTCCCACGTCAAAGGACAAAGGTCGGCTCCTTTTATCCGCATAACTCTTCTGTCGGCTCTGGGCAGTCTGGATCCTTTGGCTGATGGTCTTGATCATCTCCGTGGTATCTCGTACTATGTCAAGTCCAATTAATCCCGTCTCTCCAGCATCTGTCCAGCATATTGGTGATCGACAGGGTCGACCGTACAGAGCTTCGAACTGTGCCATCTCGATACTTGCTTTGTAGCTGCTGTTGTAGGCAAATTTTACCAACCGTATGTGCTGCTCCCAATTTCAGGAAAAATCCAAGGCACACGCTCTCAGCATATCCTCCAGTGTCTGAATAGTCCTCTCCGTTTGTTCGTCTGTTTAGGGGTGGAAGGCTGTACTAAGCCTTACGTCTATTCCCAATGCCTTTTGCAATCCTTTCCAAAAGTGTGATACGAACCGTGGATCCCTGTCAGATACATTTGAGATAGCTACTCCATGTAGTCGTACGATCTCTCGAATGTACAACAGACTCAATTGTTCTACGTTCTCTGTCATCTTAACAGACAGAAAATGTGCAGATTTGGTGAGTCCATCCACAATCACCCAAATAGATGTGTTGGACTTGGCAGATCTTGGTAACCTAATGACGAAATCCATAGAGATGTGCTCCCACTTCCAGGTTGGAATTGGTAAAAGTTGAAGATCTCCTCCAGGTTTTTGATGCTCGGCCTTTACTTGTTGGCACACCAAGCAGGTAGATACAAATCGGGCTACGTCCTTCTTCATTGTTTCCCACTAGTATGTTCTTCGCAGATCATGATACATCTTTGTACCTCCAGGGTGGACTGCGAAGTTCGAATGGTGAGCATCTCGGAGTACAGCTTCTCGAAGGGTTCCAATATTAGGTACGAATACCTTTCCCTTGAATCTCAAGCTGTTATTCTTCCCGATTGTCCATCCTGGTAGAGCCTTTCCTTCTCGGATTCGTTACCGGATGGACTTGCAATCCTGCTCGAATGTTTGGACTAGTAAGATCTCCTGGTGAAGTGCCGGTTCCGCAAATAAAGAGTACAATCGAACGTTCCCGTTCTCTGACGATGGTCGCAAATTGAACTCGTTAAGGGTGTTTACCATTTCCCATTCCTTAATGGCAATTTTGACCTTCTGTGTCCTATCCTTTCGGCTTAGAGCATCAGCTATCACATTGGCTTTGCCGGGGTGATACTGGAGTGTAAACTTGTAGTCCTCCAAGTATTCCATCCATCGGCGCTGTCTCAAGTTCAACTCCTTCTGAGTGAACAAATATTTGAGGCTCTTGTGGTTGGTGAAAACTTCGAATTGTTCTCCCCACAGATAGTAACGCCAAGTTTTGAGGGCAAATACTACTGCAGCTAATTCTAAGTCGTGAGTGGGGTAATTTCTCTCGTGCGATAAGAGCTGTCGGGATCCGTAGGCTAGACCTTCCCGTTCTGCATTAGCACGCATCCCAAGCCATCTCTTGACGCGTCGCAGTAAACTGCATAATCTACACCCCGTTCAGGAATGATGAGTATCGGAGCACTGGTCAGTCTCTTTTTCAACTCTTGGAAAGATTTCTCGCAGGCTTCGTTCCAATCCAGCTTCACTCCTTTCTGAGTTAGCTTGGTCATTGGTTTGGCTAAGATGGAGAAGTCCGGTATGAATCTTCGGTAATACCGAGCCAATCCTAGAAAACTCCTAATTTTGAATACCGAGGTCGGCTGTTTCCAGTTTAGCACTGCTTCGACCTTACTTTCGTCCACAGCAATTCCATCCTTAGATACTAGGTGCCCCAAGAACTTAACCACTCCAGCCAAAACTCGCATTTGCTAGGCTTGGCATAGAGTTGGTTATCTCGGAGTACTTGTAGTGCCATCCGAAGGTGTTCTTCGTGCTTGATGCAGATTGGATTTTAGGAAAATAGTATTTTATTAGTATTTTATTTTATGGCTTTAGTTTTAGTATTTTGTTAGGAATCTTATAATTTAGGAGTGTTAACATAGAATTATTTAGTTTCTTAATTTAGGTTGATTCAGTTTCTTATTTTATGTTTTCTTGTTTTACAAGAAGTAGGGTTGCTACTACTATATAATAAGATTGTAGCCATTCGGGCAAGAGGGTGGTTTTTATGATTTGATTAATGAAAATTGAGATTATTTCTCATTATTGAGTGTTCATAGAGGGAGCACCTCTAGTTCATACTTGTTCGTGATTGTCCTTGTTGCGCGTTCTTCTTTTTCGACACGCCTCCCTACATCAGTTGGTATCAGAGCTTGAGCTCGATTCCGGATCATGGCGCGACAAGGAGTTCGTTATGGTCGTTATGTTGTTGCCGAAGTTGTGTATGAACGAAGTAAAGTTGCACGAGAAGCACGAATGGAGGCGCGGTTCCAACAACTTGAGCAACGTGTGATGGATGCGATTGGCATCCTAACCGATTAGGTGGCTACCATGGCTGTTGGAGGGAACCCACCTCGCCGTCGTCTGGTTAACCCTCGGTTTCCCAAAGAGGAGGAGGTGTCGAATGATATTTCTATCACCAAACCTTTGGCTGGTAACCATCAGTCGAGGGGGAGGACAAAAGTGGATGAAGCTACCATCGAGTGGCCATTCACATCAAATATTATTCTAGATCCAGTAGTGGATTGGAATAAACCACCAGTTTTTTACGAAGAACCGATGGAGAAATTTATTCGAGGGAAAAATCAGAAAATATTGCAAAAAAAAGTTGTTACCATGCTTGACGGTGCTGGAATTGGTTGGGATAATCAATACGTGGATCCTTTTTGGAAATATATTGGAGTTGCTGTGAAGAAGAATATTTGGGTTGCGTGCTTAGAGAAAATTGGGAAGACAATTGTTACTATTATTTTTCAAGACTCTTCTTTACAGTTTGGGTTCGGAAAAATTAATTTGAGGTACAAGATTAATGCAGACAAGGTTCGGTGTATTCAACTATATAAACTCAAGGACGAGTTTCTTCAAGACGGGGAGAATGATGCAGATTGGATTTTAGGAAAATAGTATTTTCTTAGTATTTTATTTTATGGCTTTAGTTTAAGTATTTTGTTAGGAATCTTATAATTTAGGAGTGTTAACATAGAATTATTTAGTTTCTTAATTTAGGTTGATTCAGTTTCTTATTTTATGTTTTCTTGTTTTACAAGAAGTAGGGTTGCTACTACTATATAATAAGATTGTAGCCATTAGGGCAAGAGGGTTGTTTTATGATTTGATTAATGAAAATTGAGATTATTTCTCATTATTGTGTGTCCGTAGAGGGAATACCTCTAGTTCATACTTGTTCGTGATTGTCTTTGTTGCGCGTTCTTCTACTCCGACACGCCTCCCTGCATCAGTGCTCCTCCTTGTTGGTGGAGTATACCAAGATGTCGTCAATGAACACCACTACAAACTTGTCTAAGTAGGGTTGAAAGATCATGTTCATGAGACACATGAATACTGCCAGAGCGTTGGTCAGTCCGAACGGCAATACTACAAACTCGTAGTGCCCGTATCTGGTAGGAAAAGCTGTCTTGGCGATATCCTCATCCCGAATCCTCAACTGATGATAGCCTGATTGAAGATCAATTTTAGAGAAGCAGGAGGCGCCTCTCAATTGATCAAACAGATCGTCGATCCTAGGCAACGGATATCGGTACTTGACTGTGACTTGGTTTAACTTCCTATAGTCAATACACAATCGAAGTGTTCCTTCTTTCTTTTTCATGAACAGGGCAAAAGCTCCCCATGGTGACGTGCTCGGTCTGATGAATCCCTTATCCAACAGCTCGTGCAATTGGGTCTTGAGCTCCTTTAGTTCTGCAGGGGCCATTCGGTACGGGGCCATAGAAATGGGTGCAGTTCCCAGCTGGAGTTCTATAGAGAAGTCTATCTCTCTCTGGTGTGGTAAGCCAGGAAGTTCCTAGGGAAAAACATCGGCATACTCGCAAACGATGTGTGGTAATCCTAACTCCCTCCTGTCGGCTTCTTCCATTTGGAGACTAGCTAGCCATGCAAACAATTGATTCCGCCACCTTGATCTTTTCGCCGTCGAACTCGTCGTTTCTTTATCCCCCTCAAAACGGAAACGAATCCCTTCTGGGGTGTAAGCCGTCACTATCTTCTGATCACAGTCTACAATTGCTCGATGAGCCGATAGCCAATCCATTCCCAGGATTACATCGAAATCCGCCATGTCAATTACTCTGAGGTCGCAGGTCAAGCGCAAATTGGCTACCTCTATCTCGCACCCTCTACACACTAAACTAACAGCCATACTCCCCCCCAATGGTGATGTTACTTTCGTACTCTTACTTAGGGGTTCTGTTTCTAGTGCTAGAGCAGTTACGCAGGCAGAAGATATAAACGAATGCGATGCACCAGAGTCAAATAAGGCTTGTACGCAGGTGCTATATAACAGTAGCGTACCTTGGATCACAGAGGGATCCGGTTCTTGCTCCTCGGTCTGCAGCGCAAAAATACGCCCTTCAGTGCCTTGCTATGCTCCCATGGGCTGCTTTCCTTTACTATGCCCATTCTGCTGCTGTGCCGGGCTCCCAGGGTTCCGCTTCACGAAGCTGGCCTGCCCGGGCTGTTGAACCTTCTGGTTTCCAAGGCTCCCATTCCTCTCTTTCTGGAGTTGGGGGAACTCACGCTTGTAGTGACCCATAGCCTGGCAGTTAAAGCACTAGATTGTTGCTTTGTTTTGGCCATTCCTCTGCGACTCGCCACGCCCTGGCGTAGCAATCTTCCAGGGTTGGTTATTCTGGAGCAGGTTAGATGGCTTGGTGGGATAGGGTCCACGGTTATTGTTGGATGGTTGGGTTCGAATTGGTCTGCCAGTATTGCCTGTCGCCTTCCTCCATCAGGTCTTGGAGTCAGTCTCCTCACTTTCCAGCCGAAGAGCACACTTCACCATTTCAGCATATGTGGTAAAGGCTTGAGCTACCACGGCCCTCCATGCGGTGGTCAGTCCCCACTAGAACCTCCTCGCCTTCTTGTCCTCAGTCGGTATGGAGGTTAAGGCATAACGGGACAGTTCCTCAAATTTAGCCGCGTACTGAGTGACGGTCATCGTCCCTTGTTTTACGTTTAGGAACTCTTGTTCCTTGGCTAAGCGGAGAGGTGTGGGAAAATACTTATCGAGGAATAAGGTCTCGAACTCGGCAAAAGTCATGGTGTCGACGTCATGGGTTGCTTCCATCAAGTCCCACCGTAGCGGGCTTCTCCCTTCAGCTGGTAAGTGGTCAAGGCCACTCGATCTCCATCCTGAGTGATTCCTAGGGTTCGGAGGATCATCTTGATCTCGTTCAGCCATGTCTCAGCCATGACAGGGTTGGTGTCTCCGAGGAAGGTCAAAGGTCGGCGTTTGCAGAACTCATTCATTGCTTGAGTTCGGGTCATGGGTCCGTCGTTATGCTGTTGGTTTTGGCGGTTAGCGTTCAGGGCAACAATGAACGCTTGCATGATTTGGGCTAGGTCAGGGTTTGCACCAGAGGGTTCTCCGTGTTCGTATCCTAGTCCACTGCGTCGGTTCACCATCTACAAGTAAAAATGGAAAGGGGGAGGTTTAGTTTTAAACTATTCCTTTTGCACATGGTAAGAAGCAATCAACCGCATAGTATGCAACAATACTCTTGAAATTAAACAAAGCTTTTCATAGATAAGTGGAATAGTACAAGTATAGAGTTCTACTACAAAATAAGCAAACTAAAACAAGATTTCCTACTACAAGTTGAGACGGTCCTACACCTCCTACTACATGGCTCTCCTAGCACTAGTGCTTGAACGGCAACTTGAGCTATCAGAACCTTATTCTAATACTACTACCCTAGTGACGAGGTTTAATGATCCTGTAGAACTCCCTCAGCAGCTCCATCCATTCCTTCTCTCTGATCTCGAGCCAACGTTCTCCCTCTCGACAAATCTTCTCAGCTAAATCCCTAAGCGGTGAGTCCTAAGGGTCGACTGCCATGAGCTGGTCCTCGCTGGTAAGGGGTGTCATCACGACTAGCTCGTATAACTGGTCATCGGTCTCGGGATCGCGGATCCTTAGGTGAGGTGTCGGTGTAAGACTCTCAAGTGCTAGCAGTGCCTTGTAGTACAGTAGGTCTGCTACAGTGGTTGAGGCAGCGAAATAGTGGCTATCCATATCTACAATAAAAAAATTTATATATTAGACTTAATGGTGGAAAGAGGGAATCGTACACAAATAAATACAAGTACACATAAACAGTGATCATATTAGATGAAAACATAAGTTTTTCATTACTTAATCAAATGAGTACAACATAGACGGCTCGCAAGCCTGAGCTTCCTACTACATTCTGATTACAGAAAAAGGTTCTACCACTTGCTAGGCTTTCCTAACTAGTCTAGAAAATATTTGGGAATTCAACCCTATAAGCTCCTATGTCGGTCTGGTAGGGTGGTGGTGGTACATCTCCAAAGTCAGCGGGTACATCCATGAAGTCAGGCATAACCCACTCCGGATCTTCCTCTTCAAGTTCCTCGTCATCAGATGGTAAATCTGGGTCCGGCATTAACATTAGATGCTGTCAATCTGGATCATTAATCGGTGGGTCGTGGAACTCTTCGGGATCTTCTTCCTCAGGGTCCTCCTCTTCGGGATCTTCCTCATCGGGATCTTCCTCTTCGGGATCTTCCTCAACCATTTTATCGGGGGGTGCTATTGGGACAGGGGCTGCTTCGACATCATTCTCCTCAATTAGGAATTCCACATTACCGGGGGGTGCTATTTGGACTAGGACGGGTACTGCTTCAGCCTCATCTTCCTCTTCCTCATTTACGGGACGGATAAGAGTGCCATCCTCTTGGTAGAAGTCGTGAGTGTAAGGGAAGGCATAGGGAAAATAGGGATCTTCCACTAGTTGGCTTGTCATGGATCGTATGGTGCTTGTGAGTTGGTGAGCTTCAGTTAGAAGTTTGACTTGGTAGGGACTCAGGTTATTCATCTACAACAAAGGGTACTATCTATTAGACTTATTAATGAAGGCATGCATAACAACAAGTCTTTTATTCATAGCATAACCAAAATACTACTTAGACAGTGGTGATCCTATTCTTCAATATCCTATATCCCGAAGGATTACAACAGCTACTGAATTTATTGGAGTGCTCCCAAGTCTACTTAGGTCTTCTGAGTTTTTCCTATTTTGCTGGGTTTCCCTCCTTAGCTACTTTCATGGCGTCCTCGTTGCTATCGGTTTCTCCCTCCTCGTTTCCTACGTCGGGGTTTGACATCGGGGGTAAGACACCAAAATACTCATAGAAGTTGGATAAAATAGGAAACATTTCTGGAAACCAGGGGTCCTTCTCGACGGGAAAAGGGGTATTTTGCTGAACTCTTTTGAAATCAAGTTTTTCGGCAAGTACTGCGGCAATGAAGTTGGGATCTTCTTAGTGCTGGATCGTTATTCTTTCTTTGGTATTTCTAGGTTAATAGGCTTCGACTAATAGATCGACCGAAGTTTTCATCTACAAGAAAAAGTTTTATTAGCAAAAATTTTTTAAAGAAGTTTTGATAAAAGTTTAGAGAAAACTTTTCCAAGTTTCTATTTTCCACATTCGATCCTTGATTTAAGTCATCATCCAATTGTTCGGGAATTCCCAGCTCAGCAGTACTGCCAATTTCCGCGCCTTGCTTCAATCCAAAGATTGTTTTGACTGAATTTCACCCAATTTGGGATGGAAAACTTAAACTCGAATTCACGTTTGTGCTACGGTCAAACTATCTTATGGTTCTACCCATGGCCGAGGTTTTGAACCTAAAGCTCTGACACCAAGTTGTAACGCCCCGAATTTTTGGTACGTTAAATAAACAATTTTATTGAATATTTAAATAGAGTCTGGCTAAATATTACATCTTAAAACCTTACAAAAGTACTTCTATTCAAATAAGGAAAGAAACTAGGGTTCCTATCTACTGCTCCGCTTCTTCCTCCATCCTGGCTAGTTTTTTGGCTCCAAAGGCTTCCAAGGTGAAAAGCTCGCCCTGTTCGTCTACAAGATCTAACACATTATACCGGCATCGCCACCCATATAATATGCCAGGGTCACCAAAGGTAACATCATCAGCTACAAAAGCTCAATAGAATAATCCTACCCACTAACCCTTAAATGAACAAACTATAACATATTCATAATTCAACTAACGTTGGTGTCAATGAGTTTCGGAGTTTCTCCTACGCGACTCACCGTAGATCGTGTCATTGTTTTCACTTTTCTTTTTCAAATCAATACTTCCAAATAATTTTTAACACACCCAACCTCGGTTCCGCCGTTCTGGGTTCCCGAGTATCCTCACAATGGTTCCGCCGTCCCGGGTTCCCATTGGCATACAAAAACATTTGCATTGGCTCCTCTCCGCGGATAACCAAGCTACTCACCCAACCTCGGTTCCGCCGTTCCGGGTTTCCGAATATCCTCACAATGGTTCCGCCGTCCCGGTTTCCCATTGGCACACATACACACACACACCACACATAATTCCCCCAAAATGGTCATTATGAGTTTCAAAAATATTTCCTTCTTCGGAAACACATTTCTTTTCTTGTTAATCACACCCTAGCTAGGTGCCATGTTTCTAACTTTCTTGATTTAGGTACCTCATTTCATGCATAGACTTCCGCAGTAGGACTTTCCACATAAACAAGCATTCAACAAAATCTTGAAACTAATCTAACAAGATCATCCAACTCCATACTATTTAGCATGCTTAAATCACCATTAGCGAACATAAATTTACTAACCTTCATGCATTTCGAATATTTTAACAAAAGATAACCTTATTTACTCTAGAAAGAATGATCAAAGATACTTCTACTTGAACTAAAGACGTTCTATTCTCCAACATATGATTCTATACTATACATAACATTAATGGACTAGGATTCCTACCTTACTTCTTGGCGGTGGTCGGCTACGGAGAATTGGTCGTCGGTTTTGTGATTCGGCGGCGTAACGGCTCCAGATTGCTTCGAAAGGAAGAGAGGACTTTTCTCTTCCTAGAAACAACTTGCTAACTAAACTAAGCTACTTTAAAGATCTAGTGGTGGTTTTGGAAGTGGTTTGGTGGTTACTCTCAAGAACTGTCAAGAAACTCAAGAAAACTTGAACTTTTGAACTAAGAACACTTAGAATTACTAGAGAGAAGTTGGAGCAATGAGTGAAGGTGTGAGTTCAATCTTGGAGTGAGCTTGCTATTTATAGGCAAGGCTCTCCCTCTCCCCCCGCAAGGCCGGCCCCCTCTCTCTCTCTCCATATCTCATTTTTTATTCAATAAATCAAGCTTTCTTGGAAGATCAAAGTCTCGTTCTAGGCTTGCATTGCTAGGTTTAGTCCTTTGGATTTGATCTTGGAAGATTTGTGGAAGAAAAGAGAGCTGTACAATGTTTAAAATTGGTAATTGTACAAGATAGGACAATGGAAGATAAATTTACTTAAGAAAATATGTCATCTTAGATTTGAAAGGATGTAAGAAGATCATGGTGAGTATAATAAATCTCTTTTCTTCTTCCTTGTTAGGACAAGTCTAGGTTATTCTAAGGGTTTCTAGTCTTGTCTAGCTCATAGAAGACTAGTTTATAAAAGAAAGAGTAAGGAAAAATCTAGATTTGATTGTACTAAGGTTGTGTGAGGAATTGACCAAAAGAGATTGACTAGGTTGAGTGAGCAACACATGCACACACATCACTCTCTCCCTCTCTCTCTCTCTCTCTCTCTCTCTCTCTCTCTCTCCTGGTCCCCCTCTCTCTCTCTCTCTCTCCCTTTCTCTCCTCTTGCAATAGTGCACACACACACACACATATATATATATATACACACACAATTATGTACAAATAAACATAGAATAATAGGTACTTTTGGTACTTTAAATCTGAGAGATTTTAAGGCCAAGTTTTTCTTATATAAACAATTTAATAACCACATGTGTACTAGTAATATATATATATATATATATATCTATATAATAAAACAGAAGGGTGTAGGGACACGTTGTTACAACGGCTCAGATTTGTTTGATCCAAGGGCTGAGAAGCATTCTCCTCATTTCATTAAAGAGCCCAAAGTTTTAAGCTAAATTACATCACCGTACTTCGTCTTTTCCTTACACATCTCAAACACACAAACGTTCTAAATCCCAAACCAGAAGCTTCATCTTTTCCTTCACCGTACTTCGTCTTCTCAGCAGGTCCGACTCACGGACGCACCCCCGCTGGCCCCCTGCCTCGCGAACACACCTGCACACAGCAACCCCGTAGCGCACAACCATCGGAACACCACCACGAAAAATCCCTCTTGGCCCTCTTCCCTCCCTGCTTTTGAGAAGGTATGTTTGTCTGTGAGACTAAAAAATTAAATGCATGTTCAGGAGAATGCCTACAATGTGTTTTGTGTACATTTAATTGTGCTGCAATGTGTTTGTGAAATTGCCTACAACGTGTTTGTGAAAATGCATGTGATTAGGTTTAGTGGAATAATTAGAGTTGAGGTCGTTTTTTTTGCTCCTCCACCCAAGGGGTTTTTTGGGCTCTCGGGAAACCATTGGGTTGCTCCTCTTTTTCATTTTGTTATGCCCCAATATGTATTCCACTTTTCAAAATCTGAATGCTAAACCCAACTCTTTTAAGTAGCTACAACAAAAAAAAAATGCAGAAAAAACCAATTGCCTACAACGTGTTTGTGAAATTGCCTCTTCACTTCCTCTGCAGTTTTTCCTCCCACGGCCTTGGCAATATTCTGCCAACGGTCAGGGGTATCTCTATCATACACAGCAAGGGCCTTTTCAAAGGCTTTGTTCTCCTTAGCAGTCCAAGAGCCAGAACCGCGGGATGACATTGATGCCATATGTTTCGGTAGAGATTGGGGTCGTTTTTCTGCTCCTCAACCCAAGGGGTTTTTTGGGCTCTTGGGAAACCATTGGGTTGCTCCTCTTTTCCATTTTGTTATGCCCCAATATGTATTCCACTTTTCAAAATCTGAATGCTAAACCCAACTCTTTTAAGTAGCTACAACATGAACGCATAAGCATGTATACCAACCACGTACCCAACAAAAAAAAGTCAGAAAAAACCAACAAAATGAGTTGCCCCAGTATGAGGAAATGATCTAGATTGGGGGTTTACCTGCCTGGGCTTGGACACACACGAACTGCGATGAATGTTTTTTTACCACTGACCTCCAAATTGCAAAGTGTAAAAGCTGAAGTTACCCATCATTCTAACCTTGGGGTGACCTTTTTGTACCTGACTTTTCTATAACCATCTTTTCCAACGTTGGCAATTAATTTCATTTTTCAGTCTCACGGACAAACACTCGATCACGGTAGAAAATTGGTTTATTCCTCATCTTTTGTTTTGTAATTTAAAACATTCAAGACTTTGTTATGACTAAATTTTGTTGTTGTTACAACTAGGCGTAGATAGTGGATGTGAAGATGATCGTGCACTAACTGGAGTGTATGTTTATGTATCTTTTGGCAGAAAGCTTTGAGCCATTGCCATTTGATGCTGTGATTGATGCCATCATAAACTGTTTGACAAAGCAACTTCTATCAAAGAAACTGTTTGATAAACTGATTGAAGGCATCTTAGGAGAGATTCTTCAAAGAAACCTATTTGCATTGTAACTTTTCGTTGATACTATGGAACTGTACATTGTTGTTTGGCTTTCGTGCACTTTTTTTTAATGGTGTTGCTTGGGGACTAAGTTTGGTTTGAAACACAAATTATTAGCAAGAATCCTTCTTGCTTGATGGTTTTAACGCTATTACAATTTTCTTGGCCTGAGTTGGTAAGGAAGATCGGTGAATTCTATTTCTTTCGGTGGGTTCCTTATGTGGTGGTTTGGTGGGTTTTTTTTCTTATAATTTTTTGGTCTTTTATTTTTAGGTTTTGAGCTCCATGGTAATGCATGTTTTGAAACCGTAGCTCTACAATGATTTCCTCCTTAAGGTGATTTCTATCTACGTTTGCCAAAGCCCAAGGATATGAACCTTCCATTTCTCCAGTTCCACAGCTAAATTTACCATTAGTCAGTCTTTTAAAGGCATAAGTTATGAATTTAGGTTGGCTTCTTTGTGTAACTGATGTGTAAAAATAAGCAATTATGCCAGTGTCTTTACTGTGAAATTAACATTTGTTCTTTCTTTTTACAACAAGGCATACGATTTCAATTTATTCGTAGGTAGTTGAATTGTATTAGTCGGGGTCTAAATTGGTAGCGGGGTTGATTTAGTTATATCTCTCAAGTAGTTCTCTTTTGTGCCACTAAGAAGCGGAACAAATACAATACACTAATTTCAATGGCGATGCGTAGTGCCGCAGGCACGAGTAAGCGCTAGTATATATATATAATTTCATCCAAGTACATATATTTATATATACATAGGTACTATGTAATCTAGGTAGATCAACTTCCCTTTTAACTTAATTCAATTTGGTACAAAAATCCATTATAAAATAATACTAGTGTACTTAGGAAATCTAGGGTTTTTAAGTCTATAAGGTACATACATAATATACTATAGGTATACATCACATGGAAAATCTAGAAAATGAATTATTAAATAAACTCTTGTACTTGATGAAAGATTAACCCTTTTACCCAATGGATAATAAATCCCCTAGTATTTATTGACCAATGGACAAAAGTAACAAGGAAATTTTTATATTTAAATAATCAAAATGTCCTTTCAAGCATGTATAAAAATCTATTTTTTTACTATATATTAGTACTTGACCAAATCTAACAATGAATTCCTTTAATATAAAATTTAGGGTTTCTATTATCCAATGGATAAAAGTTCCCCTAACTTTTATTGCCCAATGGATAAAGAAGAAAACTAAAATAATAAAATAAAATAAATAAATAATTTTCTAGTCTAAGGTTAGAGAGCTTCACAAGGTTCAAAGATGGTCAAAAAGGTCCATCTAGGGTTAGAGAATTGTAACTATGTGGGTTGGTAATTTGGTTTTTCCAACTAGTCGGTTAGAAGCTAACTAGACTTGCCATGTAGGGCCTAAAAACAAGAAATGAGTTTTTAAGGGACTAAATTGTAATTATGACAAATTAACAAAAAAATTATAAAACCACTCTAGGGAAATTAAAGGAATTTCAATTAAACAATGAGAGTTTTATTCATTAAAAATCGGAGTTGTTACACAAAAGCTGATGTGGCAATTTTTGATTATTCATTTTTAATTATAGCATTGTGGATACTCTTAGTCTCTCTCTCGATCGATTGAACGATGGTGACTTTATTCTGATCACGTCTCTCCGCTCCATAATTTTGTTCATTTCCTAGTGGTTGCAAGCAAATTATGGCCCAAGAATTTAATGCCAAATATTTATTTCAAGAATTGATTGGGGTGGATCCCCCATATATAATGCCCAATAAAAGAGTTTCGATCAGCAAGAATCCAAGATATTTTGGACTGGGCCATGCATATTGCAAATAATCCTATGAGTATCGATGGGAAGTGTGTACAAAATGTGTGGACTACTTGTTTGGCGTTCTCATCGCATCTCCCATAGATGATCACAAATATTCATTTCATAGCAAAATAATTTCATCTACCCGGTAAAAAAATCAGCTCAATCATAATATTTGGATACCTGCTTGATCAATTCATTCGTATTCAATAATTTTAAACAAAAAAAAAAATTGAATAAATTAATCAAGAACTTACCAAATTTCGATTGACATGATTTTTCTACGCTTTAAATAATTGTTCTTTACAATTGTCTAACATCATTTACAACATTTGCGTGAAATTTGGAGTGGTCCCCCAAGCATGGATTGGTTACATTAATTTCCATATCTATAGTCGGGCTTTTCTTGTCCATACAATTGAGAATTGGAGACTTGGTCAGACCCGCATGGAACACTACAGGAGTGTAGTGTAGTATCCAAGTCCTTCATCCAGCAATCAATTGTTTGAATTCAAAAAAAAAAAAAAAAAACATTCGGGAAGAGAATGATATTCTTCCTTGAAAGGGTCTTGTAACAAAATCTAGCCAGTGAAAATACTCTTAGACGGCTAGAATATCGTACTACATCCTTGTCACTACAGGATTTCTGGATGCGACTTGGTCCACCTTGACAAACTTTCGGTGAAAAATGCGGCTTTGTTCGTTTTAGGACTTTAGACCCAAACTTTTCTCTATGTGCACAGTCGCTATTAAATTTTAACTTTCATTTCTTTATCTATCTTTCTCCACCTATTATCCCAAAAACTACCTCAAATCTCAAAAACGAACATGGTCGGCGCCATGTCCCTTTCGGTCAGGACAACAGAGAAAGGACCGCTAATAATTGTATAGAACGATCTTCAGTAGCCAAAGTCGGCATTTCTAAGAAAAAAGTAATTTTGACAAGTCAATTATTGATCGGAGGAAGCCTTGTGAGTTGGAATTTGGTCTTTACATTGGTAATAAAATGCCTCAATTATTCATTCAAACTGTTTATGAGAATCGGAAAGTTAAATTAAGCAGAACTAATATATTACAACCTTAACAAAAAGAGGGGGAAAAAAACAATTTAAAGTTTTGCGTTGTTTTGCTTGTTTTGGTTCTTTGTTTGGTGGTTTGTGACAACTGAATCGAAGATGTTTGTGGTAATAATTTATTTTAATCAACGGGTATATGTAATCGTAACGTGGGGAGATTAATAAGTATTTAATAACATGGAGCTCAAAATATAATTAAGATAAGGACGGAAAGGCAATTACAATTCTGTTGTGGGGTGAATTGTAATTTGTGTGATAAGAAATAGAATCCTAGTGGGATTAAGATTTTTTATTTACACAAGGATCCCAGATTTATTTCTCGTTTGGTCCCTGCCCTAGCCCTATAAATATACCGCTTCATTCTCTAGGTAGATGACATATTTTTGAGAGATTAGAAAAGTGGGTTGTGAGAGAGAACAATCAATCACATAGGGTTTCCACAAACGGATACGTGATTCGATGTATAAGGGAATATGGTAGAAGATCGTAAGGTACGGTCGAGCAATAATCGTGGCATACAGCAAGATGTGCTGTAACAAGTTCAATCAGTATTCGTGACGCAGGAGTTGAGGTGAAACCCTAATTCCGCCTTGTAGGATTTCGCAGTTTTTTCTTGTTCTAATCGGTATGCGTCATTATTGGGTTCTTGGAATCGTTTCCCAACAGTGATATCCGAGCAACCTATAATCACGCATATGGATTAAACAGGCCATGTTGTTTGTAGGTTATAGAGGGTAGAACGTAGAATTATGGTAACCCTGGTTTTGCAGTGTTCTTACCCAGCGATTATGGTCACATCATTTTTTGTTGATTTTGTGTGATTGGATCCCACGATAATTTTTTTGTGGTTATTGTTATTTGTTAGGTACCACGATTATTTTTCGTGATTGTAATAATTAATGTAGCATGTGTTATTTATTGGATGCTACGATTATTTTTCGTGGTTGTAATAATTAACGTAGCATGTGAACTCCAATGGAGGCATAAAATCGATGTCTGTATGTTTCTTCAATTGTAATAGGATTGGACGGTTATTCGAAGATCGAAGATGCTAGATACAGAAGATGCAAGTTGTTTGGCTCGCAACAGATTTTTTTCAGATTCATAGGGTTTGATTGTAGGGTTATTTCGACCCAGTAAACATTGGAAATTGAAAATCTGTTCTTCACAAAAGTTGTAGATAATTGAATTTCGAATCCAATCCAATTTGAATCACTTCAATCGGAGCTCGGATGAGGAAGATATGGCCATAAATACTAAACGTTGTGCAGTTTACGCGGGAATTTATCAATTCCAAATTTTCTTGCCTAAGCACCGTTGGATTTTGGTTTCCTTGATTGATTCAAACTATCTAAGTCTTCCACACAAGTATTGCTGAAGGATTTCAAGTTTGGAAGAATTGCTAAAGATTTTTAAGTTTGGAAGGACTCTTTATTGTTTAAGGATTTCAAGTTTAGAAGGATTCCTTATTACTCAAGGATTGCATTTTTTACCATAATAGCTGAATTCATTTATCTTATATTTCCTTATTATTTGTGTTTCTATATTGTTTGCATATGTTATAGTTTACTATATTGGGACAAAATGGTAATATTTGGCCTTTGATCTAGATCATAATTTGTTTGCAAATTGGAAAATTTGATTGCCCTCACAAATTTTTTAAATAACTAAGTGGGAGAGGAAATTTATTTTGGATAAATTTCATGGTCTCCATTCCTAATTTGTAGATGATATAATTAATTTTGTGTGTTGGTTTCAGAACCTTCCTCCCTATCGGATAAAATTAATTGTGGCATTATCGGTACAAACTTCCTAAAGGGATAGCTCTAAGATAATTGTTGTGTGGGTCACTTCTACATCTGAGAGAGTTCATAACAGAACAATAGGTCTAAAAGCTAGGTAATGGTATTCACTTAGCTATAAATAATAATATCCTCTCTATCTGAGTCATTGTTATTATTTATACGACTAAAGCAATATTGGCTATTTAATTTTTTTCTTGGCATGGTCTAGTGTCTAGATAGTAAAATTAAAAGGTTGTGCCTATCTACACGGATGATGAAGAATAGATGACCTTCCCATCGAAGCATGCTCTTCGCAGAGTGTAGGGTTGCCACTGTTTTTCTTTTACATGTGGTCGAGGGAACTAATATTAAAATGAAATTCAAGATTTTATTGCCCTTCATAATTGTTGTTATGTGATTCTCATATTCAAAAATGGGTCTTTCAATCCACCTGCAATTATTCCCAAAAATAAAATAAAATAAACTTACTCGATCAAATTATATTGACTGAAAAAGAAATTTGGATATTGTGTTACTACTGAGGGGCACAAATTTGTGTTGTCTGAGGTATGCCCTCCTAGACTTGATGAGAATGCCACAGAACAAAAAGCAAAGCCTTATAAAAATTGGGTTAAGGTTGATTAGATGGCGCAGTGTAATATTCTAACTTGTATGTCGAGTATATTGCAACATCGGCATCAGTCTATCGAAACTGCTTACGATATGATGCTGAACCTCAGAAAAATATTTGCGGATCAGAATCATGCAGGAAGGCTAGTCGTGATGAAAAAATTGGTAAGCATTTGTAGACCCTGATTAGCGATCAAGTTCTGAAGATGATAGCTCTTCTGAATGAACTAGAGATCCATGGAGCTGAAATCGATGGAGAAACCCAGATCAATATTCTTCTTAATTTACTACAATCTAAGAGTTTTAAGTAGTTTCACCTGAACTATTCTAAGAACAAAATGCATTTAATTTTGGCAAAATTTCTTAAGGAACTTCATGCAGTTGAAGCTCTTGTGGGTGTGAAGAAACCATCTGTATTAATGGTGGAAAAGGATTATACTTCTAAGTCGAAAGGCAAGAAGAAGCAGAACAAGTCTTAGAAGAAGGATGTAGAGCCAGTTAGAACGCCTCAAGGTGGAGTGAAAAAGCCTAAGGGCAAGTGTTTTCACTGGAAACAGCAAGAACACTAGAAGAAAGAATGTCTATTCTATCTCAATAAAGTGAATAATCAAGATAGAACTTTTCGTTAGCCGTTGAATCATGTTTAGTGGTGTTATTTACCAGTACCTGGTGTGTAGATATGGAAGCCACTAATCATGTTTGTAAATTGTTGCATGGGTTCTAGGAAAATAGAAGACTCAGTGATGGAGAGATTTATCTACATATGGGAAATGCTACGAGAGTGGCAGCAGTTGTAGTGGAAAATGTCATTTTAATTTTGAGTAGTAATAGAAGTTTAATTTTGAGAGATTGTCTTTATATTCCCACTATTAGAAGAAATTTGGTTTCAGGTTCTAAGTTGATCAAGGATGGATATTTGGTGGATGATCTCTACATTATTAATCCTATATTTTCTACGGTGCAACTACATGATTGAATAACACTAATAATATGTCATGTAAGAGAAAGGAGCCTTCTAAATTTTAACCAAACGTATCCTTGGCACTTGCGCATTGGTCATATTAATCTGAATAGGATTTTCAGACTGGTTAGGGATGAACTTTTGGGTTCATTAGAAGTTGAGGATCTTCTAGTATGTGCATCTTGTTTGGAAGGTAAGATGACTAAGAGGCCCTTTTCAGCAGAAGGATTTAGAGCCAAAGAGCCGTTGGAATTGGTTCACTTTGATTTGTGTGGACCCATGAATGTCCAAGCTAGTGATGGTTTTGAGTATTTTGTCACCTTTATTGATGATTACTCAAGGTATGGATACATTTATTTGATGCGCTGTAAGTCCGAATGCTTTAAGAAATTCAGGGAGTATAGGGTGGAAATGAAAAAGCGTCTGGGTAAATGTCTCAAGACACTGCGATCTGATCGTGGTGGCGAATACCTCTTAGGAGAGTTTAGGGACTACTTGTCAGCTGAAGGGATTACATCCCAGTTGTCAGCGCCAGGTATGTCACAATATAATGGTGTAACAGAGAGAAGGAATAGGACTCTTATGGATATGGTCAGATCAATGATGAGTTATTCAGATTTAGCAATTTTGTTTTGGGGACGTGCACTAGAAATAGCAGCATACATCCTTAACTTGGTACCATCTAAGTCAGTACCATCTACACCCACAGAACTGTGGACTGGGCACAAACCTAGTCTGCAGCATGTTCAGATTTTGGGTAGTCCAACACATGTGTTGAATGGGAACGCAGATAAATTGGAATCAAGGACAGAAAGTTTACTTGTTTGTGGGGTACCCTAGAGAAACGAAAGGTGGTCTGTTTTATAATCCTGCGGATAAGAGGGTCATTGTTAGCATTAATGCCCGATTTTTAGAAGATGACTATATGATAGACCACAAGCCTAGAAGTAAAATTATTCTAAAGGAATTGAGAGGAGAGAGACAGGCATAAACTTCTTTACCACCAATAGTGCAGGAGGAAACACTACCACAAATGACATCTGTAGGAGCACCTATTGACACACCGGTACCTCATTGTAGTGGGAGGGTTATTGTTCCACCCAGTTGTGAGGAGAATTTTTTGACACACCGGTACCTCATCGTAGTGGGAGGGTTATTGTTCCACCCAGTTGTTAGGAGAATTTTTTGAAATGATCCTCGATGATCAACATGCCAAACCCTGTAACTACAATGAGGCACTTTCAGATAAAGATGTGGAACTTTGACAAAAGGCTATGAAATCAGAGATGGAGTCTATGTACTCTAATCAGGTCTGGGATCTTGTAGAACCATCCGAAGGGATTAAACCCATTGGAAATGTATCTATATGGTGCAACCAGATGGATTCATAGCAAAAGGTCAAGAGCACATGTTGTGCTAGCTTAAGAAGTCTATTTATGGGCTTAAGCCGGTATCTAGATCTTGGAACATCTGTTTTGATCAAGTAATCAAGTATTTTTGGTTTTGATCAAAGTCCGAATGATTCATGTATGTATAAGAAGCGCAATGTAAAAGTGGTGGTGTTCTTGGTACTATATGTAGATGATATTCTTCTAATCAGAAAAGATGTGGGAATGTTGTCTTCGGTAAAGGTGTGACTATCTAGCTAGTTTGATATGAAGGACTTGGGAAAGGCCGGTCACATCCTTGAGATTAAGCTTATGTAATATCGCAAGTATAGGATGTTGGGCTTATCATAAGCTACTTATATCAATGAGATCCTTGCTCGTTTTAGCATGTAGGATTCCAAGAAAGGGTTCCACCCTTTTTAGACATGAAATCAACCTATCCAAGGATCAGTGTCGTAAGACACCTGAGGAGAAGGAGAAGATGAAGGCAGTTCCTTATGCCTTGGCAGTAGAAAGCCTCATCTATGCTATGCTGTGTACTAGACCTGATATTTGCTTTGCCATTGGCATGGTTAGTAGATTTCAGTCTAATCCAGGGCAAGAGCGTTGGACTGTAGTGAAATATATTTTCAAGTATCTGAAAAGACCTAGAGATTATATGTTGGTTTACCAGTCAGATAGTCTAATACCTTATGGGTACACAGACTAAGACTTTGTGTCAGATAAGGATTCCAGAAGTATACCTCGAAATATGTATTTACCTAGGAGGTAGAGCCATAAGTTGGAGGAGTATCAAGCAATTGTGCATTGATTGATTCCACCATGGAGGCTAAGTATATGGTAGCTTCTTAAGCAGCCAAAGAGGCCGTTTGGCTTAGAAACTTCTTGATGGATTTAGAAGTGATTCCTTTGGTGCAATTAGCTATTACATCTATTGTGACAATAGTGGTGGAATTGCTAACTCTAAGGAGCCATTGACTCATAAGAAGGAAAACACGTCGAGTGTAAGTATCACTTGATTCGAGAGATCGTTCTGCGAGGTGATGTAGCAGTGTCCAAGATCGCATTGGTAAAAAAACCTAGCAGATCCTTTTACGAACAGCTTACAGGCTAAGACTTTTGATAGTCATGTAGAGAAAATGAGAGTGAGATGCGTGGCGGCATGACTTTGAATCTTCGTGGGAGTTTGTTAGATTATACTAAAAGTCATGTTTTTGTGTAATGGATTAATTTTTTACTACTATTTATTAATTAGTTTTATCAATTTTTGATGAGAATCTTTTATGGCAATGTTTGGACAATATTATTGTATGTTGTGCACGTGTGTCTTTTATTTTACAAAGTAGATGATTCGGTGTGTAAAATTCGATTTACACACAAAATATCAGATCATTAGTTATTGTAAAATATAAGATATGGTTCACAGTCTTAGATGGAACTGGACAAACCATCAGTAGGACTGTAGTACAATGTTTAGTAGGTCTGTCTTGACGACAGGGAATGGTCTAGTTCCAACTCATTGTGCTAGTACACTTTGTGTGTATTGAACAGGACTGCATTGAGGTAATTGTCTTTGTACTAATTTTATAAGACAATTGGAACCTTATGGTTATTATGAATGCTTATACTCTTAAACCAAAGATAATTATTAGAGTTATATATTTAATGCTATTGACTTTGATTCATTAAAGAGTGAGATCTTTATACAGTCAATAGTCTCGGTGAGTTAGATAGCAACATTATACATATGACAACTATTAATTATTGATGAAATCCATGTCCCAGTAGGGATTGATGCTACCCCCTTGTGTAAGCTTATAAGTTTCGAATATGTCAAACCCTGCAGTTGGATTTTGTACCCACATATCGAATAAGTTAAACAAATAGTCTCAAGGTATAAGATGTTGATTAAGTGGGAGATTGTTAGTAATTTATTTTAGTCAACAGGTATCTGTGATCTTAACGTTGCGAGATTAATAAGTATTTAATAACATGGAGCTTGAAATATAATTGAGATAAAGACGGGAGTGGAATTACAATTCTGTAGTGGGGTGAATTGTATTTTGTGTGATAAGAAATAGAATCCTAGTGGGATTATAAGATTTCTTATTTACACAAGAAGCCCGGATTTATTCCTTCTTAAGTCTCTGCCCTAGCCCTATAAATATACTGCTTCGTTTTTGTAGGGAGGTATTCCCGAACAGACACAATTAGTCACCAGACACGTGATGTACAGGGGCACGTGATAAGCCGGACAAGGCTTATCGCCGGGCAGTAGATAAACGATGCTAAAAGGCCAGTGACACGTGAAGTCACTGGTACATACAGTCTGCTCGGCTGAAAAGGACAAAAGACATGTGAAGTCATCAGTCCAGATATAGCGACATGGACTAGTTGCACGAGAGGTCATTAGTCCATGAGCACTGTTCGGCAAAGAGGTAGCCGAACAGTTGAAGAAGTTGCCCTAAAATCATGATGTGGCAAGAGTGCTCCAGAATGGTAATAATCTGTGAAGAAATGCGATCCCGAGTATATAGGATCGAAGCAAGAGACCCATCGTGAATGGGGTGTTCGGATGATTATGGGATAGAGTCCCAAAAGGACTGAGAGTCCCATAAAGGCTAAGCTATTATATAGATAAGGGAACTAGAATCCATAAGATACTAGGTTTCCTATACGAGGTAGGAATCCTAGGGCAACAGGGATGCTTGGGCGGCAAGCATCTGCGAAACTATTAATATGATGTAAACCTGGAGGTAAGAGGTACGCAATTTTTGGCATTCAGATTACTTTCCCACTGATAATTAGGGTTTGGAAACCAGTACGTGATACTAACTTTGGCATCGGAGGGCCTTTGCTACGAGAAGCAAAGGTGCGCTCACCCCTTGTCTGTTTTGCAGATTAGGGTTCCGACGAAGAACTTGGGTTCCGGTGTAGAGGCACGTTTGCAGTTGGTACGTTCAGTGCACCAATTGTTTTCATCCCCTTACAGTTTTCTAGGTCGATGACATGTTTTTGAGAGATCAGAAAAGTGGGCTGTGAGAGAGCATAATCAATCACGTAGGGTTTCCACAAACGGGTACGTGATTCAAGGTGTAAGGGAATATGGTAGAAGATCATGGCATACAGCAAGATATGCTATAACGAGTTCAACCAGCATTCGTGACACAGGAGTTGAGGAGAAACCCTAAATATTCTGCCTTATAGGGTTTTACAATTTTTTTGGTCTAATCGGTACATGTCATTACTGGGTTCTGGAAATCGTTTCCCAACAGTTTGAACAATCATCCGCGAAATCGGCAAAAATCGGGTGGTTCATAGAATCTGTGATGAAGACATTGATTTCGAATGCTACATTTGAATTTCAAAATTTTAATGGGACGAATAACTTCGGTATGTAGATGTTGAGAGAAATTTTTGGGTGCCGGGTGGGTGTATTCCACGTGGTGCCCGCTCGGCACTCTAGAGCCATCCAATGCATTTTTGAATATCTCAGATTAAAACATTCTCTCTCCTCTCATCTCTCCTCATTCTCTCTCCTTTTTCTCTCTCTAAATCCGAGCCGTCCAAAAGTGCATCGGACAGTTCGGAAGTGCCAAGACGGCACCACGTGATAACCACCCGGCACAAAAAAAATTCTCGTAGAAGTGTGAGTTTATCCATGTTTTGATCCAACCGGACTTGGATAGTACTTTGGAGTAAAAATCGGAGGGCATGCATGTTGGATAGGTTGGCAGGCTATTGGCTCAAAATGTTTGTGGTTCGCAAAAGATGAGAAGTATTTTGTTATGCGCGTAACAAAAGCAAAAGATTCGTGCAAGTAGCTCGACAGTCAATGTTGGTCGTAGAGAACCACCTTTGCTTATAATAGCTCTTTTGCTTCCTATATGTACGGAGATAGTTCTTTGAACGAGCATTTAGTAACTACAGCAAATACTTGCTGATCTTGAGAATTTGGTTGTCGAAATCCTTGATGAGGATAAAATTGAGGTTCAGATTTGGTTCGTTTGGTATCCAAATCGAACTCGAATGAGTCTTCACCGGATCAAACCTCAAATAGTTCACAAACGGCTTAGTTCATTTTCTGCCCTACCTCACCCATGAGGTGAACGACAATCCTTCATTTAATTGGTGCTCTTGGACACCGCCATGTGCCACACATTTTTATACGCTGTCTATTTCTAATGTCTTGTTTGAGAGCGTCCTCATTGGACTAACCAAAACTCAAAAGTTGCTAAGGTAACCAATGTTTGTTCAAAAAAGTGTTGACATTGAGTATCTCCAATATAATATTGGCTTCAAATTTAAGGATGTCAAATATTTGTTAAGACTTATGTGACAATTTGACATGTTATTTGATATCTTAAGAATATTCACTCCAACCATTATGTCAATTTTTTTTCCTTTTGAAGAAGTTTTGGAGAGTAAAGCAATGGAAAATAAATTTTGGCATTAATGTCAAATTTGACAAGTGAGATTGGATGTCATGCCACATAAGCAATTGACATTTTGGTTGGACTTGGTTCACTTGTCGATTCTTTCATTCGGCATGCCATGTCATATGACTCAAATTTGACATTCTTGGTTGGAAATGCTTTAGTGATCTCTTAGCAACTAATCAAATTTTGGCACTTGAACAATCAAAACTAGCAATATTTTTCCAATAATCAAATTTGGTGACTCCACATCTTTTCAATCAAGTACACACATCATTACACTTCTCTCTCCTCCATTCTCTCTCTCTCACTCAACAATGTTTTCAAAAAAAATTTATAAAAAAAACTGTTCTTCTAATAAAATAATTTATTCAAAATTAGTTTCTACACAAACCATATTTTTTCAAAATCTATTTTTTTTAAATTGCATTTACATGGTTAACATTTCTTTAAAATTATTTTTCAAAACCTGTTTTTTCTCAAAAATTGCTTTAAAACTTTTTTTTTTTGAAAAAAAGACTTTGCAAATCTGTTTTTATTTAAACTATTTTTATGTCAAAAAATCAGTTTTTCTTGAAAACGAAAACTTTTGCAAAAAAAAATTTTTGAAAATTTATTTCCTATTTCATATAATTTTTTTATTAGTTTGAAAGCTATTTTAAAATAATTATTTTCTATGTACAATCTTTTATTTTTTGTAGTTTGAAAAGATGATGTGCTAAATTTTGATTATATCTTTGTGGACCTCTGCATTGCTAATCTTAGAAATTCCTTAATTGAATAACCAAAAAATGATATGACAACTTTTAATTATTCAATTTTGATTAGGTCATTGTGATGTCCCGAGCATCTCCGACCCACTCTTTAATATTTGAGAAAATTTCTTTTCTGCTCCTAAACTTGGAGCTAAATGTATCATAAGTACAAATACTTCGCTTTATTTCAAGTAAGCACCTGTCATTTTGGCTAGTACTGCTGTGGTGTAAACTGTTAAACTAAAAAAATACCGAAAAACGTTCATTCATTGAAAAATACACAACACATATTCGTAAGACACTCACATTGGCTCCCATGCGTGTACCGGACCAGGGTAATGCCTACCCGAATCCTACCCAAACTTGACCCTCCGAAAAATTTAACAGCTGCCTTGGTCAGTGTGGGACGGCGTAAATTAATTGCCACTCTAGAAACACTTATAAAAAGTGACCTAAATATATTTGATAGTCTTTCATTTATCCACAAAATTCCGTAAATCACACCGCCCAATATTTTGGTCAAGAATGATACAACAAATACATAAAACACTTATACACATTCACTCACAATATGGGTGGGTCTCACACACTCTTGATAATGCGTGTATTTCGGTCGTACATAATAAGTTTTTGTTTCCCCTCCAACTGGAAAGCTGACTCCTTTGCTCCCGCATCAATCTGCTTGCCAACGACTAGAATCGATAGATCAGATGGCCCTGTAAGTGGTTGTGGCACTGGTTCTTTTTGCACTGATATATTCCTTATGGAAACATTGATCGATCTGCTTGTTATGCTTATGGTTTTGATCAAAATTTCTCTTCATTTTCACAGCTCATCCTAATTTTTCTTGGCCAGGAACCAAGATGAAGAAACAAGGGGGAAAGACTCCATGGGGAAGGAAATAGCAGCTGGAAACAGTAGACGAATCACTAGGCCCCCCCCACTCAGTTTCTTAGCGATTCTCGACGAATACGGTATACCACCCCTCGACACTTCTTGTCCTAACCAGCTCTGTCGGCAGCTTTACGACGGTGTTTTCTTGAAGCCCGACAAACTGGTAAGTTCTTTAACATTGGAGTATTGGGACTTCTACTACTACTAGTAAAACAACTATGCTACGGAAATATCCAAAGCTTTGATTTCCCTTGTGGTTGGTTGCACTTGATCTTGTGGTGTCATTTGCCTTGTCTAAGGGTTTGAGCTATGGTACCCTACTCTCTCACCCAAAAAAACTACGCTACGGAAACCAACGGCCGCCACCGACCAGGTAGGGACGGAACCAGGATTTTTTAAACACGGAGGCCGAACTATAAATAACAAATTTTGAAATTTCAAGGTTTGAAAATTTGATAGTTTATTTGGTTTGGATTTTGATGGAGAATTTTTTGCGTAATGAGTGAAGAGAGATAAAAAGAGAAACAAGACTAACAATTGAAGAGAAAACTGATTGAAGACCGTGCAGAGAGAGAGAGGTTGAATTTTGGGACACAAAACGAACAGATTGTTCACGCGAACAGATTGTTTGTGAATCTCAAACATTCAAAACACAATCCAACTGCCAGAACGGTAGTCTGCAACCCGACATACAAACGGCCACGCAGGGCCTATGCTGGGTCTCATACAAAAGATTCAAGCCATTCAATAACATTTAAAAAAAAACCAAGTTGGCCTCATTAAAAAATCAGTTCAATCCCATAGATGTAGGTATTCGGTTCAATCTTCCATTTTTTCACGAATCCGAAATCTGAATTAAAAATAGAAGATTAGATCGAGCACCTACACATATCGGATTGAGCTGATTATTCACGTGCCCACTCAATTTTTTTTTATAAAAATAATTGAATGGCTTGGATCATCAGTGCGGGGCCTATAATGCACCCCGTGTGGCTGTGTATACGCCTTGTTGGTGGCTCCTGTCGATTTCCTTCAACCTTTTGAATGAGTTTTGCCGTTTCGCTATGTGATTCAATAAAGCCTCGTCTATGTACCATGCACACAATAAGATATCGGCACGCACGACACGTACGTTGAAGGAAAATTCCTATATATATATATATATATATATATATATATATATATGAGTGGTTCTAGAGAGCCTTAAAAAAAACCTCTAAAAAAACCCCCCCAAGTTCCTGATCAAATTTTGATGATTCGAGCCACTCAATGTAAACAGAACGTGATTTTAAGGGTACTCGCGAGAAATCAGCAAAAAAATTGACCGGGAATGGCTTCATCCGAATAGTTTTTTATTGAACTTTACTGAACGATTCAATAAAAAACTGCTCAAATCAAGCTCATCCCGGTTATTTTTTTTTCCATTTTCTCACGGGCACCTTTAAAATCACATTCTGAACACATTGAATGGCTCAGATCATCAAAAATTGATCAGAAACTATCAGATTAAGATTTGAAGAGTTTTTTTAGAGATTTTTTTAAAGGTCCCCGGAACTGCCCTCTGTGTGTGTGTTGTATATACACACACACAATCCCGTTCCGATGAGGGATTCCACACTTTCTTACAGTGCGGGACTCCCTCTTCGGAATTGAATTTCGATGATCTGAGCCGCTCAATATGTGCAGAACATGATTTTAAGGGTACCCGCAAGAAATCAGCAAAAAAAATAACCGGAAAGGGCTTTATTTGAGCAGTTTTTTTGAATTGTTCAATGAAAACTGCTCGGATGAAGCCCTTCCCGATCATTTTTTTTGCTGATTTCTCTAAGGAACCCTTAAAATCACGTTCTGATCACTTTGAGCGGCTCGGATAATTGAAATTCAATCGGGAAGGGGAGTCCTGCATTTTAATAAAATGCGAGATCCCTCACCGGAACCTGACTGTATATATGTATATATACACACAACACACACTCAGGATCCTATGAGGGATCCCGTACGATCTTACCGTAAGGGACTCCCCTTTCCCGATCTAAATGGGACGATTCGAGCTGCTCAATATGTTCAGAACATGATTGTAAGGGTACCCGTTAGAAATCGCCCAAAAAAATGACCGAAAAGAGCTTGATCCAAACAATTTTGCATAAAATGCATTTATAGTGTTTTTATGAAAAACTGCTTGGATCAAGCCCGGCCTTTCCGGTCATTTTTTTGGGCGATTTTTCGCGGCTACCATTAAAATCGCGTTCTGAACACATTGAGTAACTTGGATCGTCGCAATTCGATCGGGAAAGGGGAGTCCTTTACGGTAAGGCCGTAAGGAAACCCTCATAGAATCCTGACTGTATATATACATACATATATATATATATAGTCTCCTTCTCCTAAGGACCACCTTAACTTAATAAAATAAGGACCTCCCTTTCCCGATAGAATTTCGATAATCCGAGCCGCTCAATGTGTTCAGAGCGTGATTTTAAGGGTACTCGCGAGAAATCAGAAAAAAAAAAGACCGGGAAGGACTTCATCCGAGCAGTTTTTGTTTATTTTTTATCGAACGGTTCAAATGAAAACTGCTCAAATCAAGCCCTTTCCGGTCATTTTTTTGCCGATTCCTCGCGGATACTCTTAAAATCATGTTTTGAACACATTGAGCGACTTGGATCATCGAAATCCGAACGGGAAATAGGAGAAATGGAAAGGTCCTTATTTTAGTTAAAATAAGGACCTCCTTATTTGAAAATGATATTTTATATATATATATATATATATATATATATATATATATATATACAGTCCTGATCAGGTCCAAACCGTCGGACCTTCCCTTTTCCTATTGAATTTCAATAATCCGAGCCGCTAAATGTGATCAAAATGTGATTTTAAGGGTACCCAAGAGAAATCAGCAAAAAAAAATGACCGGGAAGGACTTCATTCGAACAGTTTTTATTGAAGGATTCAGTAAAAAACTGTACAAATCAAGCACTTTCCGGTCATATTTTTTGCTGATTTTCCATGGGTACCTTTAAAATCATATTCTGCATATATTGAACAGTTCGAATTATCAAAATTTGATGAAAAAATGAGAGGTGTGGACCGTAAGAGACGTGGACTTGAACATTTTTGTGTGTGTGTGTGTATATATGTATATATTTTTATCAAAAACTGATCCTATCGAGTCCTTCCCTGTCATTTTTTTGGCCGATTTCTTGCGGATACCCTTAAAATTATATAAAATATTGAGCGGCTCAGATCCTCGAAATTCGATCGGAAAATGGGACGTCCTTAACAAGTTAAGGGTGCCCTTATAAGAAGTTGTGTGTTTGCGCGCGCGCACGTATATAAGGGCCGGTTCCGGGGACACCTGAAAAAACTTCTAAAAAAATACCCCAAAGTTTCCGATCGAATTTCGATAATCCGAGCCACTCAATGTAATCAGAATGTGATTTTAAATGTTTCTTTAAAAGTATTTTTAGGTGTCCCCGGAACCGCTCCAATATATATAATAATAAAAACATTCAAATAAGATAAACGTTTAATAATATTATAACCAGATAGCCCTAAATCTGATCAGAGAGAGAAAGAAAGAGAGAACACATTCAAACAAAGAGAGTGTCCCTAAAGTGTACACTTTGATCCATTTTAAAAGTCCTTATAATTGCATTTTTAACCCAAAGTGTCCCTTAATGTCCTTAAAGTGTCCGTGAAGTGTCCGACCCCAAATATTGGGGAAAAAAACAAGACGCTCTGGAAGAAGTGTCGGACACGTGTCCGGAGAGCGTCGGTGTCTGAGGAGTTAAGTTTTGTTCACCCTCCACTTAAGAGGGTGTACATTACTCTCCTTCCTATTGGTTGAAATGATGTGGGTTACACCACAAAGTGATGTCATGCTTATCAATAAGTGTGTTGCATAGTAAGCATGACATCACTTTGTGGTGGGGTCCACACCATTTCAACCAATGAGAGAGATGGTAATGTTCACCCTCTTTCAGCATGACAAATTACACTCGTGTCTGAGAGGTGTCCGACCCTGGTACGTAAGCTCCGACAAAGTGTCCGTGCTAGATAGAGCCTCGTGCATGAAGCTACTTCTTCTTTTTACACATGGATTTTGTTCATATTCAATTCTTATCTTCTTGTTGCAGAAGTTCTATGTTGATGAGGAGTCAAACAAGAATTGCTTCGTGTTATTTGCCAGAGAACTCATAATCACTCATTGGGAAAATACTCAATATTGGCAATGGGTGAAAGATAAGGAAACAAGGTAAGAAAAGCATCGTCTAGCAACTTTATCTTAACCATTAATTAGTGCAAGCCCTATTTAACACTTATAATCAGTACTCAAACCAATGACATTAAAAGCAGTGGGGCCAAATTTTGAGTGATTTACTTAATACTAGCGCAACTTCGTAATCTATTTTTGCTGTGTGAGGCGAAATTCATCTACCTTAGGTTAATGAGAAGACGAATTCCCCTGAGCGTGTAGAAATAGAAGAGTGAACCGGTGATCAGGATGGCATGTTGCAGCTTTTCACTCAAAGAATCACTCGGCCTAAGGTACTTACCAGAGGACACTAAGAGAATCTAGTCAGTGAGTAATGGATGAGAAGGTACTTGAGGAGCGTCGTGGTTAGAAGTGTAGGCGTATTAGTTTAATGGGACCATATCCCCTTCTTTTCTCTCCTCCTTCAAGAATACAAAAGTGATTACGAGCATGCTAATGGTCATGTATTCTCTCTGTTTCGCGTAGGACATCACAAGCTCTAGAGAGAGAGCGCTACGTATGCATGATGTCCTATTTGTAAACTCCTTGCATATCCGTTTGAGTGAGGTGGTTACCGTATAAAGGTCATGACATAACACCACCTAATGCTAGAAGGGATCAAGTCGGCACCAATAGTGGCAAAATTGATGAGCTTTTGATTGTATATCTAACCTCAATGGACACAGAGATCGATGAACCCCTCTCCACCTGACGCATGAGGTCAAGGTAAGGTTTTTTCGACCTTGCTGTACTTTGAGCTGGATGTAATGGACTCCAAGTGGTCTAGGTTAAATTTGACCTCCTATAGTTGCGAATCTGCGATGGTCATCGCAACTAACTTCATTCTTGTTGGTCCAACTACATGAAAGCACTCAGTCTAGGACAAAGCCAATTTTGGTGGCCAAACAGCAGCCAAGGGCATGAGATGCATTTGGTTGTGACTTTAATCTCAAAAACCGGGTAAGAGCTAGATAGGAGACAAAGAACACATCGTTTTGGGAAAAATACTGGAGGATTGGAAGTTAATGACTCCCAATTTGAAGGCTATTTGTCTTCATTACTGGCATTCGTTAACTTTAATGGCTAAGGTTGGCGATAAATTGATTAGACTTGAGTATGAAAGTTGACGATTGAAGATATATATACTCACTGCTGGGGTGTTGCTGTAAGGGATTGAGTTTCGGGCAGTTAGATGATTCCGTAGGGTAAAGTAAACTTGCTTATATTTGGTTTTTATTGCCATCAAACGTAGTAAATAATTTTGTTCAGCAAAAAAATTGATAGTTTTAGCATTGTATATTCTCCATGTGAAAGACTAATTAAAGTGTGAAAGATTTATAGGGAGTATTTTTAGCACCCTCCATAACTAAAAAATTAACGAATAAAAGGTGGTGAGTCTTTAGAATACTTCTGGCTGCATGCGTTGTGGAAAACCCCTGCCAAACTGTAATGTTCTTGGCGAGCCATTGGGATGAAATCATTAGCGCTTCATTCAACAGCTTTTTATCTCCCTCGTGCCAAATATCGATAGAAATAATATAGTGGCTTTTTCCTATTGGTGTGTTCCCTCTCTTGACGAAAAAGGCAAGGGCAACGCTTTAAGCTTGAGCAGTGACGCAAGAGCATGTTAGGATCGAATTGCAATCTAAATTTGACCTAAACATGAGTTTTGTGATCTGAATTCTGATATGACTGTGACTTAGGGATTAAGCCACAAGTGGTTCTAATTTTGCCCCAATGAAGAGGGCTTCAATGTTTTCAACTATCGTTACATAATGACTAGTGTGAATGACTAGGGTGAATACTTGCCCGTTGGGGTGCATGCCTACACATGATGGATGTCTTTGCAAACTTTTGACACCTATTGCGTAACTATTCGAAAGTGCTCATTGGGCGCACTTTATTTTTGGAGTCACCACTTGATTTTAGGAACAAAAACCAAATATAGAGATTCCATATTTGGGAGCCAAGGATGCGAAAAGGGAAAGATTTTAGGCACCCCGCTTGTTGTTTGAGATTAGGCGTTTCAAAAGCTTCTTTGGTTTTGCAAATAATTAATTTTGAGCCATTTGGCAGTGTGAGATATAGACACAAGACATAACAGTTCAAGGGGAGTCGGGGAAGGGAGCATGCATGTAATAGAGTAAAACAGACCGTTTCTCTAGTGACAAGATCTCGCATCCTGCATATATATCTCGCGGCCTTGGAAATTCCAAGTTGGAATCAACTAGCAGCCACGTCAACTACTACTTAAACAATATGGAGGCCAGCACTACTAGTAGAGGCCACTGTTCCTCTTTACCCAAGAAGAACGTAAAAAGAGTAAACTAGGGGTTGGAAAATCAACGAAAAATAAAAGGTTCAAATCTACTTCATTTCCAGATATTTATAGTTTAACATGCATTCTCATGACTTGTTTGTAGCGGGGAAGACATTGAAGTGGCTAGGCTATTGAACGTATGCTGGTTAGAGGTCAAAGGCACTATCGAAACAATTAATCTCTCACCGGGAACTTTGTACGAAATCGTATTTATCCTGAAGAAACTTGACAAGGACTCAAACTTCAAATTGGCTCTTACAATCAGACCTCAGCACTTGAAAGCTTCGACGCGCTCCGAAAGTTTGGAAGAAAAGCCTCTGCAAAATTGGTTTCCCGTCTTGGCAGGTGAGTTCATGTTTTCGACGCAGTACATTGGAAACATGGAATTCAAACTGGAGAATACTGGTGGGGACTGGAAGCGTGGACTTGTCGTGAAATGTGCTATCGTTCGACCTAAGAAGTAACAACACATGAAATTTCGGATATTATCGGGATTTTATATATGCTTTGATAGAAAACAACGATGTCAAATTAAAGTCTGATTTGGTTGGTTTATCTGAAAGTTGAAACTATTTTTTAATTCTCTGGTGGAGTCTTTTTGTGGATTTTAGATTACATTAAATTGTGGTACCAAGTCAAACTACATCAACATCTTAATTCTATTTGCTTTTGAATAGACCTTTCGTTTCGAAACATGAATGTTACTAGTAGAAATTAAGAAGAATGTCAGGCCTGAAGATAAACAAAATCAATCAGTTTGCAGGATTTGATCTTTCTATTGATCAGATAAATAGTGAGGGATTAACAATGTCACACCTTTCATCCTATTTTCTATATATATATTCCACTTTTTGTGGTACATTAAATCCGCAAAAATTTCATTCGACCATAAAAGTTTCAATAACAACATACCAAACATGTGATCCGCTAAAATATATAGTCTCATCCAATGATTATTAATGTATACAATCGAACATGCATCCCCTGAATTTTGAAATTTGTTTACCTTAGCACAGCCTCAGCTTTTGCACGACTACGAGGTATATCTGGTATATTTTGGAAGTGATCAGTGAAGCCAAAATGTGCCATGAGAAGCCAAAGATGAGTGAGGTACTCTCCTCCTCGTCTCAATTGTTGAGCAGAAATCGTCCTCTACACTGGCTAGCAGCATGGCCCAAAATTTCCATCCAAACGTGTACGATTGTTGCCCATTTATTTCCTTCATTCTTGTCCTCTCCGATTTGCAATGCGAGCTTACACCCATGAAATATCACAAAATTACTCATGTCCCCTCCTCCAACAAGCACGTTCCCATTCTGCGCCATGTCCATCAACACCTTCGAACAAGGATGGAACCAAGGGTCTAGTGGTGGTGGCCTCCACGATAAGAATTTTAGAAAATGCAATTATTATATGTGAAAAAATAATTTTATCCCCAACTTATATAGTCTCGCCACTGCAAGATTTTTTTCCTTATTTTTTATTATATACTAACCATAAATCTTCTAATTTTTTTTCAAGAAAGGAGACCCAAAAAACTAGGGGTAAGCATGGTTCGGTCTTATAGTAAACCAAAAACCAAACCAATGGCTACAGATTATGAATTTGAAAAACCAAACCTACCCACAAAAGGCATAGAACCAAACCATATAAATACAGTTCGGGTTTGGTTTAAACCACGTTCTGCTTTGAACTAAATTATCATCTTCAAAAATATTTAAAGTACTTAAAATTACAAAGATAAATTAAAAGAAAGCTTATGTTAAAACCAATTCCATTCAAATTATCAAAACACACTAACTTCAACCAACTAATTAGAGTAGAATACCAATAATTGCCTCAAGTCTTAAACTAAGAAAATGAAATACTGGTAAGTCACTAAATGATCAAACTAAGCATACCAACTATTAAACATCTTAAGATGGTTTCACCAAATAAAATGCCAAAGATAATTCCTAAAAGCTATTGAATTGAAATAAGGCAGCACAATGGCAGTGGTAGTAATTAAATTATATATAAATATATTATACAGTTCGGATCGGTTTGGAACCATGACTGTAAATCCACAAACCAAACCATATAATGTGGTTTCTAATTTTTTTTAAACCATGATCAAACCACACTACTAGATTCGTGGTTTGACGGATTTTGTGCTCACCCTTTCAAAAAAACTATTCTAAAACTAAATTCAATGGGCCAAAGTGAAATAATATAAATGATGATGTGTAATTAAGAAAAATAAAAAAAAAACTCCACACTCTAACCCTAAACAACTTAACCTAAAAAATTAAGGGAATTTAATTATAATGTTACTCTCCAAATTTATAATGTCACTCTCAAAAAAGGAGTATGGTTATCAATTTGGAAAATCCATATAGGGATTTTGGGAGCGACATTGTAAATTTGGGAAATGGCATTATCGATGCCTAAAATTAAAGTTAGTCTTTTTTCACACTCCATGTGCAAAAACATCATTTACTATAGTTTTTGTTATGTTATTTTAATTTTTTGGAGCCGATAACTATTAATATTGTAATGCAACTTTTTATTTTTTAGTATACATTTTGCCAATGCTAAAGTAAAATCCTGGTTCCGTCCCTAGTGTCATCTATCTACATCTTGGAGTACCACTCCTGCAGGTTTCACAAAAATGGTGAACGAGATAATGCAATCTGAATATTCTAGAGTGGACAAAGGATGGTGAAAGCTAACTGATTTTTTTTTTTTTGTTTTTTTTTTTGAACGCAAAGCTAACTGATTGAGATGACATTAGTTTTCTAATTATTCGAACTAGTGTGCAAGTAGAGTGAAATGCAATTGGTGCCTCTCTTATACTCCCATGCTCATGGGTTCGATTCTTGTAAGCACCCATCCCCCTCTCCAACTCCCCTAAGATAGAGTAGATTAGGATTAACGAATGTAAATATATGGTGATCAAAACACACCCTCAGCAAGGCAGCAGAAACTAATGCGAAAGAGAGGTTTTTTTCTTTATCCTCATCTGCTTCCTGGGACAACGAGAAACTTCAAACTGGAACTACTTCAGCGGTAAATTGAAGAATTATCAGGCTAAAAATAGCCTAAAATACATCTAATAAAAAGCCACCAATTAATTGCGTCACGCAAAACTGTGGTAACTGATGCCATTTCAGAATGCATTTGCCTTCAGCACATACATAATACCGCGACAAAATTTAACCTTGTTTAACTAATTCAATCACCTCAAGACCTACCCTGCCAGCGTGATTTGGACACGAAAAAACCTGCTACTCTGATGAATAAACCCGCTAGCATAATTCAACTTTAAGGCCAAAAAATAAATTCAACTTCTATAGTACTCGGGGCATCACGTCTGCATTGTGTCCTCGCCTATTTGAAGAACCGCTCCTAATTATAACTGCCACAATTCCAGTTCATACTATAGCTCTTTCATGTTCCTTTTATTTTATTTTATTTTTGATCGGCAAAATAGCTCTTTCATGCTGCATTTCCCGAAATGGGAATGCGTCATTTCCTCCCTCTTTCCTTGATGAACCTCTTACGCCTGGATCCTCGACTCACCTGACTTCTTCAAGCTAGTCAATATACCATCAATCAACTTGTCCTTGTTATTATCCCCAGCCGGATCCGTAACAAAAGAATAGCTCTTAACACTTCTTGGTTTCCGTCCGCAGTTTGCCACCGGATTTTCACCTTTGCTGCCAGCTCCAGAGGAATCAGAAGAGTCGAGCACATTTTGCGAACAATCCACAATGCCGTCCACACTATCCCTCCCCTCCTTTCTATTGGCCTCCTCCTCCGAACTATACCACGAGTCAAGAATCCGTAACAATGAGCTATCTTCATCATCTTTCTTAGGCTTCGTTTCTGATTGTATCAATGAGGTGTCTTCGTCCGAATCTGACAGGTAGTCGTCGGACAATGTTTCATAATCATGTTTTGGCCCACTACTTTTTGAGCCCAAGTCTTTTACATTTCGTGTGGGTCCCATTTTGGCAACAGGCCCAAGTTCTGCCCACGGAGACTCACTTGATGCATCAGATATTTCCCCATCTGAATTTGATATTGGACCACTAACATGATTTGCCAAAGCACTTTGAACTGGAGTTTCTAGCCGAGAGCTCTTTGCAACATTACAAGGCAAGACATAAGAAGATTCTATCTTCACCCCGGGCATTATTTGTATCAGAGTGGCCAGTTTTTGGTACCCAAGCTTTTGTATATCCAGAGGATAGCCATATCGGTCAAGAAACTGTTTCCTAAAGGAACCCATGTTAAACCCTTCAGGGTTTTCCACCACAAGTTCATCCACAAGTTTATGACAGTCCGCTAATATATCATTTCTGGATTTGCAATGGGGTTTCTTGTTAAAAAACGGTGGAGAAACTTCCACTTGAGGAGGATTTTGGTGCCTTACCTCTCTCTCATGCTCCGGAATTCTTTGTTGAGGAGATTGCGATGTCCTCAAAAAGATGGACCGCAACCCATTGGAATTGCGGGGATTGGTTGAAGTCGAACTGTTTCCGCAAGGTCGATTGAGTTTGAAAGGATAAGTTTGGGAGGGGCATTCTTCCACCCATCTCTTTTCCGAGATCAACAAGTCAACTAGGTGAAGAAGATCACATTGAGTAAGAGATCTGAGAGACGAAGGGCCATGCTTTTGCAGATTCTGAGCCATCTGTTCCCTGTTACAAAAGAGCGAACAAAACAGTTCCCTTGTCATTCCAAATGAACCTTCGGAATTCAAAGGAATAGGGTTACAAATTCTAAATGAAACAAGTTCATCATAGCACAAGCATTTGGAGCCATTTCTAACATCTTCATTAAACTGACAAAATGAAAGAACAATTATGAATTTTTGATGATAACATGAAAGAAAAATGAAAAGCCTTTCACAATGGCAATATCTCTCTTTCGTCATAGTAAATAGACAAGGAAACCAACCCTCACTCCGTTTTTCACCATATACATCATCTCACAAGATTGACGTGAGAGTAAAATTCAGTTTGCTGGAACTGCTGGCTGGAAGTCTTACTCCCTCTGCTAGTGCCAAGTACCCTTTCTTTTAGTTATTCAAAGCTAAGTAACCATTAAGATGTAGGAAATCAAGCAAATGAAGTGAAACACAAGCAAACAAAGTCTATTTTGCAACATTATGAAAATAATGAATTTCTTTTGAGAAGATCAAATAATGAATTAAGAAGCAGAATAACAGCATGACACAGCAATAAGGATAGAATAATTTTCTCCCAACTAAATCCTAATACGGACACTACAGAAAATAAACAAACACACATGAAATTAAAAACATTTCTTCCTTTATTGAGTCACATAAACATCTAAAATTTTCTTTAAGATTGGGTAATTTGAATACTAGGAAAGAAAATTCACATTCTATACCAAAAAAGTCAAATCAGAAGTCCCATTATATAATTTGGGAAGCTTATTAGTACACAAATTGGAAGTTTGATTCTAATTACACAAAAGTTAAACAGTTGGAGCCGATCAATAACAACTACTGAAGGAGCTCAACCAGATCCCAAATTAGTACAACAAGGCTCACCAGCACCCAATGTCCACCTATAAAAGAACGCCATATTCTTTAACCGAAGGAAGAAGTCTCAACACCATCAAAAGTTCTGTTGTTGCGCCCTCTCCAAACAATCCACACACTAAGCAATAAAGTCCATAGCTCTCTTGTCATGGAGAAATGCACGAGGAGGTGACCCACCCTGGCCGTTGTCCATGCAAAAAAGGCTGCGAACGTTTGTGGTTCTTAAAAATAAATATATTGATCCCGCACATTTGGATGAGAGTCCAATTCATGTTTTCCGTTGATATCTTTTACTTTTGTTTCTTTTGGGATTTATATGCCTAAGAGGTTTTATCATAGTTGGGAGCAGGTTTCTTTCTCAATGTGAGTGAGGTTTTGAGATGGATTCGCCGCCTTGATAGGAGGTTCCTGCAACTAAGCTCTAGTTTAGAGTGGTGAATCCTTTTTGAGTACGATAGCATAGTACTAATAAAAGATTCACCACACTAAACTAAATATAACTAGGTCGAAAATCTATTACGACAAGCTCTTTCTCCTTTTGTTCTAGCGAGTATCATATTAAGCGACTAAGATGCTTACCTAGCACAAAATATAAGAGATATGAAAAGCATTTTGCCCAAAATGAGCCTTGATTTCTAGGAATCACTGGTGAACAAATTCTTATTATAACCATACTATTTACTTATATTTCTAAAACAGTAATTGCCATGGACAGGAATTACAACATTTTTTCTACTACATGTTTATTAGTCTAAATTAATCCTAAATGCCCCCTCGGCTCTCCCAGACGAGGAGCTTCTATGATCCTCCAGTCCCCCACCTCCATCCCCGATCCAGCTCCCTCCCCTTCCCCCTTCATGCAACTAAGAACTAGAACACATGTATGGTCGGTAAAAAGCAAGAATCATCATATACTTTAATTGGTGTCTTCTGAAATCACTACTATTGGTTACCAATGGCCAAACCTTTCTACCTCAACCCCTTCTTCAGCGGCACTAATCAGAGAGATTCAAGATAAGTTGGGTTTAAGCTCCACAGCTTCCACCTACAGGCTATCAGTTTTCATGAACTTGAACCTCTGGTGTGCCAACAAGAAAAAAACTATAACATAAAAGGACAAAAGCTCTAGGTTCCCCTAGATGACACAAATGCCCCGGTGTGAAACCAAAACTTCCCCTCCTTATTATCAGGTCCATCACAAAATCGCAAACACCTAAGTGGGAACCCTCCTAACTATGCGACATGTTCAGGTAACGCAGATCTGTACTGATAAGTGATAACATGAACATGAATGACATCAAAATGATATATTGAGAAATGGGAAACAAGAAAATACAAGGAAAAGGCTAAGTATGGCACTATTTGCAGTAAATAAAAGAACTGAAGTACAGTGAACAATATGAAGCAGCATGTCTGTACCTGCTCTTTGATTGCAAGACAAGGACTGAACCATTGGGAGGTGTATCTATGTATGCTTCCATTTCTCTCCAGAAAGATACCTTCAAGAATACTTCACGCTTTCCAGAATCAATGGTTACCTGGTTTAAATTTTCACTAGATTGTTTAGTAGAACTTTCAGATTCTGGGCTCTTTCTCCAAAACTTACACCAACTTATTATCTGCTTAAAGAAATGGGGATCTCTGCTAGACAATTCACCCTGGGCTTCATCACCCCAAACAAGTTTGTCATCCATAACTGCTTCTTTATGAGATGAAGAAAATGAAGCAGGACCTACCGGATCAGTAGTCTGACATGTTGACTTTACACTCTTTTCATCAGTCTGAGGTTTCTCAGTGCTCTCACCAGAAGTTCTTTTCTCTTGAATGCCAGAACTTGTATTCTCAGAACCAGCATCAGCACCAGCAAACCATTTCCGCCACATCATTTTGAAAAATCCCACTTCACGTTTGGAATTATATCCTTCAGAAGAATGCAAATGGTTATCAGTTTTGTTTGCATTATTCCCCCTCTCAGTAAGTGGCGGGGTCTCTGGCACTTTCATTTGTGACTCTTCCAATTTTTTTGAAGGCTCTTTGGCATTTACCTCAGGGGTCGGTGGCAACATTTGATTCCCATCTGTGCATTTAGTACCAGAGCTATCCATGCCATTTACTTTTGGAGATGGTGCAATAAGTGGCCCTTCAGCGTTAGTTCCAAATCCTGTAGCTATTAAGCCTGGAATAGACTCATCTTGTTCTGGAACTTTTGGTGCAACACCAATCACAAGATGCTGGCCATCGTTCCCAGATTCCAGCTTCAAAATGTGTGGCATGGACGCAAGAAAACGGGAAAACTTCTTATATCCATACAAGTCTTTTTCTATGCCCAAATTACTCCTTTTTAACTCCGAACCAAGTTCAGAAATGGAAATCCCTTTGGGATTTGACTTCAAGATATGACGGATCAGCTTCACAACTGCTTTTGGAACAGGACGAAGCTTAAGATCTGAATTCAACTCAGAAACCTCCTCAGCCCGGGAACAAGCAGGTTGCTCCATAACAGCAAACGGATCCTCCAGAGGGACCCGATAATGGCCATACCAAGAACCATAGGGACCATCTGGGGGTTGGTTAAAATACTTTCCAGTAAGATTTTCCCCTTTCACCAAAGCATTCCAATGCCACATAATACTTGCAGCACTGCAGAGAACACTAGGAGCAGTTTCTGGGCTAGCAAGCAAGATATTGTAATTGTTCAATCTTAATCGGTGTAAAGTGCCAGCAAAATCCCTGTCACCAGAGATTAAGAAAAGATGCGCTGGTGGAGGGTTTTGAGAAACCCAATACATAAGATCTACAAGAAGAGATCTATCAGCGCTGTTCTTTCCACCTGGATCAATAGAAAATTGTAGGGTTAAGGAGTTTGAAGCCATGTAATACCAATGAAGAAGCTTCCAAATGAACGAACCAGTAGCTACTCATACTTGCATTACATATGAACACGTAGGTTATGTTTAGAAACATTCAAAAGCATTAGAGAGCGAGAGAGAGATGATACATTTAAGCAACACAGAATGGCAAACATAATAACAACAAAGTTTTAAAATAAAATGTGACAATAACCATTTTACATTGCATACAAGCAGGTATAACCGTATAAATAGAACTAACATTCACACAAACGAAGGTTGCATCAATCATTAGAAGCAAGAAAATCGCATTCAATAACCCACAAATTACTGAGAATCCAATGCCAAGAAAACTTAAGGATGCCTCCACAATGTTGGTTTGAAGGGTGACTCAGAGCCTACGATCAAGAATCTCCATTATCGTCTAACTTATCAGCATACCAAGAAAGCAACTTGAATGCAATTCAGCCCTGAAGCTCCTGAACATTCGAGTCTTTTACAAATTAATTCTGTATGGTAATTACCAAAATCAGAAAATGATCGGAGTGTTTTCAAAAAATAGAACAGATACAGAGATTAATGATTGAAAAAGAGATGAAGACTGTCATTCTCTGTAACCACTTCTTGAATAAATTCCCATTTTTTTAGTTTATTTAAGAGGCTTGGGTTGGAGATGCTTTAATTAGTTTCCCACGTTTAGGATTTGATTTTAGCTTTACAGTTTGGGGCTCCCTGTCAACCTGACTGATAAGTGAACCAAGCTACTCATCTTCGCTCCTTGCAAACTCATTGAACCTTGAAATCAAGCACGAAGGAAATAACACTCTGCTCGTTCAGCTTTTAATGTATAAAAAATTCAAGCTTCTTGAAATCAGTTCGTGTTTGGTTCGATTAAACCTCGCCAGAGATTGTCCCGCCTCGTAAAACAAGCAGCAGATCTTCGAAATTTCTTCGATTTCCCAAAAAAAAAAAAAAAACCCTTGAACAATCAATTGCTCGGCCCATTCGACTCGTTCATCAGCCCTATCCGCCACTGCTAACACCTAAATTTCGCATAAAAGCTCAACTGAGGCCTAGTTTCTGAAAAAACAAATTGGCTTTCTGTTTTGTTCTTGTCATTTTTTTCACATTTGTTAGTTCTTTTTCCGATATTTTCAGAAATATTTGGGCAAAAGTCATATATTTTTACGTTTCCGATTTCTCTTGTCGGGAAGAACGAATAATCCGCAAAAATTTGACAGAAAACTTACAAATGCGAAAAAATTGAATAAAGACAAAATAAACAGGCCAAGTTGTTGTTCTTTGAGAAAGTAGGCCTACAATTGGCAACCTACGTCTTATAGATGAAATACTGGGGGGAAAAAACGAACCATGGGGAATGTGGGTTAGATTGATCCCCGTAGCTGAAAGCGCCTCCTGGCTCGACCTGGACAACTGCAGCATATCACCAAACGCGGTGATCTGAACGGGTCCCTTGATCCCATTCGCCCTGACTGCAGCAGCAATGCTCTGGCCCACCTTGAACACGTTCGCTCCGGCGGGCAGCTGGCAGTTCTCGAAATCCCACCACACCGAAACCCTAACGCCCCGGCTTTCCTCCTCGTGCCGCCGGGCCGGGAACGAGGGCGGCCACGACGAGGAACTGGAGAAGCGAGAGATTGGGAGGGCGGGGGTGGTGGAGAGAGAGCGTGAGTAGAAGAGGAAGATGAGTTTTGGGGAGAGGGGTTTCATGGTGGGAGGAGGGAGGGATGAGGGTTTTAGGGTTTAGGGTTTTGGAGAGGGAATGGAAAATGGGTTTTGTCATCTCATAGGTGATATGTTCATGTGGCGCGGGTGAGGGGGGAGCGATACTAGGAGGAGCTAAAACCCTCCTTATGTGCCGTTCCGGTTCCAGGTGTAAACTGAACTGGCGGACACGATATGCGACACGGGACGACATGGTTACAGATTGGCACGATAGGACAAAGAGTTGCTTTGGTTACGGCAAACTGTGTGCACAGATAGTGCATACTGTGCGACTTTAAACCAGTCTCAGATCATACAAAGATGATCGAAAGTATACTTTTTGTTTAAAATATTTTATTTAGGGTTGCCGTAAAAAATGAGCCACATCCGATAGCGGTAAGGGCAGGACCCACACAGAATGACACGTTTAGAGTTCCGGCTGTACACTAAGCTAGCCGACATGACATGAGACGACACATTTACAAGTTAGCACGGCACGATACGATACGATACGATGTGGTATGAACCATCGTGAACACTCGTAGTTGGTTGGGTTGAGCCCCCAAATTAAGGGTGTCGTACACTAGAGGTGGCCATCGTGTCGTATTGTGTCGTGTTCGTATCGTGTCATCTTGTGTTCGTGTCAATTTTCTATCAACCCTAACCCAACCTATTAAGTTTTTCGTGTTATCGTGTTATAAATAGTCGATCCTAACCCTCTAACTTCGTGTCGTGTTATCATGTCCTTCCATAAATTATTGTGTTGTGTTGTGTTCGTGTTACGTCATCTTGTGTTCGTGTTAGAATTCTCTCAATTCTAACCGGACCTGTTAATCTTTTCGTGTTATCGTGTCATGTCAATGTGTCATATTTGTATTCTGTGTCAGAAATAGCTGACTCTAATCCGTTAACTTCGTGTCGTGTCGGAAATTTCCACCCCTACTGTACACTACTTGGTAAAGCACCCGACACGTACATGGTAAAACAAACAACACAACCACGAATTTGATTTCAATATCTTTTGTAATGTGGGTTGGAACCATGGCCAGCTCTGGGCTAAGGCCCATGAGGCACAAGCCTTAAGCCCCCAAAAATGTCCAAAAATTAGAGTTTCTACTTGATTTGGCACCTAGTATATACGTGTTTCTATTGGCCCCATTTTTAACCCATGAATATGTTTCACATAAAGTCCAATGGCCCGATAAAAATGGAACAGAGGAAAAAAATAAAAAGCGAGAAGAAAATTGGATCACAAGACCTTAAGATCGATGATCTCCGAAAAAATTATTCAATGTGGTGAGTGCATCATCAAAATGGATGCATCTTTTCCCCTTAAACAATAATTCTCATTGCAAGCAAGCCCAACGAACTGACGACGAAGGAATTACACGTTAAGTGATAGGATATTAAGGGCCTCATTTTCAAAGATCGTCTTAGGCCTCCGAAACCTTAGAGTCGGCCCTGGTTGGAACTACAAATTGAGCGATCAGAGGGCAATGCTGCGTAGCGTGATATGCATGGCAAATCGTCGCCACTCTGGTCTCGTTTCGATGACCGAAATCATTTCATTCGTAAAGCTCGTCGAGTAGAACTAGTGTACTAAAAAATCAGCTCGATCAGATATCATTAAGTGCCTCATTTGAAAATTATTATCTTAAAATATGTCACGCCCTTGATTTTCAACATAAATAATTTATCCATTTCAATAAATGATCCTCACATAATAAAGATAATACCCAAAAGAGAGTCCCCAAATGAATTCACAAACCAAATTCTCAAGTTTAAAGGCTTACAACATTGGCACTATGGCCCAAATACCGTAGTTAGTTAAAGACAGTAAATTTAGAGATTACTATCTGAAATTAAAAGAGTTCAAACAAATTTACAATCTCATCCCTTCAAGAGATCATGCAAAAGATGATAGAACCACTTCTCGGACGGCTTTCAAAAGAGATAAAATCAAGCATGCACACCATGCACTCTGCGTCAATTCCTTGAATGTACCTGAAAATAATAGATTGAGCTACACTAGCCCAATAGAGCATCCTATACTCAAACTATTTGCAATGAGAAGAAACATGCACTAAGAGTGAATGAATACAACAGAATATCATAAGAAGTAAGAGTCTTCCACCACAAAGGAGCACTATTCAACAAACAAAAAAAAAAGAATCAAAATCTTACAAGAGTATCCCCAATAACCCGCACATCAACTAGAGGTAAGAACCAACTCAAATCGTTCTAGTTAAATCACATAACATTTGTCCAACACTACGCAAATTTAGCTCCCTGTATGATACCCATTCTGTCTCAATCTATATTTATATTTGATGATCACACACCAACCGTAATATAAGGGTAACAATAAATGTGTACGATGAACGCAAAGGAGTTAATGACAATGAATATAGCTTCCTGCAGAACAATACGAACATGTCACTGAATTTTCTTTTTGAGCGTAATCAATTTGTCTCATATTTCTCAAGTATTAGCCATTTCCTTTAAAATACTATTTCGGGCATTTGGGATCCCGTACGTCCACTAAAAACCTTTCATTCAAGTCCGGGCATTTGGGTCGACCCCGTGCGTCCACTAGAAGCCTTTCATTTATGTCCGGGCATTCGGAACCCCGTGCATCCATTAGAAGCCTTTCATTAATGACCGGGCATTCAGGAACCCGTGCGTCCACTAGAGACCTTTCATTCCTGTCCGGGCATTCGGGACCCCGTGCATCTACTAGAAGCCTTTCATTTATGTCCGGGCATTCGGGACCCCGTGCATCCATTAGAAGCCTTTCATTTATGTCCGGGCATTCGGGACCCCATGCATCCATTAGGACCTTTCATTCATGTCCGGGCATTCGGGATCCCGTGCGTCCACTAGAAACTTTTCATTTATGTCCGGGCATTCAGGACCCCATGGGTCCACTTCACGCCATTTGTATCGCTTTTCATCCTATGTATTTCCAAGACTCTAATTTCAAGAATGTAGATAAGAGTGAGATATCGATGTTAAGCGGACGGTTCACATATTAACTCACACTGCCATATTGTTCCCAAATTCGTTATCTAAATTGATACCTCGTATTACATGCCATTTATAGTCAAGTTGTCACGTCGCATATTAATAAATACCTTAAAATCACATTATTTATCTAAGTCTATCACGATGTCCCTCATCATGCATCGAACCCACTAATGACTTTACAATGCACCACTCATTAAGTTCTATACTAAAATTCCGTAGAACAAGCACCAAAGGAAGTTTGAGAGATCAACAAGACGAATGAGGAGGATACAAATTACTCTATTACCATTTAGACTATTTGACAAGCCCTTATCAACCAACCATGCACCCTATGATACACTTTACGGCCTACGATACTCAATAAGAACTCCATGGTACGTTTCTCAATTCACCAATCATCCTGTCATGTTATCGCGCTTAACAAGTCTATATCGATTATTGAGAGATGCCACAACATCTACTTCAATTAACTAAAAGCGTAAATAATGTACGAGTATCATAATCATTTAATTCTAAACTTTTCTAATTTATGACAAAAGCCCAAGGAGATCGATTAATCAACGAATCCTTTGAGGCACGAACAATCAAGTTTAGAAGTGATTTAAAGGTGTTCAAAGAGTGCTAGAAGTGATCGGGGTTCAAACGAGCACGAGAAGAAACAAATGAATCAAATCTGCCTGGAACTGAAAGGGGGTATTGATACCCCTGATGGAGGTATCAATACTTGGCCAGAATCGGGTCCAGAGGAGAATGGGGTATCGATACCCCTTTTAAGGGTATCAATACCACAGAGTTTTTCTCCAAATTTTCAGTTTTTCAACAACGAAATTCCAACAACAAAGGCGAATCACGGCAAGATCAAGACACATTATCAACCCATAAACACATAGAAAGAGTAAGAAATTTATACCTCGAAGTCGGAGAGCAAACACGCAAAGAGATCAGGCCACGCGAAACTTTGACTCCAAAATCTTAAAATCGACCGGATTACACCTCCTCCAAGCAAAACCCACGAGATTCAAGCTTAATAACATGTAGAGAAGGTAAAATGGGGGTGGATTTATGTGGGTTTCGTGAGAAAGAGAGAGAGAGAGAGAGAGGAGAGCCGAGGGAGAGAGAGATCGGGAGAGGTGAGAGAGTGAGATTTGGGATTTTTAATCTCCTGCACGCATACACACCTATATATACTAGCACACACATAAATTGCACTTACATTCCTCTACTAACAATCTTTCCACATTAACCCCAAATCATAAAAACTAAACAAAATTCGTATTATCCCTAAATTTCTAACATTTATACAACTTCTAAATAACACTCGAAAATTATGGGTCATTACAAAATTATTAAGTGTAACAAAAATAGTGGATTTTATCTAGTATTTCGAATCCACTCGTTTCAAGATGATAATGTTCAGATGAAACACTTAATAATATTCAATCGAGCTGATTTTTGAAACACTTGTTCTACTCGATGAGCTCTATGAAGTGAACGCTTTCAATTATCAGAGCTGCGGCAATTTATTGTGCACTGCGCTGCACAGCGCAGGGCTGTGCAGCACCGCCCTCCAATCCAATTTACCGGAGAACAAAGCATCATACTTCTTGTAGCTTTCTACCTTTCTCGAATTGGTTACCATTGTTGGTAGCCTAGTATTATTTTAGAAAGACCACCTATTTTCTGGTCTTGATTTTTGAATTTTTCTATGATGCCCAAGTGTGGTATTGGGGCATTAATGCCCCACGAAATATAGATCTTTAAATCAAATTTTTAAGTTAATCTAAATCCTTGGATCAAAATCATCACCAAAAAGTAATATGGTTCTGCGTTTTTGTCCCCCAAAAAACGTTATTACTTACAATGAACACTGGTTATACTTATCATATCTTATGCTAACATTTACCATAAAATATTGTATACTTACCAATATTAAAGGCTACACTTCAACGTTTTTTTGCCTCTCTCTTTCTAACTAATTCGATAGGTAGTGGGTTTAAACGTTTTTTTTTTTTTTTCAGAAAAATGTACTTTTTCAAAAAAAAATTAATTATTGAAAATTTATAAATTAACACAACTTTTTGTCCTATTCACCATACTTTTTGTCATTTTTTAATCATTAAATATAATTAAATACTTAATTTGTAAATTGATATTTTTATAACAATTTCTTAAACTAAATATTTAAGCCAAAAAATTGCCTTAATTTTAAATTAATGTTTTTAAATATATTTCATTAAATTATTTTTACTTTTTTTCAAAATTTTTTTAATTATTGAGAATTTATAAATTCATACAATTTTTTGTCCTATTCACCCTACTTTTTGAACTTTTGCTAATCATTTGTGTAATAGATAAACAAATGTTGGTTGAAAATGTAAATATAATTAAATATTTAATCTGTAAACCAATATTTTTATTACAATTTTTTAAACTAAATATTTAAGCCAGAAAATTTCCTTAATTTTAAATTAATGTTGTTAATATATTTCATTAAATTATTTTAAGTAAAAAGCAATTGACAAATATTATTTTGAAAATAATTATCCATTTATTGTTTTGAATAGCTTACGAAATTTACTTACTCCCTCCGTCCCTTTTTAAGTGTCTTGTTTCGTAACTCCAACTTATTAAAAAGACATCATCATTATACCTTTCACATCAACTTTTTCCTCCACTTTCCCTACTTACTCATCATCATTACACTTTTACTCACTAACTTTTCAAAATAGAATATACTTTTAGGGACAAAATAGACAATGCACTAACTTTTATCCACTATCTTTATAAAATGGACACTTATTAAGAACAACCCAAAATTAAATACTGGACTATAAATAAGGGACGGAGGGAGTAATATTTAATTATTAATATATGCTACTAATTTTCAATTAATATTTTTAATATATTCAATTAAATTACTTTTAAGTATCAGTCAATTGACAAATATTATTTTTGGAAACAATTATTCATTTATTGTTATGATAATTTACAAATTTACTTATAATAATTGGATGAGTATTTATAATTGGATGAGTACAAACATAACAATTAATAGTATAATTGACATTAAACTATTCAATTAGTGCTAGAGTGACGATTAATTGCTATAATCGACTATAGTAGGTAGAGTCATTTAACTAAGAGCTTAATTGATCATATCCAACAAGTCATGATTTTTTTTTTTTTTTATCCTTCCAACAAGTCATGATTGAGCACTAATGTTATGATTTTTTTTTTTTTTTTGAACTTCATGTTATGGTGATGATTGATTGATCATATTCAATAAGTGATGATCAATTATAATACCCAGAGTCAATAGCCAATTGTACTAATGCTATAGTGATAATTGAGCATTAATACATTGAATATGATCAATACGAGCTCAGCTACACGCAGAGACAATTCGCAGAGAATCACGCAGAGACAAATGCGTTTGGCTCCATTTCGGGTTCCGAAAAAATCTAGAAAAATATCCATAAATTTTTGAATATTATTTTATAGAGCCCTGTAAAAAATCAACTCCAGTGGATATCGATAAGTATTACTTTTGGATTCGTATGGGCGAACTGAGCAGTTTCGCCTCTACGAATCCAAAAGTAATATTTATCGATATCCACTAGAGTTGATTTTTTACAGGGCTCCATAAAATAATATTTAAAAATTTATGGATATTTTTCCAAATTTTTTTGGGATCCGAAATGGGGCCAAACGCATTTGTCTCTGCGTGATTCTCTGCAGATTGTCTCTGCTGTTAGTATTTTTTAATACATTTGGCTAAATGAATTGGTTAATATAGGTTAATGAGCATCAGAGACGGAGAGAGGTGTGGGGCCTGTGGGCAAATGGGGGCCAAAGCCCCCACACGGTTTCAGGTTTTTTTTTTTCATAAATATTAATATTTTTTTGTTTTTTGTTGAGAACATTTAGGTATTGTATTTTGTATTGACTGTTATTTAGACATAAAAATGTGTTCGTTTTTTGTCCCAAAACCCAATTTCTCTCTCTATGCACAGCCTCTTATAAGTTTTTCCTTCAATTATTGATCTCATTTCTTTTTCTATCTCTCCCTACTTACTATCCAAAAAAACCCTCCCTCAAAATCTAAACCAAACAAACTTTCAGATTCCCAAACTTTCAAATTTCAAAATCTTGTTCATAGATCGCCTCCGTATTTACAAATCCTGATTCCATCCTAATGAGCATTATATCTTCCAAGGCTCACCAGCAACCCAAAACACTGAATTCTGTAGGGTGCCACACTATTCGAAATGAGATCATAGACTGCCGTGGCGATGTTCTGTGTTTTGAGGGTCTAGACATGACATACATATAGATTTAACAATACAGAAGTTTGAGTTGACCCCTTTCCAGATTATGAATTACTGATTACTGATTTTTTAGCGCCTATAATTTTCAATCGCTGCCATCATTCTGATCTTGTTATTGATCAAGAAAAGTTCTAAAGATGAGATATGTATGTTCTGGGATGGTCGGATTGAGGGTGATTAATATAGATTATAGAGATCATCAGGGTGGGCATGAAAAAATACACAGTGAAGAGCACAGGGACTGTAACCTGTTAACCTTTTGCCCAATCACGTAGTTTAAAAGGTTAATCTTAAGTTATACAGTAGCTAGTCGGAATCACTTATATACCAATTAAACTTTCCTTTTTATTACCGATGTGGGATCTCACAATCTCCCCACCTTAGTTGTAACATCCTCGTTACATGATTGACCTAACAACCTTTCCCCGGTGGTTATGGTGTAACACTTAGTTTTGTAAAACACAATTAATGTGCTCGTTCCAGATTTTCTAGAGGTGGCCCCCACCATGTAGATCAGATTTGTGCTCTGATACCAGCTGTAATGACCCGCCCTAGCTGACCTGTTAATCCTTCGCCTAACCACGTTGTTCAAAAGGTTAATCTCAAGTTATCCAGTAACTGGGTGGAATCACTTATATACCAATTAAACTTTCCTTTTAATCACTTATATACCAATTCAACTTTCCTTTTTATTACCAATGTAGGATCTCAAAAGGACGGTAGGAGAGAGGGGTCAAATTTTGCTGTCCACTTACTATTAAGTCATAAAAAATAAAAAGACATGTAAAAAACAAAAATAAGGTTACATTTTGCTTTTCACTTTAATTATATCACGAAATCAAAATCAAAATGCAACTCTGGTTATAGTGATTTATGATTAATACGATCCGATTCAATGAAAAAATAACTTCACATTATATTTTTTAAAGCAAATTCTTCAATTAAATCATCATTTTTTTAACTTGTCCAAATACTCATTTTCAATTGAGCTCATTGCCAATCCACATAATCTCTCCTATGACATGACAGTACTAAGGTAATTTTTATGACCTCCAACTCCTGAAAGCTTCTCTCTGCCGACCAAAACAATTGTGACTAGCATAGTCAACAAAATTTGATAAACAACACATACAATTTGAAAAACAATATTAGGGCCTTATGTCCAAGAAACTTTCTATTTTTTTTTTTTTTGATGGAAACTATAAATACTCCTAATTTTTTCCTTTGTTGGATTTATCATTAATTTTTTTAAAATTTATAGATTTTTTTGTCTTTCGGTTGCCCAAGCCCGCCAGATTGCGGGGCTTACCCCTGGCCGGCCTTGCATGGCATTAGCGCCATCCAAACAAAAAAGCTTGTGAAAACTGAAAATTACTTGAAAATGGACAAATTTTGTCTTTTTGTTCGTCTTATCTCAACTTTTCTCATTTAATTTCGTTCTTTTTTTATACTTTTTTTATTCCACTCATCTAAACAGACGATTAATTTAATTTTCTCTCTTTATTTCTACCCTATAATAGGTTTATTTCTTGTTTAGTTTAGTTGTTGGGCTTGGTTATCTCGTAGACTCTTACAATTGATGAAGTGTCCTAGGAATGTACTATATACTTCATATCTGATGTAAAAATAATCTCTTCTGTTGATTGACCAAAAAAAAAAAGGCAAAAAAAAAACAGGATGATAACAGGGGAAATATACAATACAGATCCTTTGGTTGTACGCTATGCACATCCTCTATTCGCTTTGAAATAATTATACTATTGCGGACGGAAATGCATAACATTTGTCGGAAAATTATGGATTGTTGTACGAAATTTATGAATTTAAAACTAAAGTATTACAATATTTTATTTTTTTTTTTGCAAATTGATGTAAATTTAAGGTGATTCCAGTGGTGCACACCCTACACAGTAAAATAGGGGTGTAGATTCGAGGATTTTGCCATAATAACAAGATCAACCAAACATAAGAGCTCAAAACTTATCGCTTTCCGTCGGCGTGAAGGATAAGGTTTCTTTCTGCAAGTCATACACCAACAAGAAGTTCTGCTGCTGTATATACCCAATTATGGAGATGTCACTTGAACTAATTCCCATGGCCAGACATATCACCCCCGTTCTCGAATCCGCAACCATGTAGTTTCCCCTCGGCAAATCTAAATCTGCATCTTTGAAATGGAATATCAATGAGGGCACCTGCACACTTGAGGCGCCGGATGGCATTTTGAAGCACAGATCGGGCCCGGTGGAATTGGAATTTTGTAGTACCGGAAGCTTTAGTTGAGAGATGAACTCATTTTTGACAAGAGTAAAAGCACTCTCCACCAAATATGTCATCGAAGTGCCGGAATCTATGATTACGCCCCCGGTCCCGTTAGCATTGAGAGCAAAAGTTGTTTCGTTTATGGCCAACTTGACGCTACCAACTGTGATTCCTTGAAGAGAAATATAGTAAAAGGTGGGTATCACTGGGTTTTGAATCAGAGGGGTGGTTTTGACACCATCAGTTGAGAAGTTCACATTTGCTTGGGAGCCCATCAAGAGGGTGCTAGGCTTAGTTCCATTGATAGAAGTCAAGCAGTACGAGAACTTAGGCTCGTCCAACTGGGAGACGAGCGACAGAGGCCCGCGCCCGAGGCCCACCACGCCAACGGTCTGGTTGAGCTGATTTCCCGCCACGACGCCTTCCATGGCAACCGAACCCTATGTTTGGCACCGAGACCTTGTCGAAAGTAAAGGTCTCGGCGTCCAAAGAGCCTTCGATCAAAGAACCGCTTCCGAAATAGTAGTAGAAAATCAGGCACCCGTTCTCGCAGCTTCCTTCTAGGGCTTTGCAAAGGGTGCTAGTGCACGACAGGGTTGAAGAAGAGGAGGAATTCTGCGGATTATACGGCTGCGTGGGCTGAGGAGGAAAACACTGCGGGCAAGGCTTGCACTGAATCCATATAAGGTCGCTACCGGTATCCATTACAGCAAAGTACGGTTTTGGCCGGGTCCCTATCGATAAGCTCATAAGGAACTCATTGTTTCCTGGATGAACCATGGACGTGATGTTTGGATTCTTGGATGTCACCATTTCACTGAACTTTTGGAGCCTGGAGCTCCCGCGATGTAGACGCTCAAGTTCGGTGAAACTCCTATGCGAATCGATGTTTTTAGAGTAATTTTGATACCAATTTTCATCAATTGATCGTGATGATCATCAGGAGTTTGTCTTGATGTGGTACGTACCAGTGAAATGGAAATCATGGCAACCAAAACTATGGTGAGAAAGAGGAGAGAGAAGGCGGTAATGAAGCCATGATGAGTGGTGTGAGAAATTAGATACATGTATATGGAGTATTTATGTAGGATTTAGGGAAGAAAAGGTCTAGGGAATAGGCAATAGAATCAACATGACGTTGCTTGAAAATAGTGAGGACATGGAAAAGATCTGCATTCTTTTGTATATACTAGGCTAATGCTCGTGCTTCGCACGTTTTCTGCATGCTCATCTGTTTAATTGGTACTCGACGTAGGAATGGTTATTTTTATACATTAATATTAATGGTAATGTAGTAATAAAAATACAAAATGCAAATCCATATTGAATGAGGATTCAACCATAGAACTTCCAACAATATTTAAGTAGCATAGAATCCATCCTTGCATTCCCAAATGGTCTTACTTTTCCCTTTTTTGACCATTTCTCAAAACCCTGTTCATTTGTACCACTCTTATTACAAGTTTTATGTGACTCAGCAAGACTGCTATATATTTCATTTCCAGTTCCAGCTTCTTTAGCTGCATGCACGCCTCAAGCAATTATACGAACCATGACTAAAGGTTTTCATCTCTTTCTCCATCCGATCAAATAAATACTACCACATAAAATTACATCAGATTTGAGTATTCAAAAAAGCATAAAATGGTTACCTAAAAATGCATGCTCCAAATTTGCAATAGCTTTTCTAGATTTGCAAAAGCTTTAGCTAAATTATAAATGAAAAAAGTTGACTTTAATTATTGGATTGGGCTTGTCAATGTACATTTTAACTATTTCGGAAAGAGAGTGTGTGTGTGAGGTCGTGAGACCAAAGGCATTACCACAAATCAATGACCCCAACCAAACGTCAATGTAAATGGTTGTCAAACAAGTAGTTTATTTTTGTGCCAAACCTCCATTTATCCTTATCTTCAAATTAAGACAATCCCTTAGAATTACTAAGGCCAAGACCAAGCTAAAACCAATTATTCACCTATTGGTTCATTATCTTCCATTCACAACACCAATTCTAAATAAGGAATGACACTCTCTTGGAAAATTTTGTGACACAATTCTTTTTGAGGATCATGAGAAATCTGAAACTCCAAACTAAGCTCATCACACACAAACACATATACAGTGTTTTCATCATGACACTGTCTTTCTGTTTTTTTTTGAAAACTTTGTCGCATATAAAATGAATACAGTATATACAAATAAAAAACACCAGGAAAAATAGGAAAACGGAAAGAGGAACAAAACCAGATTGCGATCATACCTGAGAATACAATTGCAAACTGAAAGTCCAACAGTTATAGATCCTGCAAAAACCAAATCGAAGCAAAAGAAAATTACACAAATCGAAACAAAAGAAGGGATAAAAGGCCTCTGTTATGACAATGGTATATAGACCAAACATGAGAAAACCCTATACAAAATGCATCCTGCCAAAAAAATTAACTTAATACAAATTAATTACTACATACCAAGGAATACATGGTGAGAGCTAACTTGAGAAGCGGCTGGCTCTTGTTTTGCCTTGGCTATATCGCAAAAATTTAGGTAACTTGGCTGTGGATGAAATTGTCCGCACGGTTAGAAGACAGTGGATGATGATTGATGGTTAGCCGGGAGCAGCAAAATGGGCGACCTGCAACTTAAGGAAGAACAATCGAGTTGTTTGAGAGAGAGACAAAGAGAGATATTGATTGGGTTCTACCTGTTTTGAACTGCTTTAAACCATGGACCAATTATGCTTGAGGAAGCAATCTCTCTGCTCTCCCTGAATCAGGGAAAATACACTCATGAAACTTAAGACTTTCTTTGCCTTTGTCCCTAAGTTTCCACTTTACACCCTAAAAATCCGGGAGAGGCAATAGTAAAATCCGGAACATGCAAAGTACCATTTGATTAGGTAAATTCCGGAGAACCAATGATTAATATGCAATACCTAAACTACCCCCAGCTCAACACATGCAACAACAAACCTTACAAGGGCAATAATGTAATTTCACACTATGCCTTGGCTTACCATGCTAGGTTCTTTTATTACAAGTGTATTGATATAATTGTAGGTGCGGTCAAAATTATTAACCTACGATCAACGAAGACTTTTTGACCCTTCAATTGCCCACGGGCACGTGGCAACGTGGCCCACGCGGAAGGGAGGACATGGTCAAAACTTCATTGATAGAAGAATAATTGACTAACCAACAGGAAAAGGACGCATGTACAAGGTAGAGAGACGACTCCCGCGGAAAAGGAAGCTACCGCGGGACCCCGCTGGTCCCGCGGAAAAACGCAAATGTACCCCGAAATGACCTCAGCGGCAGGAGACCGTGGAAAGGTCCCATGGATTGCTGAATGCATTAAAAGGAAGCTATATTGAAGAGCCTCCGGGGTTCTGTCCAGGCCAAGAGGCAGGGTCCGGAAGGGACTCCGCGGAGCGCATACGATCGCTGCGGGTCGCGACCTTGCTCCTACGGGAATTGGGGAATTTCTTGTGGCTTGGTGGCTTGGGATGAAGGTACCGCCACGAAAATTCGAGCCCTCCCGCGGAAGAGTTTCCGTGGGAGGACGAGTTTATCCAAGGCCTGGAGGTACAGAGGGGACACGTGATGGGGTCTTATAGAAGCGCCGTCTTGAGCCTGACCTAGGCTCAGGTGCCCTATAAACACCCTGACATTCCCAATGATTACAGAGAGCTGACTTTTCGAGGGAGAGAGTGCGTGAACACTGATTTTGAGGAAGGAGAACAATCTTCCTCAGAGAAAAGAAGTGACCTCACCCACTCGAACCCGGAAAAAGCCAGATACCCCGTGGAAAGAAACAAGGGACACGCTGCCTTTGTCTCTTCTGTACCTCTCACTCCTTCCCTCACCCCATGAGATTTCTTCCCCTTATCCTTTTGTTAACCATCAACCAATTGCACATCTCCAGCTCACGAACACTCACACGTAAGCACCTCCCGCGAACCTTCATACCTACAATAATCATCCCCTAATTAAGTTTATAAATTTGATTAATTGGTTAATGATATTGTTCCTTTAAATGTTTGATTTAAAAAATCTGAATACTTTTTTTTATTATCTTGACTGGAAGGAGATTTTTGATATATTCTTAGTGTCTGATTTTTTAAAGAGAAGCCAATTGATATAGGATATGGCTTATCTATAGTTCAGGATTAGATTGCGCACATTTGTAGTTCAAGTGATCGCAATTATGAATTAGTGTTTTCATCTTTTACCCATCACTATTGATCAAATCACACAGCAAGAGATTAATCAAATTTCCTTTTGCCGTTCAGAAAAAAAAATTCACATAGCGAGATTCTATTATTTATCTGATTTAATCAAATTGAAAACAGATGTATATCATTATTTGACTTGATCAATTCACAATGCATCTTTAGAACAGGTCAATTTTCCTATCTCTTCATATCATTCAAATGAAAAGTAAGCAATCAACATACTTAATTATTTGTTGAACAAACACAAACGGTTTGCTTTGTTCAAATTTCTTTTTTCTTTTTTTAAACAAATATACGTCATCACAAAAATGTCTGTCGTAAATACGGTTGCTAAATATTGTTGAGTGATAATGTGGATAGTTTCACAAATATCTTTTCCTTCTTCTTTTTTTTTTTTGTATCAACCATTTTCATAATTGTATAAATGTTGCCACTATTTTATTATAGTGCTATAATCTTAGATGTCCTACCTAGCTGTTATATTTATATTTGTTGTCAACAAAACGTTTTATTTAGTCACAACTTTTGGAATTTTCATAATGTTCATAACACAAAAAAAAAACAAAAACTAGTATTTGTTTGTAGTTATGTGTATTTTGAAAGAAAAAATTATTACTGAAATTATCGGTCAACAACTCAACATATTAATGCCGCTTGCCGCCCTCGATCAAAATTCTCCTTTCGTCCTTCGGAAAGTCACTCCGTAATACTATATAGTATGAAATTATTTAGATGATGATTCAACATACGGTCAAGAAGATCAGTTAATATAAATACTCATATTCATTGGTCAAAAATAAAAATACTCATATTCTCTTAACAGAGGGAGAGACGGCCAAACACAGAGTGCACAAGGCACTTCCTATTTTCAAATACTATCATCTTTAACAACTGTAATAATTGCACATTTTGTGAGACAGCTATTGATATGAATCCTTTCACTGTTATTATAAACCTAAATACCACTTTATACTCTTTTTTATTGGCAAAAAATTTTCATTAACCACTCGAGAAGGGTACGCCGTGGAAAGCAAAAAAAGGGACAAAATCCCACATTACGATGTTGATACATGAAGAAGAGTGATTAACCCAAAACAAAAACATAGAGAAAACATATCCAACAAAAAGTTGAATGAAAACCAAATGTTTAGATATGTTTTCTTATGCTATATAGAAGAATGAATGGTCGGCATTATACACAAGTATATGTGGGAAAACATATCTTGATCGAGAGAGCCATAAATAAGTTTTTTATGGCTCCGCAAATCTCAGTCGTCCAAAAGTATTTTGGATGATCCGGATTGAAAACAAACTATTAGCGGTAATAGTTTGTTAGATTTCTTGGAGGGTTCCAACCTACAATCAATTGGCTATAGATGGAGTTGACCGCATCGTTCCATGTCAAAAATAAATTATAAAAACTTGGAGTTAACTAATACTCCGTAGAATAGTGATCTAGACCGAATGTCGATCCGCAGGGACAGATTGGCTGAGTTACTTAATATTTGATTAACTTTCAGATTAATTAAGAGAGAAAAAGGTTGTTTGATTTGGATTGTTTTGATTAAGGTAATTAAACTAGAGTAATTAATTAAAAGGTTTGAAAACGATGGAGGAAAGGCCTAGGGTGGTTTAGAATCCACCCCAACTGCATAACTGTGTATCGCATAGATTGGGTTAACACTCGAATCGCAAATCACTATCGCTAGGACTTGCAATTCCTATTGATAGTGGCCAAGTAAATTTCTACAATCCGCCAACTGGCATAAACTATCCCACAACACAGACCATCTCACTAGCTAGCACGGTCTAGCCACCTAGCTGCATGATCCGTCTCACGTGCATAATCCATCTCAATCACCCAGATTGAGAACTATGAAAATCATTATTTGAACGGTATTTAAAATCTAGGAAACAAATACATGAAAAGAATTAAAATCATTCCATTGATATCATAGAAGGCTCTTAAACATATAATCTGATTCGAATAAAAATCTTAATCTATGCAAATACAAAGTTACTTGACACGGGACTTCATCTTTTCCTAGAGAATAGAGTTAGCCGGTCATAGGAGCCAGAGTCCTTTGTTCGCAGCACTGTTCAGAATGCTCCGTGACTCTTTGAACACGGCTGAAAGCTGCCACAGCCGAGAACTGCATTTTGCCGAAGTCAATCTTAAAGTAATATACTCCGTACTTCTAAGGTAGGGTTTAAAGAATTAAATACATAAAAGGTCCATGGGACTTTATGTAATTATCAATTGGCAAATTAACTTTGAGTAACTCTGCACTTTGACCCGAACATCATTAAACTCTTGTTTTTATCCAATATTTCGATCAATGAGTTCAATCAACCTATAAATAAAATAAAAGTAAAATTAATATCAAGCAATATACATAAATGGCTAACAAGTGTAGTTTGAAGGGCTAAACTATCAACATTTCAGCACTTATTAAGTAACCTCTAAATTATATTAACTAAACTTGGGTGGCTTAGATGAGAATGTGGAACAAAGTCTAACACTCCCCCTAACGTGCAACTCGGATGCACGTGAAGGTGCAAATTGAATTTACCAAGAGATTTGCTTCGGGTGATAGAGACTTTCCTACGAAAGTTGAGACCACCCAAAACCTAGCTTTGATATCCTGTTAGATTTCTTGAAGGGTTTCAACCTAAAAGCAAATGGCTATTGGTGGAGTAACCTCTAGATTATATCAACTAAGTTTGGGTGGCTTAAATGAGCAATGTGAGACAAAGTTTAACACTCCCCCTCATGTGTAGCCCGGAAGCACGTGATGGTGCGAATTGAACTGACCAGGAGATTTGCTTCGGGCGACAGAGACTTTTCTATTACCGTTAATAGTTTGTTTTCAATCTGGCTTGGTGTTTCGGTTTCTAGTTCGGCGACAACAAGCGTTTAGGGTTTAGGTGTTTTAGGGCTTGATTGTTGGGCTAATCCCCTTGTATTTGGGCTTTTAGGCATTTTTGGTGTTTGAGCTACATCCCATTTACGCTTTATGGTTCCATCTGTGCTTTGAGGCCTTTTAGATGTTGGACTTTGGGGTTTTCTTCTTGATTGGTGTTGTAACGAATGCTATGAATGCAAGCAAAGAATGAGAAAGAGAAAACTAAACAAGAAATCACATAGACACAAGATATACGTGGTTCTCCGTGATGGGTATGTCCACGGGCGAGGAGATAGAGGATTTACTAACCAATGTGGAGAAGAAAAAAGAGCCTGTTGCAATCCGTAACTCTAAAAAGACCACAATATGAGAGATCGAGAGAAGCCGCCCAAAAGATAATTTCTAGAAGTCCCCAAGTCCCCTATTTATAATAGGATGCAAAAATAGGAATAACATAATTAACCAATGTGGGACAAACGAATTCTAGGCATTCCCAACAATTCTCCACCTTGACTTGAATTCCACTGAATCTAATCACCAAATATAGCTCTCCCCTTCTAACCTCTCACTAGCCAAATGCCCCCGAGGGGCAATCAATTGCAAATGCCAAGCAATGCTTGAACTTGGCAATTGGAACCGATTTAGTCAACGTACATATCTATTGGGTTATCTATCGTACTCACTTTCTTCACTTCAACTTGCTTCTGTGAGATGAATCGATGATATCACGAACGAAATGATACCTGACATCGATTTGCTTGGTCCTCTCATGATATATCAGATTTTTTGTCAAATGTATAGCACTCTGTGAATCACAAAATACTAAACCCACGCCTTGTGCAAGACCAAGCTCACAAAGCAAACCTGTCATCTACAATGCCTCTTTCACAGCTTCAACAATGGCCATATACTCTACTTCCATTGTAGACAGCACGACTGTAGCCTGTAACGTAGCTTTCCAACTAATGGCACTTCTGGACATAGTAAATACATAACCTGTCAGACACCTCCTCTTGTCGTGATCACCGACAAAATCTGAATCAACATAACCAACAACATGATCACCAGAATTGGCAACCCCAAAAATAAACCAACACTTGCAGTTCCTCGCAAATACAGAAGTATCCATTTCACAGCCTCCCAATGTGTCTTTCCTGGATGCCCATATAACGACTAACGACACTAACTGCATGTGAAATATCAGGATGAGTACATACCATGGCATACATAAGACTCTCAACTACGCACGAATATGGAACCTGAGACATATAGTTCTCCTCATCCTCCGACTGTGGTGACTGCTCAGTTGAAAGTCGAAAGTGTGTTGCCAAAGCGATACTGACTGGCTTCGAGTTCTGCATGGCAAAGCGCTCAAGCACTTTGAGAATACAAAACTTTTGATTCAAAAATAATTTGTCAGCTACTTGATCTCTGCAAATCTCCAAACCCAAAATACGTTTTGTCATACCCAAATCTTTCATCTCAAATTCACCAACTAACTGTTGTTTCAACCTATTAATGTCTAATACACTCTTGGCAGCAATAAGCATATCATCAACATACAATAGTAGATAAACAAATAAACCATCTAGAAATTTTTTCTCACTTCTAGAATGTGACTGACTTATCATAATAGTATCAAACCACTTATACCATTACCTAAGGGATTGTTTGAGGCCATATAAAGACTTACGAAGTAAACAAACGTGATCCTCTTTACCTGTAACGACCCGGATTTTTGCCCTATTTTTTTTTGAATAAAGAAATTGTTTTTAATAAAATAGTCTTTAGTAATTGATTAATTATTTAAAAGTGTTATTAGATTAAACCAAAATCTAGATTATTATTTTTCGTAACCAAAAAAATTAGTTTAGCAAAATTTTAATTCAACTTGGAACGACCCGTAATTTTATCATTTATAAAATCATTTAAAGAGTATCGTTTGTAATAATAAAATTATCTTAATAATAATTATCTAGTAGTTATATACGAATAAAATTAATATTAGTCTTAATTATCTTACTTTTATTATGTTAATCACATGCATGCAACTTCTACCATCTCTCCCTCTCCTACTCAATCTCTACCTCATCCCTAACTATATTTTCGTCTTAATTTTCGTCCATTCCGAAACCCTTTAATATACAACTTCTTTAAAAATTCAATTTCAATCGAAACTCTCCCAATTCTCCTATATATACCCTAGTACGTCGACCCTAGGGCACACCACGAAATTTACCACGCCCCACCAGTCCAGAAAGGAGAGAAAAACAGGAGAGATCAAGCTCCAATCAATGGAGTTCTAGAGAGAGAAAGAAAGAGAGAGAAAAGCGGGTTTTGTATCTACGCCCAACCGAAACGCAATTCAACTATACCAATCACCTTCTACAACCTATGGCGTCCCCAAACAAGCTCCAATTCAATCCCAAGGTTCCCCGTTCCTCAAACCCGAAGTCTTCATCCTCAAATTCAAGTTTCGTTTTTAATTCAATTCGATCCAAACCAAGGTATTATAATCCATTCCAACCCTCCCTCTAAGTATATTTATTGTTTTTATGCTTAACCCTATGCCCCGAACGGACCCATGCATCGAAAATAGCAAGAAAAACCAAAAAAAACGATTTCTGCCTTCAACCTTGCGGCCGCAAGGTTCGGGCCTGAATTTGCGGTGGAGGCTCCAGCCGCAAGGTTGACTGGTCAAACATTGCGTTTTTGACTGTTTTGTTCCGAATCGACTTTGCGACCTCCCGAACACCGTTTTCGACCCCCGAACTATTTTTCCTAGACTTTTCACACCTCAAAGATCATAACTTGTTAAGGTCATATATTTTTTAATTAATTATCTATTTATTAAATTATTTGTTAGTTATCATTCAACGTTTACGAACGAAAATTGATTTCGACCTTTCAACCAAGACTTTAACACTCAAACTAAATTTTTATAAACTCCTTGCATCTCAAAGATGGTAACTTATTAAATTAAATATTTATTTTATTTAATTCGCTATTTATTATTATTTTTAAAGTAATTTCAATCAAAATTATTTTACGACCTTATAAACCTTTTTATTAATGCCCGAATAATTTTATTTAGATTCCGTACATTCCAAAGATGAAACTATATTATTCTCCACATATTTTTAATAGTAAATTATTTATTATCTATTTACTTCACTATCAGCCACTTTATTTAACGTCTTTACTTAAATTAATTCCGCGACCCTCGGAACCCAACTTTTTGACACTCAAACTGGTGACATAGGACCTTTAGGACTCTTATTAGGGTTATGTTAATTATTCCAATATTTTCATCTAATTAATGTATTTAATTAGTCTTTAATCTATCTAATTTCTTAAGAATTAAATTAATGAGAGCGTAGAAAATATTCTATTAAAATTTATATAAAAGTTCTACTTTATTATTGACAACATAGCCATATAAGAATAAGGGCAACGGCCCATTTATTAGAAATTGTGTGAGTACATTGCTCGTTATTGTTTTAATTATTATTTGGTTTAATTGTTTATTGCACCGATATCTAATTCATTGCATTGCTTATTATGTGTTTTAAATTACTATTTGATTTGATTGTATACTGTACCGACATTTGATTTGAATGTTAGATTGGACCCTAGAGACATGGGGTGGTATGCGAATAGATTTCATCTAGACGATACTAAATTGATGGAAAAATGGTTAAGTGTTGACGTCATGAGATTGTGGATTTTGATTTGGCAATGGATAAGGGTGACCTGCGGGGCCCAGTGATGATAAGGGTGACCTGCGGGGCCCAGTGATGATATTTTGGTGACCCTAACGTATGGTACGCCATGGGAAGTTCCAAAGGGTAATCGTGCCTTGCAAGGCCAGCAAGGGGGATTCTCCATGACACGATCATAGTTAGTGGCTTAGGAATGGTGACGACCCTAATGTATGGTACGCCATGGAACGTTCCAAAGGGTAATCGTGCCCCCTGTTATGGTCCTAAATGAATTCATACGAGGTACATAACTTAGGTGAATTCATTTAGAACCCCGTGTGCAGGACAAACAAGGGGGGGATTTTCCATGACACGATCATAGTTAGCGGTATGGGAGGAAAGGATCTCGTGGATGAGATTCTTAGATCTCACATAAGGTTAGTGGATAGTAATAAATTGGTTCATGTATGAAATCTCTGTTTGGCTCTTCGATTCAATATTGTCTTGTATCTGCTAATTGTAAAGTAAGAGGGGTGGTTGGGTTGGATTATTCTACTGGGTGATTTATCACTCACGGATACGTTCGTATCCTGGCAAATCGTTTGCTTCGGCGATCAATTTGCCAGAGGGTGCAGGATTCAATGATGGTGCAGTTCGACGCGGGAAGAATATCAGAAATGGAGATCAAGTATACTCGGAATTCGTGTCAAGCCTAGAATCAGCTCTGAAGTTAGTGTATTTGAATCAGTAAATTTTCGTGTGATTGTTATAGCTAAACATCTATTTTGGAAAATCATATTTATTTAGCAAAATTTTCCTAAAGAATTAGTTTATTTTGCTTCCGAAAAGTCGGGGCGTTACATTACCAGAAACAACATATCCCTTAGGCTAATGCATAAAAATTTATTCTTCAAGCTCCCCATGCAAAATTGCAGTTTTTACATCAAGTTGCTCCAACTCAAGATCATAACATGCAACAATAGCAAGTAAAGTACGAATAGAACTATGTTTTACAACTTGTGAAAATACCTCATTGTAGTCAACACCCTTCTTCAATTCAGGCTGTATGTTTTTGCCACTAGCCGAGCTTTGAACCGAGCGTCTTCCCAACAATTGGCACCTTGCCAATGAAGTGTTTGGGTCTTGGATCGATGGACACTTGTTGCCTTTCTTCTTACTCCCTTTAGTGTTTGTACTCTTTCAAAGATTAATAAAAAAATTCACCATTCAAAAAAAAAAAAAGATTATTTTCAATCCAGATAGTCCAAAACACTTTTGGACGGCTGAGATTAGCGCCGTAATAAGATTTTCATCTTGATCATGCTTTTAATCAATCTATTACCTGTCAAAGAACTGTATTTTGTCATGCCCAAATTTATTCACCAACCCAGGAGAATAGTGGTGTTACAGAGAGTGCAGATCTTATGGAATCTACTGTTACTTCTTATGATTATAATTCTACTCCCTATATGAGCAACCAGAAGAGGGAACTAGTGGACATGCTAGGGAAGACAACAAAGGTATAGCATCGTACATGATGCAGTCCATTTTTATCGGGTTTTTTTTTATTTTTTCAAATTAGTTATCTTGGTAGGGCTGTTTGATTCTACTGAAAATCGAAAAATTAAGTACTAAAAGCTAAAAGCTGAATTTTGTAAGTTGAAAAGTTGTTTGATAAATATATTAAGCACTGAATTAATTTTAGTTTCGATTCTCTCTTAATTTACTGATAGTCACAATGAACTTATGGGAATGGTGGAGTGGTGATTGTGGTGGTGGTGGTGGGTTGGTGGTAATGGAGCGAGGGTGGTGGTGGAGTGGTGAGGGTGGGGATGGAGTGAGCGTGGTAGCGGCGGTGGTGGTGTTGGAGCAGTGGTGGTGTAATAGTGGGGTGGCAGTGGAGTGATGGTGGTGTAATGGTGGCGGAGGAGTGGTGGTTGTGCAATGGTGGCGTCGTGGTGGTGGTGGTGTGGTGGTGGGCTAGAGTGGTGGTACGTGGTGGTGTAGTGGTGGTGGTAGTGTAGTGGTGGAGTGGTGATAGTGGTAGTGAAGGTGGAGTGGTGGTGGTGGAGTGGTAGTGGTGGTCAAGAGGTAGAGGTGGTGGTGGTGGTGGTGGTGGTGAAGTGGTTGTAGCACTGGTGGTAGTATGATTGTTGAATACAAGTATACAAAAATTCGACCAAAATTGAACTACTTAATTTTTTTCAACTTTTTAACCTACATTTTAAGTAAGCAATCTAAAATCAAAAAAGCTACAGGTACAGCAAGGAGTGCATAGCAGCCGCGCACAGACCGGTTTTGCGCCCGTCTCGAGTCCCGCAAAGATGATCAAAGCCGCTCATTTTGTTTAAAATACTTCGTTTAGGGTCCCTGTAAAAAATCACGCCAATCCGATATCGGGAACGGTGTTTACGAACCATCCAATTTTGCTTCAAAATTTAGGCTACCCTAAACGAAGTATTTTAAACAAAATGAGCGGCTCCGATCATTTTTGCGGGACCCGAGACAGGCGCAAAACTGGTCTGTGCGCGGCTGCTATGCGCTCCTTGCTGTACCTGTAGCAGGGTTCATGTAAAATATTGTTATCAAATCTATTGAATCACTTAGGAAAATGATATTGACACTCCAAAAATTGTTGCAGGCACTCCAAAATTAATGTAACTTTAAAGCCACTTTTCTTTGTTTTTTGGAGTTTCTGTATCAATTTTTGGAGTGCCAATATCATTTCTCATCACTTATTACTTAATTGATTCAAGTTTTAAGTGCTAAATTTAGATTATCAAACAACTCCTAGTCTCTTATTTAGAAACATCTTCTTGATTTTCTCTTTTGGCGTTTCGTTTCCGGTTGAGCCGTTTATGTATGCATTCCCGTGTACAAGTTCTTCTGGCGAGGGTACATGAAGACATTACCAGAAGGTACCGCACGTATTTTATGCAGCGTTTATTACTTCAATTTTTCACTCGTCATTCCTTAATAATTTCATCATGTGTTCCAAATATTCGGTACTTTTGTCGACAAAGAATATGGGAAAAGTCTACAATACACACCCCTTAAAATGGTGTACCATATGCACCTATTTTAAGGTTCATTCATAACATTTTATTATGTTTCGTAACTTTTGTTCTAGAATTCATAACCTTTTAGAAGTATGATTCATAACATTTTCATTATGATTCATAACATTTTGGTGTATTTCGTAACCTTTATACGATTCGTAACTTTTTAGCAATACGATTCGTAATATTTTCTTTACAATTCATAACATTTTGGGGGGTGCATATGATACACACCCAAATAAAGGGTGTGTATTGTAGTCTTTCCCAAGAATATGTTGTTTAATTGAGATTCCCAACAGGTGTTGAAGTTGTTGGAAATTAAATTGGAATTTGACCAAAGAAATAATGAGACTCTAACAACTGTTGGAGTTTTTATATGTACCCCTCTACTTGGATTTATCATAATGTGGTTACTTGCATTTAGAAAAATATTGGTAACGGAAATGAACGTCACCTACGTAACAAAATAGGCAATACGGAGACGAGGAAATCATTGGGAACCAGAGTCACGCTTATTTTCTAATAAAAATACTTGTAAATCTAAGGTATCCTGGCCGTTCACCGTATCTGTATCTATATCGTATCAATAATTAACCAATTCAAAGTTAACTAATAGCCAGCCTGCGCGGTCTTGAATAGTGGTTCCTGGGTTGCCTTCCGGTCTCGATGCCGACCGGCTCTTCTCGGGAAGGGCTGGTCTGCTTATTTTCGCATGTTTTCTTAATTGGCCTTCAATTGTACAGGGTGTTAATTAAAGAGGTCCTCTTTTCTTTTTTCATGTTGGAAACGATGTTCCGTGGATGTACCAAACTTGGTCATGGCTCTACTGACGAACCAAGTCAACATACCAAGACAAGAAAAACATAAGAGAAGTCAACATTGTAAAACGCTAACCCCAAGGGGATTGGCGAAGCGGACATGACAAAGCAAATAAGCAATGCTATGAGATCGCATCTTTGAATCCTACGAAAGTCAAACATTTCAAATCTTAGGGTCCTTATGTTTGTCCCGACGTTAATTTCAAGACCCATGAATTAGTCGAAGTGTCCGGACATCCGATTATAAAGAGTCATTGTAATAGGTTTCATGTCAAACAGTTTTCTTTTCGTCTTTCTTAGGGGGTGTTTGGTAACATATTTATTTTCAGTTTTTAATTTTTGTTTTCACATTTTTGAAAACTAATGAAGAAAACTTGAATAGTCGGTTCTGATAAAGAAAAATTAATATCATAGGTTTTGTTTGGTTGAGAGTTTAGTTTAGTTTAGTTTAGTTTTGATAATGGGTGGAGAAAGAAATAGGATAATGATTAAAGATGGGGTAATGATTGGAGAGAAATAGAGAGAGATGAGAAAATAATACTACCTCCGTCCCAATTTACTTGTCCCAGTTCTATTCTAACCGGATAAAAAAACTAGTTATATCTCTAAATTAGTAATGAATTTTATATCCAATATGGATTTTATTTGATAGATCTCGATTTATTCTATAATACAATGTTTTTAAAATCACCTAAAACATTATAAATTACAAGATATAATCAATTGAAAAGTTACACGAACTCCCAAAAGTGACAATTAAATTGGGACGGAGGGAGTAATTGAAGAAATAGGATAATGATTGGGGAAAGCAGTAGGATAATGATTAAAAACAAAATTAAAACTAAAACTGAAATGTTAACCGAACAAATCCATAATGTCTTCCATTTGAATACCATAAGACAATTGGGGCAAGCCTTTATTTCTTTTTCCAAAAAAAAAAACCAACAACAAAACCTAATTATATGAATATATGACTTTCTAGTTAACTTTCTTTGTCATATTTTTTCACATAATACATAACTTGATTTCGTTGAATGGTGCCATTCCGGTGGCCGAATCCTGATTCCACCACTGCTTCATTGAACCTTGGCTTAAAATTGATCGGCTTCAGTTTCGAAACTTGCGCACTGATCGACAAGTGCTCGGATTGAAATTAATTTTCCAGTTTGAAGTAAAATATGGGGAATCCTTCGCACCAACAGATTCTTGAAGCCACTCCAAGAATGGGATTTTCAACGGTCCATCTGATTTTCTGGATGATCTAAGCCGAAACCGATTGACTGTAAAAAGAACTAATATGGACTAATTACTACAAGAAATCATACAATTGCCAACTAAAATGGTAATATTAACGACGACTAACTGATTTTAGTCGGTAATCGATCATAGATATTAGTCGACTAAAAATAAATTTGGGTGGCGAATATCATTTTTTTTCCCAATTTAAAAAACAATAAATCAAGAAAGGAAATATTTGTTTCGACTACATTGACCACGATGCAACCTTTCCAATCAAAACCGTTCATTTTTTCTTCTTAATCATAAGATTCTCGTAAAATTTTGGCTCGATCAGCTTAAGGAAGCCCCTTTATTGGCATGCAAATTCTTAAATAAAAAGAATTTTCCTATCTAATCAAGTGTCTATAATTGGATGTCTCCTCGTTTTTGAAAGCCAAATGTTTGTTCCCTCTTTTTCATGTGTTTATTATGATTTGCTTCTATGTTTTTACAGTACCATTTCTATCTACCTTAAACATTCTCATTGGAGTGGTCGGCAGTTGATGTCAAGACTAGTAGGGTGGCTAAAAGGAGACACTACTTGCTGGAGCCTAGAAGTTTTTAACATTCGAACCTCTATAAGGACGAGGGGCGGACCCACGTTGAGGCACGTGGGGTCACGTGCCCCCAAGCCTTTAAAAAAAAATTGATATAAATATATAAAAGTTTCTGCACTTATAGAAAGCTTCAGTGTAGTGCAGTGGAGTGGTTCTCTAAGCCTTCGCAAATTCAGGGTGCCTCGGTTCAATTCTCGGGCATGCCATCCCCATTTTTTTTTGGTTCTCTCTTTTCTTTATTTCTTTATATTTGTTCTATCTCTTTTCTTTATTATTTTTTTCATTCTTGTTCTACCTCTTTCCTTTATTTATCCATTTTTGTTCTACATCTTTCCTTTATTTCTCTATTTTTGTCCTATTTCTTTGTATTTTCCTCCCAATCCAAAATATTATGAAAATCAAGTTACTAAATTAAATTCTTTAATTTACTTTCTATTAATCTTACGGTTGCTACCGCGATAGTTGAAAGAATATTTTCAGCTATGAAGATTGTCAAAAATTGGTTGCGGAATAAAATGAGTGATTAATATTCAATGGTTGAGCGATAATTTAGTGATATATATATATATATATATATAGAGAGAGAGAGAGAGAGAGAGAGAGAGAGAGAGAGAGAAATATTTTTTAAGATTATGAATAATAGGTGCCCCCAGTATACTTAAAACCTGGGTCCGCCACTGATAAGGACTGTAATCCCAGAATACCAGGGCCCTTCAATTCAAGGGTTTTGTGTTGATTGTGTCCGATTTGGACGGGTGGATTTTATTGAGTTGTTCTATATTATGTGAATTTGGTGATGAGAGATCGAGTTGATCTCCCAACAATCCATCGAAACACTGGGACCTGGCTCAAGCAGGATTTCGGAGTGCTCCCAATCAACCATCAAATGTCACAGTGGTATTGGAATTGAATTTCAATGTTGCACTGATTGAGGAGCATATATAGGCGGTGTCAAGGGGGTGGCATCCATATACTGTACCGGCGGAGGTGATCCTAATCGACAGCTTTAGAGTCATGCCGACAAGGATTTATTGGTTGGCAAAAAGTCAAGTCTTTTGTTGTTCCCATGAGGGCTTAAAGTGGATGGTAGATTCGAATCCATTTGGAACTCTAAGATTTCTTCATAGAGAGTAACATACCTTAACAGGTAGATGGAGATATGTTTATATAGGCATAAGAGGTAGATTCCCAATATCTTATACCAGGTAATAGAATCTGGGTTCGAAACTCACCGCCAACCTAATAATTAAAATTTACACGTTTTTAGCCCGCTTACGGAGGAGAGCCTGACTACACATGAGGGGGCGTGTTGAGAAAGTTGTCCCTCTCCTTAATGGCTAGCTTAAGCTTTTAGATGAGATTGGCTACACGTGAGAGGGCGTATTTTGTATTTGTAATGATATCGTCGTATTTTGTATAAAAAGAAAAAAGAAAAAAAGAAAAAGCCCTAACAGTTTCACTGCAATCACTGTGCTATGTGAATGCTCAACCATGGTTCACATCTCTCTGATCATCTCTCCCCAACCCCCATTTGCTGAACATTTGGACGAGCCAGTTTCTAATCAGCCCAACAATCTTGGAGAACGCCAACTGTACAAGAACCGTATGCAAGAGTATACCCAAAAATTAGGCTTAGCCTTCCCCATATATTGAACAACTAATGAAGGATTTCAGCATGCCCCGAGGTTTAGGTCCACTGTCTTGGTAGATGGATCGTCCTATACTAGTACATACACATTTCTACAGCGAAAGGTTGAAGAGCAAGATGCTTTCAAGGTGGCAATATTGGATAAACTAACACCGAAGATGAAAGATGAAGGATATCGTCATACTTGTAAAGATACGTAGTATCCTACCTCTTTAATAAGAACCAGTTTCGCTTGCCACTTTTATGCTGCTTTCGGACAATTTTGCCCTGCTTTTGTTAGGGTGGTGTTCTTGTTCGGTTAGGCAGAAGAGTCTTTTTGCGTCTTGTTCATTGTGGGGCACGTGGCGTGGACTCCCACAGCCACACCCTCCCGGCAACCACGTAATACCTCGTTTCTCTCTCTCCCTGTCCTGCAATTTTTCTTCAGACTCCCATGGGCCATGGCTCTCTCTCTCTCTCTCTCTCTCTCTCTCCCTCCTTTCAGGCTTGTTCACGCTCAACCCCAACAAAATGATTCCCATCTCCCTTTCTAGCACACGCAGAGGAAGAGGGAGAGATAATCCAAGAAGTTAGGTTTTAGAGAGAGAGAAAGAAGGGGCAGATCCGACAGGGCATGTAACTGGGTTTCAGATTTTTGGCAATACCCTAACTGGGAATTCGGTAAGTCGATTTGACTCCATGCAAACCCTCCTTTCCACCCAACTCTTTCTTCAACTAATCGGATCTCTCTCTCTCTCTCTCTCCCCTCCGTTCTCTGTGTATCTCTGTCACCGCTCGTGCCATGGCTCTCTCTCTCTCTCTCTCTCTCTCTCTCTCTCTCTCTCTCTCTCTCTCCCTCCTTTCAGGCTTGTTCACGCTCAACCCCAACAAAATGATTCCCATCTCCCTTTCTAGCACACGCAGAGGAAGAGGGAGAGATAATCCAAGAAGTTAGGTTTTAGAGAGAGAGAAAGAAGGGGCAGATCCGACAGGGCATGTAACTGGGTTTCAGATTTTTGGCAATACCCTAACTGGGAATTCGGTAAGTCGATTTGACTCCATGCAAACCCTCCTTTCCACCCAACTCTTTCTTCAACTAATCGGATCTCTCTCTCTCTCTCTCCCCTCCGTTCTCTGTGTATCTCTGTCACCGCTCGTGTTAGTTTTCATTCTTTTTCTGATGGGGTTTCATAATTTTGGATTCCTCTTTGCAGATCTATTCATGTGTCTAGACGCAAATTGTTTCCTCGGGTTTTGCCATTGGGAATATCGGTAAGATATTTGGGTTCTCTCATTTCAATTGATGATTTTCTTCACCTCTGGTTATACTGATGAGTGGTTTTCTTTTACTAAAATATATTGCATGTATCGAATTTAATGTCTTTTAGAGATTGAGATTCGATTTGTAAAATTGCACTTGTCTTTTCTTTACGGTTTTCTTTTACTAAAATATATTGCATGTATTGAATTTAATGTCTTTTACAAATTGAGAACAACCGAATGGAAGTTGAGTTTCCCCTATTACAAAATTAGTTTCTGACATTTGTGTATTTCAGGTTGACAAAGCAGGCGGAGAGAAGTGGAAGCCTATTGGATTTTTGTAGTTTATTGCAGTGATTTTGAAAGCTGAAGCTAAAGTGGAACTCTGAAATTTTTTGGAAGGATTTTGGGTATGTTTTCTGTTCACTTTTCCAGGCTTCGGAAGAAAATTTAAGATATTAGCCATGATCTTTATTAAGTGTTTTTTGGAATCCTGGTCAGTATGAATCACTAGGCAAATTAAAAAGTTATTAGCCCCATTTGGACATGATTCCGTTTTGTTGGGTTACTTAGTCGGAATGGTTGACGGTGTTGATTATTCCGTATTAGTTCAATATATTCTCAGCGGTATCATTCCTTTTGCAAGGTTGATTAGGAACTCATGAGTTGTTGTCATGAGATCCATCCGTTCTTTGGTGAGACTGATCGTAAGCGTGTATTCCCTAATTCCTTCTGACAATTTGGAGTAGGAGAGGCTTGCTTTTGACTGGTTTTATGAAATTTTTACTTGGTATATGTGTTTTGGTTGAATTCGAATTCTTATAATGTGATCATTGGTGACAGATTTTTCCTTGCAAAGATGGGTTTTTTGAACCGCATTGTCGATTTCGGTTTGTATCTTTGTTGATGTACCAGTTTCTCAAGGAAGTATGAAGCCAACAATGCCTCATTTTTTGGGGACACATTGATATAACAACTTCCAATGGGCCTTTTTTTTTAAAAAGTTCTACTCATTAGTCAAGCAAATCTTTGTCATGTCTATTTCTTTGGAAGATATGTTCATTGTGCAGTGATCAATAGGATTAATGGGAATATTGAACTGTGGAATTGAAACTCCATTCTAGAATGAGAAGATCCATGCATTTACGGAGATTATAGTGCTTGAATAGACTGAATGAATACTATTTCCTCTCTTGTAGGTACCTGTAGTGTCGTCAACCGTGCATAAATGAATGGCACTGTAAGTTCAGTTAATTAACGAACTTAAATTGCTTATAGTAATGATCACTTTTATGGGGAAGAAGTTGGTGTTCATACGCATTGTCTGCTTAGGTTTGTTGTTTTTGCAATAGCAATTAAATCTGTTGTTGAGCCTTCATATACAAACTAGGGATCAATTTTTTTTAGTTTCATTTTCATATTTGGATGTGATTGAGCTGGCCGGAACGCGCTCTATCTTTTCTACAGTTTGCATTGTTTAACCTTAGGCAATATGTAGCGCTTTTTGTTGGGTTAGATTACGCCATATTTGAACGACTTCTAAAGATTTGAGATTTGAGCTTGCTAATGTAGTTTCGAACGGTCAAACTTGCTAACTCTACATATTGGTGATGCTATGTGGGCAAGATATTCCTGTGTTTACTGGAATCAAGTAAAGTAACATGTGTGCACCTATAGTTTGGTTGCTCCATGTTGGACGCATCCCGTTAATCTAGGTTATTCACAATCTCAAGCAAACAATTCAATAACAAGATTAGAAAATGTGGTTGTGGTGCTACCCTTTCACGCTGATCTTTGTTTTATGATTATAACAGCTATTGAATTTCTATGTTGTGCACCTGAAGGGAAGTGTATGCTTGTGGTCCACTATTTCTTTTCTCTTTTATTTTTTCCTTTGTCCCATTTTACTTATGTTTCCTTTCGGGCTTTTGTCCCTGTGCTGTACAGTAAATTGTAATCCTTTTGACACAATGTCCTTCTCCGTTATAGGTTTGTATAATGATTTTAAACCCCATGAGTTGTGAGAAACTTCAGATTTTAGCAAATTGTTCTGTGCTTGCTTGGATCAGGTGATCACTTCCAGCGAGAAGCTTAGATAGACTTGCACAATAAGAAAAAGGCACCATGCAGAAGGATAACTGGCTTCCAGGTGATCTCATCTCACCCATTTATGTTTTTCTTGTTGCCTACAGCTATTATGAACTCATTCTTGTATTCTGCACAATTCACACTGATTTCCTTTAATTCTATGTTCAGTTCTTCCCACAAGATCTAAGTAAACTGAATCAACTGATGGTCACCTGTGCGGATTCACAAGTCAGAGTCCATGGGATTAATGTGGTGGGAAAATATAGGGGTGCGATCGTCCTCTCTTGCCTAAGATACTTCATAGCTGGCATATTTGACAATTTGTTCCCACCCCACCCCCCCCCCCCCCCCCCTCCCCCCCCCCCGGGTGTATTTGAATCAAGGTTTTCACCTTTTGGTAAGAAAAAGGAAATGAAAACAGAAAAGTTGGAGGGTAACGGCTCCAAATACACAGGCAAAAGGGGTTTTGCCCGCTTTCTGCACTGTTACCATTTTTGTTGTACATGGTGAGCTGGAAACATGTAAAAGTTGTACATGTTGTACTTCATTTAGAGGAAGAACGATTGTGCTTTTATCACTTTAATTCCATATGATCAAACTTATGCATACAACTTGCTACGCTCATCCAGTTAAAAGTTCAGATACAATCAATATCGATGTCCACAACGGGCATGACAGACGTGCAAGGCACGTCGCGATGCACCTAGTTTTGTAAATAAGGGTGGCATTGGCTTGGACTTAGGTGGATAAGGCTGGCACTATCGGGTTCAATAGTTGTAGGTAGCCTAATCCCTTTAGGATTAGATAGTTAGGACTGCTAATTGTTACCCCGTAGGTAATGATGCAATACAAAAGAGTCCTTTCACACTTAGAATCCCTTTTAGGGTGGTCTTTGTTTGACTCCATGTGCTTGGCCATGTATGGTCCGAGCAGATACATCCGAGCTGAGCGAGATTCTATTCTACGACCCATTTATATTTGTCGATAAGTATTTAGTGTCCTCCAATTTCTCAAGTTATTGTTGTGAGCATCAACTCTCATACAATTCGACATCGAACATTTTCTATTCCATTTGTATTTTGAGGAAGTTTTTGAGAGTAATGAATGGAGAGAGAGCGATAGAGAAAATTTATTGAAAACCGTACCCGTGGGGTTTTGAGACCCCAAAATGAACAAGGCCAGTCTTTCTAGTGGTCCTCAATATGATCTCACACAATGCAACATATATAAAAAGGCAAATCATGCTCTCCATAATTATGTGGAAGGCACATAATATATAGGTTGTACTCACATTAAATTATGCATGTCAAGGTGGTTAATGCACGCACATTGGTCCTATTTTGTGCGTACAAACTGTGACTTTTCTTTTTCCTTTTTTTCAAAACATCGGAAATATCATTCATCAAAGTAATATGACACTTACAAATAGCTTTACATTACAAAAGATATATTGGTAAGCACTATGTAGACATTGCGCTATGTAGACATTGGCGCGAGCTTCAAGCGCAACCAAAACGTACTATAGAATAAAATTTCAAATATAATTACGGGTTATTGTCTAGTCGAGAAAGAGGTATAGAGACTCAAATAAATACACCACATAGATTAATAAATAAAACCCCGCTCTTGTGCTACCAGGTCACCTGATCTACGCCATAGCTACAAGATCGAGCTTCTTCACCGCAGGGGTGCCCATAAAGGGTCTTAAACCTCCACAAGTGAAGTAAAACATAAGCATCCACTAAGGGAAGATATAATATTATATGTTCCCATCTGTCCTTTGTAGTTGTAAAAAGCAAAGATAGATCTGAGACATATAAGGTTGTCTATTGAAATCTAGAACATATTTTTTTCCAATACAAGCATATATAATATTACATGTGTATATCTAATCTTAGTACCATGCCAAAAATATTCCACATTGAAAAAGTTCACATATAAATTTATATGTCACAAATTGTGTTCTTACCTTATGTTTGGTACTACATCAACAAAATTGCACATATAATCTTATATGTCTCAATCTGTCCTCCGTACATATCTTAGCGAAACATTTCTGCAAGTTTTTTTCAGCAAGTGTTTTTGGAGAAAACTTTTCCAATCGAGACAATCGAAGCGGTGGTGTCAGTTCTAGTGTTAGTAACGATCACCCTAACGGCCTGTTTGGATGGCGGAGAAGAAGGTGGATTTGTGAGGCGGCCAGATTTGTAGTCCTGATTCCACTCAAATCCGGTGTTTGGTTGAGTTTGAGGGGGCTGGAGATAAACACTATAGCGGCTTCAAATCCACTTAGAGGTGGATTTGTGAAGAGAAGGTCTAACCCCGTCGTTGGCAAATCTGGGGGTTTTTAGACAGTTTTACCCCTCCAAATCCCCCTTATCGATCTAGACAGCCCTTTTTTTTTTTTCCTCAGACGATTTGTTTTGTTTTCTGAAAACCAGACCAACAGAGAGAGAGAGAGAGAGAGAGAGAGAGAGAGAGAGAGGTACCCTTGTCGTCGGGGTCGGAGAAGAAGGTGCACCCTTGTTGTCGTTCATGTCGGCGTCCAAGGAGGAATGCGTACCGCTGGGATGGGTTTTTTTTTGTTTTTTTGGGGGAAACGAGGATGGAGGCTATTGTCACGACCCAAAACCTACCTTGGAAGTCATGACCGGCCAAGATGCGGAAGCGTAGAATAAATAACATAATCCCAGAGCTTCTAGATATACAAGTATAATAATTACAAACCATTAGGCTACACATGATTCACCACGGTTATTCTAGCACCTCATTCAGCCCACAACTTGCTATCTACCTTAATCTGAAAAATTGGAAAAGGTTTTCATAAGCCGAAGCTCGGGTGAGAAACGTATACCAAAATTACAAGTTTGACCATGAAAATACCTCACTTAGTAAAACAATTCAAGAGCAAAGCAACAACCAATATTCCTATCAAATTCTCCAGTACATTCATTTTGATCCATAAGCTCATTTCTTTGGTCCAAAAGATGGACCCTTTTCATTTCATTTCTCTTTCAACTTTTGCACTTTTAAGCGATAATAGCATTCAACGGTATTTTTGCCAATCGGTTGGGGAGCGCCCCCATTGAAGAGTGGTAAGATATTATTACCCGGTGATGTCTGGCTGCATCTCCTACCTTATTACTTCATGCCACTAGTATCTTTACCCGTCCCCTAGCGCTCAGGACACCGTTCGAATGAATCATATTATCACAAGTATGTACCAGTAACAATTCCAGTTTCCAAAACATATTACCATGGTCTAGTCTTTAGCTGTAACACGTAAGATTTATGAACAAGCCATTGCATGTATTTCCATTTAACGTCACCAATTAAATCAATTAAACCAAGTACGAAGATCGAATTTCTCATTTTTCAGCAAAATCAAGCAATGGCATTTTATTCCAAAAATTCAGAAAACTACATGTAACCAAGCTATGCGCAACTCACTAAAAAGTAGCGTCACTTTACATGCGGCAATTAATCACCCCACACAACTTGCACCTAAACACATAATTATTAGCTAAGGGCTTGTTTGATAACCTAAATTCAGCACTTAATACTGAATCAATTAAGTAATAAGTGATTCAGTAGATTTGATAACCACATTTTACATTGCTTAAGAAATTAAGTACCACTTAAAATATAAGCCAAAAAGTTGAAAAAAATTAAGTAGTTTTAAGCTACTTAATTCTTGCTGAATTTTTGTATATTTATATTCAATCATCATACCACCATTACAACTACTCTCACCCACACCGCCACCACTCCACCACCACCTCCACCACCACCGCTCCTCCTCCACCACCACCACCTCCACCACTCTACCACCACCACCACCACTCCTCCACCATAACATCACCACCACTAGCTTCACGACCACTCCACCACCACCACCACATCACCACCACCACCACCACTTCCTCCACTACCACCACCACCACCAGCTCTCCACCACCACCACTCCACCAACACCACCACCACCACCTCCGCTACCACCACTCCTCCTCCACCACTCCACCACCACCACCACCTCCACTACCACCACTCCTCCTCCACCACATCACCACCACCAGCTCCACCACCGCTCTACCACCACCACCACATCACCACCACCAACTCCACCACCACCATCACCTCCACTACCACCACTCCTCCTCCACCACATCACCACCACGAGCTCCACCACCGCTCCACCACCGCCACCACTTCCTCCACTACCACCACCACCACCGCTCCACCACTACTATCACCACCACCAGCTCCACTACTCCACCGCCACCACCAACACCACCGCTCCTACCACCACCTCCACCACCATCATCACAATCATCACCACCACCGCCACTCCACCACCACTACCATCACTACACTACCACCACCACCACCACTACCAGCACTACATCACCACTCCTACCACCTCCACCACTCCACCACCATTACCAACAGTATATTGTGATCGTTAGAAATTAAGAGAGAATTGGAACAAAATTAATTCATCATTTTTTTAAATTCAGTACTTAATATATTTATCAAACAGCTTTTCAGCTTAAAAATTTCAGTATTCAGTTTTCAGTATTTAATTTTTCAGCTTTCTGTTTCAGTTTTCAGTTTTATCAAACAGCCCCTAAGTATCCAACTTGAAGATTAATTAGGTAAGTGCTTAGATACCAAGGTGTTTCAATTTATTATTCTTAATGCTTTAGGGATTTTAAATAAAGTCCATCAACAACAGTCAAATACTTTAAATTAGGTTTCTAAGACTCTCTTTGTTTTAACAGTTGATTTGGTTCCTAACCCGAGTTATGGCGGCGAGTCCAAATCCGAACCCTTTGCCAGAGGGAGTTTCTCTTGTGTGGAAATTTCAGGGGTGCGGCATGTGCAAGAAGAGGAAGAGATACAGTGGAGAAATAAGGAGGACTAATCGGAGTGGCCTGAGGGGCCGGCAGTCGTGACCACCGCTTTCCAACCCGTCGTGCACTGTGCGTGTGTGCTTGTTTTGTAGTGAGTGTGTTGTGTGAACTAGTTACTCCAATAATCATGTATGAAATAATTTTCCTGGCTACATAAATTAGGGAGTGGGGTGAAAGATTATCAAGAGAATAATGGAATTTTCCAGCAACGTTGGTCGGAACGGCGTTCGGTAACTCAACGAGAAACTACTGTTATAGTGGGATAATGTTTTTCTTTTGCCTTTCCTTTCCTTTCTATTTTTTGTTTTATCTACTGTAGGATTTAATTATACTCCTAAAAGTTGTATACATATATTTCGGTGGTTAAAAGGTGAGTCAGCACCCATCTTTTATTTGCAAAGGACACATGTAATCCTTGTCATCCCATCGCGACACATAGCTCCCACATCCAATCATCACATATTCTGTCCGAACGCGTTCAGATTTAAATCTTCGAAAAATTTTAGAAATTCAACATAGACTAATAAATATATGTGGATTATCGTGACAGTGTCTGATTATAAAGGAAAGATTTCAATATTGCGTAATTCGTAAAGTGTATCAAATGTAACCCAGTTGTCTCATAGTATTTGCAAAATTAAGTCAAAATTCACACATTCATTCGGATAACGATTCACTTCGCATATCCTAACTTACTATTAAATTAGAGTGTCGAGTTCCTATTCGGATCATGTGACTAGAATTTTAAAAGTCAGAATTTTACACATATGATGGGGTTTATATGTGAATTGTTTTTTTAACCATAACTGTGTATTTTTACTTTTTTTAGCCATAACTGTGCAAGTGTATTGTATTTTTTTGATATAAATTTTTTTTAATAAATAATATGGTTTAAACATTTGTAAAATAAAATGAATTTATTTTATCCTACAATTAATGACAAATATATATTTACTTTAATTATAATTAAGTAAATGAATTTTGATCATTTAAAAACCTAAGTGGGAGTAATTTAGTCATTCAACATCTAATCCCATCATATCCACCCTCTATATCTTTCCTTCTCACAAAATTATTCAAACACCTCATTATAAATCCATCCTTCTTTATAGATGGGGTCACCCTTCTTAACATATCACCTCTCATTACATATCCACCTTCAAATCCACCCTTATTATATATCTACCCAAAACAAATCCTACGTCCAAACGGACCGTAAGTATGATGCAGCAACTCAATCACAACAGCAACCACACCCATTCCCTCGACAGAGATGTCCAGCCCCGGTTCTTCAATCTTCTTGTTTAGAAGCTTGTCAAGTTCCCCTCGCAATTACTGCAAACATCCCACAAACAATTCAACATAACTACTTGTAATCTTCAAAAAAAAAAAAAGACTATCACAAAATTCAATTAATTAGGGACATCACCGGTATCAACCCCAGCACACTCTTGGAAGCAGAGAAATGAAGGTACCCTCCAAGCATTTCAATACCTTCTCCTTTTTTTCTAGGAATCAGATTACCACCAAACATAAGGAACTGCGATCGAGACGCTCCGAACAAGTCAGTTGTTATCCGATCTCGAAACGGCGATGTCGCCGTCAATGGCGTCACGATACGGAGTTTGGAGGTTTATCGTAACCGGTGGGTCGTCGTGTTCTTTGTTTCGCGAAGCGTAGACAACAACAAAGATGACGTGTCGGATACCGGCGATGTGTCAGATGCCGGCGTAGGAGATGAAATTTTAGGACGATCCCATTCGCCGGCGGCGGAGGAGGAAGAAGGTACAAGCGATTGGAGGCTCTCGCGCGAGGTTTCTCCGGTGCCGTGGAATGGCGGCGTATCAACTCTTGCTCTCTCAGTTGAAGGTGAAGGTCTTATCTATCCGCCAATGTCACGGAGTCTACGAGAATCAAGGGTTTGGGACTGGTGTCTACGTGGAGAGATCTTCGCGGTTGATATCGTACGTTTTCCTTCGGCGGCAACAAGAGAGAGAGAGAGGAGGAGGCGGCGGCGGCAGCTGTGCTCCATATTTGTTTTGGTCTAGGATTTCTCTCTATATGACATCTTGTATAAAAGGGCATTTTTGTCTTGGTATAATTCCTTTTTAAAAAAAAAGTAGAGTTAATGCCTTACTAAGCTATATTAGTAGACTAAAGGGGTTACAAACATTAGAGGTTGACTAACTGAGTTACAAGTTCTCTATAGTGAACCTTAGATCAATTTTTTAAACTTTATATCCATCTCAAAATTAATTGGCAATGAGTGGAGAGGTCCCAAATATTATTAAGTGATCACTCATTCTACTCCCAAGCAAAATGTGGGACTCTATTTCCTTAACATCCGCCTTCACGTGCAGCTGCATTTGATGTCTGTCACGTGTGGCCACTTTTTGGATCTTATCATAGTGCAACCTTTTTGTTGGTCTGTCATCGTAGGATGTGGATTGTGAATTTTATAAAATGTGGGGTGGAACGGGCCCCACTCTGATATAATGTAGAAACTTTATATCTAACTCAAGGCCAATTGGCAATGAATGGAGAGGTCTTAAATGTTATTAAGTGATCACTCATTCCACTTTCAAGCAATATGGAACTCTATTTCCTTAACATGGGGGTGGGCGTGGAGGTGGAGGCACGTAGATCGGCGAGGAAGGAGAAAGACAGAGGGCCGGGGGAGAGACGTCAGAGAGGAGAAAAGAGGAAGAATGGAAGTGCGTAGGTGGTAGCCCTAAGGCATATGGGGAAGGTGAAGGTGGTAGGCCTAAGGCATGGTGGAGGTGGAATATGTTGTCAAAATATCAATATCAGTATTTAAGAATTTTTGTTTGTTTGATTTTTCTAGTAGTGTTTGTCGAATTCAAGTAACTTATAACTACTTTCCTAATAAAAATTCCTAAAACATGGTGGGATAGGCATCTTTACACTATCCCATAACATACATCACTTTTTCAATCAAACGGCACCTAGTTGCCCACTTCCTTTCCCTTCTACTACTTTCCACATAGACGCCACTTCAAATATCAATAGAGGAACCTATTCAAAACTGGCAAGTAGCAACAAAGAAGAACTAGAATTTTATTGACAACTAAGGATGTTCGGACCAATTTACATGTATCTCAATTAATTTCTAGGGGACTAATCTCGTCGTCCAATATTAGTGGGGGATCCATTTGCAATTGGGGGAAAATCCCGTATGGATTACCCCACGACAGATTGATAGCAGTTAGGAAGTTTTGAACTTAAAACTTGGGAGGGAGGAAACCCGTCACTTAGTTACATGAAGTGGGAGCGGGGACGGGGGAGCGGATGATCATAGAAGTGTGGGAGCGCTATTGGGAGCGGTTAGGAAAAATTAAAATTTTAAATAAATTTTAAAATTTTATATTGTTAAATGTCAAAATGAAAATATTATTCTACCACATAAAATATAATTAAAATTATGAGTTTCTAGTTAAATTTTAACATTTTTATTGTAGCACATGATTACAGAATAGAGTTGTTGTGCAATATTAAATAGGTGTAAAAGTTAAAGGCAATATTTTGACTTTAGAAGGTTAAGACCAGAAGTGGACACCAACAAAAGCAAAACAACTTTAAAGGTACCAATTGCAGCTCGAATCGTAAGTCTCTCAACCGCTTTTTAGGCGTAAGTTCCCGTATAGGTAAGGAACGAGTTTTCGTCGTCATTTGAACGAGTTTCTTGGAGTTTTCTCTGACGGAAAGCGTTTCCGTCGAAGAAACGTGGGCATAATTGAAGGTTCCTACAACTAAGACCCGTCAACGTGTCCACCACTTCATAATAGAGTACTGAAGAGCTGATTCACACCTCCAATTACTCAGAAATCAGAATTAATTCCCCTGAATGGAATTTATCCAATATGTCACTCAACATTGCTCATCATTGTATATCTACCCTCCACTTCCTCTCGTGATTTTCCACTTAACAATCAAATCAAGCTTGACTTCGGAATGACCATGGCCATGGGGGAAAAGAAGCCTTATTTGGTAGCTATTCTGTTCCAGTTCATAACTGCTGGGATGTTTATACTATCAAAGGCTGCACTGAATGAAGGCATGAACAGTTTAGTGTTCATATTTTACAGACAACTGGCTGGAGCTATTGTCTTGATCGTTGTAGTCATCTTCAAAAGGTAACATACATCTCCTAAGCATTCTTCTAATTAAAGTTCTCAAAAGTAAATTGCATTTTCCTTGCTTTTATGGTGGGATATTCAACTCTCTCTTATTGTTATCTACCTCTCAAGCCGCCTAAATTTTGTCCTGAATTAAAGAAAATACACAGGGTTTGACTTGGTGGTTGAGGTCCCCTCATACCCAACATAACGTTTGTAACTAGATTTCCATTAAACAGTGCCACCCCACAGGCGAATTCTGGCTCCACCACTGCTCAGTTTGGATTAATCCCTCAACTGTTTACAATTTCATAGTTTCTGTTCTCTGTTGAACATTCTAGAGTTTTTGAATGACATATGATTCTGTTTTCTATCGTATATTCTTCTTTGACAACGAAAACTTTAACCTTGTCATTTGGCATTGTAGAGAAAGCCCGACACCAATTTCGTCTATGGCCTTCTGGAAGATTTTTATGCTTTCTCTAGTAGGGTAATAAATAATTTCAACTGTCCTCTTTTCTAGTTATTTATGTTAATTTGTTACGGTTCATTAACTATAGGATATGATTTCAAAAACGTCTGTTCATGCGATTTTTCAGCATCACTTTTGGGTTCAATGTTTATGGCGTCGCCCTGGATTATACATCTCCAACTCTTGCTGCGGCTTCCAGTAATTGCCTCCAGCCAATGACATTTTTCCTCACAATTTTGCTCGGGTATATATCTCAAGACTCCTGTGATGACTGTGTTCTCAACAAAAATGTTACTAACTCTATCCATTACAAAAGATCCTGAATGCATAAATGATACTCCATCTTGTAAATTCGCAATCCCGTCCTGAGAGAGGTAGAGAGCAAGCAAAGGCGGACCTAGGGTTGGGCTGGCAGTGGCCATGATCTGTTATCACTTGACTGAAAACGACAGAATTATACTGATAATTGCAATGAATAGGCAGTAATTTGTCTACTCTTAAGAAGCTTAAACTTTTATCATTTTTGAATCGACCTTACTAAGCTTAAACTTGTATCATACTTCTCTTTTGTGAGTAAAATTTTGTGTTCTTAGAATTGTTGATAGTAATATAAAGTTTCCCCCCTAATTTGGCCCCCTCTCGAATCCAAATTCTGGTTCCGTCCCTAAGAGAGATTCTTTGCCAAAGTTTTGACAATGCAGTGATTTGCAAAAGGATTGAAAGATTGCAGAGAGATTTTTAGGAAGTGTTTTTTTTTTCTTTCAAAATTTTAGGTTCAATGATCAATTTGCTTTGCTGACATGTTAATTTGGTTTGAAAATGATACTGCAGGATGGAGAAGGTGAAATTGAGGACAATTGGTGGAGTTGCGAAGGTTATAGGCATAATGTTGTGCATGTCAGGTGTGGTGACCCTTGCCCTCTATAAAGGCCCCTATTTGAGACCAATTGTCCATCATCACCTCCTTGAAGGTAGCCAACAAGCTCAGAATCACTATTCTGGGGACCAAAACTGGATTAAGGGTTGCTTACTCATGTTTCTTGCCACTTTGTGTTGGGCTCTTTGGTATGTTTATCAGGTGCCCTCTTCTACTGTTAATGTGTGTTTATTTAACCCTATTTTTCTATGACTATCAATTCCTGAACAATTCTCAAGACCGGTTCCGCTAAGATTCTTATTTTTAAGTACTTATCTCCTGCTTTATGAGATAAGTTACTTTGTCACAATGCATCATCTTTTTTCTTTTTCAAGAGACTGAGATTAGAACTTCCATGACCCATTTCATGCATAATGTGTTTTGTACTCCCGTTCATGAGTCATGTTTTGAAAAGCTTAAATGTTCCAATTAACCTTTTTCATGAATATTCCACCTTCACATTTTCACTTGAATTGCATGTATAGTTGGCAGCAATCATCGTAGCATTAGTTTCAAATTTTTGGTGAAAATTTCCATTATCGTATGGTATGGCAGTTATATACAAGTGAAACCCAAAAGATTGAGTTTTGTTAAAATAGGTAAGACACTTCTCAAATGGCACAAGGCTATGAAAACAATTTCAGTTCGTTGAGAGCTAAACTGAAAAATGTCTGGCTGATTAATTCTGTGAACAAAAAACAGGCACCAGTTATGAAAGATTGCCCATCAATGCTCATCTTCACAACCCTGCAAAGTCTTCTAAGCGCAATTCAGACAGGTGCAGTTGCCATTGCAGTGGAAAGAGATATCTTTCAATGGAAACTAGGTTGGGATGTTCGGCTCATTGCAGTAGTTTACAGCGTAAGCAAACATAAATCTCCTTTCAGTTTCTTTGCTTCTACTTGCGTATGAACGTTCTGTTTTGCTGCTGACTAAAATGGCGAAATGCTAAACCCGATTTTTTGGGGCTCTGGTACAAAGATAAGAAACAAATTAAGGTCTACCTAAACTATGAGGATCCTCCCATGTGAACTCTCCTGATGATCTTCTCATGGGTTGAGAATCAATTCAGCCCACCATTTTTCTTTTTTCATGATTTGAGTTGTTTTATCTGTATCTTCCGAAATGTATATCATTGATTTATACCAAACAATACAGATCAAAACTTGTAAGGCTTCAGGTTGAATCATATTATCTCGATAGATATATAGACGGTTAGAATTGAAATAGACGACTCTGGCCATGATTAGTTCATATGACCTGAATTTTTTTGAAAATGGACGGCCCAAATCATGTACATTGAAACGGTGGATGAATCTCATTTCTCCACAAAAGAAAATCATACGAGGAGATCACATGATATGGTCTGCAATCCCTAAGCTACTCTCACTCCTCTACATTTAGTTATTTGCACTAATTAACTAACCAGTGTAACAATTATTCCATCCAAGGAGCAGTATACAATGGAAACGACACCTTTGCGATGATTTTTTTCTTTTTGATAACCGGAAGTCCGGGCCATCTTTCGTTGGGATGATTTCTACCTTCTTTATGCTTCATCATCTTCACACTGTCATGTGCTGATTCTGTAATTGTAAAACCATGACAGGGAATTATGACTAGTGCTGTTGGGACCAACTTAATGGCATGGTTGCTGGAGAAGAAAGGGCCAGTTTTTCATGCCATGTGGACCCCACTTGGTCTAGTCATCACAACCCTCTTCTCCACCTTCCTCTTAGGCGAGGTCATTAGTCTAGGAAGGTAAATAAAATTTTCCATGCCCAATTAAGTGTTCAATTTTTCATTTTCCCTAGTAGTGTTTAAATTTTTCACAACCCTTTATGTGTTTTATTTTTCATTTTCTCTTCTTTTTTTCCCTTCCTGAATGTAGTGTTCTGGGTGGAATCTTGTTGGTGGGAAGCCTGTATTGTGTACTGTGGGGGAAGAGAAAAGAAGAGGAGCTGAAGAGGTTAAGTATTCAAAAAGGTGCTTTAAAAGCTGAAGTTGAACAACATATTTAGAAACAGGGGTTATCCCGTCCAGTTTCTTCCAGTTCAGTTTGGACCATTTGTGAGTCGTTCCCGGGCCAACACCGGCTTGTATTGGTTCAAATGAAGTTTCAATTGAACTAACATAAAAAATCTTGTCACAAGGGAAAATAGCTGAATCTATCAAAACTTTATCCAATATTCAGACATATACTTCTCCATTGCCTATCTCACTAGTGCCCCTCAATGTCTCGTTTACACAGAACATAAAAACCAAAACCAAAATCATATTAGCTTTATGTAGATGTGATTCACGGACTTTCGATGGTTACACACCATTAAAATGTGTCAAGGTGGTTAGAGAGTTTAGTCCCAATTTTTTGCATGTTAACTATGTGACCTTGGATGCATAAAACATAGAAACTGTGGCACAGAGTATTCTCATTGCTATCTGTTTACACCCGTTTTTGACACTCAGTCCTGTCTAGCGTTGGATGACCATTTAATTGAGATTTAATTAAATTGGGGCAAGCAATACATTTGTTCAAACCAAAATTAATGGGCCAAGACATGGGTAATTAGGCCCAATTAATTTTAGTTTAATTTGGGCTCGAGTTTGAGAGTTTTGGGCCTGGTTGCAAGAAAAATTCGGTTGGCCCATGACTTATTTAAGTTTGGTAAATGTTGGTGTGGGCAAGATATGTTAATAGGTCATTTAATTTAATTAAATGTCCTACTACCCGAGAGTCCCATGAAAAGTGGAAGGTGGGTAAATGTTTGTTGTCTTGCAAAGAGCCATTTGACCTAGTCAAATGGCTAGTAGCTTCTGTTTGCCCACAGAAATTGGAAATGGAGGAAATCCATTATCCCATGATCTTTCATTTCCATGAAAATAGGTAGTGGAGGAAGCCCATTATCTTAGGTAATTACCCATGATCTAAAGAGAACATGTGCACTCTTATGATAACTTCCCATAACCGTTGCATTATGGAGGGAAAATTGGGAGATTATGGGACACTTGTTGCCACGAGAGGAAGCCAACAAATCCCCTTCCCATGCAGATTCATGAGGAGTCGTGGCCTATAAATACTAGAAGTCAAGAAGAAAAAGGGGTCAACACACCAATCAAGCTGAACGCTTAAAAATCAAAACCTTCCCAGGGAAGCAATTATCTCACTTCTCTCTCATTTACTCAATTACTTCTCCAAGTAATTCGGGTTTTCTATCTCTCTTGTACCCCAACGTTATTATTACGACATAATAAAGTTATTCATATCTATCTTGTATCCCCAACTTTGTTATTACGATATAATAAAGTTATTCTACGTTGTTACTTCTTTTCCTACACAGTTAGAAAATTATTAAGTCCTCGTTCGTAGAGGCAAAACCATGAACCAACACAGCAATCCAACCCTTAAGTTTGTAGCACTTTCGCTCTCAAGGTTAAGAAGTCAGAAAAGGGGCACTCAGTCCTTTACATTGGACGCGACAAGTCCTAGCACGCCCGTTCAGTCCTTGAGCCATTTCGGAGTCGAACATCTTTTTGGCACGCCCGATGGGACCCTAATCGTCTAATAAGGGTTTTATCATGGTCAAGAAGGCGCAACAACAATAGCAACCGGATCCACCTCAGAGTCCTGAGGGAGTGGCAATCGATATGTCATTACTCGAGGAAGCTGGTCCTCAGATCAGCGCTCAAGATCTTAGTGACGCTACCGACAGCGTCAAAAATTATATTTTTATGGTAGGACATGAGATCTCCCACAACGTTACGCAGTCAATCTCGCAATCGTTCACTCAGTCCTTGGAACCTCTGACCATAGTAGTCAACAAAATGGTTGCTACGCTTACAGAGAGGCTACCGCTCGCTCCTCAGTAGCAGGGCTTTCCACAGTTTGGTGTTTATGGCAACGGTCAAGACCAAGCTGACTTATGGGGGTTTCCTTCCCCTCCTCAAATGCTTTATCACGCTACTTTGTCTAACAGCCCTGCACTCGGGGGGCAAAAGGAGAAGGGGGTTGTTATAGGAGTAGCCCAGACGCCTCCCGCAAGTAATGATAAAAGGTTTGTTTTGGTCGAGGAAATCATAAAATTGCCAACTAAAATGGTAATATTAACGCCAACTAACTGATTTTAGTCGGTAATCGATCATAGATATTTGTTGACTAAAAATAAATTTGGTCGGTGAATATCATTTTTTTCCCAATTTAAAAAACAATAAATCAAGAAAGGAAATATTTGTTTCAACTACATTGATCACAATGCAACTTTCCTGATCAAAACCGTTCATTTTTTCTTCTTAATCATAAGATTCTCGTAAAATTTTGGCTCGATCAGCTTAAGGAAGCCCCTTTATTGGCAAGCAAATTCTTAAATAAAAAGAATTTTCCTATCTAATCAAGTGTCTATAATTGGATGTCTCTTGGTTTTTGAAAGCCAAATGTTTGTTCCCTCTTTTTCATGTTTTTATTATGATTTGCTTTTATATTTTTACAGTACCATTTCTATCTACCTTAAGCATTCTCATTGGAGTGGTCGGCAGTTGATGTCAAGACTAGTAGGGGGCTAAAAGGAGACACTACTTGCCGGAGCCTAGAAGTTTTTAACATTCGAACCTCTATAAGGACCGTAATCCCGGAATACCAGGGCCCTTCAAACAGGGGCAGATTCAATTAAGGCACAGGTGGGTCACGTGATCCACCTAATATTATCAGCAATATTTATTGTGAACCGAAGAAGAAGTTAAGTAATATATATAAAATTACCGAGACTATATCAAGCTGGGCATTTTGTTCCAGTGGTAAAGGTCGGATCTTCCACATGCGTGGTCGTGAGCTCGAAACCCCCCCGCATGGTCTTAAATGTTTTTTCTTTCATTTTGATGTTGAAATTGAAATTAAAAAATTATTCAAAGCGTGTGGCCAACGGGAGTCAAACCCCACCCAACAAATGCTTAGGCTGAAGCGTAGTCCACAATGCCATCAGATACAATTTGCCATACCCATCAAATAAAAGTAATTAAAATACAAAACACCATTCATTTTTTAAAAAGTTTACTGTATGTTTAGTCTTTGTCTGTCACTAGCGTGTCTTTATTATGTAATGGCGACAACATAATTGTACTTTTTATATTATTATTAATGCATTTCTTGCTCTTTCACAAAAAAAAAAATTCAAAATTTTGTGCTCTATAAAGAATGCTTGAACATTTTCTGTTCTCGCTATAATTTTTTCTGAATGCATGTTCTTGTTATGTTAGATTATGAGAATTTTTGTCAACTTTGTGCTCGAGAAGTGACCCATCTGCATTAGATTTCTGGATCCACCACTGCCTTCAAGGGTTTTGTGTTGATTGTGTCCGATTTGGACGGGTGGATTTTATTGAGCAAGGGATGTTGTTCTATATTATGTGAATTTGGTGATGAGGGATCGAGTTGATCTCCCAACACTCCATCGAAACATTGGACCTGGCTCAAGCAGGATTTTGGAGTCCTCCCAATCAACCATCAAACGTCACAGTGGTATTGGAATTGAATTTCATTGTTGCACTGATTGAGGAGCATAGGCGGTCTAGGGGGTAGCATTCATATACTGTACCGGCAGAGGTGATCCTAATCGACAGCTTGAGAGTCATGCCGATAAGGATTTATTGGTTGGCAAAAAGTCTTAAGTCTTTTGTTGTTCCCACGAGGGCTTAAAGTGGATCGTAGATTCGAATCCATTTGGAACTCTAAGATTTTTTCATAGAGAGTATCATACCTTAACAGGAGATGGAGATATGTTTATTTTGGCATAAGAGGTAGATTCCCAGTGTCTGATACCAGATAATAGAATCTGGGTTCGAAACTCACCGCCTACTTAATAATTAAAATTTACACGTGTTTAGCCCGCTAACGGAGGAGAACCTGACTACACATGAGGATGAGGGGGCGTATTGAGAAAGTTGCCCCTCTCCCCACTAGCTTAAGCTTTTAGATGAGATTGGCTACACTTGAGAGGGCGTATTTTGTATTTGCAATGATATCTTCATATTTTGTTAAAAAACAAAAAGGAAAAAAAAAAAAAAGCCCTAACTGTTTCACTACGATCACTGTGCTATGTGAATGCTCAACCATGGTTCACCTCCCTCCGATCATCTCTCCCCAACCCGCATTTGCTGAACATTTGGACAAGCCAGTTCCTAATCAGCCCAACAATCTTGGAGAACGCCAACTGTACAAGAACCCAAATTAGGCTTAACCTTCCCCATATATTAAACAACTAATGAAGGATTTCAGCATGCCCCGAGGTTTAAGTCTACTGTCTTGGTAGATGGATTGTCCTATACTAGTACATACACATTCCTATAGCGAAAGGCTGGAGAGCAAGATGCTTTCAAGGTGGCATTGGATGAACTAACATCGAAGATGAAAGATGAAGGATATCGTCGTATGTCGTATTTGTAAAGAATGCTTCCAAGGTGGCATTTGATGAATTAACACCGAAGATGAAAGATGATCAAGGATATCGTCGTATTTATAAAGATACAGTATTTTTGTAAATAAGGGTGGCATTGGCTTGGACTTAGGTGGATATGGCTGGCACCTATCGGGTTCAATATTTGCAGGTAGCTTAATCCCTTTAGGATTAGATAGTTAGGACTGCTAATGGTTACCCCGTAGGTAATGAGGCAATACAAAAGAGTCCTTTCACACTTAGAATCCCTTTTAGGGTGGTCTCTGTGTGACTCCCTATGCCTGGCCATGTATGGTATTTATCTATAAGTATTTAGTGTCCTCCAATTTCTCAATTTATTGTTGCGAGCATCAACTCTCATACAATTCGACATCGAACATTTTCTATTCGGTTTGGATTTTGAGAAAGGTTTTTGAGAGTAATGAGTGAAGAGAGAGCAATAGAGAAAATTTATTAAAAACCGTACCCATGAATTTTGAGACCCCAAAACGAGCAAGGTCAGTCTTTCTAGTGGTCGTCAATGATCTCACACAATGCAACGTATATAAAAAGGCAAATCATGCTCTCCATAATTATGTGGAAGGCACATAATTTATGGGTTCTACTCACATTAAATTATGCATGTCAAGGTGGTTAATGCATGCACATTGGTCCTATTTTGTGCGTACAAACTGTGACTTCTTTTTTTTTTTTTTTTCTAAACATCGGAAATATCATTCATCAAAGTAATATGACACTTACAAATAGCTTTACATTACAAAAGATATATTGGTAAGAGCTATGTATACATTGGCGCGACCTTCAAACGCAACCAACACATACTACAAAATAAAATTTCAAATATAATTACGGGTTATGTTAGAGATTTTCAAAATAAAAGAGTCGTTTTTGTTTTATAAAATTTCCTTGTTCCCTTAGAATGCTGGGTTTTCCTCTTTGTGAGTTTTGTCCCACATTGGATAGTTGAGAGAAGTTGGGGTGGTATATATTAGGAAACTTTCCTAATATGAATAAACAATGATCTAGTGTGGTGCAAACCTATGGTGCTTCACACCATACCGGTAGAGCCAAAACACGTGCGCGCGGCGTGGGCTGTGGCGCTTTAGCGGCGCACTTGGCACGTCAGCTCTAGGCGCCTTGTAAGCGCCATTTTTTATTGCGAGTGCGTAGTGGCCTATAAATAGACCAATACTTGTCAAAATTCACACACACATATAATTTGAATTTCTCCCACATCTCTCCCTATATTTTTCTAGCATGAACACAGTGATTCTCGGTTCTTATATTCGTTCAAACAAGTATTCTGTCCGTTCCATTAGTGCAAACGAAAACGGAAAGAACTTCGAGTTCGGGCTTCGATTTATCTTGAAAGCAGATTTGCTGTAACCATTTGCATACCAATTGGTGGAGGCAAATACTATCTTAGGAAAGCGACATAGTCGTCACTCGAAGCGTATTACAGGTTTGGTGGAGATTTCGTCAACAGTACAAATTGCACGGCCAATTTTTCCAACAGGTTATTGTCTAGTCGAGAAAGAGGTATAAAGACTCAAATAAATACACCATATAGATAAATAAATAAAACCCTGCTCTTGTGCTACCAGGCCACCTGATCTACGCCATTGCTACTAGATCGAGCTTCCTCACAGCAGGGGTGCCCATAAACGGTCTTAAACCTCCACAAGTGGAGTAAAACATAAGCATCCACTAAGGGAAGAGGAAAGACAGAAAAAGATTACTTTCCCATATTGTTGATTATTTGCCTCTCCATCTATCCAACCTTGCCGAATATAGCCTTGAGATTAAGATGGGCTTGAACGGATCGATGGAGGTGGAGGTGGAGGTGGGCACTTTAGAAACTTTATATCCATCTCAAAATTAATTGGCAATGAGTGGAGAGATCTCAAATATTATTAAGTGATCACCCATTCTACTCCCAAGTAAAATGTGGGACTATATTTCCTTAACATCCCCCCTCACGTGCTGCCGCATTTGAGGTCTGTCACGTGTGGCCACTTTTTGGATCCTATCATGGTGCAACCTTTTTGCTGGTCTGTCATCGTGGGGTGTGGATTGCAAATTTTATAAAACATGGGATGGAACGGGCCCCGCTCTGATACCATATAGAAACTTTTATATCTAACTCAAGGCCAATTGGCAATGAATGGAGTTGTCCCAAATGGTATTAAGTGATCACTCATCCCACTCCCAAGCAATGTGGAAATCTATTTCCTTAACATGGGGGTGGGCGTTGAGGTGGAGGCATATAGATCGGCGAGGAAGGAGAAAGACAGAGGGCCGGGGGAGACACGTCAGAGAGGAGAAAAGGGGAAGAATAGAAGTGCGAAGGTGGTAGCCCTAAGGCATATGGGGAAGGTGAAGGTGGTAGGCCTAAGGCATGGTGGAGGTGGAATATGTTGTCAAAATATCAATATCAGTATTTAAGAATTTTTGTTTGTTTGATTTTTCTAGTAGAGTTTGTGGAATTCAAGTAACTTATAACTACCTTCCTAATAAAAATTCCTAAAACATGGTGGGATAGGCATGTTTACACTATCCCATAGCATACATCACTTTTTCAATCAAACAGCACCTAGTTGGCCACTTCCTTTCCCTTCTACTACTTTCCACATAGACGCCACTTCAAATATCAATATAGGAACCTATTCAAAACTGACAAGTAGCAACAAAAAAGAACTAGAATTTTATTGATAACTCAAGATGTTCAGACCAACTTATGTGTATCTCAATTAATTTTTAGGGGACTAATCTCGTCGTCCAATATTAGTGGGGGATCCATTTGCAATTAGGGGAAAATCCCATATGGATTGCCCCACGATTGATTGATAGCAATTAGAAAGTTTCGAACTTAAAACTTGGGAGGGAGGAAACCCAACACTTAGTTACATGAAGCGGGAGCGGGGACGGGGGAGCAGATGATCATAGGAGTGTGTGGGAGAGCAGTTAGGAAAAATTATTAAAATTTTAAATAAATTTTCAATTTTTATATTGTTAAATGTCAAAATCAAAATATAATTCTACCACATAAAATATAATTAAAATTATGAGTTTCTAGTTAAATTTTAATATTTATATTGTAGCACATGATTATAGAATAGAGTTGTTGTGCGTATTAAATAGCTGTAAAAGTTAAAGGCAATATTATGACTTTAGAAGGTTAAGATCAGATGTGCACACTAACAAGAACAAAACAACTTTTAAAGATACCAACTACAACTCGAATCGTAAGTCTCTCAACCGTGTTTTTTAGGCGTAAGTTCCTGTATAGGTAAGGAACAAGTTTCCGTCGTCATTGGAACGAGTTTCTTGGAGTTTCCTCTAACGGAAAGCATTTCCGTCGAAGAAACGTGGGCATAAATATTGAAGGTTCCTGCAACTAAGACCCATCAATGTGTCCACCACTTCATAATAGAGTGAAGAACTGATTCACACATCCAACTACTCAGAAATCAGAATTAATTCCCCTGAATGGAATTTATCCAATATGTCCCTCACCATTGCTCATCATTGTATATCTACCCTCCACTTCCTCTCGTGATTATCCACTTGACAATCAAATCAAGCTTGACTTTGGAATGACCATGGCCATGGGGGAAAAGAAGCCTTATTTGTTAGCTATTCTGTTCCAGTCCATAATTGCTGGGACGTTTATACTGTCAAAGGCTGCACTGAATGAAGGCATGAACAGTTTTGTGTTCATATTTTACAGGCAACTGGCTGGAGCTATTGTCTTGATCGTTGTAGTCATCTTCAAAAGGTAACATACATCTCCTAAGCATTCTTCTAATTAAAGTTCTCAAAAGTAAATTGCATTTTTCTTGCTTTTATGGTGGGATATTCAACTCTCCCTTATTGTTATCCACGTCTCAAGCCGCCTAAATTTTGTCCTGAATTAAAGAAAATACACGGGGTTTGACTTGGTGGTTGAGGTCCTCTCATACCTGACATAACGTTTGTAACTAGATTTCCATTGAACAGTGCCACTCCACGGCCGAATTCTGGCTCCACCACTTCTCAGTTTGGATTAATCCCTCAACTGTTCAGAATTTCATAGTTTCTGTTCTCTGTTGAACATTCTAGAGTTTATAATAACATATGATTCTGTTTTCTAACGTGTATCCTTCTTTGACGACAAAAACTTTAACCTTGTCATTTGGCATTGTAGAGAAAGCCCGACGCCAATTTCATCTATGGCCCTCTGGAAGATTTTTATGCTTTCTCTAGTAGGGTAAGAAATAATTTCAACTGTCCTCTTTTCTAGTTATTTATGTTAATTTGCTACGGTTCATTAACTATAAGATATGATTTCAAAAATGTCTGTTCATGCGATTTTTCAGCATCACTTTAGGGTTCAATGTTTATGGCGTCGCCCTTGATTATACATCTCCAACTCTTGCTGCGGCTTCCAATAATTGCCTCCAGCCAATGACATTTTTCCTCACAATTTTGCTTGGGTATATATCTCAAGACTCCTGTGATGACTGTGTTCTCAACAAAAATGCTACTAACTCGATCCGTTACAAAAGATCCTCAATGCATAAATGATACTCCATCTTGTAAATTCCCAATCCCGTCCTGAGAGAGGTAGAGAGCAAGCAAAGGCGGACCTAGGCTTGGGCTGGCAGTGGCAATGACGTGTTATCACTTGACTGAAAACGACAGAATTATACTGATAATTGCGATGAATAGGTAGTAATTTGTCTACTCTTAGGAAGCTTAAACTTTTATCATTTTTGAATCGACCTTACTAAGCTTAAACTTATATCATACTTCCCTTTTCCGAGTAAAATTTTGTGTTCTTAGGATTGTTGATAGTAACAAAAAAGTCTCTTCCCTAATTTGGCCCCCTCTCGAATCCAAATTCTAGTTCCGTCCCTAAGAGAGATTCTTTGCCGAAGTTTTGACAATGCAGTGATTTGCGAAAGGATTGAAAGATTGCTGAGAGATTCTTAGGAAGTGTTTTTTTTCTTTCAAAATTTTAGGTTCAATGATCAATTTGCTTTGCTGACATGGTAATTTGGTTTGAAAATGATACTGCAGGATGGAGAAGGTGAAATTGAGGACAATTAGTGGAGTTGCAAAGGTTATAGGCATAATGTTGTGCATGTCAGGTGTGGTGACCCTTGCCCTCTATAAAGGCCCCTATTTGAGACCAATTGTCCATCATCACCTCCTTGATGGTAGCCAACAAGCTCAGAATCACTATTCTGGGGACCAAAACTGGATTAAGGGTTGCTTACTCATGTTTCTTGCCACTTTGTGTTGGGCTCTTTGGTATGTTTATCAGGTGGCCTCTCCTACTGTTAATGTGCGTTTATATAACCCTATTTTTCTCTGAGTATCAATTCCGGAACAATTCTCAGGATCGGTTCCGCTAAGATTCTTATTTTTTAAGTACTTATCTCCTACTTGACAAGATAAGTTACTCTCTCACAATACATCATCTTTTTCTTTTTCAAGAGACTGAGATTAGAACTTCCATGACCCACTTCAACTGTAATGTGTTTTGTACTCCCGTTCATGAGTCATGTTTTGAAAAGCTAAATGTTCCAATTTACTTTTTTCATTAATATTCCACTTCAAATTTTCACTTGAATTGCATGTATAGTTTGCAGCGATCTTCGTAGCATTCGTTTCAAATTTTTGGTGAAAATTTCCATTATCGTATGGTATGGCAGCTATATACAAGTGAAACCCAAAAAATTGAGTTTTGTTAAAATAGGTAAGACACTTCTCAAATGGCGCGAGGCTATGAAAACAATTTCAGTTCATTGAGAGCTAAACTGAAAAATGTCTGGCTGATTAATTCTGTGAACAAAAAACAGGCACCAGTTATGAAAGATTGCCCATCAATGCTCATCTTCACAACCCTGCAAAGTCTTCTAAGCGCAATTCAAACAGGTGCAGTTGCCATTGCAGTGGAAAGAGATATCTTTCAATGGAAACTAGGTTGGGATGTTAGGCTCATTGCAGTAGTTTACAGCGTAAGCAAACATAAATCTCCTTTCAGTTTCTTTGCTTCTACGTGTTTGTAACGTTCTGTTTTGCTGCTGACTAAAATGGCGAAATGCTAAACCCGATTTTTTGGGGCTCTAGTACAAAGATAAGAAACAAATTAAGGTCTACCTAAACTATGAGGATCCTCCCATGTGAACTCTCCTGATGATCTTCTCATGGGTTGAGAATCAATTCAGCCCACCATTTTTCTTTTTTCATGATTTGAGTTGTTCTATCCTTATCTTCCGACATGTATATCATTGATTTACACCAAACAATACAGATCAAAAATCGTAAGGCTTCAGGTCGAATCATAATCTCGAGAGATATAGACGGTTAGAATTGAAATAGATGACTCTGGCCATGATTAGTTTATATGACCTGAATTTTTTTGAAAATGGACGGCTCAAATCATGTACAATGAAATGGTGGATGAATCTCATTTCTCCACAAAAGAGAATCATACGTGAAGATCACATGAGACGGTCTGCAATCCCTAAGCTACTCTCACTCCTCTACATTTAGTTATCTGCACTAATTAACTAACCAGTGTAACAATTATTCCATCCAAGGAGCAGTATACATTGGAAACGACATCTTTGCGATGATTTTTTCCTTTTTGATAACCGGAAGTCCAAGCCAACTTTCGTTGGGATGATTTCTACCTTCTTTATGCTTCATCATCTTCACACTGTCTTGTGCTGATTTTGTAATTGTAAAACCATGACAGGGAATTATGACTAGTGCTGTTGGGACCAACTTAATGGCATGGTTGCTGGAGAAGAAAGGGCCAGTTTTTCATGCCATGTGGACCCCACTTGGTCTAGTCATCACAACCCTCTTCTCCACCTTCCTCTTAGGCGAGGTCATTAGTCTAGGAAGGTAAATAAAATTTTCCATGCCCAATTAAGTGTTCAATTTTTCATTTTCCCTAGTAGTGTTTAAATTTTTCACAACCCTTTTAACTGTTTAATTTTTCATTTTCTCCTCTTCTTTTTTTCCCTTCCTGAATGTAGTGTTCTGGGTGGAATCTTGTTGGTGGGAAGCCTGTATTGTGTACTGTGGGGAAAGAGAAAAGAAGAGGAGCTGAAGAGGTTAAGTATTCAAGGTGCTTTAAAAGCTGAAGTTGAACATATTTAGAAACAGGGGTCATATCCCGTCCAGTTTCTTCCAGTTCAGTTTGGACCATTTGTGAGTCGTTCTCGGGCCAACACCGGCTTGTATTGGTTCAAATGAAGTTTCAATTGAACTATCATAAATAATCTTGTCACAAGGGAAAATAGCTTGAATCTATCAAAACTTTATCCAATATTGAGACACATACTTCTCCATTTCCTATCTCACTAGTGCCCCTCAATGTCTCGTTTAGCTTTATGTAGATGTGATTCACAGACTTTCGATGGTTACACACCATTAAAATGTGTCAAGGTGGTTAGAGAGTTTAGTCCCAATTTTTTGCATGTTAACTATGTGACCTTGGATGCATAACACAGAGAAACTGTGGCACACAATATTCTCAATTGCTATCTAAATTGATGTTTCTCAACGTACCCGACTAGGCGCCAAAGGGCTTGTAGCCGAATGGTGCATGGCAAGGGCTCGAGCCCCGTCGTAGGCGTTTGTGGTACAAGGCTTTGGACAGTTTTGAATTCCTTGTGAACTAACTTACTAACTACCCCTAACCACCATTGATGTATACAGCTTGGCTAAAAAAATTAACTTACTAACTACCGCTAATGTATACCGCTTGGCCAAAACTACCCAACTACGCGTACACCATTTTATGTACATCAAATGGTGTGAGATCCACTTTGGACTCTCATACCAAAAATGTGTGCCGTTCAATTTATTTAAAATACTTTTTAAGGTTTCTTGTAAATAATTAACCCAAAGGAATATCAGCATGAGTTTGAACAATTCTTTCGATCAGAAAACACAACAAAATAAATAAAATTAAAAGAGCAAATATTCATCCATATTCCCACGCTATTTTGTCTGTCTTAATTATTTTTTACTAAAATTTACTTTTTGTAATTTTTGTTTAGCTTTCTATCGTTATTTTTCATATTAATCGTTCCTCCCAGCAAGACGAGTCGAAATAGTGTAAAAATGCAGACTAGAGTTGAAAAAAGTTCATATAAGACAACACTGTAGACAAAACATATCAGCTACTTGGTGTATTTTTTTTCATCTTTAGTTACCTTTTTATGCTTTTGGTTATATTTTTTACTTTTTAGATTCCTCTAATCGAAATGATTAATCCAAAAAAAAAAAATGGAATTCAACACAAATTTCAGAAAAGACAACAAAAATACCGGAATGAAAAATACCGAAAATATTAGGGTAAACTCACTTTCTCGTCCTTAGCTAAATCCTAAACCAATCCATCCCATAACCTGAAATAATCAGCACCAATCCAACAAAAACAGAAGTTTTCATATTAGACAAAGCAATTACAACCTATGTTCACATTACTGGACAAACAACTCCACACGTCCAGAAGCAGAAATAGAAGCAATTGTGGGGAAGAGCATCAATACATGGAAACTCAAAGGGGGGGAAAAGGCTACTTCATAAAAAATAGCAACTACTGTCAAAAAACAGAAAAAACCACTTACCGGTCTCGATACCTTACTTGTCTTCTTCAAGCACCAAACACACAAATGCCAGTTCAAACCGTTGGGTTTGAGCTCTCTAAAGCTGTTCAGTAACGCACTCTTGAAATTAACAGATACTTCAGTTCCCTTCCATTGTCTTCTCCTCAACAGCAGTTTCAGGTTTTTGAGCCACTGTTGTCGTTTTCTCTTCTACTGCTTCACTTTCCTCGGGTGTTTCAGATTTTTTACTCTCTGTTGCAGCTGGTTTGTCTTCCACTATTTGCTTTTCCTCCGGCTCCTGAGTCTCGATATTTACTGGGGACACGATTGCTTCTTCAATTGAGACTACAGTAGTTGGTGCAACGTCAACTGTTTCAATGACTTCCTTTGGTGTCTGCTCAACTGGAGTTTCGGTTTTGCCAGATTCATTGGGATTGGTTTCATCAGAACCTTCTGTAGGATTTTGATTTACTGATAATTCCTCTAGTTTCACTGGATCTGATGGGGTCTTATCATCTTCAGTAGTGTCCTTCCCTTCTTTCTGCAAAAAGAACAAACTCAGTCATTGATCCAAACTTCCACAAAGGAACTCAATTTAATGACTTCAATAATTCCAAGTTACTACGATTCTCATCTATTACGAGTATATCTTTGTGGTCAGTGGCGGAGCGGAATTTTAACATAGGGGCTTCTTGTAACTGTAATATTGGAAATTCAAGAAATACTGAGATAAACATTAACTCTAAGAAAAAAGTTCAATTTAACTTATATGTTGACATTCCTATATAAGGCCAGTCGAAACCGGGCTTTGCCCCGCTTCCACTAGGCCCCCGCTTGTGGACAGTAATATTGGTCCTTCTAATTAGTCGGTCTATCAGACCGAATACCAAGTTTTATAGGGGAAAAAGTAAATGTTGACAGAAGTTACTCAAAATTACAAGAGAACAGAGGGAAAAAACAGAGTTCACAGTGGGTTATTAGGATTATGAGATGGACCTCTTTTGAAAAGTTTAAAATGCTAGTGAATCTTAAATACTAGACCATCTAAGCTCTCTAACTCTATGACTAATTATGACCAATTGAACAACTTAGTGGGTAAGCAATGAGTTAAAAGCGCTTCTGATCAGATGGATATAATCTAGTCCAGAATATTTTATATTGCTCAATTCATATCTAGAGAATACAGGACATCAGGGCACACTAACAGCTCTTATGTGGAAGAAAAAGGCAGGGACAAAAGAAAAGAACGGAGGGTTGTGGGGCTAATGGAAGTGCCATAGTCATCAATCATCACTGACCCTCTCTCACATCTCAATTTAAAAAAAAAAAAAAATTACAATTTGTGAGCAGCAATCAATAAGATTCCAAAACCAGTGGGCCATTTTTGCAATATTTAACAGCAATATCGGCATACGACCTACAATGGCGCGCATGAGTTAGCTCGGACATACTGAGCTATCAAAAAAATATCAGCATACAACGGTGCATACTATTAAGGAAATAGAGTCCCACATTGCTTGAGAGTAGAATGAGTTATCACTTGATAACATTTGGGCCAGCCAAAAATGTCTTCTTATTGCATTTATCAACTGTCACTTTCGATGATCTGAAAAAGAACCCATCACTTTCGACATACTAAAGAACACATGTAGATCTAACCTTCCAGCCACACATGTTATGGTGGTAGAACCACATTAACTGAATTTCATATTCACATCACAAAATCTAGATCTGGGGGTACAAAAACGTAAATTCTTGGTGGTTATCCACCAAATAAACATAATGTTTTTTCATGGTATCAAAAGTAAAAGCTTTTAACAACTTGCTTCCAGAATATCTTTATAGAAAGCGATCCATCAGAATATTCTTTGCCAGCAAATCCAGATCACATCTAATTGTTTAACCCAGAGGAAGAATGTTTACTGCCAAAAACCAGTAGCCCTTTTGCTAAGCACAACATTCACAAACTACTACATTTTAATACTCTACTTCATACTTTCCTGTACTCCTGAATTATTTTTCACACAATCATACTCAGACTACCCTCTTCTGACTTAACTAGCAATACCCTTGATGGATCCAGGATCCAAAAGCGAGCTTAGCGGAGCCACCACAACTCTGAAACTGCCCAAAATGCTCATGTTATACTAATATCTTTAGTGTCATAGTGTGTTATACTAATAACCTCAAAGATAATTGCAATATTATAACCATTCATACTCTGATATTTGAGTTTACATCCCAAAATTGGTAACTTAAATTTCTAGATATTGTTATATCTGAACCAATAGAGCCCCATTGTACCGATTTCATGGCATCTTAATGAATTCCGTGTTGGTCTACGAATGAATTAAACTCTCCTCTACTCAGAGACATGAAGACAGATAAGATATCAAAAGGAAGGCAATGGTAGTGATATGCCCTTCACAGGGGTAAAGAAGTACATAGAGAAAAAGGAATTGGGAAACCAAAACAATGAAGACCAAACATGTGGGTGGGACCCTAGGCTAGACCTGCTCCCTTTGTCGCCAAATAAAGATCCTATGGAACGTGGAAAAGGTCCTTCCCTTGATTGCGTGGTGCAAGGGAGTCCCACCAAAGTAGTTATTGCAAACGGTACATAAACAACGCAAGACTGTTTCACACAACAAACAAAGTTACCACAAGGGGAATCCCCATTAGAGTCTGGGATAAAGATGAGAGATGGGACAGGGCATTGGACAAAACTAAAGGGATGGACCAGCTTGATTAGCGGTTTGTTAATCATAATGAAAAAAGTTTACGAGGAGGTAATCAAGCACAAATTCTGATGTTTAAATAAAAATAAAACAAAGCAGTACCAAGCCACGAGGTTATGTGAGTGATTGCTTGAGTGTATGATTCTATTAGAAATACTATGAAATGTAGGGTTACGTACAAGTTAGGCCGAATCAGAAATTGGTCAAGAAAGAGAACTCTCTAGTTATGTCACTTTCTGTATGTAAAACTAAGATTTCGTTAAAGAGTGACATCGTAAAATGAATGATTGTCAGTGTGCATGATACGTACAGAGAAGAAATAATTAAACATCACTAGATGCAGCTGTAGTTCCCAGGTTCAAAACTTCCTACGTGCAAACAAGAAGTGCGAGTCAAGCCGCATGGGGCTTTGTCCCGATTTTGATCGGAGCATCCTCTAGTGTACAACGGAATTGAGTTTCAGGGACTAATCGGTGTGCACGTAAGCTGGCCCGAACACCAAAGTTACAAAAAACCATTGTATCGCACAAGCTTTGCTTTCTTATTGTTGTAAACATGACAATGAGAAAATACAATTATCTATTCCTATTCCATCAGTCAACTTAAGAAAAGGAGAGAAATAGGGACTAATTAGTAATCCTCCATAACTAGAAATTCGAGCACAAGTCGATTCAGGACCTTTTTCCACTTATTGAGGAGTAATTTTCTAGTTCTCTTTCGGCTTATGTTGTTCCTCTAGCTGTTTGCAAGATGGCCGAAATAGACATGTTAGAGTCTGGTCAGTGGTAGAATTGAGTCTTTAGTGCGCTTTTTGTTTTCTTCTTCTTGTTTTTTTTAACAGCATTTGTTTTCTTGTTGTTCTTGTTGTCTCCTCTGTTTCTCCCTTTCGGTAAATCAGAAAATCTCCCTATCTAATTTTTGGCTCAGCAGGAAAAGAGAGAGGAAAAAAAAAAAAAAAAAAACTTCAAATCTGGAACAATTTCAGACCGGAAACAGAAAACTGCTGCAAAAACATCAGCAATCAATTTGAAAATCCAATTTTAAATTACATCTTGCTCCCCTATGAGAACTAAAGTGATAAATGAGCCGAACAAGCCAAGCAATTAGTCATTTAAACATGGTTTGAAAACTTAACGAATTTCAAAACATATTTAAGTTTAGATTCTTTCTGAGACGAGCTGATCTCAAATGAGCTTTAGTCGAACTAAACAGGAACCGATCTCGAGTAGTTTGAAGTTTTTATATCTAATAAGCCAAAGGAGCTGAATACTAGCTTATTCAAGCTTGATTTGAAACTTAACAAACTTTATTAAAAAAATTGTTCAAGCTTGGTTTGTTCACATAGCAACCCGTTCTTGAACGAGCTTTTCCTGAACGAACATGAGCTCGAGCTCGAACAGGAGTAGCTTAGTTCATTTATCAGCCCTAAAGATTAGGAATAATTACAACTCGAGAAGAAAGAGCATTGATTAATAACGAATCATATAAAAATCCGAATCAACGTCAAGATCCGGATTATAATCGATACGCAAATCAGAAAAGAAGGAGATTAGAGTAATCCCCCAAATAACCAAACGCAAGCAAGCAATCACACAGATATAAAAGAGATAGTACTTCCGAATTGTAGAGGGGTACGTACCTCGAACAAGTTACCGAGAGACCGACGCTTATCATCATCAACAATCTCCTTGTCTTTCTCACCGTCCACCTTCTTCAACTCCTCTTCGACGACCACCTCCTCCTTCCCCGACAGGATTTCCTTCTCCGGCTCAGGCGCCGGAGCCTCGCCGGCTTCCGCCTTCGGCTTGGTCGCGCAAGCTCCCATCCTCTCTCTCTCTCTCTCTCTCTCTCTCTCTCTCTCTCTCTCTCTCCTCTCTCCAAAAGTCGCTCTTTCTCTCTGTGTCGTAAAGGTATTGCAGTGAGGGAGAGGGGGGAAATGTACACGATGAGAGAGAGAGAGAGAGGGTGTTTTCTGTAAGGCGCGAATTCTCAGAGCGTTTGGTATTCAGACATTTGTTCTGGGGCGGAATTTATGGGGAGACTATACAGTAAAACGTGGAAAATTTATTTGGCGATCTTGAGGGAGTGTTACGTGGTTCTCCACACTATATTCAAGTACATGAATTTACACAAATGTACATGGCATCGCCACATAGTCCTCATATTATATTTATGTAAAAGTGTGAATTCACGTCAATGTATAGCAATATTGTCACACAGTCCTCACGCTACATTTATGTAGAGCTCGTGTGAAAAAGAATGGTGCGGCACCATGACATTACCCTAAAACTGCAAAATAATTACTATGTGGTGTCATAGCACTTGAGATTTTCTGTGTCGAGAAATTGGTGTATCTTTGTACCAAGATGTTTGGGTCATTAAATTGTGTGAACTTTTTATAGGTTTAAATTTTTCATGCGATCCAATGATAAAAAGCCCGATACATAGAATTTCGGTATATAGGATTTGATTTCGTGTGGTAACCTCCTTGTTATCATAAATTGGTATTTTACTTGATGGTGAAAAAGAGACCGGGAAACTGCGTGGCACTGCCCAAAAATATTGAATAATTTTGTTTTTTTTTTTTTTTTTTGAATTTATGAATGGGGATTGGAAGTTTGGAACAGGTGGACACCGACACCGGAGAAAACTTGAATTTCTTTGATATCAGAGAAAAAATAGAATTGATGGAGAAAATTTTAATAAGAATGACAGATGTTCAAGTTATGAGTCTCGTGAGTTGTGAGCCACAGGTATATTCTTTGAGTATGCCCACCTCCTCTCCCGTCCCTTGACCGTCCGCTTATGTTTTTTTAATCCGGTCGTTCACTTTATAATAATCGTCGGTTCCGGTCAAATTTTTGCATTGTTTTTTGTTTGTTTGTTTTTTTTTTTTGGGGTACGTAAACTTTTTTTGGTCTTGATGAATAGAATAAAGTGGAGTAAATAAAACGGAGATGAGAAACATTCATGTTGAATCACGTGCTAATCAACTTACCTAAAAGCAATTGCGGTTGGGGGAAGACGTAATTTAATTTTTAAAGGATGGTAAAGCCATGCATTATGCGGCAGGTAGATATGAGACACTTTGCTATACTGCCTATACAGCACCGACGGGTGAAGACAATTAGTCCAACATTTGCTTGCATTGCCCCGTGCTAGCAGGGAGCGTCTCGAATACAGGATGGATGCTGGCCCCCATAAAACCAACAACTCCAACAAATGTCCTAAGAGTTTTGTTTTAATACAATTCGGAATAGAAGAGCAAGTAAAAAAGAGTACCTGCCGCCTCACTCCCACGCGTAAGTATGTGAAACGATAGTGAAAAGAGTTGTAGAAATTAACATAAGGTGCACGCAAATTGGTCGAGGACACTCTGCATTACAAATAAAAAATAAAAAAATCCTGCTTGACATGGGCATCTTTGGCAAGTAGGACGGCACGCTTGGTTTTTTTTGTTCCTTTTGAGTTTTTTTTTTTTTGGGTCAAACGGAAATTCTTTTCCTTTTGAGTTTTGAATTTTGATAACCGTGTTGCAATCATTTTTTAAACATTGGGGCACTCCTAGCACTCCTATTAACATAAAAATGGTCCGGCTTCAGGTTAACATAGACGGAGTATCTTTTGCAATTCATTTTTCATCATAATTCAATGTCACTTTTCGTCGCATATCTTTTCAAGTGTTATTAAACTTCTTTAGAATCAGTCTATAGGGAATATTTTCTCCGGCTTTAGGGGGACACCGCTAGGGAACGATTGATTTATGATCCTCAAGAATTAATTGAAGTGTGCGTAAGCTGGTCCGGATTTTGATAAATGTTCATTCAGGAAATATTGCTGCTGCTTCTTTTTGAAAGTCAGGAAATATTGGTCTATAGGCTTTTATACTTTCTTGTGAATTGTAGTAAGAGAAAAGTGAGATTTAAAGCAAAGCAAACATCATAATGTACAATACACTTATACACACAGTTGACAAAGGGGAAGGTCATAAATAATTGTCACATCAGTTGCTATGTTCATAACTAACGAAAAGACTAAAGTAAAAGGACCCCAATAATTACAGGGCCCAAGTAATTTATTGGGAGATGATAGTTATCAATGGGGCCTAAACTTTAGAGTGCAAAATTGGGTGTGAGAAATTATTGATGCAACAAGGAATAAAGTTGAAAATAGGGTTTCTAAGGACCCAGATTCTCTTTGAACTCCACATAAGTCTATGCAGTTACATCTCGATCGTTTTTCTGGATAATTCATATTTAAGATTTTAAAAAAGCTCTTCTCGAAAGAAAAGATTCTTTTTAGGAAGATTTTTTCAACAAATTTGACCCATTAGAAAATTCTTTGAACGGCTGAAACTACAAGGACGGCTCTTTGTAGTCCAACCTTAGATTGCAAGAAGCATGATTCTTCTGAAATGGTGAAAAATACCATCTCTTTTTCAAGGATTCAACCCCTCTTCTATCCCTATTCGAGATTTGCACCGTCTTTTGAGACTGAAGTGAGTTTTTTCTTTGCTTATTTCGATGATCTAAATCGTTTAATTTTTAATTCTTCTAAATTATATCAATCATACTGAAGATTATAATGATCAAATATCTCAATACAAATTCACAACCATTTATCTTGACAAAACATACTACAAAGGATTAAAACCCTTTTATTTCAAGATAAAAATACCTTGTGTTCATTTATTTTTTGATACTCTATCAACAAAATTTTTGATACAAAAAGAAAAATGATTTTCAATAATATCAAAAATAAAAATGATTTTGATCATCAAAAACTTGAAAGAGGCTCACAAATAGACAAATCCAGTCCTTTTTTAGGACAGGAGGGTATCCACTAGGGGTGGGCACAGGTCGGGCGGGTCGGGTATGGCCCGCCACCCGAACCCGACCCGACCATGTCGTGTAGGAGAAAAACCCACCCGAACCCGAACCGAACGATAGTGTACACCCGCCCGTGTGCCCGATTTTTTTGGTCGGGTCGGGTCGGGTCCGACCAAACCGAAGTAAAACTACATGAATTGTTCATGTTTTGGTCGGGTCGGGTCGGGTTTGGTCGGGTTGGGAAAAACAGCACCCGAGCCCCGAACCGAAAACTTATTTTTTCGAAAAATTGAACCCGAACCCGAACCCGACCACATGTTCGGACCCGCCCGAAACCCTTCGGGTCGGGTCGGGTCGGGTCGGGTCCGTCTGGCCTCGGGTATTTTGCACACCCCTAGTATCCACCTTCCACCCTCTCTTTTTCCTATTATGTGATGACTTTAGTGAGAGAATGAGTATTCCAATAAAAGAAATCCAAAATCTTACTCTGTTTCTGGGTTCTTGGGTGGCAATATATGCTGTGAATGGCCCCCACCATTTGGCCACTCACATGGTTCGTACACTCATAACTCATTCTCAGCCATATAGTTAATGATTAGTTATGACTATAGTGTCATACAGTGGCATGAGTCTATTTTATTAGTATTATATCTATAGTTTATGATTTGTTATATACTCCTGAGTAGTATACTAATCCCTAATAATGTAAATAACTTTAGTTTGATCTAGTCAAAAAATTGTTTTATTTTACATTGTCACTTAATATTTTCTCAAAATTTTTCATAGACAAATATTAAGCACACATAGTTGTTGCATTTATTGACAGAGAGCGAAAATTTCAAATACATATTACTACAATAGATCAACGTAATTTTACTGTATGATGTATTATTTTAGAAGAAATTAAATAGTCATCTTATTTCGTAGACTTATTTAGGTGCCCATTAGAGGTGGCAATTTCAACCCATATTTCTTCACCCGCCCAAATCCGTCCACTTATAACCAAATCCAACCTGCCCATATTGTATAATGGATTTATATGGATTCAACCCATATAAACTCATATTTTTATGGATTTAGATGGGTTAAAAATGGGTCCAATATGAGTTAGAACTAAAAGACCTATGCTCAAGTGTTAATTACTGTTTAAGCTGAAAATCCTCGTCTACCAAATTCGGTCTTCATTATTTACTTCAATCAGACTTACCCCCGATCATCAGAAATTCTCTCTCTCTCTCTCTCTCTCTCTCTCTCTCTCTCCATTTCAAAGACTTTTTAAAAGAATTAAACTGAAACAATTTTGGATTTGACAAGTCAAAATGAAATTTTTTTTTTTGTCTTTAATCAAGATTTTTTCATATTTAATAATTTTGTATCATACTTTTATGACTTATTAATTCGTCTCGTCAAGAAGAATCGAAAAAATAAAAAAATTTGATCGAAACTTATAACTTTTTAAAAAGACAAAAACAATAACCATTGACGAAGAAACGAAGGAGTTGACGGACAAGGAACGGAGCTCTAAAAAATTAGACCAATTAGTTATTACTAGCTTTTCAGATAAATTGAGAGTGATTTATTATTACTCCATTTTTTTTTCATTTGTTAATTTTACGTCAAACTTTTGTAACATATTGATTTGTTGCGATGAAAGGAACCGAAAAGTTAAAAGTCACAAAAAAAAATTGAGTTTTAATCATAAAATTTTACTTAGTTTTGAGTTCGAAATTAGTGGTCTAGATTAAGATTGACTAAATCTTTAAAAATTGAGTTTTAATCCTACTCTCTCTCTCCTATTCTTTCTTTCTTTCTTCCACAAAACAAATCCAAATACTACAACACTTCGCAAACGTTAATTACTTCACAATTCTCAAAAAACGAAGTAGTAAAACAGAATCAGTAATTCTAGTCTTTCTAGACCTACATTTTCCCGCTTTTTTCTTTTCCTTTCTGTTTTTCGTAATAAGGACAAACAGAGCGTCATATGGTAGTTCTTGTCTTCACCTCGTCCGTGGAATTTCTGCTAGGAATGAGTACTGAGGCCTTTTTATTCAAAAAAATTGAGTTTTAATCATAAAATTTTATTTTTCTGAATCTCTTTATTGAGACAAATCAGAGAGGGGGAAGGAAAACCACACACACACACACAAAAAGAGATCGCATTGGGCGGGTTTGGGTTTGGCTTGACCCATATTGAACCCGACCCATTTCAAACCGTTTACTTTTTGACCCATATTTGACCCACGACCCGTTTCAACCCGCCCAAACCCCGCTCGTTTGCCACCTCTAGTGCCCATCCCACTAGATTTGAATACTTGCGTCAACATCCTGAAATATAAATAATACCTAAAACACCTTTAATCATAACAAATACAGGAATTATGTCAAAGTCTTTCGGAATCATGACAAAATCATCCGGGATGTAAAACTAACATAAAAAGTTAGTTTAAAGTCCTAAAATTCTTTACTATATAGGTGAAGAAATTGAAATTCGGGATGTAAAACTAACATATTACATCCCGAATTTCAGTTTCTTCACCTATATAGTAAAGAATTTTAGAACTTTAAACTAACTTTTTAAGTTAGTTTTACATCCTAAATTTCTTTACTTATATAGTAAAGAATTTTAGGACCTGAATGTTAGTTTTACAACCCGAATTTCTTTACTAATTTTAGGACCTTAAACTCACTTTTTATGTTAGTTTTACAACCCAAATTTCTTTACTAATTTTAGGACCTTAAACTAACTTTTTAGGTTAATTTTACATCCTGATATTCTTTACCTATATAGTACAAAATTTTAAGACCTTAAACTAACTTTTTTATGTTAGTTTTACATCCCAAATGATTTTGTCATGATTTCGGATGATTTTGTCATGATTATCGCTGCGCGGACCAAATTAAATAAGGGATATTGAACAAAGTCAATATCCCTTATTTAATTTGGTCCGTGCAGTGGCTCTATTAAAATGTAAAAAATTATTAAGGGCTAAATGGGTATTATTTAAATTTCAGGATGAAAACATAAGTTTTTAAACCTATAAGGATTAGGACTTAAGTATCTTTGTAGGATAGGACCCCTATTTAAGTTCCCTATTATTTTTTAATAAATGAGCTAGATAATATAGAGGACATTTCCTAATCAATATATTTTCCTTGAAGTCGGTCTTTCTCAAGCTAAAATCCTGACATCGGGGTTTCCATAATTAGATTGTGTTGGCAATTTTATGTAGGGTTGTTCACGGTCAGGATCGGAATCGGACCGTTGGACTTTTGGTTTGGATACAAAATGTGTTTTTTTAAAACTGTGGCTCACGGTTCGGTCCAAGCCAAGTGTGATTTGAACTAGGCGAGAGGGAGCAAAAAACCATGTTGCAACAGTGTTGGTCCGATGCTCACCTGGACGAGCATATCGGTTTTCCAGAGTAGGGTATCGTTGGTCCGGAAGAGCGAAGACACGTGTGCGTTTTTTTTGGCATTTTTAGGGATTCCCTTGTATATTCCTTATAAAAGGCAAAGGATTGGCAGCCCCCAATGTAATCTTTTTCATTTTTTCATCATAGTGAAACCCTCCAACACTCTGTGGGTACGATTAAGCAAATTGCTTAAGTCGGAACCACGTGCATCGCATGTCTTGTCTTTTGATTGCTTGTTTATTTTTGCTTCTGTGTTCTCTTGCCCTAACAGAACTAGTAATGAAATTCAATTTGCATTTGTAACCAAATAAAAATTAACTAAATTCGCCTTCTAGATTAAATTATACACTTAAACCTAGCTCAGGTGGTCATAGCGACTTCTTCCTCTTCATCACCCCATCCTTGTTTCCCCGGGAATTTGAATCACAATTGCTCCTAAACTCAGATCAAAAGGGGGCGAAGGACATAGTAAGGGCACGCAGTCCCTTATTAACATGCAGGACAACATCTATAATGGCTTGGACTTTTGGTCTGGATACGAAATGCATTTTCTAAAACTTGTTGCTTGCAGTTCGGTTCTCGAATCCGATTCGATCCGTGAGTCATGGATCGGTTCCGATTTCAACCACAGAACACATTTCATAAGAAAACTAGCAACTAGCATATGAATGAAGGTCAAGTTTCCAGATTTAAGATTTCATACCAGTTTCCAAATGCATAAACTTAAACATCAGCTTTTAAAAATAAAAAAATAAAAATTTTGAAAAATCCTAACTTGCCTAGGTATATAAATATTGCTATTTTTTTATCTTTTTAATTAATCAATCCACCAATTGATAAATAAGCTAATCACACGAAAGAGAAGCAATAAAAAGATGAATGCAAGATATACGTAGAAAATTCTAGACGGAAAAAAACTACGAGAAGGAATCAAACACTATAAACCATTGTGCGGTTATACAAGTAATCTCACCCTACGATTTGAATCCTCACAATCGAGCGTAATACCTACTTGCTGAATCCACGTTCACCACACCCAGTGCTTGACTTCCACTATCTTGAATCCACAAGCCTTCTATTGAATTGCCTTCTGGAATCCACCGAAGGACTTTGCTCAGACATTAACTAAGTTGATGTTGTAAACCTCTTGAAGTTCTATATTGAACGGTCAATGATCCATCGATCTTCCTTTTACTCCAAGATTCAAACAAGAAACCCCTTCAATATTTTCTAAGGTTAGAGGAGTTTTGGGACGACTCTCTCAGATGCGGTAGCCACAAAACCCTAATAAGGCTCATATTTATAAGCTACAGTAATCTCCCCCTTCCTAAATAAACACTCAATACAAAATAATATTGATTTTCTTCCACTTTCTAAATAGACACTCTAGAAATAAAAGAAAAATAAAATTCAACTTGACAAACAAGGATAAATGCCAATGTGTGTTTTGTCATGAAATGCTCAAATAAGAGAGCGAGTGGAATTTGGACCTTACAAACTTAAAGCATCGCATTCAATACCAGTATATATATACATGTATCATTTACATATAATAAATATCTCACGATCCGGTTTGGTTAATCCATAGTTTCATAATATTGAAAATTCATGACCCAAACCACGAGTCGCGGTTTTTAGTAATTTCATTGTAATATTCATTCTATCATCAATAAAAGTTCCTATCATTTTGACAGAAAAAACATTCTCGAGTCATGGTTTTCTAATTTTTGAATCCATGTCCGGACTATTAATCAACAATTGCAATCCAAAATTTTCATTCAGGCCGGTTTACGTACAATTTATCGGATTTTTTGAGCAGCCCTAATTTTATGTACTTTAAGTTTTGAGATAAACTAGGGTCATGCTAAACCAAAGGGCTTGTAGCTCAACGGTCATCTCCTAGTCCTCCCATAAAGGAGACCAAGTTTCAGCCCCGTTAGAGGCGGTTGGGGTTTAAGGCTATGAAAAGCTTCTCCACCCCTTTGACTGGAATTTTTCCACTAACACCTACTACATGTATTATGTATACTCCTACAATATTGGCAAAAAAGTAAAAATAAAAACCTAGGGTCATGGTATGATAAGTAGGATAGACCTAAGGAGCTCAGCACTACGAGAACTACAGACATAGGGAGTATAAGCTAACCTCACCAGGACCTCTCTAGGAACCGACCTGGAACAAAGTCAGGATTTGCCAGCTCCGTCCTTCAGACAAAGCTAGCAAAAGGTGATAAGCCCTCGATAGTGTATATAAATGGGCTTATCGATACCATTTTTGTCCCTTTTTCGTGCATAATTTACTTTAATTAGATGATGTTGCGCGGAGTTGGTGTTTTTGACCCTTACAGGTTAAAAGGGAAAAATAAGGCATTTTTACGCCAAGGAGGACAACCCCAAAGCATCCAAAGAGGCCACATGGCACTTTGCCACCGAGTCCCAAGAATGATGAAAATTAGCATTGGAAGGTGTGCCGGACATCGGAAGGCCAAGGGACATGCATAGGGTGAAGAATCAAAGAAGGATCAAAAATTGTCCAGGTGGTACCTGTACTTGAAATCTCAGTACCTGTACCCAGTAACCAGTAGCTGTGCAAAAATGCCATTCGAAAACTGGTACCGGTACCACAAAATCCAATACCTGTACCAACTGGGTTTTTCTGCAGATTTTTGTACCCGATAAAGTAACAACTTAAGGGTATTTAGGACTTTTGTAGCACGTTTTTAAGGGGATATAAATATCCCCAGACCTGATTTCAAAGGGGTATCTTTTACTCTTTCACTTTCTCTCTCTACCTCCATTAATGGAGCTCCTCTCTCTCTCTCCTCATTTATGCTTTGAACAAGGATTTTAGGTACGATCCGTTTATTTCCGAAGCTTTTCGCCTTCATTAAAGTTGTAAGGAATCTTCTCCTCTTCGAGGATCTTGTGTTTATTTCGTATTTAATCCATGTTTAGCATTTTCATTATCTTTACCCTTGCTCATTTCATGTCTCCTTTCAATATGTGTGAGTAGTGTAGTAAGGCTAGGTTGTGGGATGGTTAGCATCCCGTAACCAAGGATGTGGCTTGTTCTTCTCATGTAATTTTCGTTTTTCTAGCTTAAGCATGTGCTAGGGTCATTTTTATGTATCAAAACTTTGAGGTGTTAATCTCTTTGATCAAATGTAGGCAAGGGTTACGCTTCTTGCCGCATTTGATACTTGGAGCTATGTCCCTCCTTGTGTTTGTCTAAATGTACCAAAAGAACTCTAGACATGTTTAACACTTTTGTTAAAAAGAGAAGAATTGAGCTTTTCCTTGTGTTATGGGTGTTGATTATCCCTAAACCTTGCCTTTAGTTTAATCTCCCGTTAAAAAAGCCGTAGTTAGGTTAAGTAGCCAGTTAACTAAATCTTTCAGTTGGCCGTCTCAACGCCAAAGCTTGGTTGGCGGTCCTAACGCTAAAATCTCTATCAAAGCAAACTTCCAAACGAGTTATGGATGCGCTCCCTGTGGATTCGACCCCGGACTTCCGGGTATTATTATACTTTCAACCGACCTAGCCCTACGCTTGGGGCATTCTTATTGCAACACACTTTAAGGTCGCAAGCAAAAGGTCCAAGGACCAACTCCGGCCCCTCGCTATAACGAGGAGGATAATATCCATAATATTAACTACGGGATATACTTATTCCAATAAAGATACCATGCTGAGAAACCTAAATCCTAAGGGATAAATGAATGCTGAACACCCATGGATTCCAACTAAGGCAGGACTCCACATTCCTCAAAGAGGTAATCCGGAATCTACGGGACAGTCCTACAAGGACTCAACCTCCTATCAAAATGCCTATAAATATGACAGTAGAACTCCAATAAAAGGTACGCAACATATAAACCAAAAATCTCAATTCTCTCACCACATAGCCCGAAAATCTCAATTCTCTCACCACATAGTAAGTACTCTACTGACTTAGGCATCGGAGGGCGGTTGGCACGATACTACACCGGTGACTCGAGCTCTTGTGTTGTTTTGCAGGTTCAAGTCGGAACTAACGACCAAGCTAATTTATCATGGTAGATGTCGTGGGTTCATTAATTCGTTATCTGTTGTATTTTTGGAGAAGAACTGGTAATCCATTTGGACTTGAATTCTCTAAAATGGGGAACAGCCGAATAATGTCAAATCCGCCCGGACTCTTCCCAATTAATAGAGCATTATGAATTTATTTTTCGTCTCATTGATTACTCAACCAACACAAAACCAATTACAGTATAACATTTCATCTTCCACGAGAGATTAAATTCCATATGCATGCAGCTGTAAGCGGGCCAAGTTGAGCTTTAGCGAGCTTGAGCTCGGCTCATTTACTTAACAAGTCAAAAATTTGAGCTCAAGTTCGGCTCGAGTCTTAATAAGCCAACCCCTTAACGAGCCGAGCTTATTCATTTGCTAAACGAGCCTCTTTAATCGACCCAGCCTCCCTTAACGAGCTGAGCTTTTATCGAACGAGCCAAGCTTCATTCTGATCCTTTAGTAAAGGAGCCGAAAACTCAAGCTTAGCTCGTTTATTGAACAAGTCACGCAACCCAAATCTTAACGAGCCGAGCTCACAAGCTACTCGGTTCATTTACCACCCTAAATATAAATAATGGGGCTTACGCATACTCAGTCAACAATTGATTTCAATGAGTACATTAACAAATCTGTTATAGAATGGTCCACTTTGGTTAAGAAACAAATGGTCCACTTTTGGACGCGTATAGAATTTAATCTCTTTCATATAAAATCCCCACTTCCAAGCAAACAACCAACTTCCTTATTAGTCCCTTTCACTACCAATATCAATTCCTCTCTTCTCCTCACTATCAATCCTCCTCAACTAATAAACGAACAAGGCCTAGCTAGGAGTAAGAGGAAGTACCCATAGTCTCTCAACAACAAGGGGTTGACCTAGTGGTCAAGACTTGGAACTTATGTATTTGCTCTCTTCTAAGGTCTAAGGTTCGAAACTTGTTGGGTGCTATTAACTCTTTTAGGGTCAATTCATATAGACCTTTGCTCTTGCTTTAATTAAAACCTCGACAATTGGAGAATAGGATTGGTAACCCAGGATTAATCAAGGTGTGCAAAAGCTGGCCCGAACACCTAAGTTATAAAAATAAAAAGTACAATAGTCTCTCTAAATTTAGGACAAAATTAGCTATTCAAAAGTCACCTTATTATTAATGTAGCTACCTATTTTTTAAAGCATCCACATCTATCTCTCTTCTTCCCTCTCCAAACTAAATTAAAGAGCCAAAGCTGAAAAAACACCCCAAAACACCCCAATATCAACCTCTCTTCCTCCCTCACTATTTTACAGAAAATTAACATTTTCTACGGTGCCTCGTTTTCTTTATAGAGCTACTGTTCACTCGCATTGGAATATTTTAATCACTCCCTCTCTGCCAACTGACGACAATGGCAACAAAGACCAGGTTGGGGAAGTAGCTGTTGAAGATGAAGACCACGACACAGAGGATGATGGCGAACGGTTTGAGTTGTAATTGAAAACTATATACGGTTTTGTAGCAGTGGAAGAACTGGTTTGGGATTTTGTTTGAAACGGAGGGAGAGAGAGAGAGATTGGGTTTCCGTTCTTGTTTCAAGAGGAGAGAGAGAGAGAGAGAGAGATTGGGGTTCCTTTCATATTTGTTGGTTTTTTGGGTTGAGATTGAGAGAAAGTGAGAGAGTAAAGTTAGAGAGAGAGAGGGGTTGTTGTTTTTGCCCTTTTTTTTAGCCGTTGTTGCTGTTTGGCTGGGGCCCTGGGGCGTAGGGGTTGGGGTGGAGGGAGTGAGAGTAAATTAGTTTTTTTTTATTTCAAGTATGAATATTTAATTAAATAGAGAGTGAGAGTAAAGAACCTGATTCTGTGTAATTGTGAAAAAGTGATAAGTTAAAGTAGAGAAGTAAATTTTAAAGATTAATTTGGTCCAAAATCAGCCGAGGCTGATGCGGATGCTCTTAGATACATATTCCTTCAGTCTCTCTATTTTAACTCTACTATGCTAAAAACTCTTTTGTATACTTTCTTTGTTACGTGTATAATTAACTTTTAATGTTATAGTATTTCAAGTATATACGGTGTCAAACACAAAATAGGCTGATAATTATATGATCTGAACGGCTCATTTGTAGGCAGTGTTTAAAAAAAAAAAAATCATTAGTTGAAAAAACCATCTTACTAGAACGCGGATAGGTATCAAAAATAAAATTGTATAGATACCTATGAATATCCTGATTTCTTTCATGAGCAACTTACGAGATGCCAGATATGTTGGGCCAACGAGATGATTCGGACCAATCATTTTGTAACACTTGTTTAGAAATTTAATTCATGAACAAATTTATCCTCATCTAACATTCATAGATGCCTAAATAAAAAGATTATTTAATTAAAGTATTGTTTTGTTTGATTCATGTCATTGTCAAACCAAATCTTATTCGTGAATGGTCCTTTCAACAACACCAATAAAATGAATCGTTTGGATCATCTCATTATGGGCTCAACATATACTAACAAAATTATTGCGATTAGAGCATCCGCATCAAATTCTTTAAATTTTGGATCAAATTACACCTTAAAAGTCCATTTTATTACTTTAGCTACTCACTTTTAAAATATCTACTGCATCAGGCTCTCTACATTAGAGCTATCTCATTAAAAATATTGTTTACTCTCACTCTCTTTTCAATTAAATATTTTTTGCCAAGGTCCCTGTTTGGTGCACAATAAATAGGCAAGAAATTGATAATTTTTACGAAACCCATTACGGATTCTATAAAGATGATTCAAACTGCAAGTAATTCTTAAATGTTTTTTTTATGGGTTTCTGAAAAAAAAACTAACTCAATCCGATATCAGTAAAGGTTATTTCAGAATTCATATGGCGCCCTACAAATTCTGAAACAGTTCTTACTGATATCGGATTGAGCTAATTTTTTTCAGGAATCCACAAAAAAATATTTCAAGGATGACTTAGAGTTTGAATCATCTTTGTAAAATCCGTAATGAGCTCTGCAAAAATCATCAATTTCTTGCATATTTGTTGTGCTTCAAACAGGGCCCTTAGGAGGGTGCTGTTTGGAATGGATATGGTGCAAAAAATAATAAAATACTAGTTTAACCTTTGAACAGTGCCTCGTCTCTAAAAACGAGTGACTGTAGCTTTTGTAATTTGATCCAATAAGTAACGAGGCTGAAGCACGTAAGATTTCTTGCACATTCTCACTACTCTAGCGCCACATGCATGGACAGTAGCAAGACACATGCAGATGCTCTTTAAAAATAGTTGCAAAATTTGAGAGAGCACTTATTCACAGCACACATTGCACACATAAGCAAAATCTAGCGACTCTCTAGTCTCTGCACATAAATAAATGTAGTGAAAAAAAAAAAGAGTTACTGTACTTGCAAAGTTAGAAATTTTGGAAAGTACCGAGGGATTTGGAGAGTCTCATGCATCTTTGGGTTCTGCGTATAACTAAGAATCGTGCTTACAGTTTGCTGTACTTGCTCTGGGAGTGCACATTTATTGGCCGGGCTAATAAGTTCACTCGCAGTTTGTTAGTGTTTCATTAATTAAAATAACTAACATTTTTTTTTAAATTAAAAGTGATGTATTGTGAGAGAATGACTTGGCTCGTAACACAGAAAAGTAAAAGATAAGAGCATTCACAATGGAATAATCAAAATTGGATAATCAAAAGTTGTCACATCATTTTTTGTTATCCATTTAAAGGGTTGCTAAGGTTAGCAATGTAGAAGTCCATAATGGTACAATCAAAATACTAGAATAATCAAAATTTGCTACATCACATTTTCAACTTATAAAAATCTAGAAATTGTGAAATAGGAAATAATGTTTTTTAAAATAGTTTTCAAACTAATAAAAACAGGTTATTAGAAAAAGAAAATTATTTTTTTGAAACTTTGATCTAAAAAAAAACAGTTTTCGGGAAAAAGTAAAAGTAAAATAAAACAAGTTTTGAATAAAAGAAAGTTTTAATAAATAAACTATTTTCAAATAAACTGTTTTTGCAAAAAAACAGTTTTAGGAAAAACAATTTTTATAAAAAAAACTAGTTTGGTTTATTAAAACTTTCTTGATATAATATGACATTCAATGTTACCAATTTTTACTACATTTTTTTTTTGTAGGGATAACTAAATTTGATTATTGGCAAAAGATTATTAGTTTTGATTATTCAAGAGCTAAAATTTGCTAAATTGATAAGAGATTGCTAAGTTTCGTTATTCCAATGTGAGTTTTTTTTTTTAACAAATGTTGCTAACCTTAACAACTTGTTGGTTTTCATTATACCACTGTAGATGCTCTAATAACTTTAACGGAACGGGCCTTAATAGATAAGTTTCACTTATGTTTGCTTTTATCTGAAGGTTGTGTTCTTATAACTTAACTTAAATCTGGAAATTGTCCTTATTTGAATTTTTTTCGCATTTGTTAATTTTGCGCCAAATTTTTGTGGGTTATTGATTCGTTTTAACGAGAGGAATCAGAAAAGTAAAACTTTTTTACTTTTACCCAAGTTTTTTGAGAAATAACAACCTTTTAGTAAAATGTTTTACCCAAGTATCAAAAGGAGTTTTCCTCTTCGCTGTGTGAATTTGTGTGCATGGTGTCCCTCCAATCCTAACACATTGTATATATTAGGGGTGTGCACGGGTCGGACGGGGTGAGTTTGGCCCTGAACCCGACCCGACATGTCGGGCAACACTTTTTTTTTTTGGCCCGAACCGAACAAGTGGGAATAACCGTCCGCGAGCCGAATTTTTTTACGTCGGGTCGGGTTCGACCAAAACCGAATTAATCTATATAAATTGGTCGGTTTTGGTCGAGTCAGGTAAGAAACATAGCACCCCGAACCGAAATCTGATTTTTTACATAAAATAAACCCTTACCCGACCGAACTACATGTTCGGACCCACCCAAGACCCTTCGGGTCGGGTCGGGTTGGTAGGGTTGTGGATTTTTTGCACACCCCTACTATATATCCAAATACATACCAAATGAACGCTTGGATCATCACATGAGGCCGAGGGTCATGATTAGGGCTGTAAACGAACCGAATCGAGCCGAACCCTGATAAGTTCGGCTCGGGTTTGTTAAGGTATGAGTTCGGCTCGGGTTCGGCTCGAGTTCGATTCGAGCCTAAACAACTTGGCTCGAGTTCGGCTAGTTAAAATTTTTCAAGGCTCGGGTTCGGCTCGGTTGGGTTCGTTAAGGTACTAGTCTGGCTCGGGTTCGGCTCGGTTAGGTTCGTTAAGGTACTAATCTGGCTCGAATCCGATTCGAACTTGAACATCTTGACTCGAGTTTGGCTCGTTAAACACAAATGAATCGAGTCAAGCTGAATCTAAGCTCGAATTGAGCTCGTTAAGACTCAGGTTTGATTCAGCTCAGCTCATTAAACTCAAGAGAACCCAAACTCTCTCATTGATCGTATAGAATTTGAGAGAAAAATAAGTATTGAATTATATATACAACCTTAACATTTTTTATATTTACAAATAGACCTCTATTGAATTATTAATTAAATTTTACGTATAGGTTCGCGAACCTAACCGAGCCGAATACCGTTAGGCTCAGGTTCGGCTCATTTACGGAACGAGCCTAGAATTGAGGTTTAGGTTCAGTTCGTTTAGCAGACGAATCGAACTCGAACGAGCTCTTACCGAACCGAGCCTCGAATAGTTCGCGAATGATTCAGTTCATTTACAGCCCTAGTCATGATGCAACGATCTTCTGGTAGGCTGGTCTTTGATTTCGTTTTTTCCTTCTTTTTTTCCCTTGGTACGTGGGCTTTACATATTGTTATTGGGCTAGGGATTAAACTACTACAGAAAAAGTTTTTTTTTTAAAAAAAAAAAACCTTTTTTTTTCCTCAGTAAGCAAAAAGAAAAAGAAAAAAAAAAGAATTAACATTCTGCTATCGTTTTAGCCAAAAAAAAAAAAAGCAAAACATTATGGATTTAAACTTCAATACTTGTCTGCGATTGAAAGCGAAACATGTACAAAGTAATAATGTCATTGCATCGATTTGGTACCATTTTGTCACAATTTCAAATCTACTCTACTGGATAACACAGATCTTATTTTTCAAGAAAGATCAAATGGGCTAATGCTGCAGGTTTTAGTGCCCTCGCACCCAATTCAGGAGAATGTTGATTGGAGATTGAAGCCCATCAACCAAGGCCCAGATCCATGAGCAGCAATATCAAATAAGGTTCCAAAGCCATTTTCGCCCCAGCCCAAATAATAAAATAAAAAGAGAGAATGACAAGCTCAGGACGTATTTTGATAATTAATATCCGCCGGAAACATGCTGAGAACATTTGTTAATGCTAAAAATGTCATTGGCAGATATTAATTATCAAAACACGTCCTAGACCGTCATTTCCCGAAAAAAAAGGAATTAACATCTTTGGATTCCAAATCCGAGAGAGGGCATAAGTGGGATTATACAATTACTATTTTGTCCAGTGGTTTCAGCAGTCGAGGAGGTTGTGTTTAATACTCTTATTAAACAAGTACTCAGATGCAGCACCAAACACAAACACAGAACATGTGAATCCGACAGTCCTCCTCCAGTCACTGGTCCCTTTCGCATTCAAATTTTACTTGTGAAAACTAAAGACAAGCCAGTGCCTGTAGAAGTATTGGATGCACGCAACTCTACCCTACAAGTGAGAGAGACTGTTTTCGCAAATTGAATCTGCAATCACCTCGTCATAATGGGCCAATCTTTCGTACCGTTGTGCCCGGGCGGGCCACCATTCTAGTCCCACAGAGTCCTTTTCGGCCTTTTGCTGGTTCGCTGGTTCGCGTGGATGATTTACTGTATTTGTTTTTTTTTCGAGGTCCTTGAGGGCAATCAATCGATAGAATACTGTAGTTGATATGGCAAAAGAAATTTAAATAAATTTCAATCATCCAAGTAGACTCGGAGAGACAATTGCGCAGATGATCCACTCCCCCGCGAAGATCCTCTTCATAAAGCACAACTTTTCAAAGCAAAATGCTACTTTTGACGAAAAAAACATTAACACCCTTTTTAGAGAGAAAAAAAGGACAGGGAAAAAAGAAAAGAAGCTAGTATCATGAATTGCACATGCGCGCCTTCATCATTTGTCAGTCTACTAGTGAACCGCAGCCCTAATGGAAATGAATTCTCCACTAGTATTTCTCTTAAAATACTTCTAAACTTTTATTTTGCCTTCCTAAACTTTTTTCAAATACCATTCATATTATATTAATATTTTTCTAGTTCAACTCATCGTGACGAATGACTTATTCAATAAACACAGGAACTACTCATGTTATCCAGAGTTGGAAATTCTGAATTGGTCCCCGCGGACATCATGTCATGAAGATAAAAATGAGGAACAGAGTGTGTTTGCATGACTCTGGAGAAAGCGAGAGCGCAAAAGCTTCTTTCAAAGATATATCCGATTATTAAAATTCACAGCGACGAGTCCAAAAGCAGCGCAAAATGAGCATAGAGAGCATAAGCGGAAGGTTTTGCGATGGGATTAATGTTGTCAAGACGGAGGGTGAGGGAGGAGGTTGCAATATTCATATCACAATCAAAATCAAGCCCCACCAATAATATTTTGGAATTGAATTTTCCACCTACATCTCAAAATTTAAATTGGAAATGATTTTGTCACTCCCTTTCTTGTTAATGTCACTAACTTGTAAGTATATTTTTGGTGCAAAAATACACTTGCAGGAGAGTGACGTTAACCAAAAAAAAAGGTGACAAAATCAGCGGCTATTTAAATTAGTCCAATAGAGTTGTATTAACAATGTACCCAAGCAATTACAACCACCATAAAATAAAATCTAGCTAAACAATACAAGACCCGATCCAATCTCCCCTTTTCTTTTCTTTTTTAATAACCAGATGCCCAGATCACTCAATGCGCATCTCGACTAATTTTACAACCGAAGTTAATGATCGAACAAACCTTCAATGAGGTTTAAAATGTTTTAAACTAGTCCAATACTACTCATCACAAACTAACACTGTACCCAACACCACCACAAGTACTCAACAAAATCTAGTCAAACAACCCAGCAATCCAATCCCACCCCACTCTAAAAACAGAGAAGAACAACAGAGGAAGAGACACAAAACCCATAAATCAAAATCAAGAACCCAAAATGCAAGGCCCAGTTCCTCTTGAACTTACCGAAATAACTCTCCGGCGGCTCCTGATAATGTATCTCAAACTCCTCCCCCACCAACCCGCCGCCGCCGCCGCCGTCATCTCTCATCTTGATCTGCCTCAGCCTGTCCGTGGCCAACCCAAGGGTCAGCTTATGGCACCTCCTCTGGTACTTGAACCCGTTGATGCACCTCAGGGTCTGGGCGACGGACACGTAGAAGATCAGGTGGGCCAGGGAGAGGAGGCCGATGGGGACCCAGCAGTGGCGGCACTGGAGGCGGCTGGTGGACTGGGCCTGGGCCAGGAAGACGAGGCCCAGGAAGAGGAAGAAGAGCTGGAAGAGCTTCCAGAGCTCCTTCTTCTGGAGGTCCACGGCCCGCTTCTTCTCCAGGGTCTTCTCGAAGTGGAGCTGGATTATGTTGTTCAGGGCCTGAAGGGCCGTTTCTTTGGTGATCGTGTTGTGGTGGTGGATCGTGTCTGAGTAGTCCGCCATTGGATGGTTGGGAGTTTTTTTCTTTTTTTTTTTTGAGCTGGGGATGAGAGGTTTTTTGTGTGGTTTTGGAGAGAGAGAGAGAGAGAGGGGTTTAGGGTGGAGACGTAGTTTGTCTGGAATCTATAGGTGGTATCTGTGAAAATCCAGCAATCAACTATGGGTAGAGTAATTACATATATCTAACGGCTAGGAGAGGAGGGTGGGACCAGAGGTGCCTCGCGAGTGGTGCATAAGGTCATTTTGAGGAAAAAAATTTCAGTGCCGAGCGGGTACCACGTGGTGCCCGCTCGGCCATCCGAGCCGTCCATTATGTGTATGGACGGTTCAGATTTGGAGAGAGAAGAGGAGAGAGAAAGTGTTTGGATGGGAGGAGAGAGAGTGTTTTGATCCGAGCCGTCCAAAAATGCATCAGACGGCTCGAGTGCGCCGAGCGGGTGCCACGTCGGCAATACCCGCTCGGCACCGAAGAATTGCTCCATTTTGAGTAATTCTTCAGTGCAGGGAGCAAGGTTGACCAAAAAATGCAGGAAAGTTCACCCAAAAAACACAAGGAGCTGCAGCGTGCTGTCCCGGGGGGGGGGGGGGACCTGCTCTGGTCTCACTCCGATGATCGAAAACGTTTACTTCGTAAAGTTCGTCAAGTTGAACAAGTATGCAAAAAATTAGCTCAATCGAATATCATTAAGTGCCTAATCGAAATATTTTTGTCTTGAAAAAAATGGATTAGAAACACTTGACCAAATTCAATAGAACCCATTCTTGGCAAGTTATATGTGTCCGATCAGACACTTAATGATATTCAATCGAGATGATTTTTTGCATTCATGTTCAACTCGATGAGTTCTACGAAGTGAATATTTCCGATCATCGGAGCAAGACCGAAGCTGGGTTCTCTCGGCCGGGACAACACGCCCTTAAAGGGACAACAGCGCCCGATACAAAAACAAATGCAGGAGCCTAATTATTTATTTATTTATTTTCAATCGATAGAAAGGAATAGGGGAAGGGATGCTGCAATTTGCAACGATAAGACTGAACCAAGACATTTTTTTTTTTGGTGAAGTAGAAAATCAAACCAAGACATTTAACTTGGCATGGAAGTGTCACAGCTACTAGACTAACCCCTTGGTCTTCAAGAGCCCAACTATGGGTGACCCAAAAATTATTCAAATCGTTTAATTTGTTTAAAATATTATTTCATAGATTTCTTGTAATAAGGAGGCGTTTTCACTAAGTTCTTGGTGAAAAAATATAGATCATGTTAGTTTGTTGTTCACACTAATTAAGAATTTGTCAGTAATGATTTCTTTCTCAATAATTTTTTCACTCACATACACATCTACAACTTGATTACAACAAATTCTTTCTCAAAACTTATTGACTACTAGAAACACCTCCTAATTCAGCTCTTTCAAAAATCATCAAGGCCTTAATAATTCATTCAAGTTTTGTCTATGTGAATTCAATGATGAAAATCGAGCAAGCCTTTACCAATATTCGAATAAGTTGATTTTTCTCAGAACTCTTGAAGATATATTTTAAACAAATTGAACAACTTCAATCATTCGTATGGAAACTATTGAGTCCCACATAGTTCGATGTACATTTGTTGTAGTAGGCTGCTGGACTTCATGGGAATGTATAGTTAATAACTTTATAGTTTCATCTGGTTCTGGATCACTTACGTTTTTCTGGTAGAGTAATGCTACACACACACCAATCACACTTCCAAACATACTCCTCTCACATATGTATGGAGTGCACATAAATAATTGGGGCTCATATATGATGAGATCCACGCATATGTGACAGGTGTGCTGGGGCGAATCTACCACGCATGAACACAGGTGGGTCACGTGACCCACCGCAATTTTTGGAATCTATATTTTTTTGAAAACCTAGTGTAAGTAATATATATTTAAACTACACAAAACATATTAGAGATTGCGGCTTGTAGCAGTGATAAGTGTTTGGTCCTCCATACAGGAGGGTTGTATTTGAGTCATTGCAGTGTCGTTTGACTCTCTTTTTTGGTTATGATGCTTAAATGATTTTAAGACAAAAAAAATTTCCAAATTTTCAAATAATGGGAGTTGAACCATGCCCAATAAGGCAATAAGTACATATACTTAGTAGTAGAACCAAAAAACCAAAAATACCTTTATATGCATTACACAAAATGTAATATATAATGGAATTGATTTCGAGATCTCTCTATATGTATATATGTTGATATAGTGTGGGTGTGAATTTGAAAAAAAAAAGAGTGTAGTTCTGATTTGAAAATCAAAGAGTTTATATATGTTGAATTTTCAAAGAGTTTATATATGTTGACGTAGTGTGGGTGTGAATTCTAAAAAAAAAAAAAAAAGGTGTAGTTCAAGATTTGAAAATCAAAAGGGTGTGAATTCTGTATTAGGGCCGAAATCCTTGTTGTTCTGTTGTGCAGATAGGGTGTGAATTTGTAAATGTAACGACCCAACTTTTCGGGAGCAAAATAAAATAATTCTTTAGGAAAATTTTGCTAAATAAATAAAATTTCCAAAATAAAGGTTTAGTTATTACAATCTCAAGATAAATTTATTGATTCAAAATACATTAATGTAATGACCTGGGCCAATTTTTCTGAATAAAATTAAATATTTTATTAAAGTATTTTTTATATATATATAATTGATTTTGTTAATTGATAAATCAAAACCTAGACTTTCTAGGAAACCCTAGCCCTACTTTATAATCCTAAAAATCTAGGATAAGATCAGATTGGATAAGATTGGATTAGATAAGATTGAATTTTGTTAGATTATATAAGATTTGATTAGATATTATTAGATATAGTTGGATTTTATTAGATATGATAAGATTTGATTGAGATTTTATTAGATATTATACACGATTTGATTAGATATTATAAGATTTTGTTTAGATTTTATAAGATTTGATTTGATCCCTTAGATATGATCTAGATTCTTCTTTCCATTGGTATAAATAGGCAAGCTTCCCTTCCACTCCACACACCACCAATAGAAAAGAAAGAGAGAATAGAAGGGGAGAAAGAGAAGAGAGAATAGGGAAGGAGCCGAGGTGTTTTACAATAGATCGAATTCAATTGGTGTGGAGTAGTAGCACTCGGTTCACAACATATTTTGAGGTAATCTGGGTAGTATACGATATGCTTCCTATTTCCGGAATCCTTTCTTCACTCTCATTTTTGTACTCCTTTTGATTATCTCGTGACCTTTGTTCAATCTTGTGGATATCATTAGAAAGTTGAATAATTGGTATCGAATATGATATTGTTGGATGAGTATTATGGAACTGTTTAGTACAGGGATCGAGTGAACTCATGCACCAATAGTCTATCCAATAGCCAGAATGGGTCGAGGATGACTCGGTGAGGAAGGTATTAGGGGGGTGTCACTGGTCATGTACTGAGGATGACATGGTATGAGGTCCTTGTGAATGTTGCTTCGACTTAGTGGTCGATTATCGTTTATTAATTCTACTTATGAGTTTTGTTATTCTGTTGTATCGTATACTTCCCGGATAATTTCTTTTTCAGGTGTGGAGCCGGATTAGTGAAAATTAAATCGGAGCATATAAGGAATAATTTGGAGAGGTCTTGGAAGAGTTGGTAATTTTAGAGTATCTAGAAGATTATTAGAAGGCAGTTTGAGTTTATTTTGGGGATGTAATTTATTTATGGAGAAAATAGGAGCCTAGAAGTGTTTGAAATGCAGTGTATTTTGGAGTTTATTTTTGAAAATAACAGGGTATTACAATTAACTTCAGAGCCGACTCTTGGCTTGATACAGATTCCAAGCATACTTGATCTTCGTCCCTAATATTCTTTTCGTGTCGAACTGCACGATCATTGAATCCCCTCCATTGAATCATGCGCCCTCTGGCAAATTGATCGCCGAAGCAAACGATTTACCAGGATACAGACGTATGCGTGAGTGATAAATCACCCAGTAGAGTAATCCAACCCAACTACCCCTCTTACTTTACAGTTAGCAAGTAGTAGGATAAAATGATACGAAGAAGTAAAACAGAGATTTTTCACATAAGCCAATTCTTTACTATCCATTAACCTATCGTGTAATCTAAGATCTCCTCCACGGGATCTTTCCTCCCCAACCACTAGCCATGCTTGGTCCCATGAGGTCACTTCCCTTTGCTGTCGCAGATACACCTAAGTTATATACCGAGTGTATACCCCAATATCTAGAACAAGGGGTAAGCTTATTATGCCTGAATCATGACTAGGGTTCGCTTATCTTATATACCACTTCACAATCATTACAATTATCACTGGACTCCCGCCAGTTCCATTCTCATCACAAATATCATCACATCTCAAAATTTCGCCTGCAGGTAATCTAAAAACAAAACTTTCCAATTCATCCATTACCTAACATCGTCTAGGTGAATTCTATTCTCATACCACCCCATGTCTCTAGGGTCCAATCTAATATTCAAATCAAGTATCGGTGCAATATACAATTAAATCAAATAATAATTAAAAACAAATAACGAGCAATGCAATCACACAAATTTTTATGAATAGGCCGTTGCCCTTATTCTTGTATGGTCACAATGTCAATAATGAAGTAGAACTTTTATAAAAAATTTAAAAAAATATTTTCAAGACTCTCATTAATTAATTCTTAAAGAATTAGATTGATTAAAAACTAATTTAATACATTAATTAGGTAAAGATATTAGAATAATTATCATGACCTCTATAAGAGCCTTAAAGGTCCTATGCAATATGTTTGAGTGTCAAAAGTTGGGTTCGGAGGGTCACGAGATTATTAAATAATGATGTTAACAAAAATTGTCGAAAGTAGAATAAATAGATAATAAATTATTTAATAAATAAAATATGTTGAGGTTAACAAGGTTTCATCCTTGGAATATAAAAAGTCTAAAAAAAATTATTCGGGCATCAATAGCAAGGTTTATAAGGTCGTAAAGTAATTTTGATTGGAAACACTTCAAAAATAATAATAAATAGTAAATTTAATAAAATAAATATGAAATTAGTAAGATATCATATTTGAGATGTGAGAAGTCTAGGAAAAATAGTTTGAGCTGCGAAAACGTTCTTGGAAAGGTCGCAAAGATTTTTCGTTTGTAAACTTTGAATGAAAACAAGAAAAAAATTTAATAAATAGATAACAAAATAAAAAAATATTATATTAACAAATTATGATCTTTGAGATGTGAAAAGTTTAGGAAAAATAGTTCGGGTGTCAAAAATGGTGTTCGGGAGGTCGCAAAATACTTTCAAACCAAAACTGCCCAAACCTCAAGGTCTGACTGCTTTGACCTTGCGGTGGACCCTCCAGCCGCAAACTTTCGTGTGGTTCTTGCGGCCCGAAGGTTGCAGCCGCAAGGTCCCGTCCAGATTTCGTTTTTCCGTCTTTTCGTCATGGTTTCGATGCATGGGTTCGTTCGGGGCATAGAGTCAAGCATGTAAACACTAAACATACTTAGAGAATTGATTGGAATGGATTATAATACCTCGATTGGATCAAATTGATTCACAAACCGAAACTTGAATTTTTTGGACGGAGACTTCGGGTTTGACGACCGGGGGACCTTGGGATTGAATTGAGGCTTGTTTGGGAATGCCATGGGTTGTGGAAGGTGATTGGTATAGTTGAATTAGGTTTTGGTTGGGCGTAGATACAAAATCCGCTTTTTCTCTCTCTCACTTTCTCTCTCTAGAACTCCATTGATTGGAGCTCCAATTTGCCCACGGTTTTCTCTCATTTTTTACTCAGAGGAGCGTGGGTGGAATGGTGGTATATTCGTGGGTCGGATTTGTAGAGTATTTATAGGAGAATTTTGAAGAGAGTGATAAGATTGTATTAATGAAAATTCTATCTCTTGGGTTTTGAGATGGATGAGATAAGGACGAATAAATGATCAAGGAGAAAGTAGAGACTGAGTAGGAGAGGGAGAGACGGAAGGAGTGTGCATGCATGCATACAAATTAATAAAAATTAAGATAAATAAGATAAGATAATTATACTTGTGTGTGTGTGTGTGTGTATATATATATATATATATATATATATATATATATATATATATTACGGAAAAGAATTTTATTATTACGAATAATTCTTTTTAAATGTTATTATTGATGAAAAAAATTTCGGGCTGTTACAGTAAAGCAGGCTATTTTCGGTGTGAATTTTGGGGCTTATGTGGAATGAGCTTGACAAGCGGTGGGTGGAGTATAATCTGCAACACTTTTCCCAACGAATCACCGCCACACTTCTAGTTTTTTTACTAATTTATCCTACTTCTAGTTTTTTGTAGTTATATGTCTACTTTTTTTTTTTTAAAACTATTTAGGTTGATTATAGGGTGTGAATTGTGTAATTTTGGGTGTGTGAATTCTGCAAAGGGAGGTATTAGGGGCTGAATTCACACACTCAATAATTCACACCCAGAATTGTGCATTAAGAGGTGTGAATTATCCAGATGGGTGTGAATTCTGGTGGTGTGAATTCTGTAAAATGTGTACATTCTGAAAAGGGATATGAATTCTAGTGGATGTGAATTCTAAAAAATGGTGTGAATTCTTGGGAGTATGAATTCTGCAAAAGGGCAAATTATAAAAGCACTTTTGAAAAGGGGTTGCATGGGATAGCCCATACAAAAAGGGGTCTGCACGGAAAAAAAATAGAACCGATCGGTAATTTCCCCAAAAAAAATGATGAGAAAAAGTAATGAGTGTCAAAGACATGTTGAAAAAAAAAAAGACATGTCCAAAATCGTTTTATACAAAAGAAAGATGACAATTTTTTTTTTCTTGAAAGACGCCCCCCACTAAAAAGACTCTAGGTTGAAGAAGAAAACATTTATAATTGCCCCAATTTATTTCAAGAATTTTCAAAAACTTTAAGTAATCCTAATTTATTTTTTTATTATCTTATTTATTTATATTTTTTAGTATTATATTAAAGAAAAAGAAGGGAGATGAAAAGTAATTATTTTGCTATTTTTTGTTCATATATATAGTAATTTCCCCCTTTTTCTTTTCTTTTCTTTTTTAGTTTTTTCCTTTTTAAGAAAGATAAATTTATTTCATAAAAAGGGAAAAGGGGATGAAGAATTTCTCTTTTGTTCTTGCAAAATAGTGGCGAATAACTAAGTAATATATTTCTTTGTGCTTTCTTTGTTTTTCTTCTATGCTCTTTTTTATTATTGCTAAAATTCAGAATTGCCAAAATGTTTCTAAATTTTTTTGGCTTAATTGGGGAGTTACAAAATGGCTCAAAATTAATAAGGAAAAGGGTTTATTTATGTATAGGAATTTTTTTATTTAAACGAAGATCCTCCTAATTAAGAAGCAGTAATCACCTGGTCTTTCCTCATCATTTTTGCACGATTTCATCCAATTTTCGAAGGACAACTTGTACAATTTATGGGGTATGCAGTGACACATAGCTCTTGATGGGTTCCTGTCCTAATTTTGAAAAGTCCCAAGGGTGGCTACATGTAACAGGTTGGTACTCTCAAAGGATACCCTGACTTAAAGTCAAGAAGATATACCTCCCGTTGCCAAGGATCGTGCAAGGCAACGGTCGAGGGGTACTTAGGACTTATTACAGCCAAAGACTTGTTAGTTTCTTTGACATAGCCCCAAGTACGGTAAACCGATCTGGATGTCGAATATGGCCGAACAGGGTTTTATCCATACATCGATGCACTTGCAATGGGGTAAATCAAATTAAAAACTAAATTAAAATTCCATATTTCTTTTTTTGAGTCTAGATCTCGTTTCTCCCCAACAGAGTCGCCACTGTGGGTGCCAGATATTTTTCTCCGCGAGAAACCTTGGAATACTAGGGCACTGCATTCGTTAGAGTCGCCACTTGATTTTGAGGTTAATTAAGCAACCAAATTAACGTACAAAATTCAAGACTACTAGTCTGTCATTACCAGAGATGATATTGGTTCAGGAGCTTAGTTACGGGGTGTGAGGCACCCACCTCGCCTAACCAAAATGGTTAGTCTCTACTTTATTTATGGGATTTTAAAAGAGTTTTTTAAAGTGATTTAAACAAATACGGGAAATGGGAACAAGGATAAGCAAAACTACCGATGCATGAGACTAGATTAATAGTATAGAAATGTACTGAAAATTGTAAAATATGCAAATACTGAACTTCTTGAATCAATGCCCGAATATTTCCCTCAAACGTACGAAATTCGGCGAATGAGCACAATTGCGCTCTGAAACGAAACTTCTGTTGACAAATGCCTTGAGAATTGGGACTAATCGAGTAGCGTTTTGAGGTTTTGGGACTAGTATTTTTGGAATTTTCTAGGTTTAGAGGCTGATTTAAATGGGATTTTGCAAAGCAAAAGATAGGAAAGGAAATAGTTTTAGGCTTAGGATTTTTGTTGTTATTTCCAATGGGTTTAGGGTTCTATTTATAGGCTTAGAAATAGGTTTAGGCATTTATTTCTCCAACCAGAATCGGAAGGGAGTTCATTAAAAATCTCATCTTCCACCCATGCCCGATTAGCAACTGTCTGAAAACTGGGTACAACCACGCAAGGTCATAACTTTGATTATGCAACCTTACATGTTGTGTCCTCAAGGCAGCCCATCACCTTGATTCCGCAACCTAACAGGTTGTGTCCGTAAGGTATGTCAGCTCATTACCTTGTGTCTGCAACGTATGACAGCCCATTACCTTGCCTCCGCAACCTGACAGGTTGAGTCCGCAAGGTGTGGCAGCCCACACTTCCTTGTCTGTGGATTGTTGTTTTGGGCCAGAACTGGGTTCAGGTTTTGGGCCTTTTTTGGGCTTATTAACTGGGTCAGGTTTTGGGCTAATGTGGAGATTATCTTTGGGTTTTAATATAGGATATGTTTATTAGGCTTGAGAAATGATTATTGGGCTTGGGTTTGAACATGGCAAACTTGGTTAGAAAGGATTGATCATTGATCCAAGTTCTCGAAGCATAAATCAACCACAGTAATATTTCAATCTGAAAAAGATTTGTTGATTCCCCATTCCCAATCAGCCAAGAAATGTGATTAGCTATAAGGTTGCGACGATGGAGAATGCTCTTCAAACCCCAAGATGACTGTGGGTGGGTTTAACATGAAGAATATTCACTTTTGAACAAGATTTGGGAAGTAGCACCTGTTAGATGAGCCGATTAAGATCGTTAGGCATGCGCCAGCAGTGGTTGGCAAGCAAAGCCCGATTTAACAACTGGAAATCACGAATACCCAAGTCTCCTTCAGATTTTTATGCCGAAAAAAGTAACAGAGCGGGAATCAAACCCAACCACTGAACCTAGGGGACTTGCGTACTTTATGGTGCGAACTAACAGTATCTATAACTATTCCTAACGAGACCCTTCTTTTGGGCCAAAATTTGGGGGCCCAGGCCTAGGCCTCTAAAGCCTTGCCCTTGGACTGGGCTTGGATATATTCAAAGTGAAGGATTGGCATGTGTCCATTCCATACAAATTTATGATGAAAAAATGATTGCCAATGACGTATTTTGATAATTAATACTCTCCAAGGACATGCTATCAACATTTGTTAATGTTGAAAATTTTCTTGACAAATATTAATTATCAAAACACATCATGAGCCGTCATTTCCCCATTTATGATCTCTAACATACATTTTTCTCTCCTTCTCAATCAAACTAAGATTTAGGGAAAACAACATATTCTCTTAAAGTTGGGGATATTACACCAAATGTCTTCAATGTAAACATTGAGGAAAAAAATGAGACAAAACTAAGGGTAGACCTATGGTACACACCCTTTAATAAGTGTGTACCGTACGCACCCTCTATATATTCCATTAGATTTGAGATAATCTAATCTTAACCGTTCAATTTTTTAATTAAAAAAAGGGAAACCTGTGTAACCGGTCATCAATTACTCTATTGTTGAGTTTCTCTCTCTTTTATCTTTAATGAGCTTTCAAATGCGGTCCGAAATCAATTTGGGTGGACTAAAAATTGGGGTTTTTAGAAATATATATTTTTACTTTCTAAACTGTTAAATTTAAATTTATGAAAATAATAAAATAATTTAAAACTAATGTAATAAACCAATAAAGTTAGACTGTTCGATATGATTAATTTTTTGGTCCAATTTGATCTACATGACATTTGATAAGCGCGTAAATGTTCACATAAGCGCCCACTAATTTATCCTTGCTAAGTCCATTTATATTGTTACTCGAAACTTAATGCTTGATTTTTGTGTTTTAGATATTCGGAGGTTTTTATATTTGAACAGGCTTTAATATTGTTGCTCCTGCAGTGCATGTGTTCTTAAAAGTGAATGTGTAACAGAAGAACACAATTGAGTACTTGTCTTGGTGGCCCAAGGATTGTAGTATTTTCTTATTTTGACTAAGACTTAGACTTCAACTACATGATGGTGGGCCCAATGTTTAATTGACGCACCCAATGATTAAATGTCTTGGTGGGCCAAGGCTTAATAGGAAGCTCGGCTGGAAATCTATCAATATACTATAGAAATGTATTTGAGCCTTTCAAACCTCTGAACATCCGTTCTTAATTTTGTAGATTTTTACAATTTTTAAATAAAAAAAGCTCACACATCCATTGGTATTTCAAAATCCCACGTGTCCCATCCATAGGTGTCTTCCAAAAATACACCTGTCCCACCTTTCTGATTTTCAATACTAGACCTTTGTGCAAAAAAAAAAACCCTCCCACGTCTCCCCCACGTTCCCCTCTAAAGCACTATCCTAATACTTATACTATTACATCTCCTAAGTCTCTAATACACGACAATATTTATATTCCTCCTCCAATTCTATAATTCTACCCCATTGATGAGTCTATGGTAATCATCCATGATCTCCCCTACAAAATATTTAGTACCAAGTTTGGCTTCGTTTGTCGTGAGACTTTTTTCACGAAACCTTAAGCACCAAATTCGGCTTTGTGACGGGAATTGGTTCACGGATTAATTTTACGAGAATTTGTTCGTAGTTATTTTACTTCCAAGTTCAGTTATGAGAATTTGTTCGCCGATTTATTTGAACAAATTTTGGCTCCGTTTGTTACAAGGTTGTTCACGCAACGAACAATCAATTGCTGAAAGATTAGTATAAAGTTCAGCTCTGCTTCTTTTGTAATGAGATTTTTTTGTATATCTCGATGCCATTGATGGTTGAACGCTAGTTAAAAAGAAGAGGAAGGGCTTTTACGAAGTCGGCTCCAGGAACCTTTAAAACCAATCTCATGCGCACAACAGCAGGGGAGTACACGCATTACAGTGGAGAAAAGAAAGAAAGGCTGCCGCTTCGAGCCAAAAGCAGAGAATACTTGATACGTAAAAACCATCTCACAGTTTCATTTTTACTGTCAGCCGAGCATCAATGAGTACCACTCAGATGTCCGGTTAAACTCTCTTTTTCAGGATATAGATGAAACTCAAACTCTGAGTAACGATGTTTTTGTTTTGATTTAGTGTTTTTATTATTCGAATCGTGGTTGTATGACTTGAGGATTTATTGGTGGTATTAATTTTCTCTATCAAATCTTGAGCATGATTTACTAGATTTTTATGCACGTTTATACAACAGTTCTTAATTGTTTTGTGATAACTGAGTGAGATGGGTTATGCTCCGTAAGACGCATCGTGCTATTAGACGGTCCGTGCCATAGAGACGGATCGTACTAGTAAGACGGTTCGTGCTAGACGGCGATACCTCATGCTATTTGGTGATTCATAGAATCTTTGGCGATACCGTGAGAGCCCGCGAACCCTAACGATACCTGGATTGATTTGAGTAATTAACCTTTATCATCGCATAAATATTGTTACAACGGGTCGAATGGATTCGAAACCCTAGATCTTTTCTCTCATAAACTCTCTTTACTTTTTAATCACTTTACATTAATTTATTCTACGTAACTTTTAGAAATCAAACAATCAAATCTCTTTTCGAATTAATTTAGAAATCAATTGAAGCAATCGCAATTAAGCCTTCATAATCCCTGCAGACGATACTCGGAATACTTGCCGCTATCTTTTAGGTAGTAGTAATTATTTTGTTTTATTAATTATTTTTGATACTGAAAGTCTGAAACGACACGATCAACATTATTAAATTTTAATGTCTTTTGATACATACTTGTCAATATCCGATAATTTTTTATTTTAGTAACAATGTTGAATATCGTAAGACTTGATATCCTAACGTTTTAGATCGATCATCCTAACAAAAAATTAAAAAATAAAACTTAAGTTAAAATTGATTATACTTTTGACAGTCATTCTTAACCCACTTCACCTGAAAGGTCGTACTCAAATCCTTGTCTTGAGACAGTTGAATAATTAATTTTTTAATGAATTCTCATTTATCCACAAAAAAATTGGAGGGATTTTGATTTTTTGGATTAAATTTTTTAGAGAGAGAATTTGATTTGGAGAAATATTTTGAGAGGAAATTGCAATTGTATTAAAAAAAATTGGGTATAGTACTTACTTTTTGATGGATTTCTTGGATGAAAATTTTGAGCAAGAATTGCATTTTTAGTTTAAATTTTTGAGGTATTGTATAGGAAAAAATTAAATTTTCAAAAATAATATGGATGGAATTGAAAATTAAGATAATATGGCGGAAATTTTAAATTTTAAAAAAATCATGTGGCGGAAATTAAAAATAATTTTAGTTTAAATTTCATACAACACATTGTGCTAAGGTAACAACAATGTATGGTATTGTTACCGAATTTGTGATTTTTTAGAAATGTACTTTGCTTTGATATAATTATTATTGATTGTGGTATGACATATTTTGATCTTATTACCGAATATTTTAATCGATTTCCTTTGGTACAAAACGTTATGGTAAGAAAACATCTCTTTATGGTATTGTCATAACAATTATGGTTTGTTATATAATTTGTAGTATTTACATATATTCTCTTTTGATACGACACGTTGTGGTAAGAAAATGACAATTTTAGGTATTGTCATAACAATTGTGGTTATTTTATAAAATTTGTGGTATTTTACAAATATTTTTGGCTTGGTATAACAATTGTTGATTCTGGTACGACATATTTTGATTTTGTTACGGAATATCATACGAGTCAAAGAATTTTTGGTACGACTCATGGTGATAAGATAATGCCAATTTATGGTGTTGTTATAACATTTGTGGATAGCATTATTTAATTTTTAATATTGTACGCATATATTTAGTTGAGGTACAAGTATTATGGATTCTGTTACGAATAACTATAGTTACATAATAACAATATTTTTAAATTATGAGTAACCTGCTAATGACCTGTTCAACATGTAAATTTTAAAGTACAAGTCGTAACTAGCATCATAAATATGCATTAGAAAACCAAAAATCAGCATAATGAAAATCACAAATTGTGATAATTTAAACATACGGATGCCCTGTGTACCATAGATTTCTCCCAAAACTAATACTTTGGGAACCAAAATATTTAATAAGCCAAAACAAATGAAAGACAAAACAGAATAAAATGAAACATTGAGTGAGTGACCGTTGGCTTATTGAAAATTTTTCGTCTTTATTTAAAAAAAAATTGGATTTCGGTCAAAAAAATTTACTTTTTAGATTCCTCTTGTCGTGAGGATGCAATAATCCCCAAAAAATTAACAATAAGCCAAGTGATACGAAAAAAAATTTAAATAAAGACAAAAAATAAGCCTATTTAACTTATTTGTCCAAACATCCCATAAAAATGTACCCAAACAACAAACGAAGAAGAGCGATGGAATGCTTATCTCTCTCTCTCATAAAAAAACGTTCCACCGAGGCTCTGGTCTTTGTCCAAATCAATCACCTGTAAAATTAAACCAAATAAAACATTCGAAGGATTGCATGACATGCATACCTTAACGATGTGAAGTTGGTGTATAAAATAAATTAGCAAGCGTCTATTCAACTATTCAATACTCGAAAGCCTTTCAACTCAATTCAGCAATTTTATTTTTGTTTTTTGGGCTACTTGAAAGGATGGGAAGAGAGAATCAGCGTAGCAAATCCCCTTAGGCATTGCTAAAGGGGTTTTTATTCGTTGTGGAATGCCCGTTTTGAGACATAGCTCCTGTCTGGGACGGCGAGCCTGCTAGAGCAAACCATTGTCCCTCCACACAACATCTGGTTCACAAGACTACTACCCATGAGCAGGATTCGAACCACGACCCTGTGATGTTTTCAGCAATTTAAGTTAGGAGAAACCAATTCAGCAATCTATAAGTTGGGAGAAACCACACTACTAAGCTAGCAGATAATTAGAACCTCTTCCAGATTCCATTTTCAATGTTTTGTGTTGTAATGGTTTCTCGTAGAATGATTATAGACCCATGACCATGCCACTGTGGCTGAAAAGGCTAATATTGTGGTTAGAGGAAGTTAATTTGAAACTCATAACATTGAAAACGGATCCAATTACATGATTTCTTTACCTAGGATTGTAAACGAACCAAGTTGTATAAACAAAACTGTGAAATTTCATTTTGATCATCAACTGTGGATTTCATCTGGTAGAAGAACTATGCAAAACCCACTCATTGCAGGACTTGGGGGGCTGCCGTCCCTAAGCATTCAGCAACGCTCAATCTCATTGTCCAAAAGTGTTTCGGACGGTTCGGATTTTAAAAGAACTCTTTATGGTGGAATAGTTTTTTTAAAATTGAAACCATTAATTGCGGAGACTGACGGTGAAATTGAGCGCGGATAAAAAAACCCCGTCCCTCATTGCACAATAATTACTAATGATGCTAACTTTTTATTAATACGAGAAAACAAACACAACCAACAACTTTTAATTTTACACACACGGGGGGTTTTTTCAGGGTATGCACCGTCAAAAGGATTATATTACATCACACCCCAACATTATTATTCTCTCACTATTTATACAATTTTTCCATTAAAATGATGGAATTGGATCCTCTCCAAATCCAAGTCCGAACCATTGAATGATGCCAGTGCATAGTCCATATTTGAACTGTCCCATCCAGTTCAGAACTTGGATTGCAGAGAATACGAACCCTAAAATGATGATACCTGATGAATATATACTGCAATATGACCCAGAAACTTTACCACTTCCAAAAGAGTACTGCAGCCATTATTAAAAGTGAAAGTACTCTTAACCCCACCTTAATCACTTTCCAAGGGACAGCCAGTGGACTAACTCTGCCCCACCTCTCAAAATGATGCATACCCACTTCAAGTATTGATGATGAAAAGCTTTCTCTATCTTGTCTCCTCACTCCATGCTTGTCACTGAGCAAGGATTATTAGCAACAATTTGATAATTATCTCCATTTTCATCATCATCATCTTCATCCTCATCCTCATCTTCTCCATTTTGATCAGCATTTTCACTTCCACCTCCTGCTGATCCTGTTTCATTCCTTTTCTGCTGTGATTGGCCCATCATTTGCATTAAAATGTCCTCAGGGTTTACCTTAATACCAGGATTATCAGGATTAGCAACAACCTTCTTAGACTTCCTTTCATATAGAGACTCAAGCATTTGAAAATAAGGACAAGTCTTTGAATCTTCAGGCCTTTTCTTGTTGCTCTCTTTGACCCTCCTGAAGTACTTGTTTATATTTTCCCACTTCTCTTTACACCTCTTCGCGCTCCGGTTGTAACCGATTTTCTTCATCGAAGATGAAATTTCTTCCCACAGAGGCCCCTTTGGCCCATTGTCTTGATATTGCAAATCAAGATCAGCTCTTATCCTAATCAAAGCTTCCACTTCGGCTTTAGGCCACCGCGAAGAGCTAAGAGCAATGCCATTGTCTTTTTTGTCAGTAACTTTCTGAGTTGGAATTGGATTTGGATTTGGATTTGGAGGTTGAGTTGGAGTTGAAATTTGTGTTGGAATCGGTATTGGGATTTCTGGAAATTGAACTGGATTCCCTGGACCAGAAATCTTTTGCAAGAAAGAAATCACAGCTGCATCTTTTGCCGCGGAAATAGCTCTCTCTTGTGCCAAAATCTCATGCTCTCTTTTTTTCCTTTCCAATTCCTGCATTTTCCAAGCTTCTTCTCTCTCTATCCTATCCTTCTCACACTTCTCTAGTGCCTCTATGAACTTGTTTTGCAAATTCTCTTGCTTTTCCAACACTTCCCTCATTAGTCTCTCAAAGTACTCCCCCAGTTTCCTCTTCCTCTTTCCACTGCCTTCAGATTCTTTCCCCGACGAGGAATTTGTTGATGTAGAAGAAGACATCAAGAACTCTGCACTGGAATTTGGGATTGACCTAGGGGCTGTAAAATCCTGAGTAAAACTCGAGGGTTTTATCGTCATTCCGGTCATTGCCATAGTTGTTTCAGTCATGGGATGTTGGATTTGGTTTGGGGAAGGTGATGGAAGTGAAGAATTGTTATCAAGAATCTCTAATTGCTCAAAAAATCTGTAGTTTTTGCTGTTTTGTCGGCTGGATCGGCATTCTTTGGTTCTTTTGTGATACTTGTAGATGTTTTCAAACTTCTCTTTGCATTTCTTGGCATTTCTGTGGTACCCAAGCTCAGCTAATTTCCTGATAACAAGAGTTTCATATAAGAACTTCAAATTTCTGCCCAAATCCAACTTTAACTTCAGCATGTATGAATTCTAAGTGAATACAAAACACGGGTAAACAACATAGTTCAACAAATATGCATACGCATATTGTAACTGCAATAATCACTATAGAAAACAAGAATGGAGATGTCTCCAAAGAATTGAAGAGGAGAACGAAAAGAGCGCAAGTTAGTGAGAACCACTTGAATCTGAACCTGTGTTACCAGAACTTGCTATTTGCTAATACCTAGTGAATTAAGTATCCGAACGCACCTTCTGAAATATGGGACGCTTACATTAAAAAATGCTGAATTTAACAATCCAAAGTGATCTCAAGGTTTTTCACCTGGTATACCCTTGAATCATTTTGCCATAAAGAGGAAATAAAATGTAACGAATCAATAAGATGGAGCTATAGTAGGGCAACTGGAAAAGAAAATGTCAAAATCTTCTCGAAATGAGTTTTATATCAGTATTTTCAAAAAAATACTCTACTTATTGGATGTTTCTCTCCTAAAATAAGCACATTCTGATATTGTAATCCGAGGATGTCTACTTCCACAATAACAGAATCTAGGGCACGTCTCGTACCGCAATCTTGTTTTCGCTCCTCATACTGGAATAATCCGTGTTAGGTATCATAGATCTGGACAATTATAACTACTTAAAATCCAAATAAACCAAAAACAAAAAAAAAATGAGGAAAACAAGTCAAGCCCATGAAACTTAACAAAAAGATGTCATGTTTAATCTCTGAATTTTTTTATCCCAGGAATGGCGATTTAGCATTTTCTGTCTTATTCCGTTTCCATTTTCAGCTTCACTTAAGAAAACAAGACACATGCTTACGAAAACTACAACCATAAAATAAAGAAAACAAGAAATGAAAGCAACACACGAAATATTAAATAATGAGACCCATTATCAATCCGGACAGCAATAACTACTAGAAATTCAACAGACCAAATATAAATAAGAAAAACAAGTAGAACCCATGAACCGAATCAACCAGGCAATCTATATTTCTGGAAAAATAAAATATATTCTCACTGAATAGGGAATTTAGCTGCACAATGAAGCTATGAATTTTACTCCAAAACAACAAAAAGATTGAAGAGAACTAATTACCACAATTCCAATTAGACCAACGAAACGAGAATTCCAAGTGAAACCCATAAAACTTCATCTTCAAAACAAGGTAATTTACCCATAAAAAAATAAAAATAAAAAAGAGGGGAATTTAGCTGCACAAAAAAGATATGAATTTCGTATCTCCAAAAAACAAAATAAAAGTTCCAACAAATTATTGAGGGACTTCTAATATTTGTACTCCTATCTAATATACAGGGTTTTAAAGTAGAGTATTGGGACAAGTAACGGTATCGGTAATATGATCATATTATCGGCCAAATTGGGCACCATCTGGATCGATATGGGAGCTCCAAAATCCCGTTATGTCAATCATTTCATCAAATCTCTCTCCAAAAATTTAAGGAAAATGGAAGGAAATAAGCTGAAAATCGCATACCTGGAAACCTCATCCCAAAGAGGAGCTTTGAGATTCGAGTCACGAAATATAGCGTCCATATCAGACCTTATCTTCAACAAAGCCAAAGTCTCATCTCGAGGCCACCGGTTACCGGCGAAATTCCGGTAACCTTCTTCCCCTCTACCTCCCTCCTCCTCCCCAAATCCACCGGTAGCTGCCGGCACCCCACCGCCGTTCTCCTCATTATTCACGGCGGCAGCGGCAGAATTTTGAAACAACCCAGAAGCCTCAAGCATCAGTACAGCTAGAGGAAATTATTACGGCTGGAGGGAGGAGAAAATACAATAATAAATAAAGTAATTTCAAGAAATGAAGGTTAAATATCTTGGCTTTTGTGAAGAAGTGTTGTTATGGTAAATTGGGTATTTTAGGGGAGGGGTTTACTAGAATTTTTTTCCTCTTTCTCTCCCTACCCACTTATTTTATTGGGTTAAGTAACTCAAAAGGGGTGGTGAATTAGGGTTTTTGTTGAGGGGAGGGGTAAAGATGAGGGTTTGTGATCAGGTGGGGTCAAGAGGGATGGTTTTGTTGGGTGAGATGGTGAAAGATAATTATTGGATGGGGTTTGAAGTGTTATTTTCTCAATTTCTTTTGACTTCATAGTTTGGGCCAATCATAGAGGTTTGGACTTTTAAAACAAGTTAAACTATCTTTCCCCGAACCGTGAAGAGAACAGTTCAGGTACGTATAAGTTGACCTATATAACTCTCATCATAGACCAAAAAAAAAAAACAACGGGCTTCAAGTTGGGTGATTTGTTAGGGGGAGGGATGGTTTTGTTGGGTAAGATGGAGAAAAATAGTTGGATGGGGTTTGAAGTGTTATTTTCTCAATTTCTTTTGACCATAGTTTGGGCCACTCATAGAGGTTTGGACTTTTAAAACAAGTTAAACTGTCTTTCTCCAAATCGGGAAGAGAACAGTTCAGGTATGTATAAGTTGACCTATATAACTCTCATCGTTGACGGGAAAAAAAAAAACCTGGGCTTTCAAGTTGGGTGATTTGTTAGGGGGAGGGACAGAGTTGGAAAAGTATGAGGTCAAAAAGGGGCGGAAAATTAGTGTGAGGAATTTTTGCATCTTATCATCTCTTAATACACTTCAAAAACAATCATTAGGAAAAGTCCTTTTTTGGGAAATATTAGGTGAGTTTATACGATTTCTCAAAACTAGGAAGACGTTTTTCACAAGTTACACTTTGCATTTACACACTTTACAGTTTGGTGACACTTTGCACCGTCTTCCTTAGAATAATGGCATAGTAGCATTGTCCCTTTGAGGACATCCGATAAAATTGGAACGATACAGAGAAGATTAACATGGCTTTTGCGCGAGGATGACACGCACAAATTGAGAAATGGTTCAAATTTTTGCTTACCAAAACAAGGAAACATTTTATCATGAGATACATGAATGAATCAAAATTATCAAAATTTAGACACAAACACATATACTAGGAGAGTCGATAACACTTATTGCGAAAAGCAAACCAACAACTAGGTCAAACAAAGGGCCAGTAAAAAATGTGGTAGTAGAGGATTCTACAAGGAAAGCCACCTCAAACCATGAAGTAGGCACAAATGAAATTGAAATCTAGACAAAAATGGCCACATTATAAGTAAAAAAAAAAACGAGTTATGCTATATATGATAAATGGATTACTTAGACTTAGCCTATATATGATAAATGGATTACTTAGACTTAGCGTGTGTTCCATTAACACAAATAAATACTTATTTTTTGAATTAAAGATGATGTATTATGAGAGATTGACCTGTATAATAAAATAAAAAATAAATATTTAAAAAATAAAAATCTTAGAAGAATGGGACTTTAATTAATAGTCAGTCTATCACCGTAGATATAAAACTCGAACTCATCCCACCAATTTCCATCACTTTTTTCACCAGTTTCCTAACAAAAGCTGGACAGTGACAGCCACTTTCAAGTGAGGGTTTAGATTGATTTATTTTTAAGAATACAGATTACCAAAGTGACACAATCATAAAGTACCGGGGTGTAAGAGGTATTCCATTTATCATTTTCCCTTCAATTATTTTACCAACACTTTTTTCTTACTCTCTACTATTACTCCAGTAAAAGTGAAGTTACCTGAAATTTTAGAAATGAAGGATTTTGGCTGAGTCATTGAGGAAGGCGGCAAAGAGGTTTGGATAGGCACAATGAGGGGATAATAAATTGGTTTTTGGCATTTTGTGTGGTTTTGCATTTAAAATAAATTCCATGGCGGCCCACATAGCGGTATAGCCAACCTTTTCCTTTGGAGCAGCACTACGCCCACCGTATGAATTTCACGTTGAGTGTTCACATCATGTTTATTGGGGTTCATTTTGGGCTCTAAAAAATATAGAAAAATATTAATAAATTTTAAAATAATATTTTTATGAGACTCTGTAAAAAAATCAGCTCTTACAGATATTGGTAGGTATGTTTTGGAATTTGTACTAAACTGTTTCATCTCTACAAATTTTGAAAAACATACTTGCTGATATCTGTTGGAGCTGATTTTTTATAGGGTCCCATTAAATATTATTTTAAAATTTAAGAATATTTTTCTGTATTTTTTTGGAATAGGCACGAGGACGCGGTGGATGGTCACCGCATTTTCTTGCGGTGTACCTAGACTTTCTGTTTCCTTTGCCTGTCTTTCTTCTCTCCCCACTGGCATGGACGGATGGACATGGGGCAGGTGCATCCACTCGAAACTAAGATAATTTTATTATATTTTTTTATATTTAGTATAATTTTAAAATTAAGTGTGCTATTACACATATGCACTTGCATATATCTTGAAAATGTACATATAGAATTAGTTTTATATTTCAATTTCATCATATGGTGCATTTATATTTGTTGGTTCCCAAATTATTTGTCTATTTGGATCGATTCTTTTTTAATCATACTTATTTTTAACTGTCTAAGAGTAATATTTTAAAATAATGTCATTAATAAAACTATATTGACCATTCTAAAACTTGTCAATATTCATGTGTAAAACATAGTCTAAAAATTTTGTCTAAGATTTTGTACTCATTTTTACATAAGTGAAAGTATGTGTTATATATTTTTGAATTTTGTAATGCATGTCTTAATTGTGTATGATATTATTATGGTTAATTAATAAAATAAATTTTCGCTATCATGATTAACAAGGCACCCCCACTAAACGACATTCCTAAATCCATCCCTACCCACCAGATTTGGAAAAATTACTCAATGTGATTGCCACTACCACGTGGTGCCTCGGGCTGAGACAGATGATTGTCCTCATATAAATCAACTAAAACTCCAAATAGCAAAAACAATTTATTTAAAGATCATAAGCTATAGATGGGCTTTTTATGAAAAACTCACCCCGTTAGAAAAACGGGCTTGAGGCACTATGTGAGCAGGGCTCACAACACTGAATAATCTCTCATAACCTTAAAATTTTTTATGATGGGACCAATATAATATCAATCTAAAATATAAGAATAATTAAAGAGATACTAATACCAATTAGTAAATCGTATAATTGAAGAGAGTACAAGAAGTAGAAATTATTCATGGAGCATCGTGTGTATATGTCTTTTCATGGTCCATTTGGGTAGAGTGAGATTAGTACTAGCTAGAGACTAGAGAGAAGCGATGGGATAAAATGTGTGAAAGATATGTTCTTGGTCCTTTAATCTTATTATCATATCAACGAAAGTCAATAATTAGAGTAATTACATAAGTACAATGAAAAATAAGTTGACCTCCTGACTCCCTATCTCGTGGCATCTACATGCAATATTAATGCCGATGAGCCAAAGGGCTCTGGGCTCTTTTTGGTCCTCTATAATAATATGGAACATAATGATTATGTGAAAAGTTAACAACCCACTAAATTTTGGCTTAGTTTGTTAGCACTTCTTTGAGTAATTTATATTTATAGATTATGCCTATTTTGATTAGTCACTTAAGGAGATGCATTTAGTGTAGCTTGTATAAGCTAAAATAAAAGGTTCAGACTATTATTTGTTAAACAAGTTGTAGAATAATTTATTTTAAAGTGCATGTCTTTAGAAACCTTAATCATTTTATAGAAACACACATGAATTAAGTGTTTTAAGGAAAAACGTATCAAACAAAAAAGCTTTTAAAAAAACTAGAAATTGAAAGTTAAAACAATCTGATCTCCATTTTTAGTCAAATAAATTAGAAAATTAAATAAGTGATTATTCATATTTGATTCCAAACATTTTGTCAACTTCTTTTAAAGCAAATAAACTAAATTAGTTATTACCAAAAAAAAAATGCACGGAATACAAAAAAATTATCACAATGGGCAAACCCCAGAAAAAACAACCAGCAAATGCTATGGTATCCCCTACTTAAAAGAGGACACCGGTTATGCTTCCCAAAAGTTTAATTTATGCCTTTGAATGATTATGTTATGCCATTTTCATAATAATGGCATAACAAGTGTTATGCCATTTTTAAAAATATTATGCATTCGAGCGGTTATATTATGTCATTTTTGAAAAAGTGTCATGATAATAATAAAAAAGGTTACGCCATTTTAAAAAATGATGCACACAATGTTATGCCATTTTGTGGTTTGTTATACAGTTTATAACCGGTGTTCCCTTTTGAACAGGGGACACCATAGCATTATCCTTCTTTGAAAGGGAATGACTTCAGTGTCCCTGGTCCTGTTGAGGACACCGTAACTTTTGACATAACAAAATCTAGTGCTGCTCGCGGTCCGGTTCGGTTCGGATTTCTAGGAATCCGAGGACCGAACCGCTAGTCACGGTTTTTACAAAATGAAATCCGTGTCCGGACCAAAAGTCCTACGGTCCGGTTCCAATCCGATCCGTGACTCGCGATTCGGTTACGGTTTTGTCCACGGATTTTAACAAAAATAAAGTTCAAGCATATATCCCACAATAAAAAAGAAAAAGATTACATTCAAAATTAAGTTTAACACCACCAAAAAGTACTTGTTACATAAACTATCAAAGGCTTACTTTAGAAATTAAATTCAAAATAATCTAAAACACTAGTATGATTGTATCATTATAGTACATTACATAACATAAAAAAATCGGAAAAGAAACGAACTACTGAAACTCAACTAGGTTACCCGTAATTTATACGAAAAAACTACGGTTTACTCTCTATATTTTATGTACATCTACACTATGTCTCATTATTAAGATAAAATATTGAAATTGGTGGCAAAAAGTGTTAACATTACTAACAATTTATTATATAAATACACACATGTATATATTATTTATATAAAATAAATATCTCACGGTCCGGTTCGGTTAATCCACGGTTTCGTAATGAAAATCCGTGGACCGAACCACAAGTCACGGTTTTCTAATTTTTCAATCCGTGTCCGAACCATTAATCCACGGACAAAATCCAAAAGGTACGGATCGATTCGGTCCGGACCGGTTTCACGGTTCACCGGATTTTTTGAGCAGCCCTAACAAAATCATTATGAGTATAACCAAAACCCATTACAAACATAACAAAACCATAACAAAGTATAACTTGTAGTTATGCCTTGTTTGGGTTTGGTTATGCCTTGGTTGATTTTTTGGATATTCCTTGGTTACACCTTGTTTGGGCTTTGTTATGTTTGTAATGAGTTTTAGTTATGCTCATAATGGTTTTGTAATGTCAAAAGTTACGGTGCCCCCAAAATGATCGGAGACACCATAGCATGCCAAAAATTACGATGTCCCCAAACGGCGGATGAACACCGTAGCATTTCCCTTCAAGCTCTACAAAGAGTAAGCTAGATTTTCATAACTTCTACCAAAATTCTTCCAAGAAGATTAAGATGGTATCCAGCCAAATTACGTCAACTTGCTAGATAATTACTCTTTAAAATATTAATCAAGGTTTTATCCAGCCAAATTACATCAACTTGGCAACTGGCAAGGTTTTCCAAGGTGGTAAAAACACCTCAATCGTGCATAGTGCTGTCATCAAGTGGTAAAAGGTTGCGAATTTGTTTACGTAACCTAATTCTCTGCTTTGTCGTTTTGGCATTAAGCCATTAACCTACGGAATACAACCACAAGAAAATTACTTCACGGAACAACTGCAATTTGCCCATAAAAAAAAAAAAAAAAAACCTGCAATTCAGACTCCGACCAATGATAAAATACAAAAGGAATCTAACCTAAATTTCAAAAACCTCCCCTAGGATAGAGTAGATTAGGTTTAACGAAGGAAATTGATTTCTACACTCTCTTAATTTATGCAAACACTCTTCTTCTTTTTCTGTCTTTTTAGCGGGTGAATTTACGAAACAGTCCCAGCATGCATTTACTTTTAGCAAATTGCAGGGACTGTTTTGTAAATTTACCCGCTAAAAGATAATAAAAATAAAAGAAAAAGAATGTGTGCATCAATTAGGGGAGTGTAGAAATCAATTTCCTTTAAGCTAATGGCAAAAATAAATAAATTCAAACCACAAATAATTCTGTTGTTCACAATTACTGGTTCAAACCACGCAAAGTCGATTATATATGGACCATTAACACAATAACATACACAACATGCTTATGCGGCATTATATTATCAGGCAATGTAAAAAGACATCTCGTCCATTTTCTAATGATAGTACAGTATCACTTTACCATGTCATGCATATTATTGTACATATGTACTAGCATACCTAATGTTAAACAAACACACGGTCATCGCATTTTAAATTCTAGACAAGATTTATTATACTCACCAGCGAATTAACCATGCTTAAAGGCACTTTCAATAACCATGCTTAAAGGCACTTTCAACATAGGTTTTATATTTTCTCTTATTAATCCTTGTGCATGAACACATTTGCTCTAAATTCACATTAACTTTTTCATTTTCACAAAGTGTTCGAACCAATTTCAGAGAGAGAGAGAGATTTGGCAGAAAAAATGAGTGATTAAGAATTCTTTTTTTATATTTTCCTAATTGCACGATCATAAATTTTAAAGGAAGTGATCTAATGGTTGTAGAGGTTGCTCCTATTTATATGCCTAGACATTTTTAATAAAAACCGCTCTATTTTATAATATGAATTTTTCTATTAACACTACGTTGAATTATTAACGTGGCCCGACCAATGATTTTGACCAGCCAATTTTATTGACACCTCTCTCTCTCTGTGACTAGCCAATTTTATTGACACTTCTCTCTCTCTCTCTCTCTCTCTCTCTCTCTCTCTCTCTCTCTCTCTCTCTCTCTCCTCCGTGATTCACAATATCTAGACTATTCTTCGAAAGATCGGTTTCACATTTTGTGGGGGAAATAAATGCCGTTTACATCTTAACAAGTGGGGTTTGCACAACTCGGAAGTAACATCATATGTCACAGCCACATATCGGTGAACAAGTGGGGTGAAAGCCACTAAAATAAGGCTTGAAAACTTTTAAATATTGGAAAACAACGGCCATGAAATCAAAGGGTATGCAATTCTAATGGAACAAGTTATCCGATTGTTTTTGGTCGGTTTGAAAAGGTCGACTATGATTTCTTGGCTTGAGGATTAACTCAACAAAAGTAGATACGTCTAACAAAACAAGACAGGGAGATCAGGAGAAAATAATTAAAAAGTTTTCTTTTGACTATTATTACCACTACAAACGGGCAGGAAAATGCGAGTATCCGAATTACATCAAACCAAATTTACGATAGCAATCACGCAAAGCTTTATTGGAATTTCCGTTAAGGAAGATAAATAAATAAACAAACAACTCTCATTCAGGGGAGTCAAGATCCTCTCATGATCCCTCGTACGATCTTTCATGTGACGCAAAATGAGAATCATCACGGTCTTATTTCACGATCTAAATCGTTCTGTAGTAGGTCTCAGTGTGTTTAACGTCCATACCAAAAACTTAAATTTGTCAGAGATCGGTAAAAGCTTGGTCCAATCATATTGTCTGACTGTCTATTCCTCTTGTAACAATATAATTCATTCAAATTGATACCATGTCCAAGGAACCACTACAACAAATAAGGGTTCTTATAGCATAAGAATATAGCGTTTTTCTGCCTTCGCTATAATTAAAGTTGAGCGTGCATGGTTTTCATTAAAAAACATTGAGACTTACAAAAATAAACTAATTAGATCGTCAAATAGGATCGTAATCGGTTTTGTTTTGTGTCACATGAGGGATTATCACTTGAGAGATGATCCTAATTCCATTAAGGGCCGGGGAAGCTAATCAATCTTTACTTAAGTTGATGATTGACTCCTACCCTCTCATTTAGAAATGCATAAGGATCGTCAATTGAGCTAATTATATTTGGTTGAGAAAATAAGTTATTAGAGCTATACATGTCTAATTGGTGACAATGTATTCTTGATCGCATTAAACAAGCCCATCTTCCCTCTTCGTCATTAGGCCTCAGCCTTACGTATTGTTGGTGGCTTTGGCGAACCCGAAATGACTTTGTATTCAATGGTATTAGAGCATCCACACCTGTCTCGTCACATTCCTTTTGACACTAAAATAACGAGCAAAACCCCAAAACTGGGCTGCATCAACCTCGGCTATTAACTCGTTATTCTACAAATTGTTTAACTTAGCTATAGTTCCTCGTGTCTCCAAGCGAGGAACTATTCACCAACTCTACTATATTTTATTATTTTAACTGTGTGTTTTTAACTCACTTTCTGTTCGGTCCAATAGTTTCACTCCTGGTATATATGGGGTTTTTTTTGGCATTAAATAGGAAATGCAAAAATACGAATATTTAATTGAAAAGAGAGTGTGAGTAAAGAGTCTGATGCAGTAAACATTTTAAAAGTGGGTAGCTAAAGTAATAAAATGACTTTTTGCTCTCTAATTTGGTCCAAAATTTAAAGACACTGGTGCGAATGCTCTTAGTTGGCCAACGGAGGCAGTGAGCAGAAGGCTCAAGCAGATTGTTTTGAATTTCTAGAGGCAAATTCGAAGCCTATTCTTACTTTGTTGTACATATCGAATCCTAATACAATGACTTGGAGACGTCCAGAGGCAGGGGTGGTTAAGATAAATGTCGACGCAATGGTATCGGAGGCAACGAGCACTGTTGGAATTGGAGTAATTGCTCGTGATGAGTTCGGTTTAATTCTTGGATTCCTTTTTAAAACATACGAAGGCCTCACCTCACCACAAATTGCAGAGGCTTTGGCAATTAGAGATGGTTTGAATCTGGGATACATTGAAGTTGTAGAGATCTATAACATGAACAATTTCCACCACTGTTCAGGACCCAGGATGAGCCTACAAAATACAAACTGGACAATGAGTGGAGAGAGAAATATATGAGAGGAGACAGTTCCTATAAGAAATTGGGCCAACAAATCTTTGAATTTGCTGGAAAATTTCCACAAAATTTTTCAAATTCATGGGTTGGTGGGGCGCCCGGTGGATTCCATTGTAAAAAGGATTTTGGGCTTGTTCGTTTGGGGTATTTAAAATTTCTGTGCACGATTTACAATAATTTTTTAATGTATTTATCTTTCTCCACTCATTATTCTGTACCAACACGTTGATCTCCTTGCATACTTTTTTGTTTTTTGGTACGTCGGAATTTCAGTCTCCTTGCATACTTGGGAATTCAAATCACGCTTCCTTTTCGATAGATACCGGACATTTCCTCATGGCTTCTTTTCCGACCATTTTGATGACTCTCGAGTTATTCACTTTTTAGAAAGTTTCCACGACAAAACAGGTCATAAATTATGTCTATCAGATATATATCAAAAAATCAAAATCACACAACACATCATCTTGAGGAGAAATTCTTCTTAACAGCGGAGCCGTTACTAGTTATTTATGGAGGTGCATCGCGACCGTCCGGATGTTACTGAAATTTTTCTGAAAAAGAGAAACACTTTTGAACGGTCACGACTTACCACTGCTGTAAAGAGCTTTTTCTCTCCTGTATATCTTGCCAACTAATGTTTTTGTAAGGATAAAATGTGTTTCAAAGTAATGCCTATCGATATGCAATTAGGCCACGTTCCGCTTTCATATTTTTCATTTTATGAGACAGGATTTTTTTTATCACAATACATTACCTTTAATTCAAAAAAATAACTACTTATTTGAGAAATAAGTCCTATTTGAGTTAGAGAAACACACCCTAATATAATTGTCACATAAATGATGTTCTTAATGAGATTTATAAATAGGTCAATAATGCTAGAGACACAGCGCTCCACCAAAACACCAACCACACCCACCTACACGGCATTACATGATTGGTAATGTAAGAACAATCGCTTTGAAATTACTTTGCAAATACCAATCATTCGGACAGGTGCAATTAGTGTTGAGATTGAATGTTGTGTCATTGGTTCTCGAAAACAACTCATGAAAGGCCCATAAGAGGGCCCAACAAGACCTTGGGGAATGGGGCAGAACCCGGTCCACGGTTGGACTTGCGAACCCAATAGCGTAACGGTCGACCTACTAAGAAGAACGAGGTCTTGTTCCTAAACAAGGTTTGCAGCGACGTCAACACGGATCCAGATCCTCTCCACATATGCCTCTCCACCTATCTTCCACAGCTTTTCACCATCTGCTGCCAACACATTAATGACTTGATCCTATGGTCCAGATTCAACAATAGCCCCAAGTTTTCAGCCTTATGTAAAATGACACCGTTTTGCTTAGTTTCCCCTAACGGCAGCTAACTGCACTGTTTTCTCCGGCTGTCCAGAAATTGAGAAACAAAAAAAATTAAAAATACAAATCTTCTTATCCCCAAACCTACTAGTACGACCTCCATGTCGGATAAAAAAAAAAAGCACGACCCCGATCAGTGCCCATCGTGAGAGTAGTCCGGACTCCGGCCGCTCAGGTGAGATCAGTCCGACTGTCAACTCCGGTGAGATCAGCCCGGACTCCGGCCCGTCCGGTAAGATCTGTCCTTCTGTATCTCGACGCCGAAAAGATGTGATTTTATTCTGTTTTGATTCTTTTCATGTAGATTACGATTCTGTTGAACCCATTTGATTTTTGACCAAAAGAATTGTATTTTGTTCTTATTTAATTTAACCTTACCATTTGTGCATATTAGCAAACGATTTGCATCTTTTCCAAACAATTCAGAGGTTTGGGTTTGTCCAAAGTTCGACTTCATTTAGAATTGCAGGGGAGTTGAAGAAAGAACTATTGACAGAGAGAGAACTTGGAGAGAGAGAGAGAGAGAGAGAGAGAGCAGCGTTAAGGGACAGCTGGAGAAAACAGTGCAGTTAGCTGCCGTTAGGGGAAACTAAGCAAAACGGTGTCATTTTACATAAGGCTGAAAACTTGGGGCTATTGTTGAATCTGGACCGTAGGATCAAGTCATTAATGTGTTGGCAGCAGATAGTGAAAAGCTGTGGAAGATAGGTGGAGAGGCATATGTGGAGAGGATCTGGATCCCGTGAACACAGCAAGTAAAAACTAAAAAGCAGCTGTTGGTACGAGAGAGAGAGAGAGAGAGAGAGAGAGAATGGGGAGCGAAGAAGATAGTGCAGTGAAAGAGCCGCTGGATCTCATCAGACTGAGTCTCGATGAGAGAATCTACGTCAAGCTTCGATCTGATCGTGAACTCCGTGGAAAGCTCCACGTGTGAATTAATTCCCTCTCTCTCTCTCTCTCTCTCTCTCTCTCTCACACTTGGTTTTGCAGTTCTGGGTCCGTAGTACTGAAACGTTTTTGTCTGGGTTTCTTAACTTGCAGCTCCTTTGAGACCTTCATGGAATCGGGTTTAGTTTTGAACTTTTATTGTTAATCATGACTGGGGTTTACGTAGGATCAAAATAAATAAATAAATAAAATCTAGGGTTTAAATTGACACTGGTGCTGAGTCCAGCCTTACTCTTTTAATTGACTCAAAACTAAATTCTCTGAGTAAAGCCCTTCTAAAATCACTCAAACTAATACCAAATTGAGTTTTACCCAAATTTTTCACCAAATCAAGGGAGACTTTTTATTTTAACTCAAATTTTTAAGATTTGTTTTGCTATTTACAATTTTACTACTATGCTATTAATGAAGCTTTTACCTTGAATTTGTGCGTACTTTCGAGTTTGTCCATTGGAGTATTTCATACCAAATGAAGCTTATGCTCTACAATGTACTATTTTTGACTAAGGGCTGATGATGCTCTTATTATATTTTGCAATGGTGTATAAGTGAAATGTCAAAGAGTCGCTACTTTGTCTTCCTTTGATTTAGCTAGACTTGCTTGATTTTGTATCCAATGGGCCAATGGCTCCTCCAATTTTTTTTTAAGGGACTTAGTGTAATGTTATAAGGCCAGCCATATTCTATGGCACCAAGTGTTGGATTACTAAGAAATAACATACGAGTAAGATGAGTGTAACTAAGATGAGAATGTTGAGATGGATGTATAGTAAGACTGCCCGATATTGAATTAGAAACAAACTCCTTTGCGGAATGGTAGGGTAGCACCGTGAGAAGATAAGCTGAGAGAAAATGTATTAAGGTGGTTTCAATATGTATATCATAAAATCACTAGATGCGGTAGTTAAGAGGAGCTGTATAGTTGTAGTAGACCGTAGCAGTAAGGGAATAAGTAGATCAAAATTGACTTTAGAGGCAGTAGTTTGAATGTATTTAGGTTTGTTGGATCATTGGATATCAAGGAACACGATGTTCTCAACAAAGGTCAAAGGAGAAGACAAAGTTTTGTTGCCGACCCCAATTGATTGAGACCTAAAAACTCAATTTGGTAGGGTTTGGTTTGGTTTAAGGAACTCAACGTAGACATTCAATAACTTGAATTTTACAAATTATATCAACATCACACTTGTCCGTTTCTATCATCTACTTCAAAAGTATTGCCCAACTTAATTCCAGTTGATTGGGGTTGTTGGATTTTGGACTTGATATATATTATTCATGGACTGATGCTGCGGTTGCAAAGTAGATTGTTTGGGGTTTAGGTTAAAGCATGTTAAACTTCCAATACACAGAGCAAATTCAAACTGGTGCACATGTTAGTTATCTTTACAGACATGCTGTTTAAACTTGTGAAAGAGAGGATACAAGGTGTCCCAACCATTTTAGTGCTGAACAAAAGATCATGAAATGAAACAGTTTGATTTTATCAGGAGTTCAAGCAAAAGTAGATACATATTTAAGGCATTGTCAGCATCTGAATTTAGATTGTGGACTACCATACTTACGGGTTGTAAGATTAGTTGTTAAAGACGAGAGGTGCACTGAGGTGGCAAGATCTTGTGGGGCCTAGGCGTTGGGCTAAGCTCTGGTTGCAATCGAGTGAGACATTGTGACAACAATATAAAGTATAAGTTGTATAACGTTTAAAAATACAACATACATTGGTTTCACACTATTTTAAGAAGTGTCTACCGTTCCAAAAATTCTACTGAAAGGATCTACTGAATGTTAAAGAGAAGTATTAAATAGTCAAAAAGAAAACACCGAGAAAAGAAAGAGGATATTTCCAGGCAGTTATAGTTACAGCCTAAAATACATGTATAATATGTTTGCTTTACCTGAATAAAAGAGTTTATTTTAGGGTGTTCACTATGTCGAGCCGCCCCTCGGTGTGCGAATGTGCAGTATTGTGTTACCCAAACTCTGTGCTGGCATTTTATAGGATGATTCTATTTTATTAGTTTTACTGTTTTTGAGGTAAATCGTTGCTTTCCCCCCTGATTTAGCATGTGTCACAAAGGGCAAGTATTGGGTTATTGGTTATCTTGGATAGTTAACAGAAATAACTGTTGAACATTACGAACAACAATCATTCAAGGTAAATTGCTGTACTCCCTCCGACCTAAATAAGTGTCCCCTATGAAAAAGACATGCAATTTTCAAACAAAAAAATAAAGTACTTTCGTGCATAATTTTTTCGATTTCTTCGCACTCAATTAAAAATCTAATTGAGTTCTTTAATTTGATGTGAAGAAATTGAAAAAATTATGCATGGAAGTAATTTTTTTTTTATTCAAAAATTGCACGTCTTTTAGCTGGGGTACTGGGGACACTCATTTAGGGACAACAGGAGTGTCAACTTAGATTATAAAGATCCATTTATTCGGAAAGCTAGGAAAGCTAAAGCTCTAATGTATTGACGTTTGTTAGGTGAGCATAGCATAGATTGCTTTAGTTCAAGCATTTGTGGTGCAGTAGTGGCTCTTTGATTATCGTATGAAATAGGAATTGTGAGGATTATAAAATGATTTGCCAGTTCCTCTGGAGTGTTGTGTAGTGGACAATTAGTTGCTGCAAAAGAGAAAAATTTTATTCAAAGGCATATGCAGTTGCGGAACTTTGCCTTTCAATCCCGGGATTATTTGTGCCAATTTTCCATGCTTATCAGACACCCCATCCTTTTGTAGTTTCTTAATTGTGGTGACCCTCTAGTACCTTTCATAGTAGCAAACAATATTCTTTTCCGTTGTGAAAAAAGTCCCTAGTTAAGACAAACCCGACTAAACATATTCAATAAGAATGGTGTTCTAAGACTGTTTTAAGACCCAAAAGTTCTTTCGTCTTTCTTTCTTATTCTTTTTAGCCGTTCTTTTCGTGAAGGCCATGATCAGTTTCTTATAATTAACAAAGTGACCTAACTATAGGGCATTCAATATTTTGTTTTCTGAGGCTGCACCTTAATGGACTCGATGTATTTTCCCTTTTGGTGATGGTGATATTGTTTTGCAGGCGTACGACCAGCATTTAAATATGATACTAGGAGATGTTGAAGAAATTGTGACCACAGTGGAGATTGATGATGAGACCTATGAGGAGATAGTTAGAGTAAGTTGTAATTTCACCCAGTTATTACTCACTCTTTCTATTACTAAATGAAATGGTTGAATGTTAGCTTTTTGGAGGTGAACTTCGCTAAGCTAATATATAGAAACCAAGGTTTTGAAACTCGTACTGTATCCTACACCTCCAATTTCATTCCAGCTCAAATACTTGTTGGTACCGGTCAATACTGGACTACTTAGGTACCAACTAGTACTAGTAAAAAAACGGACGGTACTGGACTACTTCAGATTTATTTATTTTATGGGTAGATGTATGTATTAAGCTAAATTTTTTGATATGGGGAAATAACACTGATATTGATAAATCCAAAATAGTATCCAGTCTTTCACTGGTACCGATACATACAATACCAATAGGAAAACCGGTACTCTAGTCGGTATGGTATTCAGAAGAATCAGAACCTTGGTAGAAACAGAGCTGTATAGATGCCTCAAATACTGTTATTGTACAAGGGCAGTTTTCACATAAGGTGGGACCATTTACTTAGGTGGCGCCAAGTTGTTCTTTGGTAGGTTTAAGTGTTTTCGTTTACACTAGCTATTACTCGGAGGGGATGGATCCCTTTGGCAATAAAATCATTTGCAGAAAATAAAATTCCTCTGGCAGACACATTCTTCGGGATAAGATTACTCAGAGGGGATGGATCCCTTTGACGAGGGGTGAAACCCTCTGGCAGAAACGATTTACTGGAGGAGATAGATTCCTTTGGCAGGGGATGGATCCCTTTGGCGAGGAGATTTACCAGAGGAGATAGATTTTTTTTTTGAGGAAATATAATTCTTTTGGCAATGGCGAGGGGGTAGATCTCTTTGGCGAAGACATCGGAGGAGATAGATTCCTTTGGAAGGGGATGGATCCCTTTGGTGAGGAAATGAAATTCCTTTGGCAATAAAAATCTTCGGAGAGAATAGATCTCTTTGATGAAATAACTCTTTTTTTTTAGGAGAGGATCGATATCTTTGGGAAAAAACTTTTGGAGAGGATAGATGATAGATCTCTTTGGGAAAACAAACATGAACATCGCTTCGCTTTGTATGACTAGCAACTGGTCTTGAGAAGATCCGGCAAAATAAACCGTAATGTAGCGCATCATGGGAGACTTTCCTTGTTTCCCTTATTGAACTTATAGAAAGAATAGATCACAGCACGCGTCCTTCACATACTTTAGCAACCGTCTTGAAAATTTTGACAAAGGGAGAGACCTTAATTCCTTTCTTTCTCTTCCCTAGATAACCAATAACTCATGCCGAAAAAGATTCTTCATTGCTCTCATCACATGGTGCATTGCTCGCGAAAATTAACAAGACGCCTTGCGCGGTCATGTGCTCAAATCATATCAATCCTTGGACTGGGGCTCGGAGGAACCCGTGGTTGACTTTTATTCTGAAAATTCATTCAAAGAAAATATCCAAGAACTATGCACAGAGCCAAAATCAGGAAGTTCAGGGCTGAAATGGGTCGAAATGGGACCACACGAAGCAAAACGGGGAGAACCGGAACAGGAGCCCGAGCCACGGCTGGCCCAGCCTTCACCCAGAGCCGGCACGGCTCTCGTGCCCCTTCGGGCAGATTCAAAAACTTCCTTCAAAATACATCCTTTTTCAACCCTTTCAACTCCTATCTTCAAAATGGACTCCAACGAAGATCCATACCATGAATTTGACGTCGGGAACTTAGATCCCAATGATGGTTTCCGCCACGAGTTCAAACTACGTGGAATGTCCTACGAAGGAACTTTTGGAGATGGTGATGTTCTAAAAAATCGCCATAGGCATCTTTCGGCCGATGTGTATGCTCAATTGGTACGTAATCCTTCTTTTGGTCATGTAATCCTTTCATTGCCTAGAAGCTTCATCGTGCTTTGTACAAGACAAAACTCATGCAAATTTCCATTGAAACATGCATAGATAAGGCGGGCACACAAGGTGTTTGATGAAATGCTCGAATGAGAAACTTAGACTAGAATGACTCCAATGCTTGCATTTGGCATAATTATATAACTTGCTTATGATTCTAGGATGCACATTAGACACATTCATGCTCAATTGAACAAGAAACAATCATCAACTCATACTTAAAGAAGCTCATGAACGCATGCACATATGATGTTCAACAAAATGCAACGACGAAAAGTTTGAACTAGAATGTGATCAATCTTTCCATACAATGAAATCATATGACCCTATCATGCTTCTAGGATGTTTTTCTAACAAAACAATGCCATATACGACAAAAAGTATGCAAGTTCTCCATGCCAATACACACATTGGAAATTTTTTAAAGTTCGTGCTAGTTGAGATTTCCTAGTATTCGAGCATAGTCTTCCCCACACCATTAGGCTACCGAATGCATCTTGCATCAAGGTTGCTCCCCTTCGAACAATCTAGTTCACATTTCTGCTCATGTTCTTGAGGGCGGTCTGCTTGGTCTCGTGGAGTCAAGGTATGCCGTTCGTTTTTATTTTCTTTATTGTTTAGTTTATTCTAGTTGCTATTTAATTATTGCTTAGCTAGCTAGTTCTTGCTTAGTTTAGTTGCATGCTTAGGGTTATTTTATGTTCTTCCTTAGTTTATGCAAGTTTAGGCGTTTCAATTTGTTTTAATATTGCATGCTAGCATAGTTTTCATTTATGCATAATAATCTTGGGTTTAGATATTTCATGTATAATGACTATTTCACCCTTCATGAATGTTAGTCGTAGTGCTGCACGTTTTACTTCTTTGAATAGATTATCTTGCTGTTACTATGTCCGTATGTCCACTCACACTTGCATCCACGTAGTCGTTACCCTGCCCGTATGCACATTTACCATCATCTTATACTTCCTCAGCCTTTCGAAAAATTTCGAGTGCAGTAGTATGACCTGCCCGATCTTTCGATTTGACAATCATATCGTCCACATACACCTCCACCTCTTTGTGGATCTTGTCATGCAGCAATGTGGTAGCCACCCTTTGATAGGTGGCACCAGCATTCTTCAAACCAAATGGATGACTCAATAGCAATAAGTTCCCCACTGCGTAGTAAAAGTGGTCTTCTCTCTATCTTCAGGTGCCATAAGAATTTGGTTGTATCCAGAACCCGTCCATGAAGGACAACAGGGCATGGCCTGCGGCATTGTCAACCAAGATATCAATGTGCGGCAGAGGGAAATCGTCTTTGGGACTAGCCTTGTTTAAATCTCTAAAGTCCACCCATACTCTAATGTGCCCATCTTTCTTTGCACTGGGACTATATTGGCCACCCACTGAGGGTACTTTGTCACTAGGGATGGCATCTCGGCTGATCCGTCCGTATCCGATCCATTATCCGTCCATATCTGATCCGTTATCCGTCCCGAACAGATCGGAATTTTCGGAAATTTTTCAGATATCGGGGCGGATTCGAATTTTTTTTAAAAAAAAAAATTTCAGAGATCGGATCGGATTCAGAGGTAAGTCTGCCTCCAATCTGATCCGCCCCGAATCCGAAAAATCCGATCCAGCAGATTCACCGAAAGAACTAAAAATGAGTCATGTTCATCTTATTCAAAATCTCAGATCACTTGGTACAAAAACTTCTACTACATCACTCCCTCATACAAAAAGAAAAGGATTTGAATCATTTGATTCTGTTTTTTCCCAAACAAACACACACAGAGGCATGAATATATACAATAGCATAATACCCCCTCCTCGAGATTTCTCTAAAACATGGCAAAACAGAGAACACCTCAATCTCTCATGGGTGCAGAGCTGCATTGGACTTTCTCTCTCTATATATTTACTGGGAAGAACCCCCAGATCATGGGTGGTTTACGTACATCAAAGACCACTTTAGTTTTAAAGCTCATTTTTCAGGTCAAATCAGCCATTGATTGAGTCACTCCTCCATCGATGATCCATGGATGCCCTGCATTTGATAAAGAATTCAAAATTAGAACAAATTTTGAATGTACCCACACCAGAATCCATATAGATAAATGACTGTACAGACAAAGAAAACCAAGAAAACCGATTCACCCGGTTTGGTAGCCCAGAAAATCAAATTTGGATTCGGTTATCCGATCAGATCTCCGTTCCCCGTTTGGAGCGGGGATGGAGGACCAAAATATATATCCGTTCGTAGTTCGGGGTGGATTCGGAGGCGGGTAGAAGGTTCGGATTTGGATATTGCAAGATCCGCCTCCGATCCGCCCCTTGCCATCCCTATTTGTCACCATCAAGAATCCGGCATTGATCTGCTTTGTGGTTTCCTCCTTGATTTCAATAGCCAGTCGGGCTTTACAGGCTTAGTGTCAGGATAAAGTGGTATGTGGTGTTGATCTCAAGATCTATTCCAGACATATCTTCATAAGACAAAGCAAATATGTCCTTGTATTCTTTTAGCAATTCTACCAATTCTTTGCGCTCTTCGAGCGACAAGAGAGAGCCAATCTGAACTAGCTTAGGGTTATTCTCATCACCTAAGTTTATAACAATCATCTCATCTACCGTGGGCTTAGCTTTCCTTTCCTCTTCTAAGTCAATCATTTCTCTAAGGGCTTCCGGAATTTCTTCCTCATATTCATCAGGATCCACACAATTAATCTCAGGCACAATGACATAAGCAAACTCAGAACTTGCATAAAGTGGTATGCTTAATCTCAAGAATTCTAAGCGTTCAGTTGTCCATCTGGTTAAGCAATTTTTTTTTCCCTCAAAACTAGGTGTGAGGCATTTTTGTCTGCACTTCTATAATATCTAAAACTTCGAATTGTTGTTTTGCCTGCTTGGCAACAATAAAATAGTTATTGTTTTCATTTTTAAGGTAATGTTAAAAGCCAAGCAGCTATTATTTTCATTTTTAAGGTACTGATAGTTATTGTTCTGAACCTGCCTTGTCATGTCCGAATTTTGGAGGGAAATCCTATCTGCGTTGCTTGTCTGTTTCTGTCCTCCTTAGAAGCTAACTGATGTCACACTAAGAACACTTATTGTGCAATGCAGATGTAGTTGGACACTGTCGTGGAAAAATCTGATCAGAATTCCTGTCTTTTGATTTCTTCCTCTGGAAAAATCGGATGCCCTTATCGTGTTTTATGTTTCAGGCAAACAAGCGGACAATCCCTTTTCTTTTTGTACGGGGAGATGGGGTGATACTGGTTTCTCCACCTCTGCGGACAGCTTAATGGAGACAACAGTGTTCATTTGGCTTGATGATATCATGTTTGAATCGAATGTAAGGCTCTTCCCATTAGTTGGTTTTGAATGATCCAAGACTTAAAACAATTCTGTAGTAATTGACTGTAACACAACTCGAGTACTGAATTTCAGCTTAGTGTGTTTCTGAAAGGGTGAAAGCCTATACCATTGTTGCATACATTTTTAGCATTTTAGCTTTAGAAAGTATCCTTTCTTTTTCTCTGTAGCAGCGGTGTGAATCAAGTCCGAAGTGAAGTCGGGGAATTTGATGTGATCAAGCAATAGGAAGTTCCGTCAAATAAAAATAATAATCAGAAGTTAAGCAACCTAGATTTAGGCAAGTGATAGATAAATTCTGTAAAGGAGACTACTGGGTTTTTTTAGAGAGTTTTCAATGCAACAGTCAATTTGAGCAAAAAGATGCATTTGGGGGAAATGCAGTTATGTCTTAGGATCTGCTTCAGTATTCTTCCCAAAATGCTCCTAGTTGTTATTGTTTGGATATCAAAATCAGTTGGAAGATAGTTTTTGCAATCAAGATTGAGGCCACTGATCAATCAATTTTGTCAAGGAGAAAGAAGCATTTTCCTTCATTCATACTCCAACTTTTCTTCTTTTCTTCTTTTTTTTTTGACAAACAAGGCCTATACTACTGGGTTAGGTTTCCAATGCGACGACTTAAAATTGGTCAATTGGAGCAAAAGATGCACATTTGGGGGAAAATGAAAGTTACGTCTTAGGATATGCTTTGGTGTTCTTGCCAAAATGCCCCTGGTGTTGTTTGGATATCGAAAGACAGATCTGTCGACAAGGGGCATTGATCCGGTTTCAAGGTCTATGAGCAATAGAAATCCCTACATAATTCTTTTGATCAAAAGAGATCAATGGATAGGCCAGTTTTGATTTGTTTGCATGAGAAAAACATATCCTCCAATTATTTCGAAACAAGAAAGGCAAAACCACGAAATCCGAGTTACCATTACTGAGCATACACGACCATTCAATATTCATTAGCTAAGAGCTAATTATACTCTGATCAATTTGTCTTTTTTCAATAACATATCCCCCGAGGTTTAGCAAATGTAGTAATTTGACTATCATCAAATCAACAAATACAACAAAGATGGCATAGCAGAAGAGCATCCGCAACGGACCCAAGTTCAGGACTCTCGATTCAGCTAGACCCTAAGTCGGCATATACATCATCTACCTTTTCTCATTACCTACATGTTCATGAAATATTAGTTCCTGTGAGGGTTTGGACAAACCAACTTTTTAACAGATACGGTATTATTTTACCAACAAGATCTTAGTGAATGCAATCACGAAATTGCCCTCGTGTTTAGATGGGTCAAGTTTAAGGCAAGAAGCAGCAAATCACCAACAAGACCGTACAAGGACGAAGGGGAAAACCTGTATTCATGCAGAAGGAATTCACATTTATGAACTTGGAAAACAAGACCATTTCAGCTTTCAGAAACACTAAAAGCAATTTCTCGGGCCAACAACAATCCAAAAACAGAGATGTGTCCAACAGCAATTTCTGCAGAAAGCATCCAAATGCTGAGATGTGTCCCCATAAATACGACGACTAAACATCTTGGCAAATAGGCCACATCGGTATAAAATATCTTATCCCATGTTAAATTAAGTTCCTTTCCAGGCGGAGGCTTCATTTTTGAACAAGGAATAACCAGTCTGGAATACAAGCTAGGAAATGGAAGCCTACAATCAAACAAAATTAACAACTAAAAAGTGGTCATTTTTATACAGAAGTTTTGAAATGCAGTACACCATATTACTGCTAAATGACCCTAGATAATTGACATTTTGGTCGGAGTTGGCTCAAATGCCAATTCATCCACTTGCGTGCCATGTCAACTTTCGCATCCACAGTTAAAACACCATTTAAACTACCATATAACAAATATATACTAAAGATTCCACTAATTCCGGCGTGTCCCTGTATCCTTGAATTAAAAATCAGATGAATTCAATACTTAGACACGTATCCACCGGACCACACCAGATATCCGTGCAATTGTGCAATTTCTCTGCCTACAATGATATTCCTGAAAACATAGGATCATAAACATCGATTACTTGACGTTCAATATCATCAAGTCTGCAATCATGCATACCTGCAATAGAAATCTTCCGAATTACCACAGCAACCATTACACTGCTAGTGGCTTCCCTGAATATAAAAGCGAACATTTCAATCTTCATCAGCCGATAGTCAATCATATTCCGACCGTTTCCATCATTTTCTTTTCCCCATCCCCTGAAGTTCGGCAAACTTACCTGATACTCATCTGATAAATAAATGCAACAACAAAAATGGCACATCAGTACAGGAACTAAGATGCACAATAAATGACTCGGCACTTGTTGTCATTGAAAAAATGAGAGTGCAATTTTGTTCACCCTCCTTAAAAGAGGGTAAACATTACCCTCCCTCTTATTGGTTAAAATAGTGTGGGATCCACACACTTTGTAGTGGAGTCCACACCATTCCAACCAATAGGAAAGGAGGGTAATGTTCATCCTCTTCAGTGGAGGGTGAACAAAACTCGACTCAAAAAATGACTGAGTTCAGCAACAAGATCAGAAATCTCGTATCAGCGGAGCCAAGTATTAAAAAAAAAAAATACTGAGCCCTAGACTGGTATGCCTGATCTACCTGTCTCATTACAGTCATGAAACAATAGTTCCTCACTTCCTCTGAGGATAAGGGCTACCCAACTTCACCCTAAATGGTCTAAATTTACCACACCAAAAAAAAAAAAGACATACAAGGGCAACCTAAGACATTGAAGCAATTTCTATGGGCCAACAGAAATCCATGACCTATTGAGTTTTGACCTTTCACAAAATAAACGGTGCAACCTATGATTGATTCAAATCAATGAAAACGTGACTCCTTAGTAAGTAGAAAGATTGGTGAACATTGAACACACTATTATTTCCCTCAAAATGATAAATAAGTGACCCTATCGCAAAAATTACAAATATGATGGGGCAATTGGCTAGACTTCTGCATATAAAGAACAAACTGTTCTTTGTGAGACAAATTCAGTCCGGAAAATCTGCCATTGTTTGATAAGCGACTATATGTAATGAGTAGTTCAATAAGTTCACTCGCCTCCTATTTACAGTTAAAGATTATTTTCTTCTTTTCCTGCAAGGATCCTATATTAGACGAAGACACTATAGTTTCAATAATCTGGTATAACAAACTACCATATTTGGACTTCAGAAAACTCCAAAATTCATGCATATGAGAGCTCAGAGGAAAAATACAGTCCGCATTTCAAGTTCGGTGGAAGAAATGGCAGGACAAAGCAACATCTCTTCTTCATCTTCCTCTAAACTGTCCTATAATACGAGAAAGATTGGAGTTTCTTTTTCTTTCTTTTTTTCCTTTTTGTGGTGGGGGTGTTTAGTGAGTAAGCACGAAAGACAAAAAAAAAAAGAAGCAAAGACAACAAGAAGGAAAAAGAAGATGGCTTGGCTTAACATAGATGCGCAGCAACATAAAGCATGCAAGTCACCAACCTGGCCATTCAGAACAAAGAAAATCATTAACCAGCCTCAAATAGGGACTTGGGCAAGTACTCCGGTCATTTAAGTAAATTGACAAGGACCACAAGGTTCAATATAGAATTGCAAAAAAACTCATTTATCAAAAATCCCAGAAATCCTCATGGTAAGATGAAAAGAACACCCATTTTGCAATTCAAATCCAGTTACAAATATAGACAAAAGATTATCCAGCAAAAAATTATGCACATTGCACGGCAGTCACGTTTTGTGGAACTTTATTAAGTGGACAGTTAAGAAGGCCATCTAGAAAGCAAAATATTCACCATGCAGCAGCATGATGCTCAGGGTCCATCAGATATGTAAACTAGAAGGCAGTAAGTAAAATTCACACCTCGTTGACCGCATAAAAAGAGGGGAAAAAGTAATCAGAGAAAATATGCAAGCTGCTTTTCATCAACTGATCAACAGTACCTGATAATCCATGGCTATAAAAGATTTACTTGGCATATTAGCTCAATTTATGTCGATCCAGTCTAGAGTTGAGGATCACCAATGCTGTACTACATGGACAGGCATGAGTAGTGGCTATATCTACGAGTCGAAGTCTTCAAACCTTTTATTGAAGGATACCGACACTCAAAAAAAATGGACAGAAAGTATACAATAAACTTAAATCATCAATTTTACAAAATTAAATGCAACTACTCATTTTTTGTAGACACGTTCTATTTTGATGGTTCTATCTACAAGACAGAGGGTTCAAATTATAATTGTGAACCTGAAATGGGTTCCAAAACGAGAGTTGAAGTATGGAGAGACTAAGTATTGACAGGAGCTGAACCCTTTCCTTGGTAGTTGCTATGTTTGAAATGAGAGGGAAAACATTTTTCCTTTAGCCCAAAAATCCTCCATGTTTTACTTTTCAAACGGTTATAAACGTTTGAGCTGCGTGTTCTAGGCAAGCCTTCTCCAAGCGCAAAATGGCATACTTCATTTTCACGTACGTTTCAAGGAACTGTATTGTTCTTTCCAAAAAGAAAGAAAGAAAGAGGGACTGTATAAATTCTATCACAACAAAAACTGTCATACTTCTAGCATCATGGGGATAACATGAAATTGTTGTATAGCTAAAAACTAACTTAAGCAAAAATGCATCGGTTAAGAGGGTTCTATTTGCCTGAGGTTAAAAAATGAACCAGGCTTCTCAACAAGACAGTTTGGGCAATGGGACCATCACAAGTCCCATGAAGAATAGCCAATGCATTCACGTTCTAGACTCAAAAGTCCATACAATTTTTCCTCAACTAGATGCGCCTCGCTTCAACAAGGCCGGCGTCTCGCCTTACACCTAAGCCCCAACAAACCTCTGGCACGTTAGTGCACCACTTGCCTTCAATAATTATGAAGCTTCTCAGCTTCTTGCATTTTGTCAAACTTGGTAAGCAAAAAGTTTTTGCTACAAGGCCACTCCTACACAGGATAGAGGTGCAGGCTCTATTTTGTTCACATCTTAAATCAGATGTGGCATTCCAATACACAATCCTGTTTTAAGAACTCTATCCCAAACAGCATATGCATGGTTCAATGCAATACAATACATGATTTCGGTCGTGATTCGCTGAGATCCAGGAACAAATATGAATATCAAACAAAAACAAAATAATTCCACACATTTTTCATATAGAATAGAGTTTAAAGCACATGACAATCCTACAAATTTAAATGACTAGAAAGTTAACAAATACATTTAGAAATACTAAACTCACTGCAATACTGCATGTTATCATTTCCTAATTAACGGAACCAAGTATAACATACTGAATAAGCTAAATTCTTGACCTACATAAAAATCGCGTAAAAACCTTATAACTTATAAGTATGTTACAAAATACGCATGCCTCCAAAATTTATAAACACCCAAAGAAAATGGCTCAAAAAAAGAGCTTTCCAAGATAAGTTGCATGATAACATTTGCTTCACTTACCCTCATTCGGTGTTTGTCTAAAGCTCAGCAAGTGAACACAACCGAACTATGAATTATGAATGTAAATTCGACATTGAGGACTAACACAGAGCACGCCTACCTTCTACCGCTGAATGTTAAGCATGTCTTTGGCTTCACTCTGCTCCTCCATAAGATCATCACTAGTATACTTGCTCAAAAGCTCCATCTTCTTCTTCTCAACCACCATCTTCTCAATTTCCCTCTCGTCCGGCAATGGCACGTGCACCACAAACTCCTTCTCCTTCTCCATCTCTTCCCTCTCCTTCCTCTCCTCCTCCACCACATCCTCCTCCTCCTCAAACAAAATCTTTGCAGCCGCAGCCGCTGACACCATCGCCTCCTCACCGCTCTTCACAGCCCTCTTTGCCTCCCGCTTAATCTCCTCCATTGCCTTCCACTCAGCCACCGCCTCGGCCCTCATCTTCTCCTCTGCGGGCCCCTCCAACTTCACCAATATCCCATCCTCCTCATCCCTATACCCGTAATAACTCGCGTCAATCCTCCTGTATATATCATACCTACATAGAAGGACGCAGAATTCCAAGGTTAGGTGGACAAATATTAAAAAGAATTGCCACCTATTAAAGGCGATATTAATTCTGTCAATATAAATTGTAAAAGTACTACCAAAACTACTACTGTAGATTTACTCGCTAAAAGTACTTCTAAAAAAACTCTTTGGTGGCTGTGTTGCATTGTTCAAAATGATGATGTGTTGCGCAGGCGGAAAAACACATAATACCTAATTGGTCCGCTTCATTAATCCACTGGGTAATTCTATACAAGTAGGTTCAGCACAAAATTCTCACAAAGAATGATATGAGACACCGCATCACTTAACATACTCATAACCAGTCTCTACAAACTTAGAAAAGCCATTAACCAATCATTTTGAGGAAATTTTTTATGAACTATATTTTTCAACAATATGCTAATTCTTTTCTTGGTGTTAAAAAAAAATCGTCGTCCAACAAAAAGAAGACTTACCCTGTTCGGTTTGGGATTTTAGATTTGGATTTGTAGGTAATGAGTGCATAGAGAAATAAAGTAATGATTGAAAATATGGGTAATGATTGGAGAGAGAGATATAGAGACAAATGAGAATAATGATTGAAGAGAATTAGGATAATGATTAGAATCCAAAATCCAAAACCCTTAAACGAACGGGGTCCATGCCTTAGTTAATGGCAAGGCTCTGTATTTAAGGAAATTGATGGTGTGGTGTCTGATGACTCCTCCATCATACATGTCCATACTCAATTGTCATTCTTCCAATTTGAGTTACATATTTATGCATATGATTTGATTGCTTTTGACATAAAAACAACTATATAATTCTAGTAATAAAAATTCAAACGTGGGTAAGGCGGACCAGGCTCATCTGTCCCTCACTCGGTCCGTCCTTGCATACCTAGTCCTCCGTTTTCTCTCTCTCTCCGACATTGGGCGGGCGAACATATATGATTATAATGTTTTCTAGATAAAATCTACTAATAATTCTACCAATAAATTGAAACTTACTACCAAAACTACTACTATTACGTCTTCATTCGCACAAATTACTTCTAGAAAATCCATTGGGTGGGTGTGCTTGGTTATTTAAACTGATGTTGGACGCTCGAACCTATATGCTTTTACTGTTTTGAGACAAAAACTACTGCAATTCTTTAATAATAATAAAAAACGAAAGGTAGCCTGTGCTCAGCCACCCTTTAATCCATCACTGCATACCTAGTCCTCCTCTTCCTCAACTCCGGCGGCTTCTCGAACAACTCCCTCACCCCGGGGAGCTTCTTCGCGGCCCCGAAGTACCTATACCCGGGCCCGCGCCCGCTAGGGTTCGGAACATCAACTATATTCCCATCCAAGTCGGTCATCTTGGCAGACTGTTTAGTGTAATTGGGCCCACCGAGCTCTATAATCCGGCGCTCCCAGTGGACCTTCTCGCGGATGAGCTTGTTGATCTCGTCGTTGAGGTCGCGGAGGCGGTGCTCGCCGAGGCCCTCGTTCTGGATCTCGGCGACCTTGCGGCCGATCTCGCGCATGATCTGCTGCCTCCACTTGTCCGCCTCGGCGAGGTCGCGGCACTCCGAGGCGAGGAAGGGGCGGCGCTCCTTGGGCTTCTTCTTTTCTTCGTTCTTCATGGTGATGAACCTGTTGAGCATCGACTGCGCCTTCTCTTCATTGCGAGCCATTGTTTGCGATGGAGTGAGAGGATGATGCTTTGGAGATTGGTTGTGGGGATTTGTATGGCTAAAACCCTAGCTCGATCGATCAGAAGGAAAGAAGAAAAACCCTAGTGCGGAATTGTTGAAGGAAGAGGAAAGAGAGCTTTTCTTTTAATAAAGGAGATTTCCGAGCGAGCTCGGGTTTTGTGGGGGTAAATTACAGTGATATGGCCTGAGGTTTATTGTTAATACAAGATTCTCCTCAACGTTTTAAAAATTACAAGAGCGCCCTAAAAACTGGCACCATCAAAGATTAAGGACTGGTATGGCAAAAATGAGTCACTTGTCTTATTTGTTTATCTTTATTTAAATTTTTTTCGCATTTGTTATTTAATGTCAAATTTTTGTGAATTTTTAATTTATCTTGACGGGAGAATTTAGAATAAAATAAAAAATTATTATCCAAAAAGTAGAAATTTTGAATAAAGATAAAATATAAGCCAAAAAAGATAAATTCTTTGGCTCATCGTTGTCTTTATTAAGAAAAATGTGTTTCAATTATAATTTTTTATTTTTTTGATTTCGTTTGTTAAGATGAAGCAATAATCAAAAAAATTTGAAGCAAAAATAACAAATGAGTTTTTTTTTATTCAAAAACGGAAATAAATAAATGACTCATGTTTGCCAAACTAGGCCTGATAGAGCAAATTACGATGAAATTTGATTTTTTTTATGGGTAATACTGTAGGTATTTCTATACTAACTTTGATGATATTTTTGTTTTGGATTTTTTATATCACATGCGATCCAATTGTTCTTTTTTAAGGAAAACAATGCAAAATTGACCTAGAGTGAAACAAAAACCGACGGATCGAAAAAATCAACCGATAGAATCCGTTGTTTTCGATCAGGGTAGGGCGGAATTTTTTCAATTCGGTCTGGACCGGACCAACCGATTCATTTTCGGTTCGGTCTCTGTTTTTTTGGAAAGTTAGCCCAACTGAACCGAAAATGAACCGAACTGAACCCGACATAGAGGAAATATATTTTTAATCTTGTCCATTCACATATTTTTTGTTTAATCTTGACTGTCCATCACAAACCTAACTCTGCTCTCAGATCTCTCATCTCAGAGATCTCTGATGCGAGTTAGGGGTGTCTAAGAAAAACCAAGAACCGTGAAACCGGTCCGGACAGATCCGATCCGTACTTTTTGGATTTTGTCCGTGGATTAATTGTCCAGACACGGATTTGAAAATTAAAAAACCGTGAGATACGGATTAGAATTGGATTTTCATTTCAAAACCGTGGATTAACCAAACCGGACCGTGAGATATTTAAAAAAATAAAAATATAGATATGTGTGTGTAATATATATAAATAATTATAATTTTACTAATTTTCTTGTTTGTTTTGAGAAACTAATTTGCTATTTTTTGTTTCGTTTTTATGGGATCTAATAAGTAGATCACGCTTGACCAGAATTTGTGTATTTGGATAATGTTTAGTTTTATTTGGTTGTTGTTTTGCTGCCTTTATCATGTTTATTGCCTAAATGCCTCTACTGCCTTTACAATTTGAACAATATTTATGGAAATTAATGTTTGCATTTTTATTTGGAATATGATTATGGTGGTAGCATCATTTTATTTTTTTGGAAGGAAATCCGTGGATAAAACTGGGACCGAACCGTGATTTAAGGTTCAAAATCCAAACCGAACCGTGAGACTTTTGGATTAGGATTGGATTTTATTTTCTAAAAACCGTGAGATATGGATTAAGATTGGATTCATATGAATCCGATCCGATCCGGACCATGTACAGCCCTAATGCGAGTCATGCCTCCCCTTCTCTGACTCTAATTCGCTCTCTCCTTCCCCCTCTCTCTCAAGCAGTGCCTCCCTCCTCCTCTCTTCAAACCATCAAATGACTTTTTTTCCTTGTGCAGTCCCAAATTTTATTATGCATATTAATTATATAATTGCAAAACTCAATATATTTAATTACTTTTTGAAAATTTCAAGCTATAATAATTTACTTTACTAGTAAATTAAATAATTTTATAAAATATAAATTTCGTTTTTTCAGAAAGTTGGGGAACATATAATACACTTGGTCTTTATTTATATTTATGATTTAATTGTGGCCGGTGTTTTGCGACTGCCTTTTATATTAACGTTACTCCCCTGTAAATATATTTTTGAAACGCATTTGCAGAGGAGTGGAGTTAACAAAATAAAGAAGTAACAAAATCATTTCCCTTAATTGGAGGTGCATTTTAATTGATTATACATTTTAATGTACACATACATGTTCACACATGCACCAAATCATTTTTTCTCCACTTTATTTGCGTTATTCGTTCTTCCTTCTTATCAAGTACGCGTAGAGGGAGAGAGGGGGAGAGAGAGATCGAGACACAGACAGCGGAGCGTAGAAGAAGAAGCAGCGGCAGCGGCGCCCCACCCACTCACTCTCTCTCTCTCTCCCTCTCTCTGATCTGTAAAGAACCCACCACCAAGAATACGTACGTCTCTGGCTCCCTACATATACATACGTATTTTTTGTGTTTTGTGGTGGTGGTGATATGTACTTCTTCTTCTCCAATGCTGTCTCTGCTAGCAGATAGGGAGAGAGAGAACCGTTGGGGAGGGGATAAAGAGGGGTATTTCGGTCAAAAAGCAAGTGTATTGGACCGGATTAGCTATTGCTAGCTCAAGAGTTAGCAATAATTTATTGTTGTTCTCACCGATTAGGGTATATTAGTGAAGGAGGGGATGTGTTAATACAAGGGGGAAAATGGGATTCCAAACGGTGCAAAATGAGTCACATCAACCCTCATCCGGGTTTATTGTGTAATATACACCCATTGTAAACACCAACCAATCGAGCCCTAGTGTTTTATTTTTGGCCCACTATGAAGTTAATTTTTTTGAATTGGCCGACTATCAAGTTGTTATTTTTGGCCCAACTCAGTCAAGACCGATTTTCCCGATCGGACCAATTCCACCCCGAATATATAATAAGATAGGGAAATGTTTGAATTTAAAAGACAACCAACGGTCTAGATTTGTCCTCTCTATAAATCTACACCCTCCATTCTACAATGGCAGACCCGTTAATACTTTAACATTTTTTGAGCATTTCAATCACACATTCCCGTGCCTAATTTGGAAACTGATTTCCAAACCTCCTCTCTTTCCGTATAAGCTTATACGTATTTTTGTATGTATAGAGTAAGAGAATAAATTTTTTACACCGCCGGTGTAAACATTTGTTTCCTCCAAATTAATTGCATTGCGCCACGTCGTCATGTTTTATTAATTGGGACCACTGTTTTGACACGTGTCGCGATGCAATTAATTTGGAGGAAACAAATGTTTACACCAGCGGTGTAAAGAATTTATTCTCATAGAGTAATGAGGGGGGTTGATTTTTCGGGTCAATTAGGAATTCAGCATCAAACTTATGCCAATTAGGAATGCGGCATCAAACCTATGTATAGAAATTGAGTAATCAGTGCTATTCTTCTCTACGCTCTCCCTCTCTCCTCCCACAGCCCCCTCCGCCTCTCTCTCTCTGTCTCTCAATTAAATATTACCACATCTTCAAAAAATTAACACCCAACTCTGGACATTTGGAGCACCATTTTTTCGGTGAAGAAGAAAGCAGGAATACAGTTTGAACTTACTCCCTCCATCCTAATAAATGTTCGGCATGTAAACTCTTAACTTAAAAAAAAATGCATGTTTTTCATTAAAAAAATCTATTTTTTTTTTTTTTTACAATCAAATAGAACTCATTGTCATCTATTGATTTATAACAAAAAAAAATTTAATTTTTTAACGTAACAAATACATCTTTTTAAAGACCTAAGTTTGCATGCTGGACACTTATTTAGGGACGGGGGAGTATTTTTCATGACTATGTTTTTAAAAACTTTTTTAAAAGTGATGTTAATGGACTATACCAACTTCGTCTACCCCGGCTGCCTCTACATTTGGTTTTGCTCTTTTCTATTAGCGAATTACCCTTGCATACGGCACTCCAAACTATATCAAATAATTCAAATTCAATTACTACATTGGAAGGTTAAGTTTCTAAAGAAAGAAATGTAGGTGTGGTGATCCGTATCGAGCAAGAACTTAATTAAATTTGCATGCAAGCATAAGCCTATAAATGCCATCATTTTTTTGCCGGTATGTGTTTTCTATTATTGTTAAATAAATACAAAAAGATATTTTTAGTGAATAACCGAGATTGATTTCATCCAATGGTTAAGAATTGCTAAATGGTTGAGTTTCTTCCTCTTTTTTTGGGGATTCTGATAAACCGTTCTTACTTGGAACTCCACAATGTAAAAAACTTATTTTGGGTAATGATTCCACTTTTGCAATGACAACTCTCTCTCTCTCTCTTGGGTGGGAAAACAAAAATTCTCTAATCTTTCCTATTTCAATGTCTCTCTCTCATTTTTTATTCACAGAGTAATAAAAATAAGGCAAAATCTTCTCCAACTTTTCCTATTTTTGGTTTTTTTTTTCTCAAACAAATTCTTTTGCTTTCGGTCTTCCCATTACAGTTACACAAAAGTGAAAATGAAAGACTTCTCTGATTCGCCTTCTCCCTCCCCTTCCATATTCACTTCCAGTGCTCTCTCCATAGCCGCTCCGCCGCCCAACGGGTATTTTTGCACAGGTATTTTCTTTCCCGAAGTGCCAAGACTTAGTCTTGGACGTCTACCCAAAAAATTTCCACACAGATATGTATGAGGATCGGGAATTTTCATTTCAGGCTTATAATTCAGAGTTAGAAATTAGATTGATATGTATTTCTTTTTGTACTATTCAACAACATTGATTTTGATTGAATTTGTGTACCTTCATTTTATGGCTATGTTCTTTTTTTAAGTACTGCCTTTTTTCAAAACCAAACGTGAATCAGATTTTTTTACCAGAAAAATAATGTATTATTGGACTTTCAAAGCATGGGTTTTTAAATTCATCTAATACCTTCATTTTTACCAGAAAAATAATGTTACTAGGTTTTTAACTGGTTAATTAGTGGGCAAGTTTATCTGGTTTTTAACTGATTTTTTGAATTCATCGAATACCTTCATTTTATGGCTATGTTTTTTAAAGACATTCCTTCTTTTCATTGGTTAACTAGGAAAATACCCGTTGGACGCATACTAAACTTAGATAGTTTTGATCCCATTGGGAGTTGTCATAAAAAACAGATATTTTGAAGTTGGTAAATGTGATATTCTTGAAATACTACAAATTTCGGCAGAAGTGCAATTTGTACGTGGGTTGGAGAGGCCAATGGTAAGGACACATAAATTTAAGCTGAGTTCGGATTGCGTTGCGTTGTGACCTTAGACGTGGGCTATTACTAGCATCAAAGAATGGGAATTGGAGTGAATTTACAAAAGAGTACTTCGAATGTTCTAGAACCTCCCACCAGAAAGAAAATGACCATGATTTCCATATGCCTATCGCGTTATTCTGCTAATTTTTTTTTTTTCCGTTTGTTTGTTTGGTTTAGTTGTTGGACAAATGGAATTGACTTGGTTAATAGGTGGTTGCTTGCAATTACTCCGATTTGGTTCATGAGCTATATAAAATTAGATGCATTCGTTGTTGTAAATTGTTATATTTGTCTTAGATATAGTTACCTTAATTGATTAGATAAATTCTATTTGTTTTTTCGGAAGAATGGATGATTTTATTAAGACAAAGAGCGATCCGAGGACCGAAAATCATCACGGGCAAGACTAGCGAGATGTTGGGAGACAGGACCCCCCCAACACTCCAATCTAGCACCTAATAGGGAACGCTTAGCCAAAGAATGGGCTACCCTATTACAAGAACGCTTAACATGAATAAATGAACAAGATGAAAATAAAGGAAAAAGCTCTACACAATCAGCAAGAATAGAGCTACAATCAGAAAAAGACTTTCCATCACCTTAGTCTTTTCAGAGAGTTTGCTTCGTGTGTGTGTGTGTGTGTGTGTGTGGGGGGGGGGGGGGGGGTGGGTTTTGTGGGTCAATGGTTGAGAGGTATAATTCATTTTAATTGTGTTCAAAATATGTTGCATTGTGTCTTCAGACACAAACACAATCGCTAGGGATTGAGAATTTGTTTGTTCTTTTATTTTTATTTTTATTTTTTTTATATTCAAGTTCAATAGGTCAATGAATATACTTGAGTTGTTGTTTTCGGCATGGTTGGATTCGTTAGGCAGGGGATGATATATTGCACATGAGTCTAATATTTATTTGCATGTGTTGATCGTTCGAGCTGTGCCTTTAGGTTAGGGCAGTTGTAAAGAGCAGATCATTATGCAGTGGTTTAATTGGCCTAGGTTGTGACCATAATACCTTATCCTAAAATTTAGACAGCTTTCTTTTTATTGATTGTTGTAGATTGATGTATTTTTTAAAACTCTGCTTAATTGAATCTCTTTATATGGATGTTGTGTGAAGCTTTTAAGAAAAAAATAAAATCGTGAAATTCGGGTTTGTTGTTGCATTGGCCAGAATGAAAGGGTAATTCAATTTAGTTGTGCTCAGATGGTGTTGCGTCGTGCCTTCAGGCACGGGCAATTACTAGTTAGTAACAGTAGGGGATCGGTCCTGAAAATTTTATTCCCGAACCGAATCAATCTTGCAACATTTTTTGACCGAACCAATTTCACCTCTACTTGAACTTGTGATATTTTATTCCCTTTTAGGGCCAAATAGTTCATCTTCATTAGTAATTAAATATAGTGGATTAATACATTCTACCGCTAGAGTAGTAAAATAAATAATTAAGCAACTACTGTATAAAGTTTGCACTCAGCGAACTAATTATCATAGCATGAATATCATTCATTATTTTCTTTTTTCTTTTTTACGGTTCAATTTAACCTGATTTTATTCCATTAACCTGTGAGATAATGACTTCGATCGATCTAAAAAACAAAATTTTCACGACGATTGGTCGATTAACATATAATTTGGATGGCATGTAGTGTTTTTAATTAGACAGATAACTAGACGAAAATAGTCTGGTGAGTGCTAGTTTAGGGGTCTAATTGCTCTTTGGAATACATTTCAGGGGCCAAACCAATTTTCTGCAGCCAACTTAAGCTGACAGGTGGATTATAATTAGTGGGTCCAACAGATTGTTCAAACTTCACGACACGCGAAGTACGGGATAAAATTCCATTCACTTCGTTTTTACTTGCAATGGCCGCTGTACCTGTACGCATCTATCGGACAGAACCTGATAACCATTGCTAAACCCTTCCCTGCCATTTCTCAAAACCCTAATTTCTAGACATAAATCAAACAAATTCCCAATAAAAATGTTGAGAAGGAGGCTATCGCTATTAATCGCAACCTCAATCCACAACGGTTCTTCAATCCACGCCAAACCCACGTCAATCACCTCATGGTTACTTCCATCAACACCACCTCCTTCTCATTTCTTGCAAAGTTCGAATTTTACCCCTCATTCCCATGTGGGTTTTTTGGGGCATGATCTGAATCTGGGTTTGAGGGCTTACAGCCTTCTGAGCTTGAATGATTTGAGAGACAACAAAGGGGCCAGAAAGAAGAAGACGAGGAAGGGTCGGGGGATTGGGTCAGGCAAGGGGAAGACTGCTGGAAGGGGTCATAAGGGGCAGAGGGCGAGGGGGACTATGAAGTTTGGGTTCGAAGGGGGGCAGACTCCGATGCGGCGGAGGATGCCGAAAAGGGGGTTTAAGAACCCCTTTAGCCTCACGTTTCAGGTATATTTGGTTCAACCGTTTCTGGGTTTTGCTCCTATCATTCATGTAATTGGTTTGGTTGCATTTTCAAGAATTAGTTCTGTAATGTCATTTTATGGAGAACACATAGAACTTGTTTGCTCTATTTTGAAAGCTTTTTCGGAATCGAATCCCGTCCCATTTTGTGGATCAAACAAGAAGATATCATATCATCCGAGGCCATTTCCCCACCAAAGTATAAAATGACTCAGTTTTTCTGTTGATTTGTTTGTTAGCCAGACACCAAAAAAGCATCAGACACATTGTAGAAAGAGTGTTCAATGTGTCCGAATTAGATTTTTGTTTCCTAATTATGGAGTCATGGACACACAAGGAAAATAGCGTCTGACACGTGTCAGAGACAATCCGAGGAGTGTTGGTGTCCGAGGAGTGCCACCTTATTTTAAGTGTCCTTGCTTCTTAGGTGATACATCTCTAAGTTGAATTGTACTGACTTTACAATGGCTGTTTTTTCTACTTTCTTCCTTTCTGCCCTCTTCCTCTTCCTTCAAACCTCAATGAGAGTTAAAATGTTAAGCATTTGCATGAATGAAGGGCTTCTACAAACTCTACACCATTAATCTTCTAGTTAAATTTCAAAGTTACAAATATCGCACTTCCATGTCATAAACTTTTTAAACTAGTAACTTAAGTTAAATGGGGACAGGAACCATCACATTTATAAATAAAAAAAATTGCATAATATAATTAACACATCGATGATCACTCTTTTGGCTAATTGGCTGGTTAAACGGAACATATAACTATATAAGTACATGGAAAAGGTAAGAGATGCATAGTGTCGACTTGATTGCCCTAAATTTTTTATAGTCATACTTCCTAATGCTCATGGGATGTTATGGCTGACAAATACTGTTTGTTGGCAATGTACTAAATGCAGTATAATTGTATACTATATGCAGTATAATTGTATTTAGTAATTACTAGTTGATCCCCTATATGTTTAGATTTTTAGCACTTGTGTGCTGCTGTCTTGTTGCTTGTGGATGCTATTTTCAATCGACCATATGGAGAATTGTCTCCCTGTTTATATATCCTCCGTCATAGAAATCCCATTCATATGTTCTTATGATGCAAATAGCTAAAACATTGGGAAATATTGCCACACTGATCGTTATGTCTTTTGTGTTTGAAAGAGGTTTTGTTGTCACTTTACAATGAGTTCACACCTTGATGAATTGCCTTTATTTTGGCAGCCCGTGGGACTAGGAAAGATTGCGAAACTGATAAATGCAGGGAAGATAGATTCATCAGAGTTGATCACAATGAAAACTCTTAAGGTAAAAACTTTGTTACAGTTTTATTTTCTAACTAAACTTATTTTATGCTTTGGTTGATTGTGATGTTTATGACTATGGCCATAGGATTCTGGAGCCATCGGAAAGCAGATAAGAGATGGTGTCAGATTAATGGGACGAGGTTCTGAACATATAAAGTGGCCTATTCATCTGGAGGTAATCTTTGTTCAAACACTACGCGCGTTGCTTACACTTTTATGGCCATGAACTGGTGCCTTAATAATGTTTCTCTTACTTGGTTTTTTTGTCCTTGTATGAATTTGGATTTAAATCCTCTCCATTCCATACATGGGTGGAAATCTGCATTCTTTTCCTTGTTATGTTGACAACTCATCTCCATTAAAAAGTATGTGTCAAATGAGGCCACTTCACATGGATTATATAAGCTAAAGCAAACTACCCCGGTTTCACCATAAAATCAGTTGTTCAAACAAACTATCTGTTGTACCTTTTTAAACTAACAGCAGCCATTTTTACGGTTTCTTCCCAGCAACGCTACCCTTCGTGTCTTTCTTACAAGGACAATATAGTCGAAGTGTCTCTTGTTGTGATTCTGTCTTAGCATCACTTGATGCAACACCTTGCAGAAAAAATTGGACGTACAGTTGCAATGAGGACAACAGTTAAACAAGTTGTTAGCGGCATGTGCTTTTTAGTAGTTTACATATTGGCATTCTTTTTGTAAGTAGAAGCAATGATGACATCATCATCAAGAAGTTGAGCTGTGGCAAATGCAAAGAAGAGTTGGCCTTGATCTTTTCATGCAGGTGCTTTGAGTGCAATGCACCATTTTTGTGATGTAAAAGCGGGAAAACTCCACCATTAAGTTGAGAATAGTTTTCCTGCTTTTATATCAAAACTACATAAGGATTAGTTTTTAAAACCCATCTGAAGTGGCATCATGACATCATCTCGTGCATCCACTTTAAAAGAGATGAAATGTCTACATGGAGTGGAATGGAGATCGCTATTCCATATAAAAGGACCTGAATCCATGATACTCTTGCTTGAGGTGTCAACATTTTGTAGATTGAATGGAGTGTCGGAGACATCTGTTCATGCATGGATTGGGGAGACTTGAATTATTGAAGTTCCTGCTTATCCTGATTCAGTCTTTCTGTTTCTTTCTTTCTTTCTTTCCTTCCCGTTAGTCTTCTTTTCTTTATGTTTTTTGAGGTTGAGGTTGTTTAGAAGTACTTTCCACTGGACAACTTTTGGTCATGTTTGAATAAAGTTGGTGTGTCATGCAAACGAAACAAACAAGTTTCTCCTTAGCAAGCCGATGTAATCAGCTCATGGTTATGTTTTATGTTTTCCTATTTGTTCTTGTCCCCCATAATGAAGCAGTAGTTTAGTCATGATCAAAAGGTTGTATCTGTATGCATATGTGTTTCAGGACTGTCTTTCATTGCACACTTATCTCATCCACTACACTGTACTGTATGGATTTTGTTTGGTGTCTCTTACTTCTTGACCCATCCAAAAAAATGAGAAATTAGGAGTAGCAACGATCCCAAACCACATGTTTGTAATTTTGTAGTACAATCTTCGTTTCAATTTACTTTTCAGTCACTACTTTCCTCTTGCAACAGAGAACTGATAGTGAACGGTTGCAGGTTTCCAGGGTGACTGTTAGGGCAAAGGCGGCAGTTGAAGCCGCTGGAGGGTCCGTGAGGAGAGTGTACTATAACAACTTGGGCTTCAGGGCACTGCTCAAGCCCGAATGGTTCGAGAAAAAGGGCAGGCTGCTGCCAAAAGCAGCAAGGCCTCCCCCAAAACAGAGAGATAAAGTTGACAGCATTGGAAGACTCCCTGCGCCCACAAAGCCAATTCCTTTTACACCAGAGGAGATAGAAGCGATGTCCGCAGCACCTGTTTCTTGAACCTGATTTCGATTTTGTAGAAAAATGATGAAATCGTCATATAAACTGATTTTGTTCTGATGTTATTTTAAGTTGCAATTGTGATGCATGCTGATAAGTTTATGTCAGTGTGTTGGGAAAGATGTATGGTTGATTAGGCCAGTGCCATTTGGAGGCCAAAGAGAAGGAAGCTCTCATTTTTTTTCTTCTTTTTTTCGTAGAACTAAAATTTGCTTGTTGAATCTCTCCTCTTCTTACTTCGTTTTCGGTTTCTTGTTATCCAGCATATATATGATCTGATAGTGATGTAAAACATTTTGTTGAATTGCATTGGGATTATATGAATCCGTCCACTTCAAAAGGGATCGAGGGCAAAAAAATTTGTCCTCTTCCAAACGGAATGGAAAAGAGTCTGGTGGTTGAAACCAAATTAACCGATTGAAATTTGGTTGGACCTCGACTTGATTTTCACTTCATCGAGATAAATATGAGGACCTTATGATCAGTCCAAGAGTATAAATAAATCAATGTCACAATGTGGGTTTGGATTTGTTAATTACTCTTTGCTTACAATCTTTTTTTTCCTCAAATTATATCGCATGATTGAGCGAGATAAAGTAGAGCATTGCCACACAAATAAGGAAAATGTTTTTATACTCCGCCTATATGCGTGTCATTTCAATGGACTCCGAGTCCCTGTAGTGCTTTGAAAGGACTGCAACTTGTAGCCCCATCCAAACGGTGCTGTATTGGGCCAAGATGGGATATCACTGGATTTTCTCTCTCTCTCTCTCTCTCTCTCTCTGTGCCGTATTGGGCCAAGATGGGATATTACTGGATTCCCTCTCTCTCTGCGATATTACTGGATTCCCTCTCTCTGCACCAAACCCATTTTGTCATCTTTCTTGTTTTCTTCTCCAGGAGCTAAAAGTATTATGATGGAGTATTAATTCCAAAGTCCAAACTAAAAATCTAATTTCTGATCAATTTTTGTCATCTAGCATTTTTTTTTTTTTACTTAAACAACTTCAATTCTAAATCAGATATGGAAAAAATGATCCTAACTAAGAACTTTATTTGAAAAGGAAACAATTTATATAATCTAGTAATTCTGAAAGAAGAGAGAGAACCAAGTAACCAACCCTTTATCTATGGAGTTTTGTATTCTGGTTCAGAATCTCTAGCAAAGTAGAGTGAATCACAATAATTGATAGAAAAAACCCAATCAATTTCATCAAAGCTTTTCTCAATTGTTCTTGCTCCTCTTTGGGAATTACCATTAATTATAACTGCTCATGTATACCTTTTAGAAAGGGAGAAGTGAAGATAGAAAAATTGCAGAAGAGGAGGTGGGTTTGGATTGAAAAGTTAACTTATTTTTTTTCTTATTTGAATTTTTTTGCATTTGTTTATTTTGCTTCAAACTTTTGTAATTTATTGATTCGTCTCGACGAGAAGAATCGAAAAAGTAATTTTTTTATCAAACTCATAATTTTTTAATAAAGACAAAAATAAGTAATTAGACATCTTTTTTATATTATTTGTCTTTTTTTAAAAAAATTATGAGTTTCGATAAAAAATTTATACTTTTTCGATTCCTTTCGCCAATACAAATTAATAATAAAAGTCACAAAAATCTAATGCAAAACTAACAAATGTAATCTTTTTTTGAATAAAAATAAATTATTATTTGTAGAGAGAGAGGAAGAGAGTATGTGCATGTCTGACAAAAAGGGGTAAGCTTTGTACATGTTGTGTAATAGAAGTACAGTAGTAATATCCCAACTCTTGTCAAAAGTAATATTCCATGCTCCAACTTGGGCCTAAACGACGCCGTTTGATGGAGCTACAGGGACTCGGGGTCCTCAACATTGTTAACGCCGTTGGACGAAGATAATGGCAAGGGAGAATTTCAACATTGTAACATGGAAAGTTCCTGCCATTGTCAGAAGCTTCATGGGGAGAATAATTTCAAGGGAGTAGAGGTAAATTCGTGATGTTGGGGAAAGAGACTCTTGACATTGTCAACAAAATGGAGGGAGGTAAGTGATAGTATTTCAAAACTCACACGAGAGCAGAGACGGATCTCAGCTGTAGGCGTCCCGCATTGTTTCGGTTTTTTTTTTTTAAGTTTTAATATTAATATTAGTTTTGCTTTTTTTTTTTTTTAAGAAAATCTAGATTTTGTATTTTGTATTGAGCGTTATTTATGCTTTGTTTGGTTTGTATTTTGAATTTTTTTTTGAAAAATAATATGGGTTATAAGTGGATAGGGATAGAAAGAGAAATGTTGGAAGTAGTGAGAATTTAGAGAGAATTTTTTGAAAATGGAAGAGAACAAGGCATTAGACATTTAAAACCTTTAAAAATGTGTTCATTTTGGATCACAAAATCCAATTTCTCTCTCTACGCCGTGGTCTCCCATAAGTTTTTCCTTCAATTATTTATCTCTTTTGTCTTTTTATCTCTCTCCAGTTACTACCCAAAAAATCTCCTTCAAAACCTAAACCAAACACAAACTACTTATTAGATTTCCGAAACTTCAAATTTCAAAATTTTGTTCATAGTTCGGGAGCGTTTACAAAATCCGGGTTCCGTCCCTGCATGGGAGTTCCTGCCTTTGTCAAAAAATTTCTGTGGTCAATATATAAAATTTCAAGGTAGGGCAGTGAAATTTACCCCAAAAAATAAATGATGGGTTCGGATCCCCTCAAATTGATTTTCAGTTCTACTATAGATCACACATTGAAAAAATTAATGGTTCAGATTTGCTTACAAACTCGTTGCAAAAAGAATTTAGTTCTTCATGCAAAGAGTTCAGAGCAGATCTGAACCATTGATTGCAACTTTGGACAGTCAAGATTTCAACTGTCTGCTCACATCCAAAACTTGGACAGGCATAAAAGATGGGCATGCCGCATGTGCATAGCACCAGTGCAACCACTACTTTAACACCTCACTTAACAGTCACCCAACGAACAGCCCACTATGCATGTCCTCACTTCATATTACCTAGCTTTAAAGCAAATTGTGAGTTGGTATTCTGCCCTTTCCTCACTCCTCACCGACCATACATCCCTTGACAGGATGGTTTTTATCAATCAATGAATACCTTTTTCTATTCAGAACAGAGAAACTAAGAGATCAAACATTGAGTAGTTCAAAATCCAAATCTGCTTCTCCGACAACTGACCACTTGATTAATTTATCGTCGGATGTATCATTTATTTGATTTGGATGTGTTATTTGTCTTCAACGTGTTCATTATGTCTTTTACCAGTTGTATTAGATACACGCGGTAGATTGTAATCTCGTTCGTTAATGAAGTTCTTACTCTCCCACCGGAAAAAAAATGGGGGGAATAAAATTGTGATGTGGGAAAATTCCAAAATTGGCCATGTTTCTTCAAGTGATTTTTTTTGTCAAAATGGTACTTCGACTTAGAAAACACACTTTCACCAGAGTACTTGAGTTGTTTGGCAATAATGCTCGTTTTTCTTTTTGAATACGCAACCCCAATAATGGCTTTAGAGAAGTAGAATGGAAGCAGGAGGCTGGCAGCAGGGAAATATGAATTGCGCACAATCTATTCTTTATCCCTTCTTTATGTTTTGGAAGAGTAAAAAATTCATAAATAGTAACAACAAAATCAAAACTCATGTGTGCAAACTATTACAACGTGAAGAGAAAAAAATGCCTAATGTACACCGACAACACTACAAAAACTAAAGGATATATTATGTTGGAGATGCGATAACAAAGCTCAGATAAACAGTTGCAGAAGTGGTTCCACTAGCGACAAACTGATTCACATAAAACGATTAATAACCAACCAAGTAACGAACACCCCAAAAAGAGAACGTTGCGTGCAACGATAACACATGAAGACTAGCTAGATCATAGAACTTTCTTCTTCTTCTTTTTACCATGATTTGAATGGTTTGTTTTTCTCTCCTTTATCCCTTTTTATGATTTGTCACAATATTGCATACGGAACTAATAATCCACGGGAGATTTCCACTTTCACATATCCTTAAAGAGAACCATATATATCACATTCATTCCAAAACGTACACACAACACTCAAGTGTCTGTGTAGATAAAAATACTGCAATTATTAGTCATTATAAAAAATGAGGCAACTATTGTTTTGACTGCCGGGAACCGGGGGTGCTGTAGTGCACCCCGCACTATACGTGTAGTTGTATTGCATCCCGCACTACACGTACACGTGTAGTGCGGCCAATTCAACCGTCCATCTCTGTAATAGACGGTTCAAATTTTCATCCGAACAATAGACGGCTAGGATTTGTAAGAGCTCGGATTAAATCCAAACCTGCCGCACCGAGATGGACGGTCGGATCGACTGCACTATAAGGTGTAGTACGACGGGTGCACTACAACCCCTCCCATTCCCTTGACGGTTTGAACTCCAAATGGGTATATGAAATGAAGCAGGATCTTCTGTGCCGAAAACCTCTGTACCTAGGAATTTCCGACAGTTGAATTGTGTAATTTTTTTTTATGTTTAAAATTCAACGGCCGAAAAACCCATCCGTATAGAAGCACAAGGGTTTTCGGGACAAAGAAGATCGGATCCCCTGCGGAATGCCAATCTCGACCTGTTTGATGGATACCAAAAACCGACCCACAAAGATTGTTTAACACTTTTCGACTATTAAAAAAACCTGCGGGTATCCTCACAGGTTCGATTTTATACAATCTGCACCGATATTCAAACCCGAACCAATATATTCACATAAATGCCCTGATATACACACGTGCGACATATATACTTTTAGGCTTGTAAGAATTATCTCTCCCCGTCTTAATTTACTTGTCATTTTTGGAAGTTCATTTTGTCACTTTTCAATTAATTATATCTTGTAATTTATAATGTTTTAAGTGATTTCGAAAATATTGAATTATAGAATAAATCGAGATCTATCAAATAAGATCCATATTTGATATAAAATTCTTTACTACTTTAAAGATATAACTAGTTTTTTAATACAGTTAGAATAAAACTAGTACAAGTAAACTGGGCCAGAGGGAGTACGTAAATGCCCCCGGGTAAAATATACACACAAAAAACAATCGGTAAAAACTGAACCAATCTGATCCCCGGCATGGTGAAGGAAAACCCGGCAGGTTTCAGTTTAGATTCGGTTTGAGTGCCAAATTTTAGGTTCAGCACGGATTTGACGAAAACCTAGTTGCAAATTTTCGGCTCAGCTTGGGTTTGACGAAAATCTAGTTGCAAATTTCAGGTTCAGCTCGGGTTTGACGAAAATCCAGACTGCAACGACCCGAAATGCGTCCCGTCCAAACCGGTTTAACTAAAAACCAAAAATGAAGTCAATACAAGTTCACCATTTCAGTCACTGACGAGTTCTGATTCCAAGTCCACCGAAGACCAGGTTCAGATTTGTGGCAAACTCAAACTGATCGCAACAGAGGCCTGATTCAGTCAGACTTTCATCCCCTTGTTTTAAGTTCATGCATTTGCTCAAATTCAAATCCATTTTCAAAATTCAAACTTCAAATTTCCAAAATTCTATGCAGGAGCAGTCTTCTAGGTCTAGCAACACAAGGTTAGAATAATAGCAACAATACAACAATAAATTTGCTATCAGACACGGTTTGGATATCTAGGAGCAACACGCGCCACGAAAAATTTAAAAAAGGGAATGAAACCTTATAGGTACGCTCGTGGGCACACGCTTATATAGGTATACATATACGCAACCATCCGGACCTAAGTTACATAATCCATGAACATGAGCAAAATCATGCGCATAAAGCAAGAATCGTACTTGGGAAGCGCTTTACAGTTGGAAGGTCCCACTGTGAGTCTCGCTCCACATTCAGAATACAAATTAATCGAAGTTAACGCTTGAGAAGTGGTGCGCGTAGATCTGCCCATTACAAAGGGCAGTAGAGTCATGCAAGCAGAATATGAGCTTTTTCCACATCGCACAAACAATTAAACCTAGATGCCGAGAGGCCTATGACATCAGGAGTGCACTTTGATGCCGGGAGTAAACGACGTCAAGAGTTCAATCTCTCTTCCAAAGGTCATGGCATATTAACAGACCCAGTCAGAAGACAAACATACAAAATACCCATTCAACTTCTTTGGGAATTGGCTGTGCCAATTCAAACCACATGACCCCTGAAAAATGCCAATACAGAAAGGACAAGCAGGCCCTCAAGAGACATTGAGACAAACAATTCACTTAAAACAAAGACTCCACCGCACAAATTTGGATGGGCGTGGAGCCAGCGGAGTTACCAATTCAAACCAAATATCAATATACCATTTCCATAGAGAGTTTTCTGACTGCAAACTGATACTAGCATAAAATTTCTCATACAATAAATATTAACATAACTGTTTCCCCAAAAAGACCCGACAAGTACGAAAAAATGAGAGAAGAAAATAAAATAAAAAACCATCACAATCACTCTCAACCTACAAGCATCCCTACTACAAAGATAGTCGAACCATGGATGAGGCAAACACAAGGGGAGCCACTACATATCAGCGCCTTGAGAATGTGAACCACATCCGAATGAAGGGATCAGATGCATCATGTCCATATTATGCCCCTCCAGTCGCAATCACCATCTCGACACTTCCAATGTTATCCAGACTGACTTCATGACAAATAACACGAAAAAGCCAACTAAGTAGCAAATGAGAAACTCACCATCAAAGCAATCGAAAGACTTAGAAGCACTTCCTGTGGACAATGGATGGACCAGATTCGTCATATTCACCCTTTGAAATCCACATCTGATTAACACAATGCAAGCATACCAATCAGAAACCATGACTTGACTTTCTTCAATCAAATAGTAACCAAAAACAAATGTAGGGTTACCTGTTGGAAGGTGCTAAGGGATGCAAGGATAGATCCTCCAATCCAGACACTGTATTTTCTCTCCGGTGGTGCCACAACCTTGATCTTCATGCTGCTGGGAGCAAGAGCAGTAATTTCTTTGCTCATACGGTCTGCGATACCAGGGAACATAGTTGAACCACCACTGAGCACAATGTTTCCGTAAAGATCCTTCCTAATATCCACATCACACTTCATGATCGAGTTGTAGGTAGTCTCGTGGATTCCTGCAGCTTCCATTCCAATTAAAGATGGCTGGAAGAGGACTTCTGGGCATCTGAATCTCTCAGCTCCAATGGTTATGACCTGACCATCGGGAAGCTCGTAGTTCTTTTCAACTGAAGAGCTGCTCTTTGCAGTCTCCAGCTCTTGCTCATAGTCAAGAGCCACATAAGCAAGCTTTTCCTTCATGTCACGGACAATTTCCCGTTCGGCCGTGGTAGTGAACATGTAACCTCTCTCGGTAAGGATCTTCATGAGGGCATCTGTTAGATCACGACCAGCAAGATCAAGACGGAGGATGGCATGAGGCAGGGCATACCCCTCATAGATAGGCACAGTGTGACTCACACCATCACCAGAATCCAGCACGATACCTGTTTCAAAGAATCAATGTGGCGTCAAAACAATGCAATCCTTCCACAATGACAATAACATAACAAAAGCATTAGACAGGTGACTAGATACAGACCAGTTGTACGACCACTGGCATATAGAGATAGAACGGCCTGGATAGCAACATACATTGCTGGAACATTGAAAGTCTCAAACATAATTTGGGTCATCTTTTCTCTGTTGGCCTTAGGGTTTAGTGGTGCCTCTGTAAGAAGAACTGGGTGCTCTTCTGGAGCAACACGAAGCTCGTTGTAGAATGTGTGATGCCAGATCTTTTCCATGTCATCCCAGTTGCTGACAATGCCGTGTTCGATGGGATACTTCAAGGTAAGAATACCTCTCTTGGATTGGGCTTCATCACCCACATAAGCATCTTTCTGGCCCATCCCAACCATGACACCAGTGTGCCTGGGACGACCTACAATACTGGGAAAAACTGCCCTGGGAGCATCATCACCAGCAAACCCAGCCTGCACATAACAAGAAACATAAGCGGAACAAAATCCACATCTCTTAGGATACAAAGAAAAAGCATTACAAGGATCGATATTATAGATGTTAAAAAAATTCATACCTTGACCATTCCAGTTCCATTGTCACAAACAAGGGGTTGAATGTCCTCTGCATCAGCCATTCTTTATAACTGCATAACATTAGCCACAGAAGAAAATTGGTCAAATTGATAAAAGAAATAGGAGCTGAAATTTTCATGGAAATTCAAAATTTCAGATACTACAATAACATAGACACAATGTCACAGTACACTTGGCCTCTAATAGGCAGACTATTGATCATGAGAAATCCAACAAATCATCTTTATGTCATCCCTATCAAATCTGCAGATCTCTAATTCAATCGCCAACAGTGTAAGAAATACACCCATAAAGATGAGAGATCTAAATCCAAACGGACTAAAAAGTTAGAAATGGCCAATTGGTCATCCAATTTCAAAGTGCAGATCCAGACAAACCAAAACAGATCAAGCAATTGCATGGACCGATCACGAAGAAAACCTCACAATACAGCGATTACTGACGAATAAGCAACATATCTGAGATTCAACCATGAGTTTATTCAAAAGGAATGAGATGTGCAGTAAATCTAACTTGGATCATACTCCAGTTCAAAATAGACAACACAATTACGCAAGAAAAGAACAGATCGGGCACATATGAAGCTAAATCTAACAGTATCAAAGCAAGATACAGTGTTACATCATTCGAATATGCAAAAAACAAAAAAACGATCTATTCGTCGAACCACCCAAAATAGATCATGAGTTTCACTACAAAAAGCGTTTCCAATCCATAAACAAACACCGACAGATCCGCATCTAAATTCGTACCGAACAATCAAACGATCGAAGAGGAGGAAAAATGAAACAGATCGTAGCTTACTTGGAGTGAAGAGAAAATCGGAACAGATCGATAACGTAGCGGAATTAGCTTCGCAGGCTCTCTCTCTCTCTAGACTCTCTCTCTCCTCGATAGGAACGTCGAAAGCAAATGGTAAAGGGGAGAGTGTGGGTAGATGGAGATATATGGCGATGCAAGTAGGGATTTGAAATGCAAATGAAATTTGGAATACTGGGGAGAGTTGCACTTAACTCCCCTGGATTTATGAACAAATTGCGGGAGAGAACCCTAATGTTCCTGAAATTGCTTTACCTTACCCAGTTTAACCGCGGGCATAAATGGTAAACATTGTGTATTCACTGTTTGACGACCCCTCCACAGAATGACTTTTTTTCATCAAAAAGTCTGGGAAGAAAATTTAAAATAGAACTCTAGATACAATTATGTTTGGAGCCATTGGGTGTATATGGGTTCATGTGCATCTAATAGCTCTAGACACAATTGTGTCGAAATTGTGCCTATATCATTTCTCCTTTTCCATTGCTACATGTGAATGGCTGGTAATCAATAGAAAGGCATGATCGTGGTGCTGGGTTTTGGAGGATTTCAATCCCCAAAGGTGCAATGGTCAGGTGCTGGTTAAGACAAGAATTTTAGTAATCAAGTGTAGCTACTAAAAAAGGTTTTAATTATTTAATTTATTCTTGAGGGTGGGAATACTGTGGTTGTTACGTAAGAGTTAGGATCTCTATATTGGATGAATTGACAATTTTTTGGGAGGGTTCAAACATTGTTATTATGTGTGGTAGATATCTTATCGACTACTCTTTTTTAGTTTTTGTTATATTATGTGTAATATTATTTTTCTTATAAAAATTTCAGAGGACAAGAGGTAAGTTGAGTTTTTGCGATCAGAAGTAATAGAAGAGTTTCTCACTCTTTGAAGCTCTCAATGCATTAAAAAAAAGTTCTTATCATTTGCCATAGTCATTCCTAATTGAGTTATTTTTACCCACACATCCATATGTAATTGTGGACCGTACTTGTTGATCTAAATTTTAAAATCTCACTCCATTAATAATTTTTTTAGCCCTGTTAAAATGCCAACAATAAATTCAAATAAGAAAGTTCGGAACACAAAGATATGTTATACTAATAGATTTGAAAATAGACATTTTTTTACCTCCATGACTACTATTTATAAGAGTTGAATAACATTGTAGGCTGTCAAGTGGAGTAGTAGTAAAAAGTAAGGAAACATCTCGTGATTTGATTTCAAGCTGAGGGGAGTTATTGTAATAATTGGAAACCTCAAGGTAGAAGACTGTACTGTACTTCATCTTTAGATTTTCAACTTTAAAGTGACGAGAGGGGGAATCATTTCGGCCCACGAGAAAAGATGGTAGAGTGACCTGTCATTGACAGAAGGGTTTACGGTTGGATTCGATTTCCGCCGTAGGATCTGTAGCTGTCGTTCTTCCTTTTCCGACCTGACGCGTCAGCTCTGGGCGGCCGGGTGGCTGGTCTTTGTATCGCGACATATTAGGGTGCGCTTGTGCCGGGTCGGATCTTGGGAAATACACGTCGTTAAATAGCTTTGTATCGTGACATTTTTTTTGCACACGTTCTTCAATAAAAATTTTTCAAAATTAAATAGTACTATTACTTTTATTTCTCTATCTATTTATCTCTAAGCATTACCCAAGAAAGCTCTTTCAAAATTCAAACCAAACAAAATCGCTAATCATTGCTCGGCTTAGCTCAAAATTATTTTTTATTTTTTGGTTTGATCAACATTGTTAATTTACGACAATTCAGTTGGAAAATTGTGAATGAATTCCAAGGCAAAAAAATTCCAAGGCCTTCGGCTTTCCCAAAGCCATGTCAATTTCTCCTATTCATGGCTGGAGGGTTTTCACCTCTTCATTGCTGCCATCATTCCCGTATACATGTTTTGGTAGCAAGTGTGGCTCATGTTTAGGACTTAGGCCCCGTTCCGGAAATCTTCTTAAAAAATAAGTACTTATTTTGCTACTTTTCATTCAAAAATAAGAAGGGTTATTCCACAAAACTCAAATAAAAAATTCCTTTAACATTTTCAAAATCAAAAATAATGTAAAAGAAAAAAAAAATCAATTCTTTTTGTACCGTATTAAATATCTTAATGAGATCTATCAAACAAGATCCATAATGGTAAGAAAATTATTTGCGTAAACACATGATTTTTGAGCTTGAAGTTGCCTTATACAAAAAATAAGACGTTGCTATGATAATGGGCGCCGGCGGAGGGAAATTGTACAGGCGGCCGCGCCGGACCGTCTCCGGCCACCGGACAGCCGATCCGAGCCGTCCAAAAATTCTAAAAAAAAAAACGAGGGGGCTAGCGCAGGAATCAACGGCATCCGAGGTGTGTAGGGTGTTTGATCCGAGCACCCCTTTTCAACTTATATATGATCAAGCACCCTACACAGAAAAGGGGTGCTCGGATCAAGCACCCTACACACCTCGGATGCCGTTGATTCCCCCGGAGACCCCCTCGATTTTTTTTTTAGAATTTTTGGTCGGCTCGGATAGGCCGTCCGGTGGCCGGAGACGGCCCGGGGGGACCGCCGGTACGATTTCCCTCACCGGCCGATCGGTACCTATATAAATTCTTCCAAAATAAGTACCAGCCTTCTTATTTTTCAAGAACAAGCCTTCTTATTACACAAAAAATAAGTTCTTATTGTGTTTCTGGAACGGGGCCTTAGACTTCAACGTCTCTGTCTCCTTTTATCAAGTGCATATCCTCTGATATGGACTGGTTTAGTTTCCATATTTGAATTTGAAAGGAATCATTGTAATTTGCCTTTATGGCTTTAATGAAATGTGTAACAGCTCAAGAGTCTATTTCAGCCTTTATATAGGGTAGTCCTATCTCAAAATTCTATTGACAAGTTCGACGAATTTCTCCTAGCAAATTCTGATATTGTTCTTCAGTGAGAGAGAGGCAGACGCTGAGTCAATTTGTCAAGATTGCTCACGGTGTGTTTCGTGAGTCATGGTTCTAACGAGATTATCCTGCGGGATAAACGTCGACTCACACTCAACATCATTCGGTAGACGGCAAATCTGTTTTAAGAAGACTGTGAAACAAAGAATTGGATTTGCAACTTTGTATTAGTTCACGTTTATTGTTATTCGATTGCTATAATATGGAGTACTTTCTATTATTGTGTAATGAAATTGTATTTTGGATTCATGCCAAATGTTATTTTTTTTACCAAAAATGATACTCATATAACAATCCAAACACAACAACTCACACAATCTCTCACATATATGTGGGCTCCACACACACTATTATGTGCGGGCCCCACATGTATGTGAGAGGTTGTGTAAGTTGTTGTGTTTGAATCGTTATGTGAGTAGCATTGTCCTTTTTTTACAAGTTCTTCTACAACCACAAATATTTTTGCCAACACTTTTACACACATTTACATTAGAGCCCATACACATTGCACAATCAGTAGTTGTGAGACACTGACACTCACAAGTACATTTGAATAGTTATAAAATCTCCAATTTTCGAACTGTTAAGGCTTGTCTCAGTAAGCATTTGTTTTGAGTTTCATTCGTCGATTAAATAATAAAATCCAAGTATCAATTTTAAAATCATTGAATAAATCAGTCAAGTCGGAGCCTGAAAATGTTCGATTCGTGAACGACGAACCCAAATAAATTATTATTTAGATAAAATAATTTATCCAAAGATATAATTTTATAGAGGATTTATTTACTGTTTTTCTTGTTTTTCCTTGGGTATATATACTCCAGAGAAATTGACGTGGCCTATATATCTTAAATTTTGCTCCAAATCAAGCCTCCTCCCAATCGCGATTTTCATGTCAGAGCTTCCTCTCCATAATGGAAATTTGGGAAAGAGTACAATACACAACATTTATTTGGATGTGTATTATATGCACCCAAAAAATGTTATGAATTATAGAGAAAATGTTACGAATCGTATTGCTAAAAAGTTACGAATCTTATAAATCTTACAAGATACACCAAAATGTTATGAATCATAATTAAAATGTTAAGAATCGTACTGCTGAAAGGTTATGAATTCTAGAATAAAAATTAAGAAACACACTAAAATGTTATAAATGAATCATAAAATAAGTGCATATCCACCCTTTAGAGGGATGTGTATTGTGGACTTTTCTTGTAAATTTTGTATAGACCCGTACGTCGAGTATAGTTTGATTTTAGCTCGCAAGGTTTTGCAAACAAATCAATCAATTGGTGTAAGCTCAGTTAGTCAGGACTCTTGCATTTCACTAGGAGGTCAGAAATTTGAGTCTCCCCACTTGTGTGTGAATGTTTTTCCCTTAGAGGGTTTTTCTTTCTTTATTTGTTTCTACCCTATAATGAGCTTATTTCGTGAATTGGTTGAGTTATTGTACTTGATTGTCTCGTGGACTCTCACAATTGATGTAGTGTCCCGAATTTGTACTTCTTACATTATATTTGATGTAAAATGATATCTTCTATCGATTGAAAAAAAAAAAAAAAGGTTTTGTGAACAAATCTCGAGTTTAACTCCAACATAGGTCAGCTCGGCTTGTCAATGTTTTATTGGGATTGGGCTTGAGCTCGATTTCGATAAAAACTTAACAAACAAATCTAAACATGCTAAAATTCATCTGGGTCAGCTTGTTTATAATCCTAGCTCAACTATTTTATCAGCATTTTAAGTTGAAGGAGGCCTCAAAAAATTTTCTTGGACCGCAATTATATTCGATTTATATATAACAAACAAAAGAAAAACACAATAAAATAAACACGGACACTACTGTTCCAAAAGTACAAAAAACAAATACACCAAACAAAATAAAAATCACCTGGTGCCAAGACGTCAGAGTCGGATCCGTAGATCACACTTGTGAAGGGGATTGGAGTGGCCAAATATGAAGTGGTCAGGTATATACATAGAGCAAACTCTTCTGGAAGGACCCGCCGCACCAACTTGAGCTCGTTCCAGACTAAAGAAAACTCTACTGGAGGCCTCAAGTTATTGAGTGTGGGTGAAGTGTGCATCACTAGTTTTAGGGAAAATGACAGCCAAGGACGTGTTTAATAATTAATAACCGCTAAAGACATTTTCAGTATTAACAAATGTTCTTAGCATGTACTTGGCGAAAATTAATTATCAAAACACGTGCTGGGCCGTCATTTTCTCCTAATTTTATTGGTTCACCAAAGAGGCTCAAAAATAGAAATCTATTAGTCATACTACGCATAATACTAAGGCTACCAATCCATTTGTACCGATAGTGTATAGAATGCCTGCCTTGTTAGGCCCATTTAATGATCCCATACAAACGATCTGATTTGTTTACTCAGTTTATAATAATTTGCGAGAAGTCCCGTAAAAAATCTCCTTTTAAGGGATTCATCAAATTGTCTAATTTTTCATTCAAAACTTGGAATCGAGTCCTGAACTGACATTGTAACGAATCAGATCGTTACTATGTGTTTCATGTTGAGGTAAAGTGTTTTTTCCCCTTGTTACGGCCAGATAAAATAGAACACCCCCAGAGAGCCAGATCCAGAATCATACTTTTGAGATCAAAATTAGAGGTGGCATGTGAAGAACATCAATGCAACCGTTACTTTGACACCTACAATTATCCGACCCCCAGAGAGAGAGAGAGAGAGAGAGAGAGAGAGAGAGAGAGAGAGAGAGAGAGAGAGAGAGAGAGAGAGAGAGAGAGAGACACCAATGTCCTTTTAGAACTGGACATCATTACATTGAGGGTTTATTTTTTAATTTGGTTTCTTTGGTGTGGGTTTAGATTAAAAGTCAAGTGATTTTTTTTTTGTTTTTATTTAAATTTTTTTTCATTTATTTGTTTTGCGTTAAATTTTTGTGATTTATTGATTCGTCTAGATTAGAGAAATCATTTTTTTTTTATCAAAACTCATAATGTTTTGAATAAGGACAAAAATAAGTAAAAAAGACTGTCAAAAATAATTTTTTACCTTTTCAATTTCTCTCGTCGAAATGAATCAATAAACTATAAAAGTTTGACGCAAAACTAAACAATACGATTTTTTTTTGAATAAAAACAAAAATATACGTCAGAGTGACTTTTTAATAGAAATCTAGAACAAATATATATTGGAAAGAAAAGGATAATTTCGCTTACCAAAAACCGCATGGTTCACAGAAATGGAACTCTTTACTCTATCATTGTGAAGAGAATTTTGAGCAAAATCACAGTATGGAGGAGTATGGAATTGAACTCCAGATTAACCATCCTTCTCCACCTGGCTCCCCCTCAGTTGAACTAAAATTTTGAGTTTCCTTCTATCTTGCTGTCGCAAGTTTAAGTGGCCCCTACTAGTAGACAGTTGTAGTCCAGATGCACGTAAGATCAATTTTTTAGAAATTAATTAAAATGCACGTAAGTTAGTCCAAATATCGGGTGTTATTAAAAAAGAGGCACAAGCAACGTCCTTTTCATACACTGCCAATGACTCTAATTGCAGCATTAACAAAGTAGTAATTTTTTGAATTATTCAAGCTCGATTTAAATTTCAACACACGCACATACACATGGTACTATTATTAGTCGAGAGAGTGTAGTGGTTTTAAAACAAAAAAAATATACTATGTACAATTTTTGAGGTCGAATCACTCGTACATGAAAGTACCTTTGTACATGTGTTTCTATGCAATTTTACTTGCATAATCGCGCCGATGTCTCTTATGGTAAGACCGTAAGAGACTTTTGCGCAAGTGGCACGAATAGCGAGAGGAGAGATACAAAAGTATGGTGTACAGTAGACCAGATGCCACAATTTTTGGCAACCCCATGACTTGTCAATTGAGTCAATTTGACCAAACTCTAATTCCCATCTAAAAAAACATTGTTTTACTAAGTTGTCTTGGTTATCTTAACTAAGAAGTAAGTAATTCGTATAGTATTTCAGTTGGTTGAAGTGTTCCACACTTCTCCATTTTAATACTCCTATCAAATTCTTTGTTCAACTTGCCCACCGGCCACCAGACGAGAATGGTCACGTCCAAACTGATTACGAAGTCGATGTATACTTCAGTTGTCATATCTTCATTTTTTTTTATTCAACGGCACCCGAATCTAACTTATGCGCATATCAACTATTCTCTTTTCTAGTCCGGTCAAATGTCAACTATCCACCTCAAGACTAAAGATTCACAAGAGATTTCTCTCTTCTGCTTGACCTCAAGAGGTTGTCAAATTTCAAACTCAGAATGTTTGAATTAACAACTCATCTGCCACTTAAGCTACCCTTAGGGTTAAATAGTGGTCATATAAGATTTTGAAACAGTTTTCCTCATATCTGAAGATTCTGAAAAAGTTTTTCTCAACAATCACTGGATCTACAGAAAAATTATTCTTTGCTCTTAAGGCATGTTTGATAATTGTGTAAGGCCTTTGAGATGAGATTACTAATCCTATGGGGTCATTAATACTTTGTTTGGTTACACAAAGGAGGAGAGGATTAGTAATTACAAGGGATTAGCAATCCCACACTTACCTGCGATTCACAATACCATGTTGGACTAGGTATTAGTAATTCGATCCCATTGTTTCTAATGCCAAATTACCTCATTGCCCGTGCTATTTTTTATAACTGGATGTCTAGAATCACCGCACCGCACGCCTACTGGGCCCACTCCGGGCTCCAAAAAATACAGAAAAATATTCATAAATTTCAAAACAATATTTTATAGGGCCCTGTAAAAAATTATCTCTAACAGATTTCGGTAAGTATGTTTCCTGAATTCGCAGGCATGCGGCGGCCGTGTGGTGCGGTGGTCGTATCATTGTTGTTTTGATAATGTATCTTCTTCTTCAGCAAGCAAACCACAACTAAAATATATTGTTTGATGAAAAAAAGAAAAATAAAAAAATCTGGAACAATTAATGAATTCTATTTTAATTGTATGGTTGAGGGCCATTGAGAAAATTATGGTCGTAATCCAATCTCATCCAAACTTTTAAACAAAATGGCCTACAAAGAAAAGGAAAAAAAAAGTGAAATTTTTTTCTTGTACTTAGTTTTAAAGAGAAAGGATAGAAAATAATATGCAATATGAGAAGAAAAAAGAAAAGAAAAGAGCAGGTTAAAGAAATGAAAATAATACCAGATTTTTGGGTTAATAATTTTTAAATTTTATTTTTTGTTTGTTTCTCCATATTTTATTTAAAGATCGACCATTTTTATAATAATCGGGCATTTTTTATAAATAAGGGTAAAAAAATGGAAATAGATACTTTCAATCCAATCATACTCTATGTAAAACAAACATGCAAATAACAATTCTCCCTACTAATCCCATGCAAAACAAACATGCACATAGTATTGACCTTCTTATTAGAAATCCCGTCTTATTACCAATTAAAATCATAATCTCATCTTATTACTAATCCCACCACATTTTACTCACTTATCAAGTGAGGCATTAATGTACCATCGCGCCATATCCTTCCACACATTCATGAGTCCTAGAATTAGAGGGGTGAGTTTATGCTAAATTTTGTGACGTCAAAATACCAATTGTTTTCACCAAAAATACCAAAGTGTCTAAAGGGTACCTTCTGTTTTTTTGTATTTTCAACCCTTCCATTTAGACAGTTTAGACAAGAAATCAAAATGACCAAAATTACCCCATTCCACTAAACCTTCTAAAAAATTCATTTTCAATTTCCAAACATAAAAATAATATGCTTATGAAAATAATTTTTTAATTTTTTTACATCATTTAAAAAATCTCATCAATATCATTCAAACAAAATTCATATTACGTATATTACGTATTTTTAGATTTAAGTAAGTCTATTATTTTTAAAATTGAAATTGTAAAAAAAAATTATTTTTACTTTCTTGAGTTTCCAAAACGCAGTCCATTCTACCTTCTCAAATAAATAATTAAAAAATTAGGACTTATTTTCAAACTTCAAAATAATGAGCTTACGAAAATAGTAATTTTTAATTTTTTTTTACAGAATTTGATAGATCTCATCAATATCTATCATACAATATCCATATTACATTTTTATTTATTTTAGTAAGCTTATTATTTTGAAATTTAAAAAATGCAAATAACTAATTTTTTGAAGGGCGGCCTTAGGCTCCGTTCCAGAAAATAAAATACTAAGTATTTATTTTTTAAGAAGATAATTTCAAGTTCAAAAATCATGTGGTTAGGCAAATTATTTTCCTATCAAAATGAATCTTGTTTAATAAATCTCATTGAGAAAATGCAAAAATTGAAAAATTATTTTTCATTTACAATATTTTTGAGTTAAAAAATGTAAAATAAATACCTATTTTTTAAGGTGGTGTTTAAAACGGGACCTGGTGGAACACCACCCCAAGTATAATACTTCCACACGCAGGAAATTTGGACAGGTTAGGTGCCCAAGACCACTGAATATCCAATCAGTGAATGAAGTTAAATTGAGAACAGAAACTTGTTCGGGCCGGCCATATTATCCTCCCAACTTAAATCAAGTTCTTATGCAGTGGTAGTATCAATGCAGCACTCGAGTTTAACTGAACACAGCTACATTTAAACTTATATGCCATCAAAATCAAGCAGATGATAAAGCAGAATAGGAAGAGCAGATGATAAAGCAGGATAGGGAACGAACAAAAACACAACGGCCAACCTAATTCACGCAGATGATAGAAAGAAAAATAAAATTTCTAATTCATGCAGCCAACCATTCGGCACAATCGCCACTGTGATATCTATGCTGGGCTAGAAGTTAACCCTATTTCTGAGCTGGCGATATGAACCATCGAACCACAAAATTTCACACTAATACACTATTTTCATCTGCTGATCAAATAAAAAAATGAATCCTATATTCGTCATGTGACTCACGTGAGGATTTACATGAAAGATGGGTCACATAAGAGAATCCTTATTCTGATGAGGTAACACTCAGCATATTCAACAAGATTCAAGTGACCCCACCCTCAAATTAGATGAATTAGCATGCTTTATCAAATACAGTACCAATAGAGACAGGACAAGCCAGCCTTGCCAGGCAAATTGCAAGAAACAAGATGCACGCATTAGCCGAAAACAACACTTGAACAAAGATCCCCAACACCAGACATTGGCAAAGTATGTGTGCAGATATACATACCTACCGTCGTACATAAATCCGGACTCTAGATGTGTCCAAAACTGTGAGCTCCACAAAAAAGGTGCCCACATATATGGGATGATTCCGGACACATCAGTGTCCAGATCTTTGTAAGTAAAAAATTTGGATTGACCAGCAAAAGCTGTGGAACTCAAACAAATACTTTACCCATGCAAAATGTTTGGAATATTTCAACCCAGTATCAAAATATAATCTCCATAATAATATCTGACCGCAAACAGACACTAATAAAAATTTCTCATACAGTAGATACTAACATAATACCAGGGGAAAGAAACTTAAATCTGAAAATTGAGAAGAAAGAGGGGGGGAGGGGGGGAAAGAAAAGAAAAGCCATCACAACCACTCTCAACCTACAAGCATCCTACTAGAAAGACGGTTGAACAACAGATGAGGCAAGGCCAGCGTCTAAAAATGTGAACCGCATTTGATGATGAAGAGAACCGATCCATCCCAATCAAATTAATCCCTCCATTCATAACCCCCACCTCAACACTTCCATGTCAACCAGACTGACTGACTTCATGACATTAACATGAAATGCCAACAAATTACCAGAAACAGAAACTCACCAACAAAGCAATTGAAGAAATCAGAAGCACTTCCTGTGGACAATGGATGGACCAGATTCGTCATATTCACCCTTTGAAATCCACATCTGATACACAAAAGAGCAACCGCTTCAATCCCAAACATAGACAAGTATAAACATAAGCAAATTCAAAATGATGAAGACAACACCGACCTGTTGGAAGGTGCTCAGGGATGCAAGGATAGATCCTCCAATCCAGACACTATATTTTCTCTCCGGTGGTGCCACAACCTTGATCTTCATGCTGCTGGGAGCAAGAGCAGTAATTTCCTTACTCATACGGTCTGCGATACCAGGGAACATAGTTGAACCGCCACTGAGCACAATGTTTCCATAAAGATCCTTCCTAATATCCACATCACACTTCATGATCGAGTTGTACGTAGTCTCATGGATTCCTGCAGCTTCCATTCCGATCAAAGATGGCTGGAAGAGGACTTCTGGGCATCTGAATCTCTCAGCTCCAATAGTGATGACCTGACCATCAGGCAGCTCGTAGTTCTTCTCAACTGATGAGCTGCTCTTTGCAGTCTCCAGCTCCTGCTCGTAGTCAAGAGCCACATATGCAAGCTTTTCCTTCATGTCACGGACAATTTCCCGTTCGGCCGTGGTAGTGAACATATAACCTCTCTCGGTAAGGATCTTCATGAGGGCATCTGTTAGATCACGACCAGCAAGATCAAGACGGAGGATGGCATGAGGCAGGGCATACCCCTCATAGATAGGCACAGTGTGACTCACACCATCACCAGAATCCAGCACGATACCTATTTCAAAGAACCAATGTGGCATCAAAACAATGCAATCCTTTCACAATGACAATAACATAAGCATTAGAGAGGTGACTAGTTACAGACCAGTTGTACGACCACTGGCATATAGAGAGAGAACGGCCTGAATAGCAACATACATTGCTGGAACATTGAAAGTCTCAAACATAATTTGGGTCATCTTTTCTCTGTTGGCCTTAGGGTTGAGCGGTGCCTCCGTAAGAAGAACCGGGTGCTCTTCCGGAGCAACACGAAGCTCGTTGTAGAATGTGTGATGCCAGATCTTTTCCATGTCATCCCAGTTGCTGACAATACCGTGTTCGATGGGATACTTCAAGGTAAGGATACCTCTTTTGGACTGGGCTTCATCACCTACATACGCATCTTTCTGGCCCATCCCAACCATGACACCAGTGTGCCTGGGTCGACCTACAATACTGGGGAAAACTGCCCTGGGAGCATCATCACCAGCAAACCCAGCCTGCAGATAAGACAAATATGAGTGCATAATATATCACATCTCTTAAGAGAGAAAGAAAAAGCATTACAAGGCTTTATTTAACAATAACTTAAAATATTACATACCTTGACCATTCCAGTTCCATTGTCACAGACAAGGGGTTGAATATCTTCCGCATCGGCCATTCTTTATAACTGCATAATATCAAGTAATAAATAAACTGAAACCAGAAGAGAATGGGAACTGGAATTTCATGGAAATCCAAATAATAATGGCAGTAACACAAATGACACAAGGTCACGTAACACATGACCTCTCATAGGCAGACTATCAATTATATGAAATCCAAGAAATCATCTTTATTTCTTCACCACCAAATCCGGCTGGCTCCAAACATGTTTGGCTAGGCTAACTTTACACTTTAATCTCAAAAAAAAAAAAAAAACGCATTCAATCGTTCATCAACTAGGAAAGGAAAACTAATTAAACGCTGCCGTCCACCAAATTCTCTCCAAAAGGAACAACTGTAAAGACCTACAGAACTCGATTTCAATTGGTAACAGTTTAAGAAGATATTCATAAAGCTGAGATCTAAATGTAAACGAATTGCTAAAAACAGAAAGGATCAATTGGTCATGCAATTTCAAAAAGTGCAAGTTATTCTGAATCGATAATTGACCATCTCCCATTTGAAGGAAAAACAATGAGTTAATCAACTTTTACCATTAAGTGATTCTGCTAATTTACTCCCCTCTTACGCATGTTAGTCAATGCCAAGTTGCCAACCCATATGAACTCTCTCATAACTCCATGGGTCCTTCTATTAACAGCCGAAGCAACGAAAGAGACAAAAAAAACACGCAATCCAATATCCTTTTTACACTTTTCAATGCACTTTCACACACTTTTCAATACAATTTTTAAACCTTAACGACAGCTCAGGGAAACAAGCACTAGCCACAAAAGAAAATTACAACACCATAGACATATCAGATTCATTATTTCAGACAAGATGAGCACACTCCTCTAGATCCAATCGAATGAAAAAGCACCGACAAACAGATAGATATGGTACTTCCAAACTACAGATCCACAAGATACAAACTCATATAAAATCGATACAACATAGGGGATACCAAACTATACGCTCATTCAAAATCAACACAAACACGAACCAAAACAAACAGATCGGCGGCATGCGAAGCTAAATCGATGATTTGAGTATGAAACCAACTAGGGTTAGCTCACTGGATGTAAAGAACATCGATTTCGTACATACACACAGCAGATTCCAAAGCAAACCACAAGTTTTTCAAATTTCCATTTTCTAAATCTAAAATCCAAATCAGACAACACAAAATTGAACAAAAGTTAAACCATACCGTAGATAACTTCGGATTGTAGATCGAAAATCAAGCGAGCCAAAACCAGATGACGATGGCCGGCTCTCTACGTTTCTCTCACTAGACTCACTGGTTTCTCTCTCTCCTCGGTTGGACGGCCAAAACGAAATGAGAGAGGAAATAGAGTAGATAGGGGAGATAAATACAGTAGTGCGATGAGTGGGATTTGAAATGCAAATGAAATGACGACTAAATTTCCTTTTTTTTAATTTTGGAAGAGAGGGAGGGGTTGAGGCTGTTGAGCACAAGGGGTTATTCCTGGTAGATCGGTGGGTTTGCTTCACACAAAATTGACAAGAGTTTAATTTTTGGGTTAAGCTGCATTGGTGCTATCCTCATCGCTCTTTATCACCGCTCTAACCCCCACAGTATTTAATCTCAACGTCTGTTTCAACAATTAATAATTTGAATTTAAAAAAAAACTCTCCTCTGAAAAAGTCTTTTAAAATCGAATCGTTTAAACACTGGACAGTGAAATTGAGAGCGGTGAAAATAGACTTTCTAGTCCAGCGTAGATAATTTTCCTTTGACTCGGCCGAGGAGGAAATTAATCGATGCGCGTAAATTTGTCAGAACACCGTGACCGTCGGAAAAAAAAAACAAAGAGAGAGTGGGAATCATTTCCACCACGAGAAAAGATGAAAGGGTGACCTGGCATGGACAGACTTTCGGCATGTTCGCGGTCGGATTAGATATCGACCGTTGGATCTCTGGAAGTCGTTTGCGACTTTTGGATTCGCCACGTCACGCTTGGGCGGCTGTGGTCCGCGCTTGCGCCGGCTTTGAAGTTTGAAAGTCTTTTGTGAATAGTGATCGCTACAGTTGCCGGCGGAGCCGAATAACGAGAAAGTTTCAGCTCGGCTTGGCTCGGCTAAAATATAGCCCTACAATAAGAGCCGGGAAATTATCGAGTGTTAACTGAGATATGGTCACTTGTGGTGCACCTTATAAGCTACAGCATTGTAGTGAGCATTTTATAGAGCTCGTTGATCATCGAGTGTTAACTGAGATATATTTAAAAAAATCGGGGTAATTGAGCATTTTTATGACCAATATTGAGCTAGATTCGGTTTACCGTTCATTCTTTATATAATACAATATTCATCATCATGTTTTTATTAACAAATATATAAATGTTGTTAAAAAAATCGGGGTAATTGAGCATTTTTATGACCAATATTGAGCTAGATTCGGTTTACCGTTCATTCTTTATATAATACAATATTCATCATCATGTTTTTATTAACAAATATATAAATGTTGTTAAATCATGTTGGTACTAGTACTAGATCAATTTGTTTTGTTTTTTTTGTTTTTAACGAAGAAGTGATTGTCAAACTCTATAAAATGAACGGCTAAGATTGTAATTCTATTTCAAAGAGTTCCACTAATAAGCATTGTTGCAGTTTGAGGACCCAAGTTTGTGTTTCAAGACCCAAGTTTGTGTTTCAAGACCGTTAACAGTACAATCACGTATAATTTATGCAATCAATAGTACTTTGGTTTGGTTTGGCTTTACAAAATACGATAATGCTATGAAATCACCCGATAAACACTCATTCTATAACAAATGTTGCAGTACTTTGGTTTGGTTTTCAATTTTTGCTGCTTATTGAAGCAATTAACTGACAAATGAACAATAAGCAAAGCAAAAGTAAGGGTCGAATCAAACTGATCCTATGTGGTACAAAACTTGGACTTTTTCAAGGATAATCTTTGGTGGGATATGTTTAATTGATACTCTTTGCTCTTTGGTGGCTTGGGCGAAATTTTTCAGTGCCGGGTGGGCACAGGACACGTGGTGCCCGGCACCAGTCTCTGTCATCCAATAAAGTTTTGGACAGTTCAGATCTGTTTGGCTGTCGAGGGGTATTTTAGTTATTTCACACTTTAAAATTAGCCGAACAGATCTGAGCTATCGAAAACTTCATTGGACGGCCGAGATTGGTGTCGGGCACCACATGTTCTGTGCCCACCCGGCATCGAAAAATTTCTCGTGGCTTGGGCTTTATGAAATTGACATGTTGAAAAAAAATCATTTAAAACTAAGGAAAGCAATTACATTCAACTTTTTTGGTCGGCTTATATTCAAAAGAGATTTTCAAACCGTGTAGTGTCAATTACACATTTACTTTTGACAAATTACTCCATCATATAGGATCTTCTTATAGCAAAGAGACAATCACATCGGCTTCCCCTTCCAAAAGGACCAAAACCATTGTACTGCGTATTGGGGCCATGCTCACAACAGGATGTGTTGTGTGGCGATTGAGAGAGAGATTCATCCACGCTTTGTGCTGTTACAGTTGTATTATTTTAAATAAGTTCATATGATTAACATTAGGAAAAGTTTACAATATACATCCTTTAAAAGGGTGTACATTATATACCCATTTTATAGTTCATTCACAACATTTTAGCATGTTTGGTAATTTTTGTTCTAGAATTCGTAACTTTTCAGCAGTACGATTTGTAACATTTTCATTATAATTCGTAACATTTTGGTGTATCTCGTAACCTTTATACGATTCGTAACATTTTCTTTATAATTCATAACATTTTGGGGGTGCATATGATACACATCTAAATAAAAGGTGGAGCTGTGCTATGTGCACAGCAAGCTGTGCACAGCAGCCATTTTCTCCCGCCTCGGGTCGCACAAAGATGATCAAAGCCGCTCATTTTGTTCAAAATACATCGTTTAAGGTCTCTGCAAAAAATGAGCTTCGTTCGATATCATTAGAGGCGTTAACAAAACACCCAAAATCACTTCAGAATTTAGAAATGAGCGGCTCCGATTATCTTTGTGCGACCTGAGGCGGGAGAAAATGGCTGCTGTGCACAGCTTGCTGTGCACAAATCATTTCTGTAAAAGGTGTGTATTGTAGTCTTTCCCTTAACATTAATATTAAGTTTGATTTAAGTTTGTGATGAACTTGTTGATTAACAACAAATACCGCAAAGAGTAAATGTTAGGTGAGTTGTGTTTTGGAAACAATTGATGTGATATTTAAACCTAAATAAAGCTATTCCTACGACTTTGGTAAGACATCAAGTGAAGAAGGAGAAAACCTTAGCAGGTGTTAGTGGAAAATTATTTTAACACATTTTTTTATTCTAGCTTTTAAAATCAGTTTAGAACGTTTGTCAAAATTCTATATAACTGCCTTTTTAAAATCTACAAATTCCGAGAACATGAAAAATGAAAGAAATTTTCAAAATTTTAAAGCTGGGTTTGGGTAGCTTACGGGGTTATGTAATACAAATTCTCAAAAAAGAAATGAAATTCTCATAATCACACAGCTGCAAAAACAAGTGTTTCAACTTCTACTAAACTTCTTTTCAAATAAAAAATAAAAAATTCTACTAAACTTCAGAATATAAAATTTGCAGCAGAATCTGAAACTAAAATCCGTATCCACAGCTATCACAAACACACTCATAGTTTTCTCTTTATTCTCCATACTTGTTTTCACTTTTCACCGGGCTTAGAATTTTTATTTGGTGAAGCTTTGGACTCATAAACTAGTGTAAACTATATAGTGTGTAGAGCAACATAACACAATTTGGGCTATCGTACTCAAGAGCAACAAAAGTTGAGATCTACTGCATCGGTTGTTTGGATTTTCTCATCGCAAAGGCTATATATCTCCTTAAAGAGAACAAGATATCCATGCCTCAACTCTTGTAGTGTTTTGCTTGCCTCTTTAAACAATCTTTTTTAGAACATTTTCATCTACCATGCAATGACTGCATTGGCGATCTTAACAAGTCCTTCATATTCAATGGACCAATTCGAAGAGGGGAAAAGGAAAAATCTTATTCTATCTTATCCTTCTCAAGGTTGTCTATTTTCTCACCAAGACAAATTTGACCGAGATCTTCGCCGATGAGATGAATGACGAAAAATACCATGCTTATCAAGAGCAGTTGGAAAGTAAAATTTCGACAAGTATAATTGTCAGTATTATCTCCTGCATTGTGAACTTACATGTGGTGGCAGGCATCATTGATAAACTTTGTAAGGTAGGCCATTCGATCATGAGAAATTCAACTTTGAGTCCCACGTTGGAAACTTTGGAGAATCCAAGTGAGTATATAAATTTCTACTAAACTTCTTTTTGGGTCAAAATTTGTTTGAAGTCTTTTTTTTTTTACTTAAAGCAAGTTTAGTTCACGAATATTGCTTCGATTTATTCATATTCAAGATCAATAGATGGACTCAAGAATAATAAGACATTACCCGATTTAATGACATTAGTTTGCATATTTTATCTCCCACAAATGATGATTGGTGCTTTGTTTGGTTTACTTTCTAAAAAAAAAATCCAACCCAAAAAATACTCATTACCCTTACTTTCAATCATTTCTCTCCGATCATTATTATCATTTCTCTCCACTCATTACCGATATTTTCAATCATTACCCTAATTTCTTTCTTCACTTATTATCAAAAAATCAAACTCAAAAATTCATTCAAACACAGCATGGATTATTCTAACATCCACCCAAACGGTGTAGGAGAATAGGTAAAAGACACATTGATATCCGAAAAATGTATATTGATATTTGTGAAAGTGTATTAATATATGTGCAACATGCATTGATATCCAAATTTTAAAATTATTGGTATATTATCCTCATTAGGCGGAGGTTAGCAAGACCGATAATAATTTGTAATACAATATTTAAGATATTTTTGACAATTCAAGACTAAGAGAGAATCTGATATATTAAAGCAAATGGTCTTTAGTGATGATAGCTCTCATCGCAACAAGTGGCATACATTGATTTAATCACTATTAATCTATCCAAAAGAGGGGGAAAAAAAAAAATATTCACTTGCTGGCTGAGACGAACAACTGAAATTCAAAATTTAAATTTTAATCACCCATAACTAAATCTTTATGAGGAATTGCCGATTAGGGGATTTGGACTTCCATTCTAAAGATTTGAAAAAGGAAACACAATCAGTATTTATGGGATCTCAATTTGTTTAAAAGGAATTTCATAAACCCTCTTTGTGTGGGTACAATTTCCGCATAATTGCAAAAAGAATTATACCGAGTTTCAAGTTTATGGTGATTCAAATTTCATCTAATATCAATATTTAGAAGTAGAAGCGGATATAGGGTGTGTGTGTGACAGCTGTGGATACAGATTTTAGATTCCGGATTTTGGTAGAATTTGAGAAACCTGTTTGTTGCAGTTACGAGATTATGGAAATTTGATTCATTTTTTAGAATTTGTGTTGCGAAATCTCAAAAGCTATCCAAATCCAAATTTGGGACTTTGAGAATTTCATTTCTTTCCAGGGTGTCAAAATCTATAGATTCTAAAAACCTGTTATGTGAAATTTTTGACAAACACTCTAAGCTGATTTTTAGAAGCTAGAATCTCAAAATAATTTTTGACAAACACCCGCATAGTTCACTGAGAAGACTCATGCTTTGTTTGCTTCTTTTTTTGAACAGCATTTTTCAAAAGATTCTCCATACTTCCAATCATTTCTCTCTTTATCTCTCTCCACTTATTACCCCTACTACTTTTTCAATTTTTTTTTTCAAAAAGTGTTCCAAATTAAGCATCATTGATTCAACTGAGCCTGTTGTTGGTGGCTTTGGCAAATTCTTCCACCGCAGCAAAAGGCAAACAAGGGTATTGAACCAAAGAGGTGGGCAAATAACATCGCCGGGGTTCGGTCTCCTCGAAGCATTGTTGGTCTGAGGCTCCCTCAGATCCACTGGTGTGCGACAATGAAAATAAGTTTGTGGTGTGTTCGGCTTCAACGACTAGATTCGACAGAGGAGCGTGCAGATCTTCGGGTGCCATGGGTGAATCAACCAGTTGGTTTTGCTCCGGCAGGAAAGCTGTATTTCACGTTTTTGTTGTTTCTTAGTTATTGTTGCATTTCCATATTTTAGTTGTGCTTTATGTTTACTGCGGGTTTGAGCTGAGGGTTGTTAAGACTCTCGACTGCTTGAACCTTCCCAATCTAGGCGTTTCGTCGGTCTTGCTTGTAGGGGGTGCCTGTGTCGAAATCTTGGTAGTTTTAGTTCTTTTTTGTATCATTTGATAGAATTTGTATTGGCTTTGGACTTTGGAATGAAATTGACAGTATCAAAAAAAAAAACCAAAGAAGTGTTTTAAGGAAGAGAGTACAATGGAAGATGTTTGTAGCAAGGGTGGTTCATCGTTAGGAGTGAGTAAATCCTTGGGGCTGGCTTTTGTTCTTTTGGGTTTATTATTTTGATTTAGGCCTCGTTCCGTTTAACTTTTAACACTTTTAGTTCTCATTTAAATTTTTTCGCGTTTGGTAGTTTTGCACTAAACTTTTGTGAATTATTAATTTATCTTGACAAGACAAATCAAAAAAATAGTAAATTTTTTTTACTTTTGCCCGAATATTTTGAGAAATAACCATTTTTTGGTGGAAAAAAGTAAAAAAGAGTTATTTTTTTTCTTTTTGCTTATAAGTTGTTATTTTTTTGAAACAACAAAAAGACAGATTCATTAACTCATAACACAGGGCTAATAGGGTCAAGGATACACCGGTCTGACTATCCAAAACCGGTCTGATTTAGGCTCAATATGCTGAGCCTAAACCAGGGGAAAACACCTAAAAGCCCAAGGTTGGTAAGGAACCAACACAAAGCCTAAAAAAAATTACCAAAATGGGCAGAGCCCAACACCTAAAGCCCAAACCAATGCCCAACCCTAACCCTAGAAGCCCAACAGCAGCACCTCCGACCAAGGCCGCCGCCACCCACTCCACACTTGCAACAGACCGCCACCACTTGCCGCCGCAGATCAACCGTGACACACAGACACCCAAAAATAGCCACTACCCACCACCATCAGCCGCCACCATCATTGCCTGGAGGATCACAGAAACAATTTCGCACGCACGCTCCAAACTACCACAACATACAAAGGCCAAAGCAAAACAAAACAGATCTGAAGCAAATGGGAGGACCGAAGTCGGAAGCAACGCCGGAAGCCCACGCCGTTAGGCAGAGACGATCTACCCAAGATGATATCAATCGTTGAGCTTCCACCGCCCAAAACCCCCGAATATTTGGGTAAAAGTAAATTTTTTTTTACTTTTTCGATTCTTCTCGTCGAGACGAATCAGTAACTCATAATAGTTTACTGCAAACCTAACAAATAAAAAAAAATCAAATAAGGACAAAACTAACTTATTTTGCTAAAAGTTAAGTGGAACACAAGTTTGGTGGTTATTTTTTTGTCTTTATACTAGATTTTTGAATTCTAAACATCAGGAGCGACCCCTATTACTCCCATTATAGGGATATGGATGACCAACCCCCGATTCCTACCCTAGATAGAAGCCAAAACTCTCCCAATACTCCAGAAGAGGATGAGACAGCCAACCTAATTGCAAAAGTGGAAAGCTTACAAGCATTCATGACTGACACCCCGGATTTTCCCATGGGAGATGACTATCTAGCAGGGATGTTTCCTACCCTTTTTCGGATGAGACAGGCTCACCAAAATATCACAGCTCTCTCTGACGCCATCGCTCGCTCCACCGTTGAAGATCACAAGATACGAGGAATGTTAACCTACATCCTGGGAGTAGAGGTGGGAATACGAGAGGATCCCGAAGAACCACCTGAGGAAGAGGAAGATCTTGAAGAACCACCTGAAGAAGAGGAAGATCCTGAAGAACCCCCTGAGGAAGAGGAAAATCCCGAAGAGCCCTCTGATGAAGAAGAGGACCCAAAAGAGCCTCCGTTTCCAGGATTAGACCAAGATGAAGATATGGGAAATGCTGAACCAGAATTGGAGGAAGATGCAGGAAATAACACTGATAGTGAAGATGGGTTTTTGGCAGAACCAGAGATGGATGATTATGGTTGGCTCTTACCCATAGATGCACCCAGAGACATGGATGCTGAGCTGCAGTGGTGGCTAACAAGCCAACGGCTTGAAATGCAGGAACCTCCACCTTCTCCAGCTCCCGTACCAATAGAAGAATCCGACAGCGAGTGTGAAGTCATAGACGCCGACCCTCCACCTCGTCCTAAGATGACTCGACCCGCAGGGATCCCATGGGTAGGACACCATTCCGACTATGATCCAAACACTTGGGTAGGGGTGTCAAACGTGCCTGTCGTGTCGTGCCGTGCCATTTTTTTCCGTGCCAATTGTGCTTCGTGCCATGCCGTGCCGTGCCCGTTTACTTCATCGTGCCATGCCGTGCCGTGCCGTACCGTGCCGGTGTCGTGCCGTGGTGGGCCATTTTTGCTTTGGCGGGCCGTGTCGAGCTGTGCCATTTTTAAATCGTGTCGTGCCATGCCGTGCCCTGTTAATTAATCATGCCGCGTCGTGCCGTGCCTTTTTTTGTCGGGTCGTGTTGTGCCGTGCCTTTCTTTGTAGGGTCGGGTCGTGCCGTGCCTTTTTTGTCGGGTCGGGCCGTGCCGTGCCTTTCTTTGTAGGGTCGGGTCGTGCCGTGCCTTTCTTTGTCGTGTCGTGCCGTGGCTTTTTTTGTTGGGTTGTGTCGTGCCGTGCTTTTTGTCAGGTCGTGCCGTGCTTTTTTGTCGGTTCGTGTCGCAATGTCGTGCCGTGCCGGTCCTTAATCGTGTGTCATGCCATGCCATGTCTTATTCTTCCAAGTTCCAAAGATTCTTCCGATCATTATTTTTTGAAAAATGTTGGGCGGAAGACTCTTCAATCTACGGGTGGTAAACTCACTAATGTCTCCTGCCTCTTGTGGACCTTCCTTCACTTATTATAAAAAATCGAGCCTCTTTTTGTTTTTTATCCTGCGCGGTTCGAAATCCACTTCTAATCCACTTCTTTCATCAGGGAGAATAAGACGTGCAATGGTTTGTTCGAGCAAGCGATAGGCAGTAGTCAGTAGAGCGAAAAGTCGAGTCGAGGCCCTGCAAGACATCTCATAGGTTGTGTCCCTCCATTCCTTTGTTAAGCCGTAATCGATTCCATTCCTGACCCGAGGTCTTTTTTGCTCCTTTAGTTTGAGCCAAATCAACCTTTGAAACATCCGAGAGGACTAGTGCCATTTGTTGACGAATTCTTGCTAAAACCTTCTTTCTTATTTGATTTATTAATGTGTAAAAGACCTTCTTTTAAAGGTAAGGAAATCGCTTGCTTAGATAAGGATCGGAAGGCGGATAATCTGAATCTTCTTCTATATTATGCAAGGACCCATAGATAGAGTCAGAAGGAAGATTGACGATGAGAGCACTTATTCCTGCTGCTTGTTGCTTTGCCATGTATTAATATGAAAGAACTCTTAGAAATTTTCTTATTAATAGGAGAAAACGTGGGTTTTAGTTGTATAAACTACTAAAAAAATTACTTTGACTTGGACTCATTACATCTCTCCTAAAAAATTGGAGGAATAACTCTCCCCCTAGCAAACTATTGTTACAAGCCTATAGAATGAAACAGTCGTCCCTTCAAGGACATCCAATAAAATTGGAACAATATAGAGAATGAAACGGTCAAACCAATAATTGAAAAAACCCCAAAAAGTGCAAGTAACTACTCCCTACTATTTTGCCATACTAGTATTTATGCAAAGGCTACCCCACTACCACTATTGTTGTATTATGTAACTTAGGGCCTGACTACCAATAAGGCAATAAATCAACCATCCACGAACTGGGGCCAAATCCTTACTCAGCTAAGAAAGGTAAAGGTTGTGAATAGGAAATGCTTATCAGTTATCACACCAAATCAAAAACAAAAACCAACAATTGAGATGACTAAACTGCTCCAGGCTATTGCAATTAACAAAATTAAGACAAATGTGCAAATCAAACAACTATTTTCCGCCTATTGGGATAACAACTTGCCAAAAGTTAATCCAAATTAGATTGAAGGGAAAGTGACATTGTGAGATCTCCGGAAAAATACGCCATTGCATAGCTCTAGATCAAAATTCGCCCCATTCAACAAGAATCATGCCTCCACCCCTGCACTCCTCATTAAGACTTCCTCTCTCTCATTTATGAAGTGAAAGGAGATGTAGATCAGTATATCCATTGGGGATTTTCAAAATGGATTGGCCTGTGTTAACAAGTCCATGGCCATTTGTAGACATATGAATCTGCATTAAGTTCAAAAGAAAGGGAAAAGAGGTTGGAATTGGGATTCACGTTGTCCTCATACAAGTCAAACTAGATTAGTTGGAACGAAAGTAGAAATTATCATTAATATATGTCTATTTCAGGAAATAAATCCTTCATTCCAAATACATTCATTACACCAATTCCTCTCTCAATCTCGAAGAATAAGACTAAGCCAATTGTTATCCGCTAAAACACAAGGATGTAGACAAGGGATAGGACACAAATAGATTTGATGTTATGAATATAACGGTAAAAATGTAAGTAATCATGAACTAAACATTCATAAAAATTTTGACTGTGGACCAAGTTTCAAAATTTTCATTTAAATCCCATGGTGTGTCCTTAAAGTGTCCAAGGGTGTCCCCAAAGTCTCCTAGAAAGTCCACAACGTTTCCGAGTAAAGAATTATAATACAAGTATTGGGGACACCCTTGGACTAAAAAGTAAAAGAAAGATTCCAAGCTGATTCCAAACTCGGAAACGTTGACATCTTTACTCAAATTTTGATTTCAAGCTCAAATTCCAATTTGAGTAAAGATTCCAAGCTGATTCCAAAGTAAAGAGTGAAATTCCAAGTGATGAGTTCAGACAAGTATGTAAAGAGTAAAAAATTTGAGTAAAGATTCCAAGCTGATTCCTAGACTCCAAAGTAATCTTTCCTCCATTCTAGTAGAAAAATTCTCTCTTTCCAAACAAGAGTTCAGACAAGTATCCTATTCCAAAGATGTCTGTGAATTACCAGCAATAAACACAATGGTCTAGATAAGTCGTACAAAAACCAACAATTGAGAATAGAATTAAGTAAATTTTATCTCAAAAATTGACAAGCATTGCTCACTCATTGTTTCTTTTAAATTTTATCTCAAAATTTTCAATGTTTCTTTCTGGGACTACGTGTCATTTCAGATTACTTATATCTTTCAATTTATAAAGTTTTGCTCTGCACGTGATTTTGAAAAAGGATCGTCCATTCCTTGAAAAGAATTGAGCGAGTTTAAGAAGTTTTTACTCAAATTTTGATTTCAAGCGATGAGTTTAGAAGAAAGTAAAGGTTCAGGTGCTCAAGCCAGCATTTTCCAAAAAAAAAAAACTAAAAGAAACAATTTTTAGATAACAGACTAACAAACTAACAACACGAACAGACTGGAGGGCTAGGCCGCCACCTCAACTCAGCAAAAAGAAAATATGCGAGGGGTTATGCCACCACCTCAGCTAAACAATGCAATCAAATAAAAATTAACTATACTAACTAAAAACAAACTCAATATTTAGCTTGGCTTCGTTACACCTCAGGTTTGGCATAAAACCAGGTTAGAGGTATCCACCAAGCTAAATACGAGCTACTAACACATAAAGCCATGGATACAAAAATAAGTGAGAAAATCGACCTTCAGACATTAGTGTTTTTTTTATCATCATAGCCGGAAACTGAAATGGATGCGGCAACGTTAAGTTCCCATCTTCTACAAGAGCATGTTTGGGCATACTCAAGAGAACCTCTCCTCCTCACTAAATACCCTATCAATAAGAGAAGCAATAAGAGAATAGAAAGATTGAATACCAATAGAAATTAGAGTAACTGAAATATTGGAACTAAAATTTACCATTAAGGCCTTCATAAGTTGCAACGGCACTTCGTAACATCAGCAAAAATGAACTAAGAACTATTACTAAGTACATTTTTTTTCCAGATATAGATATATTCTGGTTCTGAATTCTGCTCAGATATTAGTTACTTTAATCATCATAGCAGAAAATTGAAATGAATGCAACGTTAAGTTGCCATTAAGGCCTTCATAAGTTGCAACAGCACTTCGTAACATCAGCAGAAAAAAACTAAGAACAATTACTAAGTACATTTTTTTCAGATATAGGTACATTTTAGTGCTAAATGTACTTAGTTCTGAATTCTGCTTAGATATTAGTTCTTTTTATCATCACAGCAGAAAATTGAAATGGATGCAACATTACGTTGCCATTAAGGCCGTCATAAGTAGCAACATCACTTCATTACAATACCACTACGGCTCAGACATTAGTTTTTTTTATCATCATAGCCAGAAAACTGAAATGGATGCGGCAACGTTAAGTTGCCATTAAGGCCTTCATAAGTTGCAACACAATCGCGCTTCGCTTAGCCAAAAACTGGAGTTGTGTCTGTGGCTTATTCATTTCAGACTAAAAGGAGACACACACACCATACTGCCACACACACACACCACATTCAGGCAACATCCATTGAAGTGGGGGCAACATCAAGTTGCCATTTAAGGCCTTCAATAAGTTGCCACAACATCCACTACACAATGCATGCAGGCAACATCCACTTCAGTGAAGTGAAAGCTAAACAGACCACAAGGTATGGAAAACTTAGGCTCAGATATTACTTAAAAAAATACTTCATAGCCAAAAAATGAAGTGGGGGCAACATCATGTTGCCATTTAAGGCATTCATAAGTTGCCACAACGTCCACTTCAGCTCACTTACTGAAATGAATAAGGCATAAATACACAATACTGAAATGAATAAGCCACAGACACAACCCCAGTAGAATAAAATGAATAACAAGTACAAACCAAATGCCAGCAGGTCCCCCTAATCACTCTCTATATCAGAGTCTGCAAAATAGCCTCTGAATTCATCTTTAGCTGAGCGTTTTTCAATTCCAAGGCGTGCATCCTCCCAATCTTTTAAGCATATGAGACAATCCAAAATGTCCGGAGCTAGTCTGCTCCTTCTCTCATCCAACACTCTTTTACCTGCACTAAAAGCAGATTCGGATGCCACTGAAGATACAGGAGGGGTTAGTAGATCACGTGCCATGATTGAAAGAACGGGATATTTTTCTTCATTTTTTTCCCACCAGGCTAAGATATCAAAATTAATCCTGTCATTCGCGCTAACAGATTCTAGTTCCAAATATTTCGAAAGTTCGACACGTGAAGTTACATTGCTACTTCCTATTCCTAAACTGGAACTAAGCAGAAACCAAGATGCATCATTACTACTTGTAGGAGATGTTAAAGGAGCAGCAGTACGTGTAACATTGGGACCAAACTTAGCGTCATATTTAGCATACATGATAGTCAATAAATCATTCACAAAAGCAGAAGAAGGTAAAGTAGTAATCCCTAAATTCGTACCAATCCCGCTTAAGAGCAAGCTAACACCTTCTAACTTAATCCTCGGGTCCATTACTGCAGCTAACAAATATATTGGTGGCATTTCCTCATAATATTTTCTGAATTTTCCTTCCATATCTATACAAGCACTTACCAAATTTGGTTGTTCCCTATGATTAACAAAATTGAGACTGATATTGTAAAGATTATTAAGCACAATACAAGAAGTAGGATAACGAACACCCGAACAAGCTACGGTAGCAACATAAAACACTTTCAAAAATTTCATAAACTCAAAACCAATTTTCCAATCAGCTGGAGTTAAAGGAGTACCACAATACCTCTGATTAACAAAAGCAGATATTGCATCACTATATTTCCTACAAGACTTTAACATAATGTAGGTCGAATTCCAACGAGTTTGAACATCAGAGTTCATATTTTTTGGCTTAACATTGTAACATGATGCACACAATTTATCAAATTCTTGTTGCCTAGATGGGGATGTAGCAATAAAAAGAACAGCATCTCTAATTTTTTTAATCTGTGGTGTTATATGTTTCAAACCATCTTGCACAACTAAGTTAATGACATGACATACACATCGAATATGCAATAATTCACCAAAATAAGTAGGAGTCAAATTTCTTTTAAACAATGGAATTGTAGCAGTATTAGCAGAATGATTGTCAAAAGTAATGCTAAAAACTTTATCAACAACTTCAAAATCCCTTAAAACACCCATAATACTTTCAAAAATCTGTTCAGCATCATGAGGAAACTCCACTAAACGGAAAGCAATGATTTTTTTTTCGCAAAGTCCAACTAGAGTCTATATAATGAGTAGTCACACAAATATAACCACGATTATTTATACCAGACCACATATCAGAAGTAAAACCTATTGCACCAAGACTTGCAAATTCACTTATCAATTCTTTTTTAACATCACTATGAGCTTTCTTCGTATCATTACGTGTTGAATTTCTAGAAACTTTAGCAAATGAAGGATTCAGAAAATTTTGGACAAAATATTCAAATCTAATATCACCACCAAAAGTGAACGGTTGTTCTGCTGCAGCTACATAAAGGGCCAGCCCATGTCTCATTTTTTCTTTTGAATAAACAAAATTACTATCAGATGCACCACCAATTTTATCTTCATGTTTAGTCCTAAGATGTCTAGTATGTTGCCCTACGCCATGATTACTTTTGGAGCTATAATTTGTGTCACAATAATGGCATACAGCCCTAGGTCCTATGTTAACACCATCTTTATCCTTGAAGCGTTTTTTTTATAGAGAAATGCTTCCATACCCATGATCTGCGTCGTGACATTTTTGAACCACTATCACCTGAATCTGCAGGAGTAGAATCTGCTGGAGTAGAAGCAGAACCTAAAGGTCCTGTTCCACCACCAACAACGTTTAAAGCAGCCTCCTCACCTACAGAATTTATACCCTGTTGCACCACAAGGTTTCGTGGTAGTTCATCATCAGAAGAAGAATCTGAATGGGGGTCACGAGCCTCCCGGACCTCCCCCCCTGCCAAAACTAGAATTGCCAGCATCCATCTACACAAAAAACACCATAACAGTGGTTACATATCAACAGTGCATGTGTGCACTAACATACGAAATTAGTGCAGGTGTGTGTACAAAATCAGTTTCGACAAATTTGTTGAAAATAGTAACAAAAGTGAAAAGCCTTAATTTCTTGCAATTATTAATTTTAGAAATTCGTAACAAAAGCCATTTCGTAACCCTAATTCCAGAAATTAGTAACGAAACCCCTAATTTCGTAACCCTAATTTCAGAAATTAGTAACAATTAACAAAAACCCTAATTTCGTAACCCTAATTTCAGAAATTAATAACAATTAACAAAAGCCCTAATTTCGTAACCCTAATTTCAAAAACCAAGTAAAAACCCTAATTTCAGAAACCCTAATCATTTGGCTTTTTCCAAATAAACCCAAACTGGATTTTTATTCAAAAAAATTCAACAAACAGGAAAACGAAAACAGTAGCAGGAATTAACATGTTTTCACATCAAAACCCCCAAGGCCCCAAGTACTTGTAGTGAAACGGCCCAAAGCCGACGAGCGTGAACGAAAATGGCTCAAGGTTGTAAATACTCACCGTTTGAGTGTTGTGTGTCACCAGAAACGAAGAGAGATAGAGGTGAGTCGGGCAAACTCAGATCTAGTTGTAGATCTAGGGTTTGAGTCGTTTGAGTCGCTAAAGTTGAACCGCTGAACAGCCTGAACGGCAACAGCAACAGCAACGGCAACAGTGGTCACCGACTATCACTGTTTGAGAGTTAAGAGGGCGAGAGAAAGACATTGAGAGAGAGAGAGAGAGCGCGCGCCTCAGGCGTTGAGGTTGAGATGGAGAGACGATGAGAGAGAGAGAGACGTTGAGAGTGAGTCTGTGAGAGTGAGAGAGACGTTGAGAGTTGAGACTTGAGAGTGATAAAGAGAGTGAGAGAGCCAGAGAGCCGTTGAGAGAGTCAGATGAGAGTGAGAACTGAGATTCTGAGAACAGAGAGAGAGAGAGAGGGCTGCTAGGGTTGATCTCGGTCTCATCTCTTCTTATTTATACCAGTGTTGGGCCTGATCATGTGCGACAGTTGCACCATAATGCATATGCACTTAATAAAGAAAAACTCTCGTAGAGTCCTATAATGCATCACTTGAGGGCCGCCCGAGCTGTTTTTTGAAAATCGGAACCGTTTATCTTTTATATGGGAGCGATTATATCATTCGTACAAAAAATGAAGTAAATTGGTTATCGTTATATACTTAATCGCACATAAAAAAAAATTCTATTAAAAAATCTACGTTTCGATGAAAGGGCTTCCAAAACCCGATAGACCCAAAAATTTACGAGAGTGATTAAAACACTAAGAACAACAAAATTAACGGTATGGATCATCATACTTGTGTCGCAATCGTGTAGCTAGCGTACATTGGACTGTAGCGGAGTACATTGGTTTAGAACCAGGTAAGTTGAATATATAGATTTCAAAGGTAGCTGCAGACTCATTTTTTCAAATATTCGATCTAAACCGTTACAATTGAAGATCTTATAAAATTTATCATTTTCCCCTAAATAGGTGATAATCGGATATTGGAAACCACGTGATCAGAACACATTCGGTGCTTCTAAACACGTTAAAGTCCTATAATGCACCAGTTGAGGGCCACCCGAGTTGTTTTTTGAAAATCGGAACCGTCTATCATTTATGTGGGAGTAATTATATCATTCGTGCAAAAAATGAAGTAAATTGGTTATCGTTATATACTTGATTGCACATAACAAAAAAAAATTATTAATAAATCTACGTTCCGATGGGAGGGCTTCCAAAACCCGATAGACCTGAAAATTCGCGAGAGTGATTAAAACACCAAGAACAACAAAATGAACAGTACGGATCGTCATACTTGTGTCGCAGACTCGCAATCATGTGGCTAGTATACAAGAGGTTCATTTTTATAGAATAGAATTATATAATATATATTATTTGTTCTAATTACAAGCAAAAAAAAAAGATTGTTGGCCTTCGGCCCTTGGTGGTTTGAGATGTTTGTCAACCATAATCTCTATGGTTTGAATTCCATAGAGATTATTTTTTTTAAACCATTTTTTTAAATTAGTTATTTTTCTTATTTATTTTCTATGTATTTTTTTAAAAAACTTTATTACATAAAAAGTAATGTATATTAGTATTAATAGTATATGTGTAGTAATTGGAATATTATCATGTCTGAATTTTGATTCAAAATTTCTTAATCATATAAAATATTTTAAAAACTTATTTTACTTAAATAAAAGGAAAAGATTAATAAATTATTGAATTATCGAAAAATACATAGAAATAAAGTAAACTATAATCTAAAATCTCTTGTTTATTTAATAACATATTTTTTTTGGTTTTTCCATGCCTCGTGCCGTACCGGGCCCGACGAGAATCGACACCGTGTTGTGTTGTGCCGTGCCCATGCCACTAAAATTGTGTTGTGTCGTGCCATGCCTGTCCTACTTCCGTGCTCATACCCATGCCCGTGTCGTGCTGTGTCGTGACTTGTGCCCAATTCCACTTCCGTGCCGTGCCCGTGCCCGTGCCCGCGCCCGTGCCGTGCCGTGCTCGTGCGGTGCCCGTTTAAGATTGTGTCGTGCCGTGCCGTGCCAAGCCAACTTCTGTGCCGTGCCCGTGTCGTTCCCCCTCATTTCCGTGCCCGTGCTCGTGCCCCGTGCCCGTGCCGTATCGTGCCATGCCTGTCTAGAACCGTGTCGTGTCGTGCCGTTACTCGTGCCCCATTCCACTTCCGTGTCGTGCCCGTGCCGTGCCGGTCTAAGACCGTGTCGTGCCGTGCCGTACCAGGCCAATTTCCGTGCCGTGCCCATGTCGTTCCCGCTTACTTCCGTGCCCGTGTCATGCCGCGTGCCCACTATGACCGTGCCGTTCCGTGCCGTGCCAGGATTAAATCCGTGCCCGTGCCGGGCCGTGCCGCCTTCAAACGTGCCGTGCCCGTGCCAACTCGGCCCATTTGACACCTCTACACTTGGGTCTACATACAGCTGGAGCCACTATACCCCTGCCCATTCAAGATCCGATCCCAGTCCGCTTACCTAGGGCCAGTAAGGATCGTAGCCCCATGCTATAATGGATACTATCTCATCGCTATACCCCGAGGATTCCAGGAGCATTACACCGATAGCATCCATTATTCACGAGTCGCAAGGGCCCGTCCCGAGCGAGAACATCGTATCATTCCAGAGAATGCTGACTTCACCGATCAAGTCACCTACGTAGAGATACCCATCCGTCTAGTACCTTATAACAACCCAAACCCTAATGGAGGATAGCAGGAACCACTATGGCGAGTGACATGGTGTTACTACGAGCTCACAGAGGACACCGTCGAAAGGCAGAGTCTTCTAGCAGAGCATTTTCCTGTGCTTTTCGATTGATCGATTCCTTTAGCATCTACTAGTCATTTTGCGTACAACACATTTTCTTTTTTTATTCTTTTTAAGAAAACAATTGTGGTAGTAGGAATTTTCTTGACATTTTTTTTGGAAAACAATTGTGGTAGTAGGATTTATCTTGACTTTTGGTAGCTACACATCTAAGTAGTGTGTTTTGACATGAATGATGTGTTTGATTTGTTTTGTTAGTAAAAGAAAAGTTTCTTATGATGTTTTGCTTCCACGTATTTAATAAATATACATACATATATATATATATATATATATATGTTCTGATAATAAACCCCCCTTACTAACTTACTCCCTCCGTCCCATAATATTTGTCCGGTCCGCAAAACGGAGACGTAAAAATAATACTATTTTTGTAAGAAAAAGTTGGGAAAAAATTCAACAACTTACTAGATCTCGACGAGTTCTTTTAACTTGTGAAAAAAATTTGAATTTTTTCTTAAAAGAAATGCATGATTTTTACGTCTCCGTTTCGCGGACCGGACAAATATTATGGGACGAAGGGAGTATAACATAACGTTATTTAGATGGAAGGAAACAAGAGACAACTAGAATAACGAGCAAAACAATGGACAAAATGGAGCCCCTCAACCCAATGGCCAAGTTGGGGCTACTGAGCTAGTCCAACTCATGCAAGCATTCATTGCTGCTGCGACTGCAAATAACTAGACCCCGCGTGGAGCCCCGCACACACATCGAGGGCCAATGACCAGGAGTCAGGCATTGAATGAATTCTGCAAGCGTCGCCTGCCCTACTTTCAAGGAGAGCCTAACCCCACAGCTGCGGAAGCTTGGCTGGCAGAAATCAAGAAAATTCTTGAAACCCTAGACATTCAAGAGGCCAGCAATCAAATTGCCCTAGCTACCTATCCGATGTAGAGTGAAGCTTAGCATTGGTGGGATCTGATGAAGAATACCCATGATGTGGCAACAATGACTTGGGACAGGTTCGAGGAAATTTTCCTTGACAAGTACTTTCCAGCACCTGTCAAACAAGCACTGGCCTCGGAATTCATGAACCTCGAGCAGGGCACAATGACCGTGACCCAGTACGCAGCACGGTTTGAAGAACTGTCTCGTTATGGCGCAAGAATCATACCTACTGATGATGACAAGGCAAGAAAGTTTGAGTGGGGACTCAATGAGACACGCCGAGCGGTGGTGGCGCAGATGCTTCCCACCTACTCACAAGTGGTGCAATGCGCACTTAAGATGGAGAGAGAAAGCTTGGATTTTAAGACCAGGCGTGAGTAGAAGAAGGTAATACCTGCAGTTGGAGGACCTATCCGTACCAACCCTAACAACAGGAGTGCCCCAACCTCTCAACCCTACTACCCTCGCCCACAACCGTCACAATCCAACCCAGCTTGGAGAAACCCCAATCCAGGGTTCAATCGAAACCCTAACCCCAATCCGAACCGAATCTAAGTGCCGAACCGAGGCCCAAACCCTAATCTTGGACTAAACCGCAATCTCCTTCCCCAGAATCAAAACCTAGACCATCGTTGTTATTACTGCCTAGAGGAGGGACATATCAGGAGGAATTGTCCTAGGTTGAACGGCACTGGAAGCAATGGAGGACCCCCACAAAATGAGATCCGGACTGCAGGATTTGGAAGTCAGAATCAGAACCAAGCTAGGCCGGCTTGGAATGGTAACCAACCCGGAGGACAGAACCAGCCTCGCGGAGGGTGGAACCAATCGCTAACTCAGAACAGAGGATCGAACGGGCCAATCTAGCCCAATGTTGGAAGAGTGTTTGCACTGCAAGGAACAGAAGAGGAGATGGACCCTGCAGTAATCCAAGGTGCCCTCACTCTTTATACTACATACATGCGTTCAAACATTATTTGATTCTGGAGCTTCGCATTCATTCATATCTGCCGCATGTGTATCTACACTTGGATTAGAAACTGAACCTCTAAAGACAACTATGCATGTGACCTCACCATTAGGGGGTAAGATTTCGGTAGTACTAATTTGTAAAGGGTGCGAACTAGAGGTCTCGAACTTGCGGTTAACATGTGACTTACGAGTAATCGAAATGATGGACTTTGACGTCATACTCGGGATGGACTAGTTGACCGCACACCGAGCTGTCATAGACTGCCATCGAAAGATGGTGACAACCTATTCTCCAGATGGAACTTGTTTCAAGTTTAAGGGGGATAGACAAGACCCATCTGCACCCTACGCGCACAAAACAAAGTGGCATAGGAAGCTTGCTGGATGGTTAGCGAGTCTCAAATTGGAGGAAACGGATCGAATGGAGTTGAACCTCCCTTCCGTCGTCTGCGAGTATGAGGACGTATTTCCAGATGAATTACCAGGATTGCCGTCGCCAAGGGAATTGGATTTCACCATCGAGTTACAACCCGGCACGACCCCAATCTCAATGGCCCCGTATCGGATGGCGCCAGCAGAACTACGAGAGTTGAAGACGTAGCTACAAGAACTCTTAGAAAAGGGCTTTATCCGACCTAGTACCTCACCATGGGGAGCTCCAGCGTTATTCGTCAAAAAGAAGGAGGGAACGCTCCAACTTTGTATCGACTACCACCAACTCAACAAAGTCACTATCAAGAACCGATATCCTTTACCGAAAATAGACTACTTGTTCGACCAACTGAGAGGGTCGACTTGTTTCTCAAAGATCGATTTGAGATCTGGATATCATCAATTGAGAGTTCGGGATTGTGACATACTCAAGACGGCGTTCTGCACACGTTACGGACACTACGAGTTCATAGTCATGCCGTTCGGCCTAACCAATGCTCCTGCTGTTTGCATGTGCCTGATGAACCAAATTTTCACGCCGTATTTGGACAAATTTGTGGTAGTATTCATCGATGACATCCTTGTATACTCTCCAACGGAGAAAGAACATGCAGACCACTTGAGAATTGTCGTCCAAGTACTTCGAGACAACCATTTGTATGCGAAGGTCAGCAAGTACGAATTCTGAATGAAAGAAGTCAAATTTCTAGGACACGTGGCGTCAGAGAAGGGAATCTCGGTCGACGACAGCAAGGTAGAAGCAGTCATGGACTGGAAAAGACCTTCTACGGTGTTCGAGATTAGAAGTTTCCTGGGATTAGCTGGCTACTACAGAAGATTCATTCAGGATTTCTCCATCTTGGGAAAACCATTGACGCGACTGACCCAAAGAGGGGTTAAGTTTGAATGGAATGAAGAATGTGAGAGATCCTTTCAAGAAGTTAAGAAGAGGTTGACTAGCGCTCCTATACTGGTCATACCCGAATGAGACGCAGAGTATACTGTGTACTGTGACACATCCAAAAATGGATTGGGAGCTGTACTCATGGAAAATGGAATAGTCGTTGCTTACGGATCCCAACAGTTGAGGCCACATAAAAGGAATTATCCAACTCACGATTTGGAACTAGCAGTAGTGGTATTCGCCTTAAAGTCTTAGCGACATTATCTGTACGGAGAGCAGTTCGAGGTATTCACGGACCATAAAAGTTTGAAATACTTGTTCACCCAGAAAGAGCTAAACATGAGGCAAAGGAGATGGGTAGAATACTTGGAGGATTTCAACTTTACGATGTCCTATCATCCTAGAAAGGCAAACGTAGTCGCTGATGCGCTGAGTCGCAAGAATCGAGGACAAGTGGCTAGTTTAGCTATAAGAGAATGGAAGATGATGGAGGACCTTAATGGATTCAAGCTGCAACCAACTGCAGAAGGCATCGGTGCTTGTCTTTTCGCCATAGTCGCAACCCCGACCTTACACCGAGAAATTCTTTTAGCCCAAACCTTTGAACAAGAATGTGATTTCCTCAGACACCAACTCTCAATTGGAAAGGCAGCAGCCGGGTGGACAATCCACACTGATAAAAGCCTTCGCTTCTAAGGAAGGATTTTTGTACCAGACATCGGTACTCTTTAGGAAGCAGTACTTAAGGAATTCTACCATTCTAATTTCATCGTCCACCCAAGGAGCACCAAGATGTACCAAGACCTCCGCCGACAGTACTGGTGGGCTGGAATCAATAAGGACGTAGCCAAATACGTTTCAACATGCCTCACCTGCCAACAAGTAAAAGCGGAATATCAAAAGCCCAGTGGAACTTTGCAACCTTTGCCTATACCCGGATGGAAGTGGGAACATATCGCCTTGGATTTTGTGACAGGACTTCCTAAGTCTCTGCAATCAAACACCGCCATTTGGGTGATAGTCGATCGTTTAACCAAATCCGCCCACTTTTTACCCATGAAGATGACGGACTCAATGGACTCTCTCAGCAGACTCTACATCTGAGAAATCGTGCGATTACACGGTGTAACCGTATCCATTGTGAGTGATCGAGATTCACGATTTACATCGACCTTTTGGGATAGCCTGCAGAAAGCATTGGGAACTGACCTTCGCCTCAGCACCGCATTTCACCCATAGACGGACGAGCAATCCGAGAGAACAATCCAAATTTTAGAAGACATGTTCCGTGCCTGTATTTTGGACTTTAAGGGAAGTTGGGAACGACACCTACCCCTAGTCAAGTTTGCCTATAACAACAGCTATCAATCCAGCATAGACATGGCACCATACGAAGCTCTGTATGGGCAACCTTGTTGATCACCAGTTTGTTGGGCTGAATTGGGAGAAGCAAGCTTACTAGGACCAGAGTTAGTCCGAGAGACAACAGAGAAGATCCAAACCATTCGCCAACGGCTCCTGACCACGCAGAGTCGACAGAAGAGCTACGCTGACAAAAGGACCAGACCATTAACCTTTCAGGTTGGAGAACACGTGTTCTTAAAGATCAGACCACGAAAAGGAGTTATCCGATTTTGAAAGAAAGGAAAACTGTCACCACGATACATTGGCCCTTTTAAGATCCTCGAGAAAATCGGAGAAGTGGCGTACCACCTAGCACTACCGCCACAACTGGACCGAGTTCACAACGTGTTCCACATGTCAATACTCTGAAAGTATATGGCACATCCTTCCCACATCATCAATTGGGAAAACATCAAACTCAATGAGGACGTCACTCTCGAGGAACAGCTAGTGGAAATTCAAGACTATAGTGAGAAGTGCATTCGAGGCAAAACCATTCAACTCGTTTGAATCCTTTGGCAACATCGAGGAATTGAGGAATCAACCTGGGAACGAGCGGATACTATGCGTGCCAACTATCCGAATCTGTTTCCTCCTAAAGGTACACTTTAATTTCGAGGACGAAATTTTGTTAAGGGGGATAGTAATTTGATCATTAATAATATCATTTAAAGAGTATTATTCGTAATAATAAAATTATCTTAATCATAATTATTTAATAGATATATACAAAAACAATTATCTTATCCTAATTACTAATTATCTTACTTTTATTTTTTTTAATTACATACATGCGTGCATGGAACCTCCTACCATCTCTCCTTCTCCTACTCAGTCTCTACTTTATCCCTGAGCATATCTTCGCCCTTATTTTCGTCCATCACAGAGCCCAAGAGTTGGAGTCCTTATTAAACTCGATTTTATCAATCTCTTTGAAATTCTCCTATATATACCCCATTAATCCGACCCTAGGGCATACCACAATATTCTCCTCGCCCCACTAGTCCAGAAAAGAGAGAAATTTGGAGAGAACAAAGCTCCAATCCATGGAGTTTTAGAAAGAGAAAAGTGGGTTTAGTACCAAGACTCAACCGAAATCCGATTCGATGGTTCCGAACTCTTCCCACAACTCCTAGCACCACCAAGCATCGTCCAATTTGATCCCAAGATCCCTCGATCAAAGAACCCCAAGTTTTCTTCCCCAAAATTCAAGATTCATTTTTAATTCAATCCGATTCAATTCGAAGTATTATAATCCATTCCAATCACTCCTCTAAGTATATTTAGTGTTTATATGCTTAACCATATGCCCCAAACGAACCCATGCATCAAAAACCGTGAGAAAAATGAAAAAAATCAAAAGTGCCCCGAACCTTGCGGTCGCAACCTGCGGACCGCAAGAACCAGACGCAAGGTTGCAGCTGGGTGCTCCACCGCAAGGTTGACCGGTCCAACCTCGCGGTTTGGACTGTTTTGCTTCGAAACGATTTTGCGACCTTTTAAACTTAGTTGTTGACCCCCAAACTATTTTTCCTAGACTTTTCACACCTCAAGGATCATAACTTGTCAAAGTCATATTTTTTTATTTAATTATCTATTTATTAAATTATTTATTAGTTATTGTTCACAGTTTACAAACGAAAATTAATTACGACCTTCCAACCAACGTTTTAACACTCAAGCTAAATTTTTCTAGACTCCTTGCATCTCAAAGATGGTAACTTGTTAAATTAAATATTTTTTTATTTAATTCACTATTTATTATTATTTTTAAAGTAATTTCAATCAAAATTACTTTACGACCTTATAAACCTTCTTATTAATGCCCGAGTAATTTTATGTAGACTCCATACATCCTAAAGATGAAATTTTGTTAACCTCAACATATTTTTATTAGTAAATTATTTATTATCTATCTACTTTACTTTCGGTCACTTTAATTAACGCTTTCATTTAAATTAATTCCTTGACCCTCCGAACCCAACTTTTGATACTCAACTGGTTGTATAGGACCTTTAAGACTTTTATTAAGGTCATGTTAATTATTCTAATATTTTTATCTAATTAATGTATTTAATTAGTGTTAATAAATTTAATTACTTAGAAATAATTAACGAGAGCCTAGAAAATATTTTATTAAATTTTTATATAAATTCCATTTCATATATTACATTGTATCATACAAGAATAAGGGCAACAACCCATTCATAAAAAGTTGTGTGATTGCATTGCTCGTTCTTGTTTTAATTATTATTTGATTTAATTGTATAATGCACCGATACTTGATTTGGATGTTAGATTGGATCCTAGAGACATGGGGTGGTATGCGAGTAGAATTCACCTAGATGATACTACGTAATGGATGAATTTGGAAAGTTTTAATTTTAGATTGCCTGCAGGCGTGATTTGAGATGTGATGAGATTTGTGATGAATTGAAACTGGCGGGAGTCCAGTGATGATTGTGATGATTGTGAAGTGATATATAAGATAAGCGAACCTTAGTCATGATTCAGGCATGATAAGCTTACCCCTTGTTGTAGTTATTGGGGTGCACACTCGGTAAATAACTTAGGTGTATCTGCGACAGCAAAGGAAAGTGACCTCATGGGACCGAGCATGGCTAACGGTTGGGGAGGAAAGATTCCGCAGAGGAGATTTTAGACTACACGATAGGTTAATGGATAGTAATGAATTGGCTTATGTGAAGAATCTCTGTTTTACTTTCTCGTATCATTTTATCATGGGCAAATTTTCGTAGTAGTCCCTGTAGTTTTACGGTTGTCTCACTTTCGTCCCTCTAGTTTCAAAGTGCTCGAATTTCGTCCCTGTAGTTTGTTTTACGTTCCAAATTGGTAAAATCATTAACATCGTTAACGAAACTAACGGAAAAAAAAAAAATGTTCTAATTTTTAATCCGTTTGAACCGGTGCGAAGATCTTATTTTTTTGATCATTTTATCCTAAATGGTCGTAATGAATTTTTGACTCTAAGGCCTTTTAATGAGCACCCTAAGAGAGCCCTGAAACTAAATAAGGAGTCTTTGGATGCTCGTTGAAATGCCTTAGAGCCAAAAATTCATTACAACCATTTAGGATAAAATGATCAAAAAAATAAGATCTTCGTACTGGTTCAAACGGATTGAAAATTGGAACACTAATTTTTTTTTTTTTTTCCGTTAGTTTCGTTAACGATGTTAACGATTTTACCAATTTGGAACGTAAAACAAACTACAGGGACGAAATTCGAGCACTTTGAAACTAGAGGGACGAAAGTGAGACAACCGTAAAACTACAGGGACTACTACAAAAATTTGCCCTTTTATCATTTTATCCTGCTGCTTGCTAGTTGTAAAGTAAGAGGGGTAGTTGGGTTGGATTATACTACGGGGTGAGCTTTTTCACTCAGGTACGGATTGCCTCGCATCCGTGCTAGATTTTGCAGAAAATCAAGAGGAGACACAGAATCCTGAAGGCGAACAATTTTATGCGGAAGATAATCCAGAGGTGGGAGCCGAGCCAGAATACGCTTGGGATCCATATCAATTCTAGAAGGCGGCTCTATTAATTTGTTTAGTTTATTATCACAAAGACTATTTTCAGTATTTCTACAATGGTTTGTAATAGACGAATCTTTAGGGAGAATTATCCAGTTTGGATTTTGAATTTAAATTAATAAATTTTTAGAAATCAATATTTAATACCTCCGATTTTATTTCCGAAAATCGGGGCGTTACAACTTCACATACCGAACCCACGACTCCACAACACACCAACCACTAGGTTCTAAATGAGAATTCTATAGAACGAGTTCCAAAGGAACCTAAGGAGCTCAACAAGACAAAGTGAGAGAACACAAGCACAATACTACCCATCGGATCATCAAACAAGCGCATGTCTACTCATAACACTTACCACTTTATCCCTTATGGCCCACAGTACTCCTATCAACCTTACGGTACATTCCCTAACCAACATCGTTGATATTATGCTCTAATGAGTGCTAAGAGATAAGATCAAATAATGAGTCATTAGGACATAAGCAATCATGCTCAAGAATGACTTAACATGTTCAAATCATATCGGGAATCATAATACGAAACGAGAAAAACCTTAGGAGAAGCCTATAGATGTTGACTGACTGACAAACTTCTACTCAAATGATCATTACTTTCTGTATACCAAGAATTTTACGGTGATTTCAGTGGCAAATGAAAGCTAACTTCAAGACCTTCGAATAGATATAAAGTTTGCATGAAACGAATATCGGACGAGAAAGTTATGGTCGTTTAAAGTTGGGCTGGAACCCAGAAAACAAGCAGAATTTCCAGATTCGACAGAAATACAAAACCCAACCACAAGCACGAAATAAAGCACGATCTAGGTACATAAACATCATATAAACTTATAAAAAAAAATAAGAAATCCTTACCACAATGAGTTTTGAGCAAAACCCTAAGTGACCTAAGCTTGAAACCATTAAGATCGAGCTCCTCCCAAGCTACAATACGAGACTTAGGTCCAAGATTCCCCAAGATCAAGAGAATAGGTAAGGTTCAACAAGTGATTAAGAGGAGAGAGAGAGAAATTTGAAAATGATGGAGTTCTTACTTCTTTGAGTGCAATAACTTTGATTCCGGATGAGAATATGATGAATAACCCATAGATCTTGAAGATTTTGAGGTGTTTGACGTGCAAATCCAAGAATTTGGGTGAGATTGGAGTGAGGTAGGTGAGAGAGAGTGTCTCTAGGGTTATTTCGTGGGTTTGAGTGTGAAAAATGGTAAAGGGGAGTATTTACAGTGAGCTAAAATGCATGCTGCATGTTCTGAAAATCGACAGCGGGTACCGGTACTGGGCGACCGGTACTAGAACCCCAAAATGCCAAAAAAATACAACTTCTGGCGGGACCCTGACCCGTCCCTTGAGGTCTTAATCATGACAAATGCCAGTGATTTCTCACTAAGGCCAAATCACAAGTCAAATATCATTTAAGCAAACGATAATCAAAAGAGACTAAACATAACAGCGGAAGCAAAAGACGACTTTTATAGATAACAAGCCAAAGTCTTACTTAGGTTTTACAAACCAAAAGATAAACCTCTCTAAGCTACTTACTTACAAACTCAAAAGCTAACAAACCATGTACAAGGCTAAGTGTCTACAAACATAACTTCCTTTTGCGAGTCCCAAAAAAACTAAACATCCCAAAATAAACATCATGCCACCCTACGCGTCGCTTCCTGAAAGGTGGAAAAGAAAATCCATAAGCCAAAGCTCGTGTGAATGATTAATACTTAACGCACAGGCCTTCCATGGACAATGCAAAAATAATTTGATAGTAACTCAAAACAAAGCACTCAAAATCATAAGCCAAATATAATGCACATTCCGCTATTCAAAATTCAAAAGCTACCGGGCGTCCCCGGTAGTGGATAAGCCAGACGTCTATGCATTATCCCAAATCACAAACCAACCTCAAACACCCTTGCTAGCCATTAAGCCGTCCCCTAGCAAGACCGGACGTTGGGAATGCCATTAAATAGATTCGCAAACATTTCAAAAATAAGTCCACCTTCCATCGGTATCCATGGAGTACACATTTATAAACATGTTCAAATAAGATCGATAAGGAAAACAAGTTCAAAGCATGTGTCTAGGTATTAATCACTCACCTCGGCTCTACGTATCACCCGAGCTTCCTAAAACAATTAGGCAATAAAAACATAATTAGAAAATATCTAACAAGTCTATTTTTAATGAACATAAGGTCCTAGAGTGAAAGATATGAAGTTAAACAACCAATCTCAGGAAACAATTTCAGAATCTGTAATTCCATCAATTTCAACTTAAAATCTGACTTTGCACGGAAAGAACCAAGACACAATCTTCATGCATTTTTTTAGGTCTATGAGTCTAGGTTCAAAATCAGAAATCGGATCACAATTTCATCACCCGAGCTCAAAATTATGGCCGTTTCCCTAACACGCGTCTGTGCAGTCAGCACAGTCCGAAAACTGCGCACCACATGGTCACGAATTTTTACAGAATTCAATACTTCCAATTTGATCCCGAAATTTTTACCATAGATAAAGGATTCATAGAGGAACTCTCTATAAAAATTTCATAATTTTTGGAGCTTAGGAACTGCCTCAAAAAAAATCCACAAAATCAGGACAGACATGAAATTTCTACTCAGCAGATTTCCTAGTTTCAACCCAAACTTTGGAAAATCACTATAAATTGAATTCTCAACGGTTTGGGGCGATTCTAGCGGCAAAAGAACAAGCTTTAAGTCTACTTTCTAACTTGTGAAGGAATCGAAACCTAATTCAAAGTTTACAAATGAGAAATTACGTAAAAACGGAGACCCAGTTTGCTGTCAGGAAACTGTTATGTACACATGCTTCATACACGAAATTTTGCTACTCCAATCCAACAAAATTCATCAACTAAACATGAAATACAACTACTAAAGCATGGAATTCAACATACAAAACATGAATTCAAGTAGGAGATATAAAAATTACCTAGTTAAATGTTCAATTCAAGGCAATAGGATTTTCCCCAATTTTTCCTTCTTCTTCTCCTTCTTCTCTCTCTCTCTCTCTCTCTCTCTCTCTCTCTCTATGTTTTTTATAAAAACAAAGAAAGAAACGTGGAAGACTTGCTTTGTGTGCTTGACTTGGGAAAAATTATTGAGTGCATGTGTGCCTCATGCCAACTTATGTTCCAATTTTTATTTAACTAGCAAATTAAGCCTAATTTCACATATCAAGCCTTAAACATGTCACATAATTAACATAAACCATAATTAAAAGCTAGGGGTATTACATGGACAGCGGGTACCGATTCTAGCAAAATACATACCGGCACTGGTTGAAGAAAAATGAAATTTTACCGACGAACACCGAATTGAACGCTGCTTGCTACCAACATCTCCAAACACCATTACAACATCAAAATACGATCCTCCACATATTATGATTAAAGAAAATAAAATAATTTATAGGTCTTTACACTGTTTGTCTATTTGGAATTATTCTTTTTTTATTCTCTTTATTTTTAAGGAGAAATATTTCAAAATAAAGTCATTAACAAAACTAGCTCAATCATTCTAAAATTTATCGATGTTCATTTGAAACATACTTTTAAATTTTGTCTGAGATTTTATGTTCATTTTTTATCTAATTTAACTTAAAGCATGCGTTATAAACTTTTGTATTAAGTAATGTATGCCTTAATTTTGTATGATCTTATTGTACTTGACTAAAAAAAATATACTTTCTCTATCATGATTAATAGATGCCTCCACTAGATTATATTTCTGGATCCGTCCTTACATCTAGATATGCAAATGAGTTTTTAAGTGTAGGTCAAAAAAAAAAAAAACGGAAATGCACCATTAAGTATTTCTTGAATATGTTTTTCAAAATTGCCCCTATGAAAATGTCTAAACCACTGAAATGTGCCGGACCGGGTGGAGGGGTGCCGCGCACCTAGTGCATAGCACGGTGTTGTGCGATCTCAACCGTCCAAAAGTGTTATGGATGGTCCAGATTTTAATTTTTTTTTTCGGGAAACCGAAAAAGTTTTCATTTTAATTTGCACCATTGATTATCGAGATGGATGATCCAGATGTTGCACAGCACACGCTGCACACACAGTCCTAGCTTCCAAATGTGCCTAAACCTAAACCCTATGGTATCTTATGAAAGTGCCTAAAATTTTAAACCCTATGAAAGTGCCTAAACCAAAATCCTAGGGTACCCTATGAAAGTACTTAAACTCTATGAAAGTGTCTAAACTACTAAAACCTTATAATAGTAAAGTGTACCCTAAGGGCGTGTTTGATAGTAGATTTTGTTTTGGGGGAATTTGTAATGTGGTGGGATTAGGATTGAGATTGGTAATGAAGTGAGATTAATAATGAGAAGATGAATATTTTATTCATGTTTGTTTGGCATAAGATTAAATCATGGGATTGTTAATAACATGTTTGTTTGGGTTAGGATAGGATGGGATTAAAATTTGTGTTTCCAATTTTACCCTTACAATTATAACACCATTTATAATTTTGACTTGAGAAAAGTGCAATTAATAATAAAAAACACCATTATCTCTCTCTCACCCATTATCCTGTCTCTCTCCCCAATTATTGAAAACCAAAAACAAAATCCATATACAGTCACTTTCTCCCACAAATGCCCAAACCCATCGTCTGAAACCAATCATATGGAAACCCAAAAATGAACCCATCGTCTGGAAACCCAAGAATGAAGACGGCAAGTTGAGAGAGAGAGAGAGAGAGAGAGAGAGAGAGAGAGGAGTCGTGGCTGCCGGAGTCGAAGTAGCTGGAATCGTTGGAGGAAGGTCGGCGGAGAACGACGAAGAAGATTCAGTTGCTGGAGCAACTCCTGCTATCCTTTAAGCCCTAGATCTGAGTCATGGTATTGAGTTTCTGATTTTTCCGGTAAGCCCGGCCAGAGAGCTTGTTCTAATTTTTCCGGTGAGCTTGTTCTGATTTTTCCGGTAAGCCCAAAGACCTTGTTCAGATTTTTACGGTGAGCTTGTTCTGGTGAAATGGTGTTTATGCAGTGGGGGTAATTGTGTCAATAGCTAAAAAGGGAAGCTCTTCCACATTCAATCCCATGGGACAAGATTGTTAGTAATGCCCCCCGCACACCCCCCCATGGGATGGCTAATTCGGTGAAATGGGGGGTTTCACAATCCCTTCGGATTAGCAATCCAGCCTGCCAAAATCAAAACAGACAAGGTTTTTGAGTGCCCCTCCACCTTCGTAATCCTATCCCATCCCTGAGTCCGGCTATCAAACACGCCCTAAAACTCTATAAAAGTGTCTAAACCCTAGGATAATAGAAAAAAATAGTAAAGTATGAAATTGTATTTATTAAAGAGTAAAAGGATAAGGTGCCGTTCTGAATGTGCAGTAAAAAGAACTTTAGAAAAAAGAAGATTTTTCAAGCTCAAAAATCATGTATTTACGCTAATAATTTTTCTACAAATATGGATTTTGTTTGATAGATCTCATTGAGATCTTTTAAACAATGCAAAAAAAATTGAAAAATTATTTTTCATTTTTATAATATGTGAGTTCGAAAAACCTTCCTTTTCCTAAAGTTCTTTTTACTGCACATCCGGAACGGCACATAATCTTCATAATGTGATTGTCCTTAGAGGTAAATAAAAATTGAGTTCATCCTTAATGAGAATTAACATGCACATGCAAATCTAGAGGCAATGTAGCAGAACAATATACTTTTGGTAATGAAGCACATAAAGGAGAGGTGATAACTAAATTTGGCTTTTGGGAGATGATTATGGGAAGAGAAAATTTTTTTATTGGGGCCTCCCGTCAATAAAATTTACAGAGGCCGATCTCGGCTGTTCAAAAATGTTTTTGATGATCTAGATTAAAGACAAACTATTAATGGAAAGAAATATTTATTACTGATAATAATTTAAAAACGTATCTCAACTGTTGATTGTTGAAACGGATGTGTGAGATTGCGCGGAGCCGTAAATAAATTCGCGGCCAAGTTTCTCTCTTATGGGAATGCACTTGGACTCTTTGATTAAATAGTTGTGTATACCAACGGATGAACCAAGAGAGTCAAGAAAGCCAACCAAATTCCAAGGAAGCAACCAAGCTCAACAAAAAAACCAGAAGATGTGTAATTAATTGTAGATAAACCATCTTTTATCCTATCTCTAGCAAAAACCTTTAGCGTGTGAAACCTGGGGAAAGGGGGTCGCCGACCGCCCCCCGCCCCCCACCCCAATCCCACTCTATCGTCCCCTTCTTCTTCACTCAATGGTCAGTTTGCTCCCTCACCACTCTGGTGACCATGGTGGGTTTCGCGGACCAGACGATCGACGCCGTTAAACGGTTGGCCGGTTTGTTTCCACCTCATGGCTCGTCCAGATCTGGTTTTGAGAGGCAACAACAGGGATTGGACAGCAATAAGCGACGACATGGGGTTGGATTTCAGTTTCTGTTTCGTTTTTCTTCTACTGGCTGGAGTCCGGGCGTTACCAATCTAGGTTTCCCCTAGATTTGGCTTTGTGCTGGTTTGAGTCAACCTCAGATTGGTGGTGTGTGGCTGATAAGTGCTAAAAAACACCTATTTAATCCTTCTAATTTATGCCTTGTTAATTCTATTTATATTGTTATTTGGAGATAAGTGATGTGTTTCTTGTGTTTGTAGACATTTGGAGGCTTGACATTTTAATGAGTTAAAGTGCAAACTTTAAGAAGTTTAGAGACCGGCTCGTAGCATGTTCCAAAGTCTAAGGACCTAGGGTATAATAACTCCATGTTATGGCCTAGCAAAGGAAAGTCTTGCACGGCAATTGCTATAAAGTCAGACAAAAAGGGTTTTTATGGGGGTTCTCGGCTGTGGCAGTCAGTGGGACGTTTTTCAGAGAGCATCCGGCTGGGAGCAGAATAGAAGAAGAGTTGTGCACGTTTTCATGGCCGGCTAAATCTCTTGTCTAGGGGGAAGATGAAGCACCGTTCCAAGTAACTTTGTATATGTATATGTTTAGGTTTTAATATTCGGATCGATTGTAAAACTCAGAACCCTTTTCATTGCAATTGAATGAATTGATTTTAAATTATTTCTATCGATTGAGTATTTGTATTCTAGATTTCAAATACCAAGTTTTGCAATGGTTTTCACTGGTTGAGGTTGGAGTTCTGAGATAGATTATGCTTGTAAGACGGATCGTGCTGTTAGGTGGCCAGATCGTGCTACTGAGAGACGGTCCGTGCTATGGGATAGTCTATGCCTTTTAACAACCCGATTATTTTCTTGATGATTATCGTTAGGGTGTACAACCCCTAGCGATAATCTCTTTTGATTCGAATAAATAAACCTAGCTTATACATATTGTTGTTACGCGGTCGGGGTGGATTCGAAACCCTAGATATTTTCTTCCATCGTTTCTAAATCTTTTAATTAAATTGTTCTTTAGTTTAATTAGCTCTTCAAAACAAATCAACCAATCAATCTTTACTTTTCCAAATTAATCTAAAAATTAATCGAATTTGTCGTAACTCAGCCATACTGTTTCCATCGGAACGATACTCGGTCTTGACCACTATTCTACGGAATAGTAGTTAACTCCAAGGTTTTATAAATTTATTTTTGACATGGAACGACGCGGTCAAATTTTGGCGCCGTTGCCGGGGACAGTTTACACGGTTACATTCTTTCGATTAGTTTTTATTTTAGTTCTTAGTTAGCATTTTTTTATTGCTTTTATTATTTTTTTTTGTAGCAATTTTCTGGTGCAGGATTATCGACTTTACGAGGAGAAAAAAATGGAAGCTGGCAACTGCTTTGTGGTGGGGAAAATTCTTTACAAATTGCTGTAAGTTTTTTTTTTTTTTTTTAACTTGCATAAGTTGAGAGGATTGCACTAGGGTTTTTTTTTTAATTTTTTTTTTCTATTTTTGTCTCCTTTTAAAAAATTAAAATACCAAAAAAAAAAGATGGCTTATTTTGCAAGTTGCTATGGAGGGTATGAAAATCATGCGGCTGACAATAAGTTCTTGGTGTGTTCGACTTCAACGACTCAATCCGACAGAGGAGGTGTGCAAATGTTTGGAAGCCATGAGTGAATCAACTAGTCGGTGTTTACTTTAGCAGGAAAGCTGTACTTTTCTTTAGTTGTCTCTTAGTTGTTGTTTTTTTTCCCCCTAGATTTCAGCTGTGCCTAATGTTTACCACGGTTTGAGCTGGGGTCCATTAGGATTCTCTACTACTTGGCCCCAGATTGGTTCCTAAGCTAAGCGTTTCGTTAGTCTTGTTTCTGTAGGGGTGCCTATGTTGAAGTCTTGATAGTTTTGGTTAATTCTTGTATCATTTGATGGAATCTATATTGCTTTTGGACTTTGATATGATATGAAATTGACAATTTAAAAAAAAAAGCCCGTAGATAAATCAAAACTCAAACCGAATCTCCCAAGTATGGGAACAAATTTAACAAACTAAATTTCTAAAGCATCGAGCAAACTTTAAGGCTTTGTTTGGAATTTAGAGAAAGTGACGGAAGGAAAATAAGAGAGAAATTGGGAGGGAAAATTTACTATTCACAAAATTTGAATTCTTTATTTTCTCTCATCTTTTCTCTCTAATCCAAACAATTGGAGGGAAAAATTTTAACTTTCCTTTATTTGCTCTCAATTTTCCTAAGTTCCAAACAAAGCCTAAAACTAAAGAAAAGTCGTGAGTCCTGACAACTCCAAGTTCCAATAGCCAAAGCCAAATTACCAATCCAAACGAAAAAAGAAAGCCAAAACAAGAGCAAAACCAAGATGCAAAATCAAACAAACCATTTTAAGTCGCCACAAATCGCGCCACGTTCCAACGTTCCCCAAAGATCATAATCACCAAATCTGCAGTCCCTTGTAACCACCCAAGTTAGGGCCGTTTTGCTTCAAAAGTCATTTTGACTTTTTTTTTTTTGTTTTTATTCAATTTTTTTTCGCATTTGTTAGTTTTTGCGTCAAACTTTTGTGACTTATTGATTCGTCTCGACAAGAGAAATTGAAAAGGAAAAAAATTTGATCGAAACTTATAATTTTTTTCAAGAAGACAAAAATAAGTAAAAATAACCATCTTATTGATTTATTTTTGTTTTTATTCAAAAATTTATGAGTTTTGATCAAAAATTTTTACTTTTCCGAATCTTCTCGTCGAGACGAATTAATAAATTACAAAAGTTTGATGCAAAACAAACGAATGCAAAAAAAATTTGAAAAGGACAGAATAAGTCACTTTAACTTTTATTTAAACCCACCCTTAGAACATTCACAGTGGTATAATTAAAACAAAATTTTTTATAAGGTTAGCAATATTTGCTCAAAAAGAGCTCACATTGGAATAACCAAATTCAGAAATATCTTAGCATCTCATCAATTTTTGACTCTTGGATAATCAAAACTACCAACCTTTTGCCAATAATCAAATTTAATTGTCTTCACATTTTCTTAATCAAGTACACCATCATTACACAAAAACCTTTTTTCTTCCATTTTCAATATGTTTATAACAAAAATACTTTTAAAAACAGTTTTTATTTTTTTGCAATAATAGTTTTTTTTATTAAAACTGTTTTTCCCAAATTTTTTTTAAACAGTTTTTTTTATTAAATTTTTTTTTTCAAAAACTGTTCTTTTGGAAAAAAAAATTTCTATTCAAAAACTGCTTTTTAAACTTTTTACCGAATACTATTTTTTTTAATCAAAGTTTTCAAAAAATTATTTTCTCTTTTTCTAATAACCTATTTTTATTATTTTGAAAACTGATTTAAAAAAATTATTTTCTATGTCACAATTTCTAGATTTTTATAAGTTAAAAAGGTGATGTGACAAGTTTTGGTTATTTAATTTTGATTGTACCATTGTAGACCTCTACATCGCTAATTTTAGCAACCTCTTAAATGAATAACCAAAAGATGATGTGACAATTTTTTATTATCCACTTTTGATTATTCCACTGTAGATGCTCTTAGAGCATCCCTATTGTAATAAGCAAATCGGTGTAGATAAACAAATTTAACAATGCTAAAAAAACATCCCACATTGTTTTAAGTAAAGTTATAGTCTTTTAGCAATTAACTAAATTTCACCCATTTCATAGCTAAACTTAACAACTTTTACCAATAACCAAAACTCAATACTCAAAAACACTCCACATTGGAATCGTCTCATCGAGACGAATAATTTGGTGTAGTCGGGTGCGTGATTGAAACTCGTTTGTAATTAGACAAATGTGCATTGTGTATTGTGGGGGGTTTTTTTGGTTAGGGATGCAAAAATAACCAATGTGAAGGTAGAGGTAGTTAAGTTTGATTATGAACTAAATGGATAATCAAATGCTGACGTCACCCATTTTAATTATTGGTTTTGATTATTACCATTCAGACTCTCTTAGTCTTCGACAATCTGCTATGAAGCTAGTTCGCCCATCTAGATTATATTTCCTCCGCATCAAACAGTAAAAAATAATCAACATCATTTATGTTCCATCTTTATCTCACTCTAACCAAATACCATATAACTAATCTCAATATTTATTTTATTCCATCTATTATCTTGTGAACCCTATTCATCAACTAACGGGGCTAGTTTAGTTGGCTAGAACTCTTACATCTCAATAGGAGTTTGAGTCTTTCTACCTACGTATGGGTATTCTTTCATTTATTTGTTGCGGTTATTTCTCCTTTTAATGGGGCTTATAGTTAAGTTTAGCTTATAGTGATTGTTATCCCTTTGACGGGCTTATTTACCCTGTTGATTCAGTTATTGAGTTTGGTTATCTTGTGAATTCTCACACAATGAATGTAGTATCCCGCAATTTGTACTTTATACTTCATACATGATTACCAGTTGGGAAAAAAACCCTATTCATCCCCTCTATTCCCTCTTTTTCAAATCATTTCTGCTATGTTTGGTTTGGTTTTTGAAATTTGTTTTGAAAAATAGTAAAGGTAATAAGTGGAGAAAGACATAGAGAAAAAAGTTGAAAGTAGGGAAATTTAGTAGGTATTTTTTGAAAAATTCTTTAACGTTGGAAGTAGGGAAATTTAGTAGGCATTTTTTGAAAAATTCTTTTTGAATTGTAAAAAGAACGAAGCATTTTAGTCTAGAAATACTAATTCGACAATCAAACGTGTCAAAAAAACACACAATCCAGAGTCACGGCGCGTCCGAACGTGAAAAACAAGGAGCTCTGAATTTAAAACCAAGTCAAGGACGCGCCATCCTCGCCGAGCCAATTCTTCACCACCCCCGTTTGGCAACAACGAGACCGTTTTCTACCGATCTCTCCTTGCCCTCACTCCAAAGAACGAGACCATTTTGTCGCTAGAGGTACTCACTTCGTTCTCTTATTTTCCCACGGTAGGAGTGTCCGGCTAGATTACACGCACCTCCACTAATCCCCTCTCCCATTTACCGTCCCATCCACGCGATCGCCTGGACTAGAAAGTGATGAGGATGTGGAGAATTCAACTTGTGTGGGAGCAGTGTTCTAAAACAAAAAATTAATTGGTGATTAATCGGCGATTAATCGTTGGTGGAATCTACCCGATTAGGTCTGACTAACGATTAATCGTCAATTACTAATTAATATGCACCGATTAATTGCCAATTAATTCGATTAATCGCCAATTAATTTGATTAATCGCTTGAAAGTGACTGATCACCTACTAGCGCCTAGCGACTAGGAAAGTTGTGGTTGGGTCTGAGGAAGCAGGGAGTAATGGCAACGATGCGATAAATTTTGGGATGGAGAGGGTTCGGAGCTGTCCTTGAGAAGGATCCTTGATAATAGTGTTGCTCGCTGTTTTCCTCGGGGTTGGGAATCTATTGATATTGATGCTTCTAGACGGTTTCATGCTGCTAGAATAGTTTTAGGATGGGAGCTTGTTACGTTCTCTGTTATACTGTTCCATTGTTCTTCTCAATGTATTTGTCGTAAGTAGGGTGCTTATCCACTAAAAGATGGTTTTCTGTTTCAGTGGTGTATGGATTAAACACTGCGAGTGAGACACAGACTCTTTGGGTAGAAATGAGGTTTCTGAGAGAGTGCCGATTTTGATGTGGTAGCTGCTGCAGTTTTAATCAGTAGTTACATAGTTATATGGTTTTGAGATGGTCTAGTTGCTAAGGGCTTTTGCTTTACCTGGTCATAAGAGGGGTATAGGGGGTTCTAAAAGTAGAATAGATAGGGCAGTCATTAACCATAAGTGGACTGTTTTGCATGCTCAGGGGTGTCCGAGCATTGCTCATTGATTGCGACTGTTACGAAGGAGATACCAAAGGGGAAGCCATTAAGTATTTGTATTTTTTTGGATGATTCATGAGAAATTAAAGGACCTAGTCACCTAGTGCACAAGTTTGCGACTGTTAAGAAGGAGATGCCAAAGGGGGTGACTACGAACACTCAGTTTGTTTTCTGGCTAAATGGAATGGAGTCTTGTTCCCATCTCTTCTTTGAGTGCCCCTTCTTCAAATACGTGTGGACTGAGGTTCTGCTTCTGAACCAAATTCATAGATGTCCAATGGGTATCTATGAGGAAGTAGAATTGGCATCAAATTCAGAAAAGGTAAGAGCTTCAGGGTTTGCTGTTAATAGTAAATAAAAGGTCAATTGATCCGTAGTGGAATTGGCGTCAAATTCAGAAAAGGTAAGAGCTTCAGGGTTTGCTGTTATTAACTATTTCTAATGATGACAATTTACTGAGTTTTGGATGAAAGAAACTCAAAGTACTTTTAAGAAAATGGGGATGGAGGCTGATCCTCTAGGGGTAGTAGCTAGCTGGGCAGAAAGGGGAAAAGCTGGTTTCTCGGAGATCTGTTCAAGGGACTGCGCAAAATAAGGTGCTGTAATTGCTGTTTGATGCTTTGAAACTAAGGAACTGTTCTTTTGGTTGGAGTATCTATCTTCATTGTTTCATTTTGTTCGTATCGGGTTACTTTGTTTTGATGTGCTGGTTTGGTGTTCGTAACTGTTGTGTCAGATAGGTTGGGTGTTTAGGCAGGGTAGCTCCTAAGGAGTTTTGTGTGTCCGTGGCCAAGGGCCTTTATTTTGTTCTTGAATGTTTCCTTGTGGTTCTGTGCTTCTATTCTTGAAACAAATTATTCACCCAAAAGAAAACGGAGAATTGTTAAATTGAGCAACTTTTTCATTATTCATAACCAATTTGCGTTGGGAAAATTATCATCAAATATTTAGTTCACTCAGCTTGTCTTAGTCAAATGGCAAGGCAAGGCCATATGGCCGTTTGGCTCCTCGCGGAGTATAGCCCATTGATAGTTGACTTGAAATATTCAGTACGTGGTTATTACTAAAGTTGTTATGTCTCTTGTATAGGACTTAGCTATTGACCCATTGAGATCATCATGGCATTACATACCAGTGCTTCTTATGCTGTTGCGTATCAAGTACAATACACGTCGGAAGCTCTTAGGTAATATTATTGCTTTGTAACAGCTATGGAAATTCCCCTTTCAACTCTATTCTTGATTGAAGTTTTCTTCCATATTCTTTTTAGCACGTGTTCGCAACGCAAAGTAGCATTTCTCTGGTTTTTCTTGGATAAAGAAGAAAGGTTTGTCTTGAAGAGAAGAAGGTCGTTCCTTAGGAAACAAGACTAAGGTAAATGCAAGCAATTGTCCTATCCATGCCAGTTGGATGGTCCACTGTCAGAATGTTCTCTTTACACACCATAAAAACATGAAAAGGCTATTATTTGAAGGGTTCATTCACCAAACTCTATGTGGCAAGAAATAACCTCTTCCAGTAGATCTTCTAGTGTTGACCCAATGAACCAACCATATAAAAGTTGTGTCAGCCGCAACCTGCAAATTATTGTATCCTACTCCTTTGGTCCTTACTAACCATGTAATACAACTTATTATATCTGTTTGATATGGCCTCATTATATCCTTCCTGTTTGTTTTATTAGAGTGCAATCGTTCTTGATATTTCTCCCCAACTTAGTTACCTTGTGTGCTCTCTACCATTCTTGCTAAAAGTACTTTTTTGGTACGGGTTGCTCCAAAGTTATTCAAGAAACTAAAAAGAGGAGGCAGTATTGTGCTTGAGGTCAGTCATCTTTAAACCATATTTTAAATGCGTTTCCAACTGTCTTTTACTTACTCTTCCTTTGTGGAGATTGGGAGACCATATCGATTTGTGGTTTTAAGGGTTGGCGTCGTTGCATTGATAGAAAGAGATGTGGGGGCCCTGAAGCTGGAACCATTTTACAAACAGTTAAGAATGAGAGTCTTTGCATCTTCAAACTTGTGTTACCCATATTAGCTTCACTGGCTATGTGCAGATTGTAGAATGCAATGTGTCCTTGATACTGTTACCGGCCACAAATGCGGGTTGGAGAGGGACATTGGGTGGTTATGTGGTACAGACATATAGTCGAGGCACACTCTTGAAAAACTTTCCATAAGACAGACAATGACAGTTAAACTAGGCATGGCTGAATGTCAAGGTTTGATGCAAAGTGTAGTGTGTTTTGTTCCATCATTCAAATCTCATTATACAATTACAGTTTGCTCTTCGTCATAAATCTTTGTCTTTCCGTGAAAACTAAAAAACGAAGTTTCTGGGAAGATAATATTTGATTTGTTTTTCGAAAGGTATAATTCATCTCATGTTAGGTAGGTAAGTTGATTATCAACGAACTGGGCAACTAGAATGAACTTCAACATGATTGTAAGATTCAAATAGTTTTTCATCAATTAAAAGCATGACCGGAATAAGCCAAGTGATGTCCAACCAATTGGCCCCTTTAGAGGAGGCATAGTTGATGAGTTATGAACTTATCCTAGTTTGTTAATGTGGGAAATAGAAATGTGAAATGTGGTCAGGAAATGGAGGTGATAGCTGATAGGTGATATAAGACCTAATAGAATGTTTAATAAGAACCTTAAAGTAGAAGTATGTCTTCATATAAGTATATCAAGTAAAAATGATAATGTTGTAGTATGTTTCAGAAACTTATGCTTTTCTTCTGCATATAAGTATGCAAAATATCATCTATATCCACGTTTTTAAAGATTAGATAGTTGAGCGGGGAAAAAAGAGTAGAAATCATGAGAACTGAATCTCCAGAGAGTTTTCACAAACATCTTTAGGGGTTGCTAACAAGTTTCTTTATTATGCTACAGTTGTAGGAACAAACTGATGCTCTGGACTATCAATGAAGGAAGCATGGTAATGTGCACATAAATTGATTTGGGTCTATAGGCCTGTCCTCTCTGATGTCATTTGGCTTTGATTTGGGGGCATGGTTTTGCAACAAAACGTCCCTGTAGCTCCTCGGTTCTTGGAGGTTTAGGGGGGCCACTGTTTCAGTGGTATTCTGAGAGCAGCCACTTTGTGCATACATTGCCAAAGGTTAGGTCTGTCTACAATCATCTCCCGCCCATACCCTCAATGATTGGGGACTAGATGGGTTATGTTATGTTGTTGTTGTAGTTGTAGGAACATCTAGGGAACATTTCTTAAGAATTTTCCTTAAAATTTTCATGATACGTCATCTCCTTCCTAGAAAACGAATTGTCGCGGTTTCCTTTCTCAATGTGACTTTCCTGTTAACGAAACTATATAAAACCACCATTCCATGTTACTGTCATATATAACAATATAAACATCGTCTTTGCAGTAAACTATTGCATCTTATTCAAAAGTAACATGGAAAATTAGGGAACGAACCCATAAACATGAGAAGGTGTGATCACTTTTGTCAACTGAAAACGTAGACCGTGAAATGACGCAGTTGAGGCAGATGCAATTTGGCCTTACAGCTGATTTGTACTTGGACATGTATATACTTAACTTCTTTTTTCTAAATAGCCTTACATTCTTTTATTGTTGTTGTACCCATCTTTCACAGTACATTTGTGTCCAATCATTCAAAATCTGGTCGGAGGAAATACTTTATGCAAGATTAGATAGCACAAAATGGACTTCTTATCTTATAATAAAAAGAACTTTGCAATTACAAGTTGAGTTCACATTAGACAGTTAACTACATGATCACGGCATTGTTTTAATACTCCCCTATTGCATTAAATAATTTTATGTTGTAGTAACTGGAGATAGTTTGAACTTTGTTTGGCCTTTTTATTTATAGAACTTAAGATTCTTCTTATCGACAAAATTTTGAAACATGTTTTGTAACTTAAATGCATTAAATTGGTGACCTTGTGGATTAGAGTCCAACACAATTTGCGTCTCTGGATCCCTGGTTGGTGGTTCTGTATTATTATGTCAAATTAAGTCAAAAAGCATCTTAATGTCAAACACCGGCAAAAATACAATAGCCAAATCCAAACCTGCTAATCTTAGGGTTAATTGTTTTATGTTTTTTGTTTTTGACATGGCTTAGGGTTAATTGTTATTTGTTAAATGTCCCAAATTCTTTTTGAAGCCATCTAATTAGCTTAACTGATGTCGTTTGAAATGGTTCCTATTGAGTACTCCTGGTACTACCCCATATCTACCTAGTATTTATTTGAAAGACCTGGTAGGGTACTATAAGGTGGCCACCAGATGGATTTGTGTGCTTGAGTGCAACCTTTATGTTGTCACTTTTCCATTGTCTACAAAAAGGAAAAGGTGTTGTATATGAAAAGAAGGTAACCAAAGTAACGAAAATTTTAATAATTCCATTTTACTTTGATGTTTGCTTTCTGTTTTGCAATTTCTATTGAGTGTATTTCCCCTTCTCGCAATTTCTGTTGTGTGTATTTCCCCTTCAATTATTCCTTGTAGAACCCTTATGCTGCTTCAGTGACTATGATAACTGCTTATGATTGTTAAGTTTCTGCGCTTCTAAGGTGGCTGTCTTTGAGTGATGCCATTAACCTCATTCTGGGTAATTATAGCTTGATATATATTGTTAAGTCCATTTCCTAACTTCTTAAGCTTTTGGATAACTAGTAACTTAGTATGGTATCGGAGCTTAGGTTAGGAGAGTTCTTGAGTTAAAATCTCTCCCATATGTCCCTTAGTTGCATTCTGCTTCTCCCTGTCGTATTCTGTTTCCCTAGTAGCTTAAGCTGTTGGGAGAATTGGTAACTTAACAGTCGGAGCATTTGCATTTTGTTGTATATTACGCTGGGAAGTGCTAAGAAAGTGCAGCATAGTGGCTATCAATAAGTTCTAATAGCTTTTCATTTTCGTAAAGGCCTGCATCCATGGTCCCCTTTCCACCAATCACGTTTGTATATTTGGGAGTGAGACTATGGATGCAATGTTTTTTTGTGGCTGCAGAAGTAGTAGAAACCAAAAAAAGAGTAAAGAAGGCAAAAGAAAGACAAAAAAGCACAGTTTAAGACTAAGCCCTCACATCATTACTTTTTTTGATCGGCATCTTCACTTCATTACTTCACCGCTGAATCAGATCCAATATACATGAAAAGCATGATAAGTCTCAAGTCACTCTAACTCTGGGATTACCATCGTTGAAGCACTATGATGTTAATACTAGTTTTACGCAAAGCTGGGGTTGAAGTGCTTTTTCTTATAGATTGACTCTGAAATTTTGCATATTTTTATTATGCTGCAGTCATTTTAAAAATATTGCTCTAATCTTATGGTGATTGATGCTTTCTTGCAGCCAATAAAATGTTATCATAACCTACTGGAAATGATCTTAACTGCGGGCTTAGTGGGCTAGTCAGTGTCCATTGAGTGGATCCTCCATGTGAGTACTATGAAACAAAATCCACCTTTATAGTACATTTTTATTTGATTGAACTCATATTTTGCTATCTCTCTCAGCTTCCATTTACTCTGTGCTCAATTGATTGAATGGACCTCTTTTCAATCTTCTTTCATGCTTTGTTTTCTACTTTGTAATTTTTGTACTACTATGATTGTACTCTTCTATAGCATAACTTGTAAACTAAATGTATTATTTTCCCCACTAGGCCTTGAGCCGTGATATGTTGACTCAGCTGATTTAGTGCGGCGTACGTCAAATTCAGTGTCCATTTGTCACATTGTCTTCTCTGAGACAAGGGTTCGAATCCTGTAAGCGATAGGTATTGGTTCCGGCCGCTTTCAGCCCTATATGCGATGGATAGACTCCTATTACCATGAAAATGTTGCTATTTGCTTATTTAAACCTAATTTCTTTTGAAAAGAAAGGAATAATTCCAAGACCTCTTTTGTAAATAAGTGTAGTTCTATTTTGTGCTGTTTGGTGGTAAAATATTTATTTGCTCTATCATGCTTGATGATAATTTGAGTGGCTGAGTCTGTGGTACCAGGGAAAGCTAATTCACAAGCGAATTACATGTTGGGATGCATGTTTCAGACTGTCTCTGTTTCAAAACAGGGCAAGGTTTTTCTAAAGACTAGAATTTAATAACTAAAAGTCTAGGGAGTAGAGTTTTGGCGGGAAAGATGTTATAAAACTGGTCATTCATCTCATAGAAACGTTATTTGTATGAATAAGTTGAAGAACTATACTTGTTTTATTTGATGTTAATCAAAGAATAGAAAGCTTACCACAGTTTAGCGCATGTGGCGTACCATGCTTCTGTTAACATACCGTGTACCGCTAGGACCTAAGTTCCAAGTAACATAGGGCTGAACTTTGCTTTTCATGTTACTTCTCAGGTTACTGGATTCTGGGTGTGCACCATAATCTCATGGAAAGTAAATAGGAATAATGTAAGCCACAATACTAAGGTATGTACAATTATACCATTCCAGTACTACATGTCTTCTGGGGGGCTAAACTGGGTTGTGACCAACTCCCCCAAGTGATTACCAAATTCCTACCTTTGAGGGACAGGACAGAGCTCAAGCCCATCACATATATCACACAGTTATGGGGAAAGAAAAATAAGATTTAACTAATTGCCCGGTAATTACGTATCAAACCTTCCGGTTCAAGTGGTGCAATGCTCACAATAGTTTCCTGTGGTGCTGGCGGTGTAGATGAGCTAGTTGCTACCGCCTGGCCACAACCAACGATCTTCTGGCACGTTTCGATTAGGCAGTGCCGGCAGGTAGGGCAGGAAGAGTGAGAATTGAGCCACTTATCGATGCACCGGACATGGAATCCGTGGTTACACTTAGGCAGGACCCTGACTCGCTCCCCGGGCGTGAACTCCGATAAGCAAATCACGCACTCGGTGTCCAACCCCGGTAGTTTCATCTCTGTTGAGTAGTTCACCATTGGAAAAGTCTTCAAGGCCTTTTTCTTGATCCCAGTGTTGGCAAGCCGAGCCGAGGGGTTGTCGCCTGGTTCTGAGGTGACTAGACTGGAGCACCTTAGTGCACACCTAATGATGGAGTTCAACCCTAGCGAGCATATTAGGGCACACAAGAGGACTGAAAGGACCATGACGACATTCGCGTCGAAACTATTGTCTCCGGCGGCATAGGGTTCTGAAGGGTCATGGCGGTTTTCTGCGGTTGGAGGAGCTGCCGCAGATGGTGATTGGTAGAGAGGGGTGTGTAGGAGCAATCTTCTTGAGTAGAATTGTGTAAGGCTGTCTTGGAGGAGCTGAGTAGTAGTAGTAGAGGAGGAAGTAGAAGCATACATGTTGGCTTGAGCGGTTGGTTTTTAAGTTTTTGGTCTAGTTGATACCTTTTTCTGGAGTTGGTTGCACAAGGGGGATATATAGAGGGGGAAAGTGAAAAAGGTGTGATTTTCAGTTTTTGAGTTAGAAAAAAGTAAACTAATATTATTAAAAACTGATCATAATGATTTCCGAATATTCTGAGGGTTTAAAGTAATCTCAGGATTTTAAAATGTATCAATTCTGCCACCCTTTGGATCCTCCACTATCAATCCTTTTGTAGTTTTAATGGGCTTTCCAATCAAATTGGGCCCGTCCACTTTCTGGGCAGTAGGAATTGACACGTGGCACTAGCATTTCACTTATTATATCCTTAAAAATGCCACATCTGTCCCACTAGGCTGGAAGCGGCTAGGAAGCTTCCCGCACGCCAACATGAGTAATGTTACGGGCACATAGATATCCAGCTATAGATTGTGTACGGAACCATTAGATATACGTGGGCTCCACACATACACTTGGGACCATACGCATCTCATAGTTGCTAACCCCGCTTTGTCCGGACATTTGTGTCCAAATCATTTTTGGTCCAAAAATGATATGGAAATATAAGCAAAATTACTTTTATTTGGGTGCATAACAGCACACCGGACCGCATAGTTGTATATTTGTTGAATTCATCCAATTGGACGATCGAATTAAGGGAGTCACTGCCACAAGCCACCCTTATTTTGTTGTGTTATGCCTTGAGTTGTGTAGTGAGTAATTGACATGTCAAATTATTTGAGTCGGACCCAATTCAATTTCAGAGTTGTTTAGCTGCAAATTCCAACTCAGCTCATTAGTCAACGAGGTTGAGAACTTAAAAGAAACACGAACACTTGAGAGTTCTGCTACTAACACATGTGTGGGACTCACACTATTATGTGAGAGTTTCTACATTAGTTTGCACTAACGTTAAAGCATCTCCGAAAATAGGCAAACTGTATACTTATATGTACTTTACGCAAATCCAACTGCTCGCCAAAAGACTAAGGATTTTGTCTCTTGCTAATCGGGTTGGCTAGTCAGCCAGCCACTGCCATTATAGCAAGGCAAATTCGGCTATCCGAAGGAAACATGCCACATATTGTGTTGACGACTTGATGTATCAATTTTTGTATTTTGACTAGAAAGAAGGCTTAAATATTGTTGGAACACAGACACGAAAAAATGCCAGAATAGGAACCTTTTTCCTTTATGTACTTGGACTCGGCAAAATGCCTGCAGTTTGGAGAAACTCTTCATGTTAGTAGTTTTTCTCACACAAAAGAACAGTATCCTTGGAACGATAATTTCGTACATTGACATGATGTTTCAGGACCGATAAAATTACTAGGCATGGATGGATAAAGCTGACTTTTAGGATTTGGACTATCTTGAGGAGATCAAGGCGACCCCATTGATTGGGATCACCACGGACACATTCCAGGTATGCTCTGAGTGTATTGCATAGCTTTTTCACTTCTTTTTTTATATTTTATTTTATGCTTTTATAGTACTTTCATCTCATGTGAAAATGGCCTCTCCCGATTCTCGTGCTAAACGATGGTAATAGAAAATACCCATGACAAGTTACTAGAAATGTTATCTCAAATTTTATCTGTGTCAGTGCTCTTTAATCCGCCACTTAGTAAATCATCTAATCTTGATTAGAAGCAACTGTCCCACTTGTATCACTCCTTTTTCACCCTTTTCTGTTTATTTGTCAATGAAATACCGTTGGCTGAAAGCACTTTTAATAATCTAATTGCAAATTGAACACAGCCCAAAGGATTGGCTTCTCTACGTGGCATTATCCATAATATCTTCATATATTCGATGGCAATTTAAAAAAGGAAGTGGTGGTTAATAGAATCCTTGAAAGAGTAAAAGAGTTTAAAATATGTTCATTTGTATCTATCCATTCTACAACCGTTTGTGCTCCAAAACCATCTGTGATGCACGCCAAATGTGCTTTCCTACAACATATGTATTATAAGACATACCACCCGAGGTGGTAATTTGGTGGTTGATCGAAGCCTGAAGGGTTACTCTTGCAGGGTTTGGACCATGAGAGGTCACAAGTTTGAGTCATGCTATAGATGCCCCTCTACCCTGTCGCTCTAGTTCCGGCCTATTGGCCGCGCTCTCCTCAGGTGGGGCGGTAGTGGCCATGATTCTTTGGTCCCTTGCGGATTAGCCGGTGGGCTTATAGTTTCTATGATCATGCCTAGGGAAGAGCTGCTATGCCTGATTGCCCACTCCTCTTGCAACTGAGTTTGCAACTGAGTAAAAAGTATACTAAAATAGATTATATATAGGGAATAACTTTTTCCTCTTTTGCTTTATGTGCTGTCAGGAAAATATACAGGAATTAGAGATGGTCTAAGGTTCAAGATTTGAATTTCTATTTTGAATGTAGTCGGAATGAATTTTTCGGCTTGAAGTTGTCTACGCTTTATGTGACAATATAATCCTTCCACTCACCTATAACATGTTATTATATGTCTAGAGAAGTGAATAATCAAAATATCAACCCTCTGTCCTAAAATTTTAGTCCACTGCAAAAAGTCGTGCGATTTTCGTATCCAATAAAACGTACTTCTGTGCATATATTTTTGAATTTCTTTGCACCAAATTAAAGATCTCAATGAGTTCTTTAAATTGTTGAGAATGAATTTGAAAAATTATGTTCGAATTTTTATTTTGTTTTTTGCTCTGAACATTGAACAAATTTTCGTGCTGGACTAAATTTTGGGATGGGCGAGTAACCATTATTTTGCCCAAAGTAGGACATTCAATAGACACTAGACATACCTAAAGTTGAAGTAACTATTTGGTGGTCTTGGGCACCGCCATGTGGTACTCCAACTCTCTTGTCTACAACACATTTTTGTGGGGTCCATACACTTTGTACTAGGCCCCATAGAAATGTGTGGTAGATAAAAGTGTTGGGCACCACGTGACGGTGTCCCAAGACCCCCAACTAGTTTTCCCTGAAGTTGGGGTGAAAATTATTACTTGCTCTTGGAGCACCGCCATGTGGTGCTCGAGGGGCCTTCTCTACCACACATTGGTGTGGCTTCCACACTATTGTGTGATTGAAAAGACTTCTGTAGCTCCACGTGGTGGTGCTCCAGTAGTACGGAATAATAATCACTCGGGGGAAAATTACAACCGTCTAGTTGCTCTACGGGGACCCACAACCCACATTGCCCCATTGAGTCACACGAAAATGGTGGATTAATTAACAATCCCAATGCACGTGCTTGTTTATTACTGGAATGCAAATTCTGAGTCAATCATATAGAATGCAGATATTTTACATTTTTTTTTTTATAAAAAAGCAAATAGCAAGAGAACTTTGATAGTTGTAAGTTGTAAAGAAGAAGCCAGTCATCTCGAAACAGAGGAGTATATTGTAGCGCACCTTGAGTGCTTTTATGGGCATTACCTATTGTGGGTCCTCTGTAAAGCTAGAGCCTAGATGAGTAGTTGAGTGTTCGAGCTCAATTCACTAACTGTTTTAAGGAAATGACTGGTAGATATCTTAGATAAAATTCTTGATGAATATACGCTACGCACCTGTGTTCTTGAGCAAGCTTGGCTTGATTATCATACGGGCCTAAAAATTTAGCTTGAGCTTGTTTTTTGAAAAAAAATAAATCGAGGTGAAATGAGCATGCAAGCCGAGCTTGAGTTGGTATGAAAAGCTTGGTCTCTGTAAAATCCTAGTAAGAGGGTGTCCAAAGGTGTATGTTTGAAGTAAAGTTTTAAAATAAAGAACTTGTATTCTAGCTCAAAGTATATCCAATAGTGCATTGTAAGACTCGGACTCAGACATCCTACCATAGAAATGTAATACTCGAACTCGTGCATCATACCATAGCAACACTATGACTCAAACTCAGACATCATGTTTGAGAATTAAACGTCTTAATCACCAGACCAACCCTTTCCTCTTCCCTTCGATCCCTTTCCCCTGAGTATCCTCTCACCTCACAACTATGGAGGTTTAGATCATAGGTTTAAACCAATACAAGTTCTTCTAGTGATGTCAGTTATTTATCCCATTATTGTATCGTGGTTACTTTTACATTTATAAAACGATTTAATAGTATTAATTTGTTTCTTCATTTGAGTTGTTTTATCAAAAGACGAGTGGGTGGAGCAGTAAAGTGGGCATGCAAATTGGGAGAAATGGAAACAGCAAGAGGCCAACCCAACGTGATCAATTAATGATCAACAAGCTTTTAGGATTAGAGAGTCCCTTCAACAAGCTTTTAGAATTAGAGAGAAACTTATTCATGGCGCAGCCATGAATATCCGCGCAATTTCACCCACCCATTTTGGCAGTCAACGGTTGAGATACATTTTTAAACTATTACTGGTAATAAATATTTCTTATCCTTAATAGTTTGTCTTTAATCTGGATCGTCCAAAACACTTTTGGACGGCCGAGATTGACCTCTGTAAACTTTATTTACGGGAGGCCCCGTTAAAGTTTTTCTCTTTATACAACCATTATACAATAATGATTGTTCATTACGGGCTGTTGTCATTTTTCAGATAACAGATAAAACACTTATGGACATGTTTTTAAAATTTTTTTCCCTCCAGTTTAACTAAATAATCAATCATTTATGTGCAACAATACTTTTAACTTTTGATCCGAGAATCGACACGTTTTTTTCGTAATGGACTGTCATTTTAAAACGGAGGAAGTATGATGATACTACACTAAACAAGTGGGTCCCTTGATGGATTTGTAAGATATTTGCACTTTTTCAGAGATTGGAGATTAGCCCCCACCCATAGGGAATTGTGGTGCTGGCTTAGCAGGCTACCACTGGCATGCATGTTCTTTGTCCATAATAAAACCAGCTCATTGGATTTAGTGTGTACTCCTTATCTTCAATTTTCATTTCCCCATCAGTGAGGTTTAATGAACTTTACTTTAGAGGCTAATAAACATATTTTAAACCTTGCTTTGCCAACTACCAGCTAACAGTTTCCACATGGTTTCAATCTTTTTAAGCCCTTTTTAGCTCAATTATTTGGGGTTAACAGGAGCACAAATCTGGACCTTTCAGCTCTAGTTAAGACAACCATGACCATGGATAGAATACTGCTCAACTTGAAATGTTCATGTTGATATTTGTGAATTCGTCAAGGATTATGAACATAAACAGTTTGTGACTCGCGTGACTTGACTAATCGGTCCGACATTTGTTCCTATTTGGGGGAATGGTTGGGCTTTATTTGAGAGTTAATGTCCATAGGTAGCTCTTTTGTTATTTTCAGTCTGAGTGAGATTCCCTTTTTCATTTTCGCATATGGACATAGGTTTTATGCGGTTTGTCTGTTTACATAGGTTTCATGCCGAACCATGTAATTGTTTGTGTTCACTGTGTGATTGTGCTTTTTCTGTTCTCGCATTGTGTTCTAATATAAAATTCATCTTCTAGTTTTCATCTCTAATTGTGTGCGCGTGCGCGTGTTAATGTGTCTAATTGTGTCTGTTCAATTGGTTGTCTTCTCAGTTGTTAAAATCGTATCAACTCACAAAAGACTCCCGATACAATTGCATGTGACAAAAGAGAATTGTAAGAACTCTGCCTTTTGCAACTTGAGCGGTTGAGCTCCTACTAGTGGAGAGTAGGAGTCACCTTATTCATATAATCCTTCAAAATGCCCTGCGCTCATATTCTCAATCCTCGCTCTTAATCCTTGCTATCGCGGATTTGAGATGTGTTTTAAAGACACTTTCATGCTCGCACATGCTCACGCAAATTATGTCACTTAGGAACTGTCCCCCAAATATGTCAGTCGAGGTTCGCGTAAGCTAGACGAAACATTCTGAGTCATAACAAAAAAAAGCATGTAAAACATGTAGGTTGTACTTTTCCGTACGTACCTACGACATGTCCCTGGGAAAGGACTAATAATAAAGCAATATCCTTAAGGAGGACACACATTAGGTGGTTGAAGGAATAGAAGTGGCCGTGTTATTGAAAACTGGCACTCATTTGGAGGGTCGGTGGGTGGAGTTGGACCACTACCAGACCCTAAAAAGGTGAACCCTAGCTCACCTTAATTTCAATTTGAGCTTTTTTATAGGGTACCGGTTACAATCTTTCCACTTTACTTCTTATTTTTAGGGCTGTGTTTGAATTTTGTGGAACGAAATTTTGGTTTTTCAGTATTTTCCTTTATGAATCCTGTACAAGTTTCTGACTTCTGTACCAGTTTCTGAATTCTGTTCAAGTTTTATGTACCATATACAACCTTATTTGAATGTAGTTGAAGGATAAAACTAAGTATATGACCCCATACTTGTGGCTTGTGAGTGGTAATTTGCGTTATCGATCGAGTAAGTCGAGGTGTTTTCAATACGAGTTCAAAACACGACGTCTGGTTCTATAGTTGGTCCCGAAGACAATCTTAACTCCTGAGCCGTATGTATGCTAGTGAATTGAGAAATGCACTTTCTTGTGTAAGGTGGCTTCTTTCCTAACTAGCTTGCTGCCCGGGTAGCTCCTAACGCCATGCTTTCCATCGACTTTTACCTTTGTCTCCTGTTCTTCACCTTTTTGTTTTGCAGGCGATGATGTTTGCGTTTTTGGTGTTAAAGGGCGAGCTTGCTTGATCTCTAGGCGCCTTGCGAAGGCGTTTTGCCGGTCCTGATTCGGTTCTTTGGTTGTGTCCTTGACTATTTCTCCTTTAGTTCTGCTTTGATTGTTTGATGGCACGAGTATTGTTGTACGAACTTTATTTTATTACATCAATAAAGTTTTATCGTTTCTCAAAAACTATTGAGATTTCAGTTCATCACTTTCGCATATTGGGGTCATAGACCCAATAACTGATTGCGACCTTAACACTGAAATAATCCTCTCAATAATTGTGCTGTTTTTGTCAATTTTCCTCAACAGTAAAACCCTCGTTTGATTGTTTTTTTTATCAGCTCTCGTTTGGTTGTTGATTCAAGAATTTTGAAACATCGTTTCGCATCATTGTTTTCCTTAATTACATGGTATAAATCACGGGACACTATATCAATCGTGTGAGAGTCTACGTGATAACAAAGTCCAACAACTCAGCCATTATAAATGCAATCCAACGACAAGCTCCCATTAAGGAGAGAAATAATCCTTCTGGAAGAAAACATGCACGCAGATGAGAAAACTCGAACTCCTGACATTCTAGTGAGATGCAAGAGTACTGACTAACTAAACTAGCTCTAGTTGGCTGATCGTTTTCCTTATCATGTTGATTGGGAAAGCAACTAATTACTCGAAATCATTACTCAATCAATCATGCTCTTGATCATGGACGAGCACCTTAAATTTGTGCTACTTGTTCATAATTTACTGCCAAAAACCTCACGTTATAGAATCAGGTGGTACCGTGGTTTTAGACATAGCTGTATGAATAATTCTAGTACCACACCCACTTACACACCCAAATACACACCCGCATTGAAACCTCTAGTATGTGCGGAACCCACCAATCATGTGAGTGGGGGTATATGTGTTTGGATGTGTAAGTGGGTATGGTGCTAGCAAAGTTGTAGCTATAGATTACAAAGACACACCAAGTGGTTGTAGTCGTAGCTGTGTATTAGGACGACACACCAAGTGATGGGTTCAATAGATAAGTACTTGAGTTCCTCGCTCAATAGTTGGGTTCAAGTAGTTAAATCTAGTAAGAATGTGTGGTTAAATATATACTCTTTAGCGCTCATAGCACAAGTTGAGACCTTATCTTCAGCCGATACAAGTGCAATGTGATTCTCTAGAGATTGTGATGTTTTGTTGAAGATAACATAGCTTGGCAGATATATGGAGTAGTCTATTTGCGTATTCATTTTAATAAAAAAAAAATTTGTTCATTACGGAGACAAATTGGCACTTGAATTTCTTACCACACTCCTGTTGATTGCTAAGAGATCTCACCGCCTGTTGTGAGAATGCTAAAGAGTATGTTTGTCCTAATATATCACATTTAATTCAAAAATAAATACTTATTTAAAACAAAAATACTTATTTCTCTCAGCGGAACTTCCCTAGTGCTACTTTTGAGGACTTTGAGTCATGTATAATGCGATTTGCCATCTGTTTCTTCATTTGATTATTTTGTCGAATGATTGAGTGCAGGAAGCAGTAAAGTGGGATTGCAAATTGGTTGGACAATTATAGAGTCCCTTCCAACCATAGTTCCCAAATTTTTTTTTTCACACGGTATACATTAGCGGGGTCAAGGCGAGTTAGCAAGTCAGTTCATAAGAAGCCAAATAACTGTCCATAGCCTTTAATCCCAACCACCTCTCATGGAGCTCGAATTCAAACCTTCATTGAGAAAGACGGTGGGTGATGCCAATTGAGCTAAGAGCTCATTGACAACCATAATTCCAATTACGAGTATGATTAACCTGATACATTCATGTACACAAAAAGGTGGGTCCCTCGCTGCATTTTTTTGTTCTTTTTGCACTTCCCTTTCCAGAGATTGGAGAGCAGCCAATGTGGTGGGGCCTAGCTAGCAGGCTACCAATTTTCTGCATTTTCTTTTTTTGGGTACTCAAAATCGAAGTGTAACTATGGTACTTGGCAAATCACACTTTTATTTGTAGCAAAAATGCCAGAGGCACATTATCTAGAGGCACATCAACCACACTCCTCTCACATATAGGTGAATTCCACTGGAACGGAACCCACTTTTATGTGAGAGGGGCGTAGTTGATATACCCAGTAGAACCCATCTATATGTGAGAGGGACGTAGTTGATGTGCCTCTAAGGTAATGTGCTATTTGTAGGGACCATTCCGTCACATGTACAGGTGCTGAAGATAAGTATCAGGCAGACAGGAAGTAAGTGCGGATGATGTAGGAACATGTTTAACCCCAATAAGATATTTTGTAAACTCAAACTTGAACCTTATACAATCAGGTCTTATGTTTTTACCAATAAACCAACCCCTTATAGGGAACTTTGTGCATGTTCTTTGTGTGTCTATAATAACACCACCACACAATTTTGCAGAGTTTAAGACTATACGGACCTCACATGTGTGGTGTAGGAGGAGTCTGAGGCACCACGTGGCGATGCCCTATCGGCAATGAATAATCTTTCATTCTTTAGCTCCTTTTTCTTTCCCCCCATGAGTGAGGATTGATTTATCTTTACTCCGAGGCTAAAGTTTTGTTCATATATATTGTGTTTTCACTTGAATTGTACACTTTGTGAAAGGTTTCTTAGAACGTTGCTTTCGGAACTACCCACTTGGCCACTAACAGTAGCCACTACCCACTAGTATGATCTCAACTTTTCGCCCCCTTTTGGTTCAATGTTTGGGATCAACTACCCAAAGTTGAACCCCCTTAAGATCTACTTCGAGTAAAATGAAGAGCAAGAGATACCACCTCACCATTAATATATGGAATCACCCCCCAATCCCTAATACTAAAGATATCAAGCCCCCGTTCTGCTAAAGAAAAAAAATGCTCCATCCATCCCAATTTAATTGTCACTTTTAGGAGTTCGTGTCACTTTTCAATTGATTATATCTTGTCATTTATAATGTTTTACATGATTTTGAAAATATTGTATTATAGAACAAATCGAGATCTATCAAATAAGATCCATATTAGATATAAAATTCATTAGCAATTTAAAGATATAACTAGTTTTTTTATCCGATTAGAATAGAACTGGGACAAATAAATTGCAACGGAGGTAGTATTTATTTTTCAAATAAGTACTTATTTTTTAAATTAAATGTGATGTATTATGAGATAATGATTTGTCCCGTATAGCGGGGACATAAGTACTAATAAATAAGACCCTTTGTAAAACGGGACTCAAATATACGTGATGATAAATCAAGCGGTTTTTAGAAGATACCATGACATGATGTCGAACTCAATCATCTAAATGTCACTCAAGAGTGGAGTCAGGATTTCAAATTAAGATGGGTTAGATTAGATAAAAAATGTAAGGTGATAATTACAAATCAACTTCAGTGCTTCTACTTTTTATGGAAGGTGTTTGACAACTTGAGAAACTAATATATCTCTAAAAGATATTTATTTCTTCTGAAGAGCAAAAAGGGAATGAATAAAATCATGTGGTGCGACAATGAAATAAAATCACCATGTGCGTGCATATACCGAACCCCACAATCTACTCGATTTCTTATTTGGACCGAAGGTGATGTTATTCCCTTTGTAAATGACGTCATATATCCTGGAAAAGTGAGGTGGGTACTTATTCAATGCCCTTAGTGAGAGTTCGGAAGAAAAACTTATTCAATGACCTTAGGGCATTGTCACGTGGTTAGGGCTGTAAACGAATAAAACAGCTCGTAAGTTCGGTTCGGTTCGGCTCATTAATGTTCGGCTTGGCTCGTTCGACAAAAGCTCGGTTTGTTAAGGGCGGCTCGGCTTGATTAAAGAGTCTTGTTTAGTAAATGACTAAGCTCAGCTCGTTAAGGCTCGAGCCAAGCTTGAGCTTGAAATTTTGACTCGTTTAGTAAACAAGCTGAGCTTGAACTCGACAAAGCTCGGGTCGGCTCGTTTACACCCTTATGCGTGGTGCCACAAGCCTCTTCTTCAAGGCAAAGTGTGAGGATTAATCCATCACAATGTGTGGTGGAGAAGGGCTCTGAGCCACCTTGCACGTTAGCCGGTGCCCCAGGGGGCAATGCTTTCTTGGTAGAGAGGGGCACAAAAAGTCCATTCAACATGATGCTTGTGGGTTTGTACTTCGCCGTACAATGTAGTTCATAGGGGGAATTGCTGGACAGTGGTCCATGGGGCAAACATTTCATAACTCATAGACAAGTTTTCATAAAATGCTCTAGAAATGAAAGAGAAAAAAGTAATTGAGAATACATGAAATGGGCCAAGCAAAATGTCTAATATACCCAATAGGGATGGCAATGGGGAGGGTCGGGGGCGGATACCACTATCCCCGAACCCAAATCTCTCTCCATCCCCTCCCCGATCCCCACCGAGGATTTATTTTTATCAAAGTTGTCAAATCCGTTCCGTACCGGCCGGTACGTACCGTACTGGTCTTTAAACGGAACGCAAAGAGTCATGTTCCGTTCCGGTTGAAATACCGGCCTGTTCCGGCCAATACCGGGTGTACCGGCCGGCACCGGCCTGTTCCGGCCATTTTCCGGTGTTCCGGCCGGTACAAAATTACGTTTTTTTTTTTAAAGATTTTGTTTATGTCTACACTTAAAATTTTAAAAAATGGTAGATATATATTAAATATATATATAATATTAATTGCGGTAAATCCGGAACGGTACCGGAATACAGCCCGATACCGGTACGTACCATTCCAGTAGTGAAAACGGTACGGTGGCTGGTGCGGTATTAACAACTTTGATTTTTACCCTCCATCCCCGCCCCAAACGGGGAACGGGGATCCCCGTGGGCAATCGGGGATCCAAAGATTCCAAAACTTAAAAAAAGAAAAAGAAAAAAAAGTCTCATGCCATTACAAAATACAAACTATGAAACTAAATTCAAAAAAAAAAAAAAAACAATCTAGGTTGCCATTACAAACCAAATTGAAATGAAAACAGTCACATATCTGCTGCCATATTGCCATTACAAACCAAATTTAAATTAAAAAAGTCACATAGCTGCTAGCGTAGTGCATTACAAACCAAATTGAAATTAAGTTAATCGATTTTTTCTACATAACAGCAAACCGTTTGGATTCAGTGATAACAACTTTAGTCTGAAGATTAGTGAAACTTGGAACAAGAACACGAGCAAGAATGAGATGTAGAGTCGTAGAGGAATGGGGATCTTATGTGCATCAGTGTGTGTGGGTGGTATAAATAAATGCAACCCTAACTTCTTAATTCTTATGTATATATATAACGGGGATTCGGGGTGGGGATGGGTCGAGGATCGAGGCAGGGACTAACTCATATCCACTCCCTACCCATTCCCCACTTTTTTAAAAAAATAATCCCCATACCCTACCCGATCCCCTACCCATTTGGGGCGGGGAACGGATCAGGTTGGGTTGGATCAGCCAAAATTGCCATCCCTAATACCCAAATCACTTCCTCTTCTTTTCCCCCTTTTCCCCACCGCAAACCAGATTGGTTTTCTTCCAATCTCATCTCTCTCCACCATTCCATTGCCCCATTGCACCACCGCCCCGTTTACCGAATATACCCCTGTCATCTTCCTCCTTCAAACTCACGAAAAATACAAGTTGTTACCAGGGCCGGCACTGAGATTTTGGAGGCTTAAGACGATCTTAAAAAATGAGGCTCTTAATATCTTATCAATTAACGTTCTAACTTTATTCTCGTTTTTTGTTTTATCCTCCGTTCCATTTTTACTGGGCTAACACATATATACTAAGTACTAAAAATAAGTGGAGGCCCTAATTTTTGGGCATTTTTGGAGGGCTTAAGGCTTGAGCCTCATGGACCATAGCCTAGAGCCGGCTATGGCCGCTGCACTTGGCCATTGACATGAAGCTCCAAGCTATAGCAGAGCTTGGCTTAGGGTAAGAGTCTTGACGGCAAGAACAAGAAGCCGCCACCGCATCTCCACCACCCTCTGATGAGCACCCAATATTGCAGATATTTGGTGCGACTAGTCCCGTTTATATTGTTTTAACTTGTGTTTATTTAGCTTTTATTTGATATTACTCGTAAGGTAGTTTGTTTAGTGTTACAAGTAAAACGTGCAAATAAGGCTTGTTTTGACGCCATGGATGGCCCAAGTGCTTCCAAGTACCCGAAGACCCTGTCGGCCCCTTAAAATCTGGCTAAGTATGGAAAAATGACTTTTCGAAAAAGTATTGATTTTCGAGATAAAAAATGGTGGTAATTGATTCTTGAATTTTTCTAAGAGTAACTACAAAGTTGCAAGATTTTATTCGAAGAGCAAGGTCGTGTTCCAAACCATTTTCTCTTGAGAAAAACGTGCAGATTTCCGTTTTGTACTAAAAGTGGGGGGTTGACATTTTGATTTAATTGGAATCTTGAAATTCTGGTAATGCCATTGTTTCCGAATGGGGGGTACTTTCTTATTTTCATTAAATAAATTAAAGTAAAGGAAAGGTAAAAGAAAGGTTTAAAATATAGCCTTTACTTAAGTTTAGAGAATGAAAATAAGGTGCTGTGAAGCTGTGGAAGTTGCTGGGAGCCGTCGGGTGCTGAGTTTTGGAGGCTGGCCTGAAGACTGGAGATAACCTCCTGGTATCGATACCACCTTAATCTGTATCGATACTAATTAGCTTCGTGGCAAGGCAGAGTGTTCCGTATCGATACGGCCTTAATCCGTATCGATACGGAGAAGCTACGTGGAAATGACCCTTTTTGATTTAGCAGCGTGGTATCGATACTTTGCTTAATCTGTATCGATACCATGAGCCTTCGGCTAGATATTTGTTGCTTTTTGGACCTTCCATTTATGGAATAGTTGCTACTTATAGTATGTTTTTAGGATATTTGTTGGGAGAGAAGATGAGTTGTATAAATACTCTTCTCCCTCACTTTAGTTAAAATCCACTTTTATGCTTTAGGTTAGGTTTTCTCCATAGTTTTTCTCAAGCTTTCTTAGTTTAATTGTTCAAGAACTTCTTAAGGTAATTGTCTTATGTTAATTTCTCGTTTATTAATGTTGTAGCTACGGTTGTGATCCTTACTAATTTCAAGTTTATTTTCGATTTCGTCGGTTAAACATGTTTATCTTTCCTAGCAATTTCTAGTCTTTTTAATATGTGTGAGTAGTTTTTTGGCTAAATCTCGGGCTAATCTTTCCCAATGACTTAGGTGGTTATTTGCTTCTCAAACCTTCGGGCTTAAAATCATGGTTTTCGGAATTGAACTAACCTAGCCATTTTGGTCTAAGCGAGGGGTGTTAACTCCTTAATATGTCGTTTAGTCAAGCGGTCTTGGCAAGTGGCCTCCTACGTGTTAGATACATTAGCAAATATAGGTTGTTTTAGTTCCGTTTAATCACATCTTTTGATAAATGAAATCGTTAATGCAAAATCTTCCGGGCGTGAGCACGCGGTCGTGACTCTCGCCTGAGTTATATTGAGAACCGGTAACGACCTTTGTCAAGGGTTAGACGATCCCTAGACTTGCCTCTTTTAGTTCATTAAACTCGTTTCTAGTCTTTTCCATTTTTACTTTTACCGTTTCAAAGCAAACCTAGTTGGCCGCCTTGAACGCCGTATTCCACCGTTAACCTACAATCCGATTAAGCTAACCTACAATCCGATTAAGCTATCATCGAATTCCCTGTGGTACGATCCCCGTCTTACCGGTTTATTATGCTACCGACAATCTAGCCCTACGCTTGGGGTTTTTCTCAACCTTATTTGAAGGCAAGGTTTGGAGGCTAAGCACCCTCCGGTGACACACCTGAAATCGCCTCTGGCCGCACCACGGCCGATTCCCATCTCTCCACCAGCTCCTCCATATTCAACACTCCACTCTCCCAATCTCTCTTTTTCAAGATTTCTCTCTAAAATTTCAGGTGGAGCATATCCGGTTCCATTTTCAGCGCTCTCTCTATCTGGAAATCAAATTAAAGTCATTACTCTGAAATATTTGTTGTAGTGAACCATTGTTCCTTTAGTGAACATTTGTTGCACCTGTTCATTTAAATTGCTCCCTTTTAGAAGTTCATTGCCCTGTGTCTGTGTTCTAACTATAGCACTTTATTTTTGAGAACGATTGAATTTGGATCTAAGTTGCCCTGTGTATGAATCTAAATTATCCCCTAAGTTGCCCCATGTATGAACGCAACCTGTGTATGAACCTAAGTTGCCCCTGATTCTGGACAGGAGGGAGGGGTATTTTTGTCTTTAACATCATGTCTTGGGAATTATTGTTTTCCTTTCCATGACTGGACAATTCCGAAAAAGTGGTCCATGAGTGGGGAATTTTTTTGCCCCACTTACCACTAAAATGCAATTCCCCCTAGTTCATTACCCTTTACCAAAGGCAATTGCTCAAGCAAATGCTCCATTCATTTCCTAGGGCTAGGGCATCACCACCCAGATGAAAGAAATAGGAGCAGATAACTTGATCGAACACCCTAAATATTTGAGAGAGATCAGTGGAGCAGATGGATTCATTGTAGAGTCCCACATCAAGAATCTAAGGGAAAATGAAATGGTTTATAAGGATTTGCGAGCAGGTACTGTATAACTTGAGGTTAACCTTTTAAGCCACGTGGTTAGGCGAATGGTTAGCAGGCCAGCTGGCGCAAGTTGTGACAATTGATATTAGAGCTTGCACCAATCGGAAGTGTGAGGTGGGTCCCGTGAGGAGACATGCTTTGGTGGGCCCGACAAGAGAGGTGCTTGTCGTGCTTGGGTGGGTTCCACATGAGACAAGCTTGAGGTGCTTGTCGTGCTTAAGCGGAGATTTGTCCAACATCGCTTGGTGGGCGGGAGTGATGGACCTTGGGACGCAACGGGGACGTTGCGATCTTAGGTGGGGGAGATTGTAGGGTCCCACGTCGAGAATCTAAGGGAAAATGGAATGGTTTATAAGAATTTGCGAACAGTTATGTATAATTTGAGGTTAACCTTTTGAACTTTATGGTTAGGCGAATGATTAGCAGGTCAGCTGGCGCGGATTGTGACATTCATGCGACCGTCCTACTACCACATTTTAAAATTTTAAGGTGAGTTCATATTATTGACTAAATAGTGTTTTTGATATTCTGTCCAAAAATACCTAATTTTCCTTGTCTAAATGGACTAAATGGTATTTTGATATTTGTAGTGAAAAGAAGTGGTATTTTGAGTCTTTGACATTAGTCTGAAGAAAAAAAAAATAGAGTGAACTCACCTTTAGTAGAATTAGTCTTTTTCTTTTGTCTAAAAACATTAAAATTATACAACTTCGTCCGCGCGAGGTAGATTTTGTATGATTTTATTAAAAAATGAGGGAGTGTCATGTGGGATACCCCTCTTTAGTAGGATACAGTATAGATAACATATGAACATATACATAATAATCTATTTTACTAACTAGAGTGTTTAGGTCATATTACACTCACTCGACTAATTATGCAAAAGAGATAAAAGAGGTAGAGCGGAACAAACGAGAAGAGAGAGCGACGAGGGAACTTCACATTTGTTGAACACGAACAACTGAATTGCAAAAACTAGAGCCAATGTGTCCTCTAATGAGTAAATGAGAAAATAATCTAGTATTTTTCATTTCTTTTTAAAAACACCCCTATAAATCTGAGAAGTTCAAAACATCGGATGCTCCAAATGGATCGAACTGGTCCGAAGCAAATGGACTGGAGCCAGCCCTGTCTAGCAATTAAATAGAAAATTTCAGTACACTTCTACCAAGAACAAAAAAATTCCATTGGGTTGCCTGACCCCACAATAATACACATGCCGTTGCCACTGGCCGGTCGCGACCTCACAAGATGCAGCCGCACCCTTAATAGCAACAAATTTGCAGAAACATGTTTGCTTCCAAATCTGTGCATCTGGGGTGAATGCATTATGCATGGGGTCGCAACCTCACAAGATGCACCTGCAGCCTTATTGCAGTCGCACTTTCGTAGCGATACAAATTAGCTGATTCAGCTCAACGCATTAACTTGATCCGTTCAGAAACTTATGGTACAGTAAATTCGTAGGACACGGAGAGGAGACAATTAAGGTACTGCTTGCTGCGGTTTATAGCTTTTTCCTATTTCAGAAGTTGTGCCTGAAGGCCAAAAAGACCTTAAAAATAGCCACAGAAAAGATGAAGGAACACTTGCCCAAACATTTATCCCAACTTGATCAGTCAGTGGAGAAAAACCTTGCACTTTACCAAGTAATTGATGAACATCAGGGTTATGCTGCAAGAAGTATCTTCTAGGCTCAAAAGCAAATAAAAGGTTGACAAAATAGCCATCCAACACGTTGAATTCTCTTCAAGCAATTTTAGATGTACAACAGAAGGGACACCACAGAACTTCGTTCTTTCTTTCCTTTTTCTCCATTCTTGATGCAGAACGGTGTAAGACTAATTTTTGATTTAGTCGATTTGGTGGCCCACATATTTTATATGGCACATATTGATTATGAGTTTAATAGGATTCTCCATATCTTTATTTTATTCAATTGGTTAAATAGAGAAGTGGTTTCCTAAATACGCTATACTTTGATGGGAAGTTAGCATTAATGTTTAATAAGGAAACTGGTCCTCTCTCTGCCTATAAAAGAGCGTCTAAGGTTCCATCAAATTAACGTGATATACTAAACAGCTAGAATGAAGGCAAGAGGGAGAAACCTGCTTTCCACCTAGGGCTTAATGCTCTAGCGATATTATGGTTGGTTCAATTAATCACTATATCGCTCAAGTTCCGCATAAATGGATCCGGGTACGCCGTTCTTGTTTCCTTAAGTTTCCGCTTAATGATTGTACTGTGTTAATCATAATAGTTCTAAATTCTGGCATGACGTAAGATGTTAATTATTTATCGTCATTAAGAATAAAACTTACATGTGGTATCAGAGCTTTAGGTTTACGAACTTCATGATTTTCCATTACTGTGTATATTGGCGTGAGACCGTACGCTACATATTGTTCTTCGCCAATAATTGTTTTTGTAGGATCGCATGCCCTGTAGGCATTAATGTGTAGATTCTTGCTTTAATATTCTTGAACGGGTTTTTCCTAAAAGCATGATCTGTGAAGCTTTTCCTAATGTATATGTGAAGCATGATCCGTGTTTTGTTCCACCTTACGAATTTTGATTACGGCAATTCACGCACGGTACTTAAGATATTAATAAAAGTAATAATGGTTGGCTTTTTGCTGTTATGGATTTATTTCTTAATTAGAGATATTACGGGAGCACGAAAGGCCATTTATTTATTTTCCGATTAATTACGAAAGATAGCTAAAGTCAACAGATTATGTGGATTGTGTATATGTGATGGTTCGAGTTTTATCCTCGCATGCATTTATGATGGAATCTTATGCGTTGAAGGAAATCAATAAAGTTATTATTTCCTCACGATAAGTTAAAGCAACACTGTTTTCCTTTTGGGTTCTAACAGTTGGAAATCTGTTCTAGTGTAAGAGTTCTTTTTACGTTTCAAAGGAGCTGCTTACAGATGTATGTATATATGATGGATTTTAATGGTTTGATGATGCGATTTATATAATGATGAAAGTGTTGTGAATAATTTTATTTTATTCACCTAATAGTTATGTGGATGATTAGTTTTTATTCACCTTATGGTTATGTGAAAAATTATTGTTTCGACGAATAATCTACATTATGGTCGATTTGGTAGTCACCAAAGTGGCCCAATCATAATGGTTTGTAGAATTGTCGCATTTCAGTTTTATTTGTGAATACTTTATTATTCACTTTATGTCCGTAAAGAAATTTAATGATTTGAATCTATATTATGAAGGATTTGGTAGTCACCAAAGTGACCCGATCATAATGATTCACAGATTTCAAATCATATTATGGAATTGTGAATAATCTGAGATTCACCTAATGTCCATGAAAAGTTCACTATTTTGATTTGACTCTATATAAGGATATGGTTTGGGCTAAAACAATCCAACCGGCATGTTGATAGATGTTAATCACATTATGAAATTTTAATACCTATTATGACGAGGTGTTAAAATAGTGATACTTTTCTTCTTGTTTTTTCACCTAAAGTTTATGCAAAAGTCATTATCTTGATTGAAATCTTTATTAAGACACGGTTCGGTAGTCACCAAAGTGGCCTAACTGGAATGTTTCATAGATTTCAATTAAATTACTGAAACTTAATACTTATTTTATTTGATATTTATATTACAATACAGTTCGGTAGTCACCAAAGTGGCCCAACTGAAATGATTCATAAATATCAAGTTATATATGAAACTTATTCCCTTTTTTAAGTGTTAAGAATAATGACTTTGCAAATCGCAGTTCTTTAATTGCATGGATATTAGGTAGGCCCAAAGGTGCACCACTTCTAAGTAATTAGTGAATTGGAATAGGATAATTTATAAGTATTCATAATTGAGGTTGGATTTGGATACTCAAAGGTAACAAACCTACTTAATTATGAATCCTTATCGGTTAGTCCGATTGGTGAAAGGGAATCACCATAACTGTTAATAGTGTAACATTAGATGAACCCAAAGGCAGATCACCGTTGCACTATTATTTGGACAAATTTTATTTTGTCAATTTATTAGTAACTCAAAGTATTATTGTAGTGAGCATATATTATGTGTGCATTATTGATTATATTTATTTCACATTCACATGCTTGGTGTGGTTCATTTTAATTTAAATGATTGAATTTCTCATTTTGAAAAAGAAAAAGATTAGTTTCTTTTGAATACTAGATCTTGATAAATTATTATTTTTTGAGAAATTCTTTTATTTTGGTTAAATATGAATGAAATGAAATAGACCAAGTCTTATGTTTGTGTGAATGTTTAAAATGAGCTCTATTGTGTTTATTGTGCTTGAAATGTCTAAGAATGCCATTAAAATGTTATATTTGGCTTATTCAACTAAAGTATTTGAGAATTAAAGTAAAGGAAGCCTAAGTGGGACATGAAGTTGGTATTATGTAATGCCAATGAGTCTACTAATGATTTTGGACATGAAAGAATGTAAAGGCATTGATATATGTCTCTTCTGTAAATATTTGAGACATTATCAGAAAGTCTGCCATAAACGTAGGAAATGATTCGAAAAAGGGAAAGTGGTTATTAATCTTGTATGTTTCGAATCAAACCTAGTTAATTATAGTCCCTCAACTATGAAGTGATTTGATTATGAGCTACTACTTATGTTTATAAACCAAGATGCAGGGAGATTTGAAGTTATTGAAAATATAAGCCCAACGAGTTCTAAAGAATTGGATTACAGTTTTTAGAGTTTTTATTAAAAGGGCTTTATGACTTATCGTTTGTTATTTAAGAGTTGGTCATCATTTTGAGGTTTCTATAATGTTTACAAATTTAGTTTCTTTTGTTTGAACTAAATTTTATTGTTATGTCTTTCAAGTTTCGAAACCAAATTTTATGGTGATTGAAAAATACCAATTATTGTCTTATGGTATTTTATTCCGTTTGAATGAATTAAAGTTTGATGACCATTTTATTAAAAACTCTCCTTATGTTGCATCATAATGTTAGTTTGGTTAGTAGTCTCATAAATGAAAATTCCTTCATCTTGTGACATTAACTCTTGAAACTATGTTTCAATTAAATATATTGTGAGATTAATATATGACAGAAATTTTATTAATCTCTTGTATGTGTGATTTGTGTTAAGTACAAGCAAATCATATTCAATAAGGAGTAAGTCACAAGAAATTACAGGCTTCTTAAAGGGATTTATATAGACGTATGAAATTTCATCTAAGAGACCTATTATATCACTTATAGATGACTTTTCCTATCATGAAAGTTTTTCTATTACATAAAGATCTCAATCAATGATTACTAAGGTGTATGCTATTGAGATAGAAAGGGCAAATAGAAATCTATGTAAAAGTTATGAGATAAGACATATGTGATAAATATTATGAGAGGTCTATTCCATTTGGTATAATGTGATAGCTGAAAGGTAATCGTACATTATTTGATATGGTTAAAAGTATATTTGTAACTCCAAAATACTCATCAAGTAGTGAATATAAAAATTTGCTAAAGACCTCTTGCATTTATGTGAAATAGGTTTCTCGTCAGGCTGTTTAAATACTTCCTTTGAACTGTGGATAGGAAGAAAACCGAATTTAGGACACCTGAACGTTTAAGGTTGTCCAGTAGAGGCTAGAATTTTTATTCACATAAAATGAATTTGAATTTTTTGAAGGAGTTGTGGTGACCTTATTAGTCACTCTAGAAAATTCAAAGGGTATAGGTTTTACTACTTAACCATCGTACGATAGTTATAGAAATCGGTCATTTAGTCTTTTTTTTAGAATGGTGAAATCAGTGGGAGTGATAAACCATGTAACATGGTTATTCAAAAGTTAGGGTATAAAGTCTTTACCCATAACTTAAAATGATGTTGTTCTTACCGTTGTTAAATAACATAATGTATTAGAATAACAAGTAAGTTGTCAATCACTCCATAATGAGATTAGCACCAATGAAGAAATTGTAGAACAATCAAGGAAGATAGCATTAAGAATATCTGGAAGGCACATGAGATTGGCTATTTGTATGATTATTTGATTTGCCTACAAGAATGTGTTTTGATCCGATTTTATTTTCATAAGCCGCATAAGGTGATGATTTTACTAAATGGATTAATGCCATGAATGATGAGTTGAACCAATGGAACATAATGAAGTTTGAAATTTCGTTGAATTGTCATAAGGATACAAGAAAGTATGTTGTAAGTGGGTTTTCAAGACTATTTTTGATTTAGAGGACAATATAGAACGATAAAACGTCAAACTTGTATCCAAGGATCACACTCGGAAAGGAGGCATAATTTTATGGAGCCCTTCTCTCTTGAATCCGAGAAGGACTTGTTGAAAAATTATTGTGGCGTTGGTAGGTAACTCTTTATGTTTAGGGGTTACGTTTGGATATGAAAATAAGCTTTTGAATGAAAGCTTAGATGATGGAGTCTATATATGAATCAACCTAAAATTTCTCAATTTAAGTAAAGGAGCACTTTAATACAAATCTAGGAAGTCAACTTATGGATGTAAATAAGCTCCCTGCCATTGGTTATTTATGTTTGTTGTTACCATTGGTTTTCTTTGGAATTAAGTAAAAATACTATTAACTAGTATATATATCTAAAGATGAGTGGGAGTAAGTTTATACTTTTGATTTGTATGCTGATGGTGTTTTGCTTGCTATAGTGATCTTTATTGTTTGCACTTAAAAGTTTTTCTTATAAACTTTTAAATTAAAGGTTATATGCTCACATTAAGGAAGTCTGGCGATCTTGAGTTATTAGCTGCTCAGATTCAGATTTTTTGTTTGAAGTTTTGATAGTAGAAAGCCTACTTTTGATGAGTTGTTCATTTATGTGAAGGAGCAAACATTACTTCATCCATTATGTAGGTTGAATTGTGGCATGCTTTGAGGCCATATTTCATGAATAGACGTTGGGAAATTTATCTTAGGACTTGGGGTTGTCGACACCATTACCAAGTCGCTAAGAGTTTATGATTCCGCAACTATTTTCTTTTCTAAGAAAAATTTCAGAAACAAAAGTGTCACTAAAGGCATAAGCACATAGCTTATGATTGCAGATCCACTAATGAAAGGGTTAGTGCAAAGACGTTTAAGAACTATGTTAATTGAATGAGTCTAGCTTAGCCCATAGTAGTTGTAGCTTATGGACTGCAATATGATGATGATGTTATTCGACACTTTAAGAGATCTCAATTAAGTGTTTCTGATAATTTCCTGTAATGAATAGTGTACGTACATGTATGTGAATGATTTGTGATTACAGGAATAGTCTTTGACAAAAGACATTATTGTTGGACCTTATGAAAATGCTTCTCACTTAAAGACTATGTTAAATAGTTTGCTAGTGATTGTGGTACATGGAAGGGACTATGTCATTGTGATGTAGAACCGGCATGACTCGCATTAGTGGGTTGTTTAATAATAGTATTATGATTGTGACCAAATTAAGAAGAACTTAATATGGACTTATGGCGCGCCTTATGTTTATCTTGTTAAACTCTACTTAAGTTATCATATGGGCCAAGTGGGAGAATGTAAGACTAATTTTTGATTTAGTCGATTTGGTGGCCCACATATTTTATATGGCACATATTGATTATGAGTTTAATAGGATTCTCCATATCTTTATTTTATTCAATTGGTTAAATAGAGAAGTGGTTTCCTAAATACGCTATACTTTGATGGGAAGTTAGCATTAATGTTTAATAAGAAAACTGGTCCTCTCTCTGCCTATAAAAGAGCGTCTAGGGTTCCATCAAATTAACGTGATATACTAAACAGCTAGAATGAAGGCAAGAGGGAGAAACCTGCTTTCCACCTAGGGCTTAATGCTCTAGGCGATATTATGGTTGGTTCAATTAATCACTAGATCGCTCAAGTTCCGCATAAATGGATCCGGGTACGCCGTTCTTGTTTCCTTAAGTTTTCGCTTAATGATTGTACTGTGATAATCATGATAGTTCTAAATTCTGGCATGACGTAAGATGTTAATTATTTATCGTCATTAAGAATAAAACTTACAAACGGAAGTTCAAAGAATGTAAGCAGGAGCAAAGCACAGCTTACAGAAAAGTCAGATAGGCAGAGTCAAAAAACGAAAACCAAAAATAAAACTTTTGAAACATTTGAAGCCCAAAATAAAAGAAGCAAATAATGCCACGATTCAAAACTTTTCTGCCACGACTAAAACTACAAAATGCCTTATTTAACCCTATGCACGCCGTCTGTCAATTCCCCTTTAATCCCTGACCTCATGTGATGAAAACTCCATCCCCTTTCTCTCTCCATACCTATCTACGTCTCTAAACTAGACCGCCGGATGATTCTCGTCAACTAGATCATCGAATTACAATCACCCCCGTGACTCCTCGTCCTTACCCTGCTCCCATGATTGTCGTTGGTCCGTTGCTCTAAAATTTGATTGTTGTTGACCGTAGCTGTAACTGCGAAATCGAATTTTCCTCAACGGGTAAGGGTGGAGATGTAAGTGGTTGGTCTGGATCTGTAAAAATAAAACACTTATATTCTCATAGAAAAAAGCAGGCAGAGTGAGAGAAATTGAAGAAAAAAAAAAGAAGAAAGATTTGAGAAGAGAGGTGGGTATTCTGAAATTAGTAGATAAGGAGTGGGGAAAACAGAGGGAAGATAGAGAGAGAGAGAGAGAGGTGTCGTCGGGTCAAAATGAGTGGAAGGGGTAAATAAGGCATTCAGTAGATTGTGTCGTGGCAGGAGCATTTGGAATCGTGGCATTATCATTGACCAAAATAAATCACTGAATAAGAGAAAATCAGATTACCCCAAAACGATAAAACCGATATTTCAGAATTGCTCCCTGCATTCCATGTTGTTAAGAAATTAGAAAGAATATACTCCACATTTAATCAAGTGTTCTCGGAAAGACTTGCTGATAGGTTGCACAAAATCATGTAATAAAACTACCCCATAAAACAAAACCGCTCTCCCTCGTTTTTCCTGCGAATAACCATACATGCCCCATAAAACTACCCCATAAAACAAAACCGCTCTAAATTCATCACTTTCAGAAAGTTGATCATTATATAGTTCTTCATCGCTGGCTGTACACTTTGGTTCTCTTGAGCAATATCTAATTAAGTCATCCTCGAGTGCTGCAGCTTCAGCAAGCAGTGGTTTAAGAGAGAGCAGATTACCAAGGTGCATTTCCTTTTTCAAGTCAACCAACTTGCCCTCATAATAAGCCAAAAGCTTAGGAGGGAACTCCTTTTCTCCTGGTGTATAGCTTTTTGTCAAGCGCCTCAATGCTAAACTCGACTCTGCTCCTCATATGCATTGACAGGGACTCATCCAGATTCCTTCGCGGAAAGAGTATTCCCGTACTAGCCATCATCTTAACACTATCCTCCCCGATTTCATCTAAATCCTTAAATTCCTTAGACCACTCCAATGCTTTATCGTCCTTGCTCTTGGCTAAGACAGTGAAAACCCCATTACTAGGAACATGAAAGACCAAGTTAATACATATGGCACCTCCTGGAACACATGGAATGCCTATTCATTGAAGCTTTAATGTGCTCACTCACCTAGTCACCTTGGAGAACGTGAATGCAAACACCGTCATAGTAGTCACATGATGTCATGATATTTCGGCTCGCCATGGCTGGGATCTCACTGTCTCTGTCAACAATCTTAGTAAATAGAACCCCCCAAAGATTCAATCCCTAGAGAAAGCGGAACATATTTATCAGATTTCCTCCACCAATCTTCAACTACAAGATAACATTGCAACAAGGCACCTATAGCCACAGTTCCATCTGAAAGTGGAACCTCTTCAACAATCTTCTGTTTTCGAGGAACTTTTGTTATTACTTCATCAACACTTACATCTGTAGCAACCAAACATTTCAGGCAGAGATTCTCCCAAACAGGGACTTTGTGAGTTCCTCAAATTCTGAGCGTGAAAACTCTCTCGTTGCATCTACGAGAACACCATCCCCATCCATTGTGATGTAAGGGACATCTATCGAAGTATGGTTAGAGGATGAGAGTTCCAATTTTGCCTTCTCTGCGATGTCCTTCAGCCTCCACATGGCCATTCGGTCACCAAAAATATCAACAGAATAGGTCATTTTAATTCCTTCAACCATGTATACTTCACTAAAACAAGGTCAAAATCATCACCTCCCAGTGCCGTATCAGACTCTATAGCTTTAGCCTGATATGAAACAAAGTGGGTTTAAGAAACTACAATGAAATTTTCATATTAAATAGCAGAAAATAACCAACAATAACATAACATAACCCATTTAGTCCCCAATGATTGAAGGTATGGGTAGGAGATAATTGGAGACAGACCTAATTTTTGATGATATATGTACAAAGTGGCTGCTCTCAAAATTCCACTAAAACAGTGCCCCCCTAAACCTCTAAGAATCGAGAAGCTGCATGAACGTTTTGATGTAGAACCGTTCCCCCAAATCAAAGTCAAATGACATCAAAGAGGGCAGACCTAGAGACCCAAATCAATTTATGTGCAAATTACCATGGTTCCTTCATTGATAGTCCAGAGCATGAGTGTGCACTAAAAACAGCAAAAAACAACCATGATGAAAAAATGCACCGCTGGAACTCCATTGGAGATTTTGAGGATTGTGATGCTAAATGTTCCAGACTTTAAGCCCGGAAGATATCAAGTTGCACTTTTGTGCCAAGAGATGCCATAAATGAATATGCAAAGCCACAAATTTCAAACAATAAAACATCGACAAAAATACCCAAAAGAATAGAATAACTTGCATTATTAGTGATACAAATTACAAGGCAATTCACAACTACAGACACAAGGAGAATCGACGCCACTCAAGATTTACAAACAGTTAGAGATGCACATTATTTATCACTCCAGTAAATTTAACTCTATTTCAATTCGCAAAGATGCATTACTTGCTCCTCTCACACTGCAACTCCATGTGCCCTCCCTTCTAGCTCATCACTTGATGGTTTACCACATAAAGATCCAGCCCTGACCCTCCTTGTCCGTAATTTCCTTTTCCTTGCCAGTTTTTTCTCCAAATCCTTCACTCTACTGGAGAGGTTAGATATGGCAGTTATCTGCTCTCGCCCTGTTTCAATCAGCTTCTCCATCATCTCTCTCAACTTCTCATTTTCTTCAAGTAATTTTTGATCACTTTCTGACCCCATTCCACTTACCACAGAGACCTGACTTACGGCCATTGGTGACATAGGGATGCGTTCTCCTCCAGCTACATGTCCCTCAGCACCACCTGGAGCAAAATGCGCTTCAAGTACTCTATCATCCGTATGGATTGACTCTAGCCCCTCAGGCTCATGTCCAACCTCCACTATCCCTTGTTTTTCTTCTCCGGTAGTTATTTCCTTATTACATTCGGCAATTACCTCAATAGGCACTTCTTTCTCTTCCCAAGAATTGCCAGCATCCTTCTGTTCTCCGCCTTGAATTTCATTTTGTGAAGGCAAGAGCTCTGGAAGTGCTTCCTTTGGTCTAGGACCTTCTGCATCGTGCATTTCCTTATGTGTTAGTAAAACCTCTAGTTGAGGTTCCTGCTGTTCAGATGTATTCAACGTTTCATCAATATTACTTCCTTCTCCTTGTGTTTGCACTGGCCGCTTCTCCTCTACTTCAATCCAGGTATTGTCAAGTGGTCCACCCTCCTTTACTCTGATGACCTCATCCTTTCCCTTGCTCATTTCCTCATGATCAACGACATGACTAATTTTTTCTCCTTGTTTTTTCCCCAAAAGTGTTGCTTGTGTAACTGTCACATCCTCATAGAGTTCCAGAACTTCCTCTCTTCCCCGATGCTTCACATCTGCGACTACTTTCTCTTCCTTGAGTAGATTTGCATCCCCAATTTCGGCATCCAAAGGAGCTTCAACTTCACCTCCTTGTATGATCCCAGATTTCCCTGTTGTATTCTCCCCACTCTCCTGAAACTCTTCAACGGGAAGTGCCTGATCGGATATTCCCAATAATTCTACCGATTGGTCACCAAGACAAGAAGGTAGTTTCACCTCTTCTATAAAGTCAACTTCCCTTTCAAATGGAAGTGGTTTGGCCAGAGGCTTGAGCTCTAGATCCCCGGCTTGAGTTTCCAATATCGTCACTTAACCATGATCAAGCACTTCAGTGTTCATCCCATCTTCTTGTTTGTTGACTGCCTCTGCGTTTGAAATATTGCCTTGAGGCTCATTGCATACTTCTTTCTCGTACAACTTTAGATCTGAAATTTCCACAGACTGGGAGTCAGGTGTTAACTTTTTGACATGAGAAACCTGACCTCGACAAGGCTCCAGAGATCCAGGATTATTACCCTGGTTACTCTCACCAATGATGTTTCCAAGTCCAACCTCTGCCTCCTTTTGTTCTGCTTCACCAGTAATACCCTGATGAGTGTTCGTGCAAAGATCTTCTGCGGTTTCGGAAGTTGACACTTGAGATGTTTTCGAAATTATAGAATCAAGCTTCTCCTGCAAATTAACAAGCTCCTTCGCCACGGATTTCCTAGAGTCCCTGACTGATGGGTGTATGCCCTGATAATCAGAAATGCAAGTTAATATTTCATTATCCATTTAAAGGTAACAAACTATTCGAATTGTTTAACTACGAGCAAAAACAAGAGAACTACGAAAAGAAGAATTTATTTACACTACTCCCTCCATTCCTATTTGATGGTTCATCTTTCCTTTTTTAGATGTTCCAAAATGAATATCCAATTTAGAAAGTCCACATAAAAATAGATCATGTTTTCCCTTTTTGCCCTTCTTCTTCAAAATTCAATTGAGGTTCCATTAATGCTTTTTGACACTTTTTGAATTGGAATGGAATATGATTCCTTTGTCAAGAAACTCCACCCACCTTTACCGCTAATTTGTAACCTCTAACTTGGTGCCAATCAGTTTACTGCCTAAATTTTTTTAAAGTGGTGAGTTTTCCAAAAACAAATTGTTTCATAGATTTTGAGGGGCAAAGTAGGAAAGTTCAAGTTATGTCTCCCTAAGTATGAAACCTCCTAAAAAAGTTAGATTCCCAAAGCGGGATTAACAAATAGGAACGGACGGAATATTACTTAATGCGACACAAAGCATAGAAAATCAGTGAAAACTAACACAGGTTGTCATCATACCTGAATGGTATCAAGTTCAAGCAGAAGGCTCATTATGGTTTCTCCAATAACCGCCTTTTGCTTTTTGTCACTGCTGATATCAGGGGAAGACTCAAAAGCTTCAACGCACCTTCTAATCTCAGCCACCTGCTCCCTCACTTTAACTATTTTCTTCATTTTCTCCAACGATTCCCATCTCCTCACCTCAAATCCACGATACGCAGATTGAATAATCACAGCTGCTTCTACCTCTGATAAATTCTTCCTTTCTACTTTCTTTACTTCCTTAGATTTCTCCACTTTAGCCCTGGTTTCTCCTTTATCCTTTTGAGTCAGTAATTGACTATCACATGATTCTTTTTTAACCGTTTCAACTTTTGGTTTGTTTGCTCCCCCAGATTTCCTCTCCTCTTTGCTCTGGCTTGTTAAAACCTCTTTTTGAGAATCAACCGGAAGAGTAACAACTTGAGGCTGACTCCAAAATTTGCCATCTTCACCGCTGTCTTGCCTGGCTCTACCATCCCCTACCTCAACCTCTTTTCTCTTTTTATGACCGGGAGGACTAGGAGACCTCGAACTGCTACTATTACCATTTTTCCTCTTTGGCAAGGGGTCAACTCTCAAACAAACAGGAGGTAGCTTGGACGCCTTTGGTGGAGAGGAAGACTGTCCTATAGTACCATTTTCAGAAGGCTTCTTTTCTTTGCTTTCTTCTTTCTCATTCACAATAGCACATTGGGCATTCGCATCATCTCCTCCGGTTTTGTTCTCCACATGCTCTTCCAGTTGCTTCACAGGGATTATTTTTTGAGTGGTATGTTTTTTCTCCATTGACTTTGAACCACCCTCATCTCTTTCACTTGCTCTAGGTTGGCTCGTGTTGTGATCATAGCCAGGGAAATGAGCAGAAATAGGCCTTAAATTAGGAGGAGATTTTTCGTCAGATACCCGACCCGTATTTGCCTCGTGATGGTCTCCTTTATCTTCTTGAGGCTTGTAGGGCATCCAAAAGATAGGAAATGGGAATTGATTTTTGTCCTCGTTCGGCTGTTTTTGAGTTTTCTTTCCATCTCCACCGTGATTCAGAGACCCAAAGTTGTTGATATCAAAGGGAAACCACCCATTGCGGACACTAGGCTCCTTTTCAGCAGGCTTCAAATTTTCATCTGCTTTTGTGTCACAAGGATAGTGATCCCTGGCCTTAAACCTCGGCGGATTGAGATTTTTTCCCTCTCCGTTCAAGTACCCAGGTGGAATCCACACAACTGGATACCCTTGATTCTTGAAATCAACAGGAACCAAAGGAACCAAAGAACTGCTCGTTTTCGTTCCACCACTAGTTCCCTTTTCAATCTGTGGTTCATGTTCTTCAATCTTCACGCCTCTATCTTCCTTCCTACTGCAAAGGTGATGAGGGAAACCGCAACAGTGATGATCCCCAGCTACATTCTTGTCAAACTCATACTGTGGCTGACCCATTGAGTAGTTTGGCGGAGGAACATAGTGAACAGGATAAGCTTCTGGTAACGAAGGATAACCTCCGTGATAGGGAAACTGTTGAGGCAGTAGATAATAAGGATATGGAGGTTTGAAACCACAATAACCAGGAAAATTGTGGTGGTTGCAGCAGCTGTGACATCCCACTGGAACTGAGTGGCCATAGTTACCATCATAAGGCCAGGTTTCATATGGTGAGGGAGATTTGGATGCATCCACCTTCATTGGAGGAGGAATAGCTTCAAAGATTGGATAATAATGTTGTGGGTTGGGCATTTGATTTTGCTGGTGGGGAAATGAATCCATGCACCGGTGAATAGGATGCATATTTTTCAAACTTGCGCTGAAGCAAAGGCCAATCACTACTTGTAACTGCAAATCGACAAATACCCTATAGCAAGGTGTAAAAAAATTCATTCTTAAGAGGAATAATAAACACACTCAGGAGGCACAAAAGAGCAAAAGTTATAATTTGAGATAATCAAATGACCACTAACAACCACATTTTGAGATAATAAGATAATCACTAACAACCACTAATAGAAACATTCGACAACTCAGATCAAGCCGAAACAAGACAACATTTCCTTCTAGGTTAGACAACATCTGACAGACTACATCAACTGGTTTAGAAATTGGCCCATGTAGCAACGGAAGGAAATTGCACAAAATCCCATCCTGCAACCCCCAATTCCCCCACCCTTAGAAGGGTAAGAGGGAGATGCTTCAGAGAATGAATAGTGGAGATCATACCCAATTATACGAATCCTAATATCTTCATATGATCAGAAGTTCAGCTCAACCATAAAGCATCCTCATCAAGCATTCACATAAACAGTAATTCATACCAAAAGATTCCCTTGGTCCTAATTAGGAAGACAGGAAATGAGTTCTACTGGATCATTTCTTCACACTATAAGTGAACCAAACCCAGAACTTACAAACCAATTTACTTCACATGCATTTTAGCTGGAATAGCAACATGTACTCACCAACAAACCACCAATGTATTGTACAAAATCGCTCCTTCAGAGCCTATCAAGCAAGACCTATAAAGATGTTTTATTTGTTGTATTGTTAGAGATATTAGTTATGTATTCCTAGCAATTAGTTTTGATATACACATAGATGAGCAACTTAAAATTTATCAGATCCACATAATTAAAGCAGCTGGCAAATCCAAAAATCAGATAAACTGTAATAGAAAACACAATACTGCAAAGGCAGGGGAGGGGAGTTTCAAACCAGATTAGTTCAAACTGTGGGATTGAAAAACTGATCTTCCAGCACTCTTTTCACATTCAAGAAATAAAAAAATTATTGAAGTTTCAGACAACAACAATCACATTGGAACTTGGGTTGTCAAAGAAAAGAAAATACAAAGATAAAAATGCAAGAAAGAACTTGTCAAGGTTCCACAGAAATTTCTTCCCTTTTCAGAAATAAACTACATGATTCTGCTAGCCAAACAAGGTTAGTTAATATAAGTGAATATTTTTCTACTATATAAGCTTAGTTTCAAGGCAATGGTTCAAAGTCAGACCACTAGTCGCATGCCGCGTGCTTTCTACTACACAAGCATAGTTTCAAGGCAATGGTTTAAAGTTAAGACCACCAGTGGCATGCCCGTGCGTTTGCAAACAAAAATTTCGGAAAATCGAAACGACAATTTGATCAAACTGAAAATGACTACCCCTACAGGTTCCCCTATTGGCATCACATTATTCAAATCTTGGCTCGCAATCAAACTGGAGTTTGGAAACCACCACACCACACCTAAACCAACCACCCCCCCACACACAACCCTCCCCCCCCACCCCCCCCCCCCCCCCCCCCCCCCCCCCCCCCCCCCCCCCCCCCCCCTCTGACCAAAATCACTCTCCAATTCTTTACTCAAATTGAACTCTAAAATAAGAGTTTTACTTATTCTTTCGCTCAAATCAATGGAGAATCTTTGCGTTTCTAAAAAATTCAAGCCCTCTCTCCAATTTTCAAATATACCCTTCATAAAATTCTCTTTGCTCAATATCAAAAAAATAAAAGAAAAAAGATGACATCTTTCACTCACAATCAGGCTTTAATTTTGGTAATTGAATTAAAGTTCGCATAGAGGGATAGAGATAACCAAGCCAATATTATAGGAAAAAATCGATAAGTAATCATAGACAATCAATTGTCCATTACTAGAACATAAAGGGAACGTCAGTTTTATGGCTGGCTCACAGCTTTTGATCTCAAACTACCCTTTTAAGTGCCTAACAACCTGTCAAGACGAAGGAAAAAAATATCTGTTATTCCCTTTTTTTTTTTCCCTTCTATCCTCTTTTCTACTTTCAAATCCCAGATTTCATTGCAGATTAATGTAACTACAAGATTTTCGTTGTATCATTTCTTGCGTAACATGATTCATTTCTTGCGTAACACAATTTGCACAACATAACCACCCGTAAATGCAGAAGTGTAACGTAAAATGTCCTCCCTCCGTCCCAACATGGTCATCCGTAACGTAAGGCATTTCTTTCTAAGACAAAATTCAAACTTTTTTTATAGGAGTAAATGTAAAGTTCTCATCAATATATTGATTGATAAAATATTGAATTTTTCTTACAAAAATTGTGTTATTTTTACGTTCTTATTTTGCAAAACGAACAAATATTATGCAAAATGAACAAATATTATGGGGTAGTTTCACAAATGCTGCACCCAAAATGGTAAGAATATGAGAGAGAGAGAGAGAGAGAGAGAGAGAGAGAATCACTTACAAGGACGCAGAAGATTATTGACAGAAACAGAAAATTCCTTCCAACCCGTTCCACCCGAATCCGAATGACTCAGTTACTCGGCACAAACTCGGTCCACAAACCCAGCAGATGAGCAGAAGACTGTAAAAAAAACTCACTGATTTCTCTCCCCTCTTGTTTTCAACTCCAGGCAGGCTTTTGTTTTCAATCGATTTGATTCAAATTTGGTGACCGTTTATATAGGGGGCGATAGAGAGATACAGAGGGAGGCAAGGATAAATTCTACTGCTTTCCAGACCATTCGCGTACCCTCCAACCGTCTAGATACTTCGCGACAGGTCAGTCCATTAACATTTGGACACGTGTTCGCGCTTGATTTATTTGTTTTGAACCGGTGTTCGCGCTTGATTAAGCCGACCCGGGAAAATATATGAACGAAGTGAGGAAAGGAGTTCGCTTATCTGAATCCGGCTTCAGGTTTTTATTCAAATTTTTTTTTGTATTTGTTAATTTTACGTCAAATTTTTGTAACTTATTAATTTGTTTTAATGAAAGAAATCAAAACAATAAAAAAATTACAAATGAAACTTATATTAACTTTTTGAATAAAGAAAAAAATATGTCAAGACAAATCAATAATTTGTCTTTTTAAAAAAAATGAGTTTTGATTAGGGGATGTTTGGAAGTCTATTTTTTGACTTTACATTTTCAGCTTTTGGGCTTTTTAGCTTTTTGAATTATGGTCAGAATATGTTTTGGAGAATGAAGAAGTGTTTGGAACACATATGTATAATGTTTTTTGAAAGAGTAGTAGTATTTGGTAGATGAATGATGAAAATGAATTATAGATTGACTTTTTGCCAAGTTGCCCTTGACCTTTACACAAGTCCAGAGCTTATTTTGGTAATTAAAGGTAGGGCAAAAGTGGTAAATAGGTAATGATAGTATGGGTATTTTGGTAATTGCATAGAAAATGGGAAAATGGGAAAAGGTGAAAAGGAGCTCCAGAGCTCATTTTGGCTTTTTGCCTCCTTTGCCAAAATCTGAGAATGGATTTTACAAAATGAGTTTTCATAATTGGGTAACCAAACAACTAAAATGGAAAAATGAGAATGCGAAAATGGGAAAATGCACTAACCAAACAACCCCTATAATTTTTACTTTGTCGATTTCTCTCGTCTAGATGAATTAATAAATTACAAAAATTTAAGAGCAAGTTTACCACTACATAGGTATATTACCAAGTGAATAGTTCATAATTCTACTTTAGCTATCAACTTTTTCTTTCATAATTATACCAACATTATCTATTTTACTTAATACAAATTAAAATATACATTTTTTTCACTCTTTTCCTTTTATTATTATTGTTTATTTATTGTGAGGGAGAGAGAGAGAGAGAGAGAGAGAGAGAGAGAGAGAGAGAATAATGAGTAGATTGTGAATAGTTCTCAGGCAAAAGAAGCTAAGAACAGTAGAAAAAAGAATTTTACCTTCTTGTTTACCTATGCTGTTACAACGGAACATTTCTCACTTTGGTGAGCTAAAATAGCTATAACGGTAGTTTACCTATGCTGGTAAACTTGCTCTAAAGGAATCGATTTCTAATCATTTTTTTGATATCCACACCCTTTTTTTGTCTTTTGGAAAAAAAATACACGTTTCAACACTAAAATTCAAAAAAGGGAGTCTAGTTATCAAAAAAGGAAGTGTAGAAATCAATTCCCAAATTTAATGCAAAACTAATGAATACGAAAAAAGTTGAATAAAGACCAAAAAAAAAAAAAAAATCACTTCACTTTTTAAGCCAAAACAAGCCGCAGTAAGATTGTACTATTCTTGTAAAAAAAAAATTGTCTAAAACCTTTTTTGGTAATTTTATTTTTCTTAACTTTTTGTTTAGTTTTTTTGCCGTATTTTTAGGGTTAATCGTTAATATTTTTTTCTTTTTGTCATAATTTTTTACTTTTAAAACTTTTCTCATGAATTATTAATCCAAAAAATATAACGCGAAATTGAAAAAAGATGAAAAGAAAACACAAAACGAAGAAGGGAAAAAATGTTTCCAAAGAATGCAAACCAAGCCTAGCAATCCAGATCGTTCACTAATTTGTGAAGGTGGTTTTGATTTATAGTATAATGAAATGTTCTGACGCTTTCTCAAACATGAGCGTTTGTAGTCCAACGGTTAGGATAATTGCCTTCCAAGCAATAGACCCGGGTTCGACTCCCGGCAGACGCATAAGTTTTTGCCCCATTTTTTCTGGTTTTGGCTTTACAGCTTTGGAATCACTAAAAATGTCTACCCCTCTCTCTCTCTCTCTCTGAGATTGATAAAAAAGAAGGAAGAAGCTGAAGCATTTTAATTTGGCAGTCTCTAGACAAAGTGAGTTAATTTTAACAAATTATAATCAAAATTCAGTCTTTTGTCTTCTGCAAATCATCGGGGCTTGTTCGGTTTGGATTTTAAGGGAGATTTTAAATTGTAATGAGTGAAGAAAGATAAATAGAGAAAATTTATTCGGGACTGTGCGCATGGATTTTCAGTACCCCAAACGAACAACTCCTAAAACTGCGTACAACAATAATTACTCTACTTGTGGGGCATTGGAATCCAGTTTGTTCTTGTTTGGGCTGAATTAACTCAAATCAATCGACAAATAATTGTGTGCGGGCGTGCCAGAAAAGAAATAACTTCAAAGAAGAAATTACTCTTTTCAAAATGATTTGAAACAACTAATTTCAATCAGGCAATTGTGTTATCCGTTCGATTACCTCAACTAAGAGGATTTTTCCTTAAGGTATCAACCAAATAAAAGATTGACGCGCTTCGAAATCAGAAAAGATGCTTGAACACAAACAAACCTGAATCTAATCAAAGGTAAGTTTGTATACAAACACTCTTAAGATTCTATCAAGAATAATAAAGAAATGCAAGCACACTGAATTTAATCAAAAGCGAACTTGCAAACAACTATTCTTTGGTAAGAGAACAAACTTAAAAGAAATAAGAAAACTTGAATTTAATCGAAAGTAGTCTTACATGCAAATAAGCCTTCAACTTACAAAAAAGATCCTACTTTAAACTAAAAACTAATCTAAGATAGATCTCTGAGCAATCATTTTGTATGAATTGTCAGATGATATGGATTTTTGTCTCTCTTTTCTCTTCACTTGCTTCTTCTATTTATAGACGCTGAACTTTGCCTTCGACCCCCACGTCTTCGATTGATACCCACGTTGGCCACATAAAACGGTTGAGGGGGGTCTTCGAACGGTTACCCTGATATTTCCAGAATTCCTTCTTCCCCTGCTTGCTTCGATCATGGTGTTCATGGCCATTTCCTGGATCGTGGTTCCTATTTTCAAGCAACGTAAATCAGTGCAACGTGTTTGCCTTCCAAAATGATTCCCTGCAATTGCATCTAATTTCAGTTATAAAACAGGGCAGTGAGGACACCGTTAGATGATCGTAAAGTCCAAATTAATGGTTAGATCCAATATCCTCTCAAACCATCGTTTAATTACTACTCAAACGACATCGGTTCACTCTAAAACGACACCGTTTGTCATAAAACAGTGTCCTTTTTAACTCCCGCAATCCCCTGTAATTAGTACTCGATTGGGACAGGTTTTATGCAACCGCCGTACCGTTCGGGGCCACGTGGAATTTTTTCATTGGGTGGCACTTTCTAGGATGTAAACACACCCCCCGCATTAACATTTTATTTATGCTAAATAAATGTTAATGGCACACGTTCTCTGCCCATATCCCTTCAACTTCGGATGCACGAAGCATGACAGGATTTCATTCCCATGCACGTCTATTGAGCTTCCCAAAGATAGCTACAATAATTTCCCTATAAATGGCAGTTAATGATAGGGTTTAACGAATTACATTACCCCTCATAAACCCCTTCGAATTTGAGTCTTTTCCGTTAAGAAGTCTTACGTTTATGGACTCTCTTCCAGAAATCAATCTTATTTTAGACAATCTCGATTGCCAAACCCCTTTTCCTCAAATGTCTCCTCCAAATTCTCCTAGAATGTTGGCAAGCAAAATCCTTTCGGATCGAACATTTCACACCCCCAGCCCATCTCCCACAGGTTGGGACTCCTCTTTAACCCGTTCGAACTCGTTCGATGGGTCCAACTGGGGCTCATGGGAAGAAAACTCTACTAATACCAACACTGGCACCATTCTGGTCAGGTTTGATCAGCCTGATCCTACACCTCATAAATTTCATCACTTTCGAACTCTGTTCGCAAGCCAATTCCTACCCCTGAGTGGCAACGACATCGTTCACATGGGTATGCTCGAATCCATCTACTCTTCTCTCAAATTTTCCCCTTTTCTGAAACAAGAGGAACATTACCTGGGGCCCGCCCCTTACTGCGACTTCAAACGCATGGCTCAAACCCAACAGTCCCTCTGGCTCACAGAGGTGCAAACCCCACATTATCCAGCTGACTTCGAGGAAACCAACAAGCTGGTTCCTCTTTCTGAAGAGCCTGACTGGTTCAATGAGGTGAATAACCTTGCCATCAATACTCCTCACTTCCAATGGCAATATGGTTATTCCATCTACCCTGCTGACAAGAGTAAAGCTCTACAACTCCTGGCAGCCTTCTCTTTCCTGGATATTTCTATCTTGGAAAAACAAGTTCGACTAACCAATTTTAAGTGGGCTCGTGAGACACTGGTGCTATGTTCCATCCCCTCCACGGTTTCCTACCAAATCCACTGCTTCCTGGACTTCTTACCAGTGATCAAGTCATGGCTCGAAGCCAATACCGCTGCGTATTGCTTCGATCAAACCCTTCAAGATTATGCTCTTACTAAAGAAAGGATTGAGAAACTGCATGACCAAATCCATAACTTCACTGCTGAGTCCTTCGAAGTGGTGCCTGGCCATGCTGACAAAAAGCTTCGAAGGCGCTTCAAAAGACAACAAATGAAGCGTCCAACAAAGGAGGCTCGGCTTCGAAGGAAAGCCAAAGCTTTGGTGCTCCGCTTTAGGCCCTTGCTGGAGAAAAAATTGGAGTCAGACTCCAAAGAAGACATGAGGAAAATGGAGCTGAAATTCCTCCAGTTTGCATGGAACAAATTCCATAGCCTCGTTACTTGGTCCTTTCCTCATTACTTTGAGAATAAAAAAGCAACCTCTCAGCACCCAGGCCCTTCGAAGGCCTAATTTGCATTTCTTTTCACAGGAATTAGGATTTCCCTTGTTTTGCTCTTTTCCTTTCTGTAAATACGTAAATTTCAATTTTGTAATCCAGTAGGTTTATTCAATGAAATTTCCCTTTTTTTTTATCCACGCTGGACTTGGGTTTATTGTTAAAATAGAAATTCTAACAATAATAACTCTACTAAAGAGAAAAAACCAAACCCAGCGGACCCCAGGGTACGGGCCCACTACGGGCCTAGCCCACTTGCAGGAGTATAAAAGCGGAATTCATTCAAAACCACCCCTTACACTCAATGCGTTCAAGCTCTCTCAAACTCAAAACTCTCAAGAACAGAACCCTCTCTCCTTTTCCTCTTTAACAACGCTAAACCCAAACTGAATCAATGGCCTCTTCCAGCAATCCAGCAACTCGAGAACATGTTACTCCCTCTTTGGCCTTGAGACGGTTCGTGTCAGGACAAACACCAGGACCGACTGAAGAGCCCTATCTTGATGCTAGGATCTTCATTCCAAACCCTAGCGAAGAAGGTACTTATATTTTGGGCCCTCAACTCATAGGAGAAATCCCTGCTAGCCTTTCTCTCTACTATCCTCGATTGGGGAATGCCGAAATCCAGGCTTGTTTGAGCCTCGATTGGCAAAATTTCCCAAAGAAATCCTTCCCTTACTGGCCCACATTGGACAAGGACTGGAAGATATGGACCACTCGTATGTTAGCTGTGAAGTCGGACGACTTAGAGAAGGTGGGTTTAAAAAGAATTATTACCCTCCTTCGAAGGGGGGTCCCACAAAATCCTTCTCTGATTCAGGCCGCCTTGGCCTTTTGGGACCCATCTTTCAACTTCTTTCGCTTTAACTGTGGTATGATGGCACCCACAGTGCTGGATGTTACCCAAATGCTGGGACTTATTCCGTATGGCCCCCAATTCGACCCTACCAAGGAGTTCCATCCTCCCGAGGGATTTACTCGTTTGACTGCCACCAACGGAGCTTTTTCCCAGTTCTATCACAGGGAAAAGAAATTGGTAGGAGAAGTGACCGAGACAGAGTTTTTTGCCTATATTCTATACACCCTCTGCAAACACATCTTCTGCCACTCTGGGAAAAGAGTGATGAATGAATTTGTTCCATTGGCACTGGCACTTGCTAGAGGAGAAGAGTTCGACTTCGCCTCCTACTTCTTGGGCCACGTCTACAAAGCTGGGTTTGACTTCTACCAGAAGGGTTTGAACTATTCGCAGGGAGGGCCCCAATGGTTTATCCAACTATGGCTTCATGCTTACTTTCCTGAGTTGGGTCCCTTCAAAGCACCCACATCCCTTGCTGGCGTCGTCGAGGCGCCCAATGTTCATGGTGACAACTACGTTCACCCAGAGGATAGCACAACACAGACTTTGGTGTACTACCTCTGCTTTTTTGCTGGTCTAGCCTCAGATAGGGAGTGGCCCAATCCATACCCTACTCTTGTTGGGCCCGCATGGTTGTTTGACATTCTGGCAGACAGACAGGGAAGATCCTCTCGAGCTCTCCAAGCATGGGGCAACATTCTTACAAGTAGAGAGATCTTCATTTCCTCGTCGAATACCCTCAGGTCCATAGCACATGCAGAGGTATATTGCCCTGCACAATTTGCTAGGCAACTGGACTTTGTTCAAGGCATACCCACTCCTTTCTGTGGCCTGATTTCAGCTATACTAGCTTCCAACGTTCTTGGTGCCTCATACTCATTTGGGTGATCGGCCAAAAAATTGGCCAATGCTTGGCCTTTTATCGACTTTTGAGGCACATACTCAAGACAAAACTCAATTAAAGACACTATCCATTTCCCAATCTTCCCACTAAGCACTGGTTTAGAAAGCATGTGCTTAATTACATCAGTTTGAGAAATAACATAAGTTATTCTAGGCAACATATAATGCCTGAGTTTCTTAGAAGCATAAAATAAAGCTAAACATAGTTTCTCTACTGCAGCATACTTGCATTCACAGGAGTTTAAAAACCTACTAAGATAATAAACTGCTCTTTCCTTGCCATCCTGATTGTCTTGAGCCAACAGAACACCTATTGAGTCTTGTGTTGCAGCTAAGTACAATTTTACTGGCTTTCCTTCAATGGGAGGCGCCAATACAGGAGGGTTGGCTAAGTATCTTTTGATGGCTTTGAAGGCTTCATCATGCTCCTTTGACCACTTGAATTCTTCCCCTTCCTTCAGTTTCAACAAAGAAGAGAAAATTTTAGTTTTTCCTGCAGTATTCGATATAAATCTTCGAAGGAAATTTAATTGACCAAGAAACCTTTGTAACTCCTTCTTAGAAGAAGGTGGTTTAGCCTCAATGATGGCCTTAGCTTTGTTCTTGTCAACCTGTATTCCTTTACTGTGAACTAGATACCCTAGAAACTTCCCAGCTGATACTCCAAAAGCACATTTTTCTGGATTTAACTTCAGCTGATAGCGTTTCATTTGTTGAAATGTCTTTTCTAAGTGTTGTAGGTGATCCTCATCAGAGTTTGACTTTACAATGATATCATCTATGTAACACTCCAGAAAAGTTCCCACTAAATCATGAAAAATAGTGTTCATTGCTCTCTGATATGTAGCCCCAGCATTCTTTAGCCCAAATGGCATTTTAACCCATTCGAAGATGCCAATGTTACCTGGGCAGGCAAATGCTGTTTTATGCACATCTTCTTCTGCTATGCAGATTTGATTGTACCCTGAATGCCCATCTAAAATGGACAATATCTTGTGGCCAGCAGAACTGTCCACAAGTGTATCCACATTAGGCATTGGGTATTCATCCTTAGGAGTCGCAGTATTTAGGTTTCGAAAATCAACACAGATTCTGATAGTTCCATTCTTTTTAGGGACTGGAACTATATTAGATAGCCATTCGACATACCTGGCTGTTCTAATGAAGCCTGCATCTAGAAGCCTCTGCATTTCCTTTTTAACACCTGCAATAGTTTCTGGACTCATCTTCCTGGTCGGTTGTTTCACAGGTTTGAATTGTGGCTTGATAGGTAACCTATGCTCCACCAATCCCTTGTCCAAGCCAGGTAGTTCCTTGTAACTCCATGCAAAGCATTCCTTATTTGCTTTCAATAGTGCCACCAATCCAGCTTTCATACCAGGTTCAAGCTGTCTATTAATAAGCACTGGATTGGGGTTTTGTGCATCTCCCAACCTTACTTCTTCCAGCAGATCTTGTGATTCAACCCGTTCCTGAGAAGTGAGTTGGATTTCTTTCACATGAAGGTTATTGCTCTGCATAACCTCTTCCCATATGTTCTCTTCTTGGATCTTCTGTTCGATCCCCAGAGCAACATACTTTACTAAAGCCAATGAGTTGGCTTTTTCTTCAGCCTCTCTCTTGGATTCACATCCAAGCAGCATCATCTTTTGGGGTGTCTAATTCATAGTCAACAGCTTGTTTCAGCTTCGATTTCAGCTCTGTCAATTCCCCCAGTTCCATCTCGTTGGTTGGGTAGGCGGCTGCTTGAAGTAGTTCACTCAAAGGAACTACATCCGATTTGTACATTTCTGCTTCAGCAAAATTTGCCGTGGCACCAAATGGATGTGGATCAGCTTTGACTCCTTCAACACCCACTTCTTTGCCTTTGTCATACTTAACAATCATTAATTCCTGATGCATAGAGGAAGGAATACATCCGTTAACATGAATCCAATCCCTTCCCAATAAAGCATTATATTTAGCATATGTGTCAACTACAAAGAAAACAGTATCAGTTTCTATTCCACCAACTGCCAATCTAATGGAAATGATTCCCCTGGCATGTTGGCTTTCCCCAGTAAATCCTGCAATGGATGTGCTGGTTGGAATCAATTTTGCTTTTCCTTTTCCTAACTTTTTCAGAGTTTGGAAAGGCAAAATGTTCACCGCAGCCCCATTATCCACCAAGATTCTGTTAAGTGGGACTCCATCGAAGTGTGCAGTGATATACAATGGACGCAAATGTTGTCTCATTGCATTAGTAGGTAGTTTAAATGGATATGAAATTTCCACATAATTTAAATCTATTACCAGGGGGTATTCGACGTCGGACATGGAATCTGACACGAAACAAGCACTTTCTTTTGAGCTTACCTCCAAACTTTCTTGATTCTGTTCAATTTCACGTACCAAGTTCTTACCCATCTCGATCTGAGATACTTCTTTCAAGTCACAGTCATTGCATATGATATTTAACTCCTTATCACTCAGAGTTTCTTCAGAATTCTCTGGCTCGCTCAAGTTCGACCAAGCAGTATCTTGATCCTTGAACGTCTGACCATTTGAGAAGAAATCCATAGAGCTTGGATAAACCATATTAACTTGTACTTCTGGCTGATCTCCAAATTGGATTGTAGCCCCTTCTTTGATTGGTCTAACTGCTTCGGTCTCCTCAGCACCTTTCTTTTCGAATTCTTGTGTGGATACCTCCATAGGGGAAAAGGTTCCTTCCATCCCCTGTTGTTCTACCACCATGGCCTCGATCAAACCAGACTGATAACTAGCCAGCGAGTTAGGAGAAGGTGGGTCAAAATCCTCTTCGAGCATAGCAGAGGCAACCTTTTCCAAAGTCTCCCTCTCGTGATACTGGGTTCGAAATTCCTCTGGGTCCCTTTCGACCCTGTCGAACCTTGGATTAGATTTTGCTCGTCTGCCTGATTCTTCCCCCGTTGAAGATTCTCCTGATTGGAAGAGCGTATACTTCCTCTGGAGCTTTCTCTTTTGAGTTCTTGAGAGCAATGGAACCATCTGTGGTAGTTGAGATTTGGGATCCCTAATCAACACCCAGTTTCCAGAGTTCGAAATTGGTGGCTTGAAAGTTCTGCCTGCATTCCTGTTTGAACCTTTGTATCCTTGGAACAAATCAGGTTTAACTTGCTTCAGAAACCAGTCAGGAACACCTTTCACCAAGGTGAATTCCTCTTGTTTGGCCTCTTCTTGCGCCTTCGATGCCTGGCCAATATTGGCCTTCTTCGAAGGTGGCAGCTCCCTTCTGTGAATAGCTGGAACAGGGCTAGTAGGCATGTCCCTTTTTGGTGCCAACCAAGACTTGCTGTCACTTGGCTTTGCTTGAACTGGGGTCATTCTTTTCATTCCCATTTCTTTTGGGAAAAAACTTACGCCCTTTCTATCCAAATCTTTGAAAACCAAATAGTTGGCCCTGCATCCTACACACAGGCACTCCAAAAATGAGGCTTCTAGCATAGGCATGTGATTATTACCTGAGAATTTCTGCAAAGAAAAACCATCATTGGCTCGCCTATAGGAACTTGGCCTCGCTCCCATGCCTCGAGGGTGGCCAGCGTATGGCTTGCCCCTTCCATATTGAACAGTATTCATGTTTACTGGTGCTTCTTTGTCCTGCCAATATTTTTTGACAGTTCGAGCCAGTGAGGAGGGCACACTGGTGTTGACCTCTTCTACCTTTGGAAAAGGCACTGCATCTATCCCCATAGTCTTTTCAGGGAATTTGATTCTTCCTTTCTTGATTTGTTCCTGAATCCTGTCACGAAAAACATTGCAAGATTTAGTTGAATGAGACCAAGAGTCATGCCATTTGCAATAGGTCTTTCCATTCTTTTCTTCCACTGTGGGCAGTTTCATATTCAAAGGCAGCTTAATGATTTTCTTTCTTAACAAGAAGTCAAAGATCTCATCAGCTTTAGATATATCAAAAGAATATACTTTAGTAATTTCCTTTTGTTTGAACTTCTGCCCAAGAGAGACATTCTTTTGAATTAAGGGCTCACAAACACAAGGTTCGTGCTCTATAATTTCAGCAGCATCTATTTCATAATTAGGATCCCTATAGTATGTTGGGTAAGAGGAATTATGCCTATCCATATCTTCCTCTAGCAGTGATTCATATCTAGCCACTTTATAGGTTAGATCTGCAAAGTCCCTGAACTCTGTAGAATCAAACCTCTTTCGAAGCTCCCTTTCTAAACCATCTTGTGCTAATCTCACAAACTCTGCCTCTGGCAGATGGAGTTTGCACTTGGTCTTAGCCCTTTTGAACCTAGATATGAAATCTGCTACCTTTTCATCCGGTTTCTGCTTTAGCCTAGCCAAGTCTGCCATAGAGACTTCAGGCTCAGCATTAAAGAATTGTGCATGAAATGCCTCTTCCATTTGAAACCAACTTGTTATCGATTCTGCAGGCAAATTTGTGTACCATGCAAAAGCTGGCCCAGACAAAGAATTTGGGAACAATTTCAACTTCATGAAACCATTCTGAGCCAAGTTCTTACATTGGGCAGAAAACCTAGCAATATGTTCTATGGAAGATTGTCTCCCATCCCCATAAAACAAAGTAAAGTCTGGGATTTTAAATTCTCTAGGGATCTGAAATGTTGTGTCAATCCATTCTGGATATGGTTTTCTATAGATTTGAGGTTGTACCCCCCGAGTTCGAGGCCCACAAACTTCTTGTATGAGATCCATAACTTGGTCTCTTAGTATTGGGTTGCCTACAAGGAAATTTTGTTCTTGATTTCCTACCGGCGGATTTGGTTCTACCAAGTCATCTCTATGCATTTCCCTTACAGTGTTAAATTCCCCTTGGTTTTCTCTGGGAAATCTCCCATACCAGGGTTGCTGTATTGGGTCGGCTGTAGTGTTCACCCGAGCAGGCCTATGGCTTCCATAAACCGCTGTGGTGGGATTTTTGGTATTTGGAAGACTTTGACGAGAGGGCTGTGTGTTATCCCTCGTTTTCTCAGGTCTATAATCTCGTTCTAGCTCCACATCATCCTCCCATCCCCCAAGTGTGGGTTCGAAAAGAGGATTAACGCTTTGCCTGTCTCTGACATTTCTTGGAATCCCAATAGGAATTCCATGAGATTGATCTGGGATTTCGAAGACTGGCTTTGTAGGCTTCAAAGGCTCATACCAAGATTGTGGTATTTCCTCTGGATACATTTTTTCCTTACCCTTTCTAGACCTTATCTTACCCTGATCATGACCAACATCCTCTCCAAGCCTTCCTTCGAAGGGACTTTGGTGAGTAGTTGAATTAGCATGACCATCTAGCCCAATATTCCCTGGACTGTTTCTTGTTACCTCTAAGTTGGGCAACCTACTTCTTATGCTTTTGATCATGGCTCTTTGGGTTTGAGCCATCTCTCGAAAAGCTATCATCATTTCTCTGAACATTTCCTCCTTATCATGGTTTTTACCACTGGCTTGTCCCGTTTGGAAATTTGGAGGCCCTTCATAAGGAGGTACTTCATAAGAAGGCTCCTCATAAGGAAGCTCTCCCATTTCGGGAGCCAATTGGGGAAACTCATGATTCATAGGCGTTCCCTGTTCCGTGGTCTGTTCTGGCACAGCTTGTTCCTCTGGCACTTGACCACCAACAGGTGTCCCTATCTGTTTTCGAAGCCTTGGCATTCTGGCACCTTCGAGTCCCACTGGGCGTGCCAAAAATTGTTTGGGCTGAATTAACTCAAATCAATCGACAAATAATTGTGTGCGGGCGTGCCAGAAAAGAAATAACTTCAAAGAAGAAATTACTCTTTTCAAAATGATTTGAAACAACTAATTTCAATCAGGCAATTGTGTTATCCGTTCGATTACCTCAACTAAGAGGATTTTTCCTTAAGGTATCAACCAAATAAAAGATTGACGCGCTTCGAAATCAGAAAAGATGCTTGAACACAAACAAACCTGAATCTAATCAAAGGTAAGTTTGTATACAAACACTCTTAAGATTCTATCAAGAATAATAAAGAAATGCAAGCACACTGAATTTAATCAAAAGCGAACTTGCAAACAACTATTCTTTGGTAAGAGAACAAACTTAAAAGAAATAAGAAAACTTGAATTTAATCGAAAGTAGTCTTACATGCAAATAAGCCTTCAACTTACAAAAAAGATCCTACTTTAAACTAAAAACTAATCTAAGATAGATCTCTGAGCAATCCATTTGTATGAATTGTCAGATGATATGGATTTTTGTCTCTCTTTTCTCTTCACTTGCTTCTTCTATTTATAGACGCTGAACTTTGCCTTCGACCCCCACGTCTTCGATTGATACCCACGTTGGCCACATAAAACGGTTGAGGGGGGTCTTCGAACGGTTACCCTGATATTTCCAGAATTCCTTCTTCCCCTGCTTGCTTCGATCATGGTGTTCATGGCCATTTCCTGGATCGTGGTTCCTATTTTCAAGCAACGTAAATCAGTGCAACGTGTTTGCCTTCCAAAATGATTCCCTGCAATTGCATCTAATTTCAGTTATAAAACAGGGCAGTGAGGACACCGTTAGATGATCGTAAAGTCCAAATTAATGGTTAGATCCAATATCCTCTCAAACCATCGTTTAATTACTACTCAAACGACATCGGTTCACTCTAAAACGACACCGTTTGTTATAAAACAGTGTCCTTTTTAACTCCCGCAATCCCCTGTAATTAGTACTCGATTGGGACAGGTTTTATGCAACCGCCGTACCGTTCGGGGCCACGTGGAATTTTTTCATTGGGTGGCACTTTCTAGGATGTAAACAGTTCTACAACTGAAACAGTGGATTCGATTACAACCAATCAAACATACGACCAGCATTTGCAATACACTCACTTACTCCGTTCGCTTTGGGATGTCCCAGGACTGTGGACAGGAATCACGATTCCCTCTGGTTAGTGCAACTATAACGCGAGTAGGGTTTAGCAAGTACTCGGACACGAAGTGTACTTCCAAAACATACAAGACATACATAAATCTATAGTATCTCATGAACATAAAATGGGGAAAACTGGCGAATTAAAATGAATGCTAAAGCTGTTCTGAAATACAAAATGAACATAAAAACTAGTTTCTACATGGACTGGTTTAAAATCAGAAAACTATTCTGGAAAAATAATTTCTCGTGCTTAATTAAACGCACGTCAGAATCTAAAGAGGCAAATTGCAAGCAGGTTAGGAATGGGCGATTCCGTGTGCTTCAAACAGGTGGAAATGATCGGAACTGAAGAGTTTGATCAGCTGCCACTGGACTCCAAAAAACCAATGGGCATAAAATGAGGTCAATAGAATTGGAAGAGCAATGGTGTTTGAGGGCCTCTTCATCTTATCCGTTTAATGAAGTGATCTTTCTGACTCACTATCATCTGCCAAGGGGGGATTCCTTTGCATGTTCGTCCACTAACCAGAGGCCGAAATCATGGAAGCGCTTGATTTTCTTATCAAAACCTGTTATATAGTTATTATGAATGATAGCATGCATTCCCTTAGTTTCCTGAACCCATGTCTGATTCTTGAAGTATAACCCTCCCGTAGGGAATGCTGCCTGTGGGAGCAGATACAGATCAACCTGCAACAAAGAAGACATTTATGAGAAGCTACTAGTTAGGATCATGCTCAAAGGGTGAAAAAAAGAATCCAATTATACCCATAATATCTATAATAGGTGCATCAGCAAGTAGCTCAACCGTTCAACAACATACAAATCCCTCAAATGACTGTTCTACTCTGCACCCTCAACACAATTGTTTGAGTGCTTAAACATTATATGCTGCATTCTCAAGAATAAGGTACGAACTGCCAATGGTATACTGATCCTAACAATCCACGGGTGGAAGAAATAATGATTAAAAAAGGAGACAAGGATCAACATAGCAGGAAAAAGAAGACTCAGAAGAGTGAGTGTTGCATCTTCCTTAGACCACGTTTTTTTCTTTCCTTATGAAAGAAGTAAAAACAACTATCAGTTTTTAGTCTAGTACTTGGTAGATGACAGACAAGACCTCCGCATTGAGGTTAAATGTGTTAATTCCATAATTGGTATCTTTGGTGGCTGTTGAAGCAGATTTCTAATGGGTGTTCTAAATTGTGCTCTTAACTAGTATGTCCTGTAAGGCAACTAAAACCATAGAAAAAAGAAGATTACTTGGTTTACAGAACATAGAAGCAATATTATAACAAAGCCAATGCAAGTTGCAACACACCTGTCCTGCAGTTTTGTTTAATGCCCAGTTAAAAGCAGGCTGATCATTTGACTTCTTTGCTCGAGACCATGGCTGAGCTTGAAGTTCTTCGATCCACTTCTTCAGAACCAGTTTAGCTCCACTAGTTGGGCGCAAGTAAATCATGCAACTGCAAATGTAAGTCCGGCCCTTTTTCCCTGGAGGTGGCAAATCATGAGAATGGTTCAAAGGTTTCACCTGGTTTTCACAAAGAGGAAGAAAAAGACCGGTGATCGTTAATAGCAATCATGCATGCATATTGGAGAAGAGAACTACTTCTTGGAATAAAGCCATAGCAGCAGTTACACGTACACAGGTAAAAGGACCAGAAACGAGAAGTGGGTATCCAAATAATTTTGTATGAAGACTAATGAGGGTTTATGCTGCAGAGTTTATGTGGGATGTTTAGGTTTTGATAGCATATTGCCCCAGCAGAGTCCATCCCTGCTTAGATATGATGTACTAACACATATAGAATACTAGAAGGTAAAGTGAGCAAACGTACTGCAGCCATGTCATCTGTGAAGTACACATCATGCTTCCCTTGCAGATAAGAAAATGGATCTGCTAACCAGACCATATCAACATCATTGTACATAACATTATATCCAAGCTCCAATATTTGCAGCAGGTGACGTGGTCTTCGGGAAGTAAAATTGAAGAATCCCTGTAAAATGAAAGTGACCAAGGTCATTATGAGAAGCCTCTATCAAGGGGGTCGACGAAGTTAGTTGAAGAATAACAAAATGTAGGAAAGAGCTAGAGTGATACTCTGAGGTTCTGTTTGATCAGAGAATAAATGCTCCCTTCAGTCTGGCCGAAAACTTTATGAGTTGTTTCAGGTTTACAACCAACCACACTTCGTTATCTAATTAGTAAGGACTAGTGGCAAAGAGACCCCTATCACATTTTTGGCAAATGGTGAAAGCAAAATACCTTCTATCTTCAAGCACTTAAAATAATAGGCCTTTCAAATGCCATTTCCAGCATAGATTCTTCCTGAAATATGACATGGAGTCTTATCTTACTCAACTAAATAAAAGGGGAACTGCTAAAGCATCAACTCAAAGACAGGGCTCAAAATTTGACATTGCTACTGCAAACGTCTACCCCAAGAACAGGAGGCATAATGTGAATACAAAGTGGTCCATATGATGATAGGCTTTCCATGACAGAATCAAAACAGCTAATTACGCCACTCATACCCACCCACCAACAGTGGTGGTTCTAGGAATTTCAGCTCGATCGGATCACTTTTAATTTCCACACAGGTTTGAATAATTTCATACCACTTCTACCGATGAAATTAATCATCATACAAATTTACTTCCAACTAAATTCAACTAACCCCAATTTTGAAAAACCCAAAACAAACATCAAAGAGTGCACACATCGCAAGAAACAAACTTTAAACTAATCCCATTTTCACTGAAATATGCAAGACACTACGGAACCCAAAAGTACCTGAGACCCAAACTTATGCGCAGTCTGAGCGTCCGGAGCCGGAGGAACAAGCACAGCATGGCCAGGCCACTTCCCATTAACCTCATAAAGCGTAGCATAGTCCTCAGCAATCACCAGCACCTGCTCGTGACGCCTCTGCCTCACAATGCTAATCAACCAATTATTCAGAAACGGCAAGTAGGGCTGGCTCACGGCACACACAATGACGGTGCCGTTCTTGGCCACGTTGGCCGCCGCCTCGGCCAGCGTGTAGTCCTTCCACATGGATTGGGAGGATCGAGATGCGGTGAAGAGAGATTGAGGCGTGCCGATCCAGGGGGCGAAGACGCCCAGGATCACGAGGAGGGATAAGAGGAGTAAGAGGGTGGTTTTGCTGAAAATGGAGGTGGATTTGGGGGGGTCAGTGGGAGAATCATTGGGGGATGCAGGGTTAGGGTTTGAGAGAATGTTGTGGAGGGATCGTTGATGGAGAAAGTACGACATTGCAGCTTACAGGTGTATATACGTGAACATCTGCTACATGGGTATGTTTCGTATTCGAAATTGAGCTCAAATAATGGCGGTTGCGAGCGATGAAGCGTGAGAAATCTGGGTTCTTTTGCAGATCTCGGTGGGATGGCGTGATTTTTGATTATGTCGGTGACGATTAGGATATTACTACTGGTATGAGACTACGAGCCGATCGAATCTTGACTACTGCTGGATTTAGACCGAGGGGAGAAATTTTTTTTCTCGAGGCGCACTGGTCCGATCTGATGGAGTTGTTTTTATAATTTCTGAAGCTAAACGAGCGCCAGAATGTTCAGCCAAACTAGGCAGCGCGCCTGTTCGAGACTTTGAGCCAACTACAAGTGCCAAACGGGTCAGGCTTGCACTTCACGGGCACAACATGTTTAAATATGACATGACACGGATATGACACAATTCTGGACGGGCACGGCACAAAAGTAGGCTTGGCATAGTATGACACGGTTCTAGACGGGCACAAAAAGGCATGAAACACCAAATACTAATTTTAATACCAAAAATATTAAATTTATAAGATAACATTTTACACTTTTTGTGTTGATAAATATTTTATATTTTTCGGAGTTTTTTTTTTCCTTTTCGACGACATGGGCATGACACGATTAAAAAAACGGCACAACTTGATAAAATAAACGAACATGTACAACATGACCCATTTAACCCCCTCTAGAGCCAACTAATAAACTCAACAAGCTAAAGTCCACAAAACACAAACTTTGAAGAAATACATCAGCTAAAAGTTCATTTAAAAATGAAATAAACGGCAACCCAAGAGTTTCTTTAAAAATTCTCGGACAATTGAGAATGGAGTTTTAGGAATATCGTCGCTCGAAACAAATGGAATATGGTACGATAAGAAACAACTGGTAGTGAACATATATATACCAAATCCTAAAATCAGCAACCATGCATGTTGTTTCTTTTATTGCCGCAAACGAAAATTGCAATATCCATTGAAAATGCCCGAGCAAAAGAAAGCAACTTGACAAACCTGAGGCTGAAAGAAAGAAAGAAGGGGCATAAGAGCATCTCCAGCATTAACTCATTTTAAGACTCAAATTTAAAAATGTGGCAAAAATCATAAAAATCTCTCTCCAATCTTTAACCCAAACCTTTCCCCATTTTGGGTGAAGGTTGGAGATGCTCTAAGAACTGATCATATGGGCAGAGAAAGAAGAAGGCAGCAATTTCTCTAATTAACCCTTATGCAAACAAATACTGCATGACATGAATATGCATGTAAACTGAACCACAGTTATCAAAATGTTTGGATAGGCAGTAATAAACATTTCAAGTACCCATTCTTTTTAGCATGTTAAATTGCCAAAATTAACCTAGTGTTTTGTGTGCACATATGGGTTTCTTGTTTTGTTGATATATAACCATTTTCGTTCCGGGAAGCATTTGGCATGCATGCTGACCCATTCAAATTGGTTTCAAAAGATTTTAGTTTGTCTTCAACAAATACTTTCTAAGGGTACAAAATTACTTGAAGAATATTATATATATATACTAGCACATCCATCAATTGTTAACAGTAATACTGCTCTTGCCCCCATCATCAAAGCTTCCCCCAAAATGTGTTCCCATCACACAAAATCTAGCAACATATGTTGGCTATAGGTATTAATTTCTTTTCCTTTTTGGAGTTCTCGGAAACAACAGCTTAATTCACAGTTGATACTTATGCTGAAAACATATCAAAACGAAATGAAGAGGCAGCAATGGCAAGAACAAGGACCGCATAGTTGATCATCTAATTAAGGTTATAGTTTCAGCTGACAAATAACTGATGCAGTTAGTAGGTAACTTGGCATGTAAGCAACGACATTCGGTTGTAGGTTTATATAGAGTTGGTTTGTTACCTCAACCTAATCCCAAATCGTAATCAACCTAGCTATAGCCTTGTTACAGCAATTGGATAGAGAGTAATACGTATTACGTAATTATTTCCTCTGCATCCCACTTCTGTACACGGTTCAAGGACTTGGCCAATGCATTACAAACTCAAAAGTAAAGTTGACGGGGCTTATCTATGTGTGCAGAAATTGAATGGGAGAGAGGAGCGTTTCTAGCATCTCTGAAGAAAATCGATCCTCTCTGCTCTATCTTATGGTTTTTAAGCCTAAACAAAGACAAGCGTGAAGCTTAGCATCAGATTGGGGATGTAGCTCAGATGGTAGAGCGCTCGCTTAGCATGCGAGAGGTACGGGGATCGATACCCCGCATCTCCAACTTTCCATGTCACACTTTTATTATCTTAGTCCTTGTTTGGACTAACAAAATGCTAGTTTCAGCCGAGCAGCTAGCATTTTTTAGCCCTGAAAAAAAAAAAAAAATTTTTAGGGAATAAGAAAACTTGTAACATTTCTTTGATCCGAAAAACCAGCTCAAACAATTTTAGTGGTTTTGGCTTGATTTTCTTAACCCCCCAAAAAAAAAAAATTCAAAAGGGTAAAATGTTTGATTTTAAAGACACCCCAAAGGGAGCCTAAGATCAAAATCCCATTTGCCTGTTTTCACTTTTCTCTGCTACACCAGATCTGATCATGAACTCTTCTTTCGAATTGGTGGGTAAAAGGTGTTAAGATCAATCATGATGGAGCCATGGAGGAGTCAGTAGGGGTGATTGCCCTTGCAAGAAAATGATTCTACTATTAAAAATAATTTTTTTATGAAAATATATATGCTCGCCCTCTAATATTTTGCTTACAAAAAATTAAATAGTAGTAACCTTTGAAATACAAGAATACGAAATATTAATTTCTAAAGGCTAAGGGTTAGTAAAATGTAACAAAACATAAAATAAAATAAATCAGTCTGAACTCATTTTGTTCATTTCAAATTCTGGAATTTCAAATCTTATATACCAAGAAACAGACTAGACCATCTTAATTCCTATGCTCGTTTGTGTGCTCTGTCTAGACTCTAGATCCACTTTACTGGTCAAAACCTAAGTCACATAGGGTGCAGGTGCAAGAGTATAAGAGTAAAATTGTCTTTCATAAACCTCCCAAACAATTACAATTCGTGAGTGCGAGGATTGAGAACACTAGCGGCGAGCGCAGATATATGATTGAGAACAATTTGTGAGTGCGAAGGCCATTTTGAGATTATGTGACTAACGTCAAAACCATTCATTTATATAGGGTTTGTCAACAACATCAACCACACAAAAAATCACATTGATTGAATATCAATTCCTATGATCTCCGAATCAATTACATGGGAAAAAAAATTGCAACATCTGATAAATTGCGTGCATTGCATTCACCATAGTCCGAAGCCCATTTAACCCATTTATCTCACGATATATAATTGATGCATTTCACGATTCAATCTACACAGCTGTGGTTGTGCTTCCCATTGATCCCATGCTTCCAAAACTCCAATCCTAAATTTTTCAAATTTGAATTTAGAAAAACAATTGAGAGAGAGGGGGAAACATAAAAAAAGGGGAGTGAGAGAACATGGAGCAGGGGTGTGAATATGGAGAGAAGAAGTTTTTAGTTTTGTTAGATAATAATTTTCCTATTATACTTTTTAGTTTTTGTTTTAAATTTGATTTGTTTAACTTACTTTTTCACAATTGTAAATTAATTTGAATTTATTTTATTTACACTTCAAATTTGGATTTGTAACAGATATATGTCTTTCTGGGCATAAAGGAAACAATGCTAGCATGCATCAAACACAAAGAAAAAAAAAACTAGTCGTATATTTTTTTATCACTAAGGATTTTGGCCGTTTGATACACGGGGTTGGAAAAAATGTGATTTTTTTACCATACATCGAACCGGCACAACTCTAAGTCATAGCAAATAAATGGTTTTTATCCTCTAAAATGAATAAAAAAAACTCAAATTGACATATTGGGACAATTGGGTCTATTTCATGATTTGAGTTTTGAAGGAGGGTTTTAGTTAATGAGTGGAGAGAGAGATATCGCTTGGGCCTATTTCTTGATTTTGGTTTTGGGAGAGGTTTTTAGATAATGAGGGGGGAGAGTTTTTTTTTAATCAATGGAGATAGAAATAGAAATAATAATTAGAATTTTATTTATTTATTAAGGAGTAAGGACCGTGTGCAAAAGGAGGGGTTTTCATAGAATACAGAGGATCTCAACCCATCCGAAAAGGTCTCCTCCCCTCCAAAGCGCCATAGGCAAAGCCTCACAGTCCCTCCATACAAAACTCTCTCTCTCTCTCTCTCTCTCTCTCTCTCTCTCTCTCTCTCTCTCTCTCTCTCTCTCCATGTGGAGCCGTAAAGTTTCTGGAAGTTTCTGATTCTCATCATCCGCTGTTTGATGTTTCCCAACACTCTAAAACTCACCCATCAATTTATTAGGTTTCTTCAATTTCCGAAAGGTCAATATACAAGTCAATATACACGAATAATCATTTTTTTTAATACACGAATAAAATACTCTATACAGTATATATATATATATATATATATAGAGAGAGAGAGAGAGAGAGAGAGAGAGAGAGAGAGAGAGAGAGAGAAATTATGTACAGTCAGAGACAACCCTCGTCAACCCTTATCGATATCTTCCAAAGCAAGCAACTGCTAACAGTGAGTCCATTCTCTCTTTTTTGTTTTGCTACATCAACTGTTCTTGGATTATCTATCAATAAAATCCATTTGTATTTTATGTAGCATCCCGTATTTTCTTAAATATTAATTTTACTTTAGAAAAAAAAAAAAGAAGTAAAAGAAGGCATTCGGTTTGTGGTGAGAGTTGCATGGTGTGAGTGTCAAACTTGGAGGCGGACATGTGGCAATAAGGAAGCTAGGTGTACATGTTGGAATGTGGCCAGGTGTACCATAATTGGGTCTTGTGATTAAATAAAAAGAAATGGGAGTCGGCAGCTTGTGTTTTTATATATTCATCAATTCAGTTTTACTTATAATTAGAGAGCACTAGTCATAATGGTCAGGCAAAAATGGCCGTGGAGTTCTTCTTGGGTTATTAAAGGTTGGATCCAAATATCCTACGGGCTACGACAACGATTGTAATTTGAGGTACCGGGTAGTGTGCAATACATTCCTAGCTAAATCTCTTTGCAAAGAGTGTTATTTGATTCTCTCATATTTGTACTCATTTGATATCTATGCTTATTGACTCGATTATTGTCACTTCTTGAATCGTGACATAAAAAGTATTTGGCTGAAAGCCATGGAACAGATTGGTACATGTTTAAGCCCACCGGGTCATAGAATTATGAAAGATGTATGATGGACTGCCGCACGGGGCGTCCAGTATGTTTATGGGGCTCATGTGCCCAATACAGAGTTTTGACCTAGGTGGTGCTTGGCATGTTATCGAAATGAGCCGTGTATGAGGCTATGAATGAAAAGCGTTCAAAATGATCCTACTTGATTTGTTAACCTCGTTTATTGAGCATATTCTTATTGCTAGCCATGTTATTGTCCTCGTCTTGCATATACTACCCGAGCGTTTTATATTTTTCAGGTGCAAAGCAAGTAAGTGGGGATCCGAGTTGGAGTATTTTAGAGATTGTTTTGAAATCTGTATCATTTTGGAGGTTTTTAGGCCCACCATGTATATTTGTCTGGAGGACTTGTAATTATTGGAGATTTATTTATGTTGAGGCAATATAATGTAAAAATTCGGGTCGTTACATTTTAGTTCTCTACTTTCAGTTGTTGGTTTTATTTTGTTGATGAAAGATACCGCTTGAGTACTTTTTTTCTAAAATTCTCTTCTTGCAGTGATTCGTTTTTGAAGCGGAATTTTGGGGTCCTGATTGATATTCTAGTTTACATTTTTCATGGATGATATTTGATCACCATGTTTCTGGTGTTGCAATTTTAGGGTTTGAATTGCCATTTTATCGGTGGTGCCATAATAGGCTTTGATTCGAACCCGTAGTTGGACCGAAGAGGGGGATTTTTCGCCGCTGTGCACCAGGTGGTGTCGTGGTGACGGCCCGTCCTTCCGGACAGTAGCTATGGCTCGAACCGAACATTCCACTGCGGTTCGGGAGCTCCTATGGTCATGCCCAGGGAGGAGTTGTTACGCTGGTTGCCCCCTCCCACCCTTTTGGTTATCAAAAAAAAATTGCCATGTTATTATTAGTGTACTAAGGATCATCCCCTGTTTCTCTTTTTGCACTAATTGGTTTCAAGTGGAATTTTAATTTGTAGGGTTCTGAATTCTGATTAACGTTTTAGTTTTTACTTCGGTCATCAATGATCGTTGATTATCCTGTTTCTCTTGTTGCAGTGCACTGCTTTGAAGTGAAAGTTTAGGGTTCCAATTGTACATTTTTAGGGATTGGTTGTTGACGAAGAGTATGGCATCTTCTCACAGTAATACGCAGTCAGAACCCGCGAAAATGGAACAGATAATCGTTGAATTCTTTGCAAAAAGTAGGCAAATTATCCTTGAATCGAGGTGTCCCCACGTATCATCTCGTAATTACAGTGGAGAACAAGTGATATCGTCCCCCTCTTCGTCCTCATCATCATCTTCTAGTGTTAGAACAAGGGATAAATGGTTCAATTTAGCACTGAGGGATTGTCCAGCAGCTCTAGAGAATATTGATTTTTGGCGTGAAAGTTATCTTGATCCAATGGTGATTGACATTATTTTACTGGAAGGAAGAAGTGGTCTGGACCCAATGAGTAGTTCCCCTAGAAGGGGCATTGTAAGAAATTTGTCAGCAAAAGAGCAGTTTTCAAATATTTGGAATTCAGAAGTTGATGAATTTGGACGTGAGGTGAAGACTGAAAAAATTATAGAGAGATGGGTAGTGCAATATGAAAATGGAAAGAGTGGTAGAGATTGTACTTCTGTAAGCAAGAGCTCAACTGGTAACAGTTTGCCTACGTCTTATAAGAATTCGATACTGCTTTTAAGGCTATTGTATTATATGATTAGACTCTTGCCTGCTTATAAACTCTTTCGTGACCTTAATTCAACTGGTCAAATTCTCAAATTTAACCAATCTCATCGGGTGTCCTCTTTTGTTGAGCCATTCACTCGTCAACTCATCGGGTGTCCTCTTTTGTTGAGCCATTCACTCGTCAAGAAGAGTCAGAATTTACTGATTATAAATTTCTCTGGGAGCTGTTGACGTTGGATAGGAATTGCATCGATGGCATGCCATCCTTGACTGCTTGACTGAAAGCTTGGAAGCACATGTTCTTCTATATTTTCTTGCCTTGGGAATTTCTTCACATATAACTTCTTTCAGTAGTCAATTGGCCCCTATAGTTGATTGACCCAGTCGAAGAGCGAGATGTATCAGCTTTATAGCTTTTTTCCTCGATCACATCATTTGGCTGATTAAGTCTATGAGAAAAAGTCCAACTATGTAATGAGGTGGTGTAGCTCACTTGAAAGTAACAAAAAAATCACTATACGCATTTTGATGCTACTCATCATTCTTGGAGTTTAGCTTGATAGTCACCTAAACTAGAAAGTTATGCTAGAATGGAAGAAAGACTTTTGTTCACCTTGGATTTTGTTATTGGCTTCAAACTCATTTTTGTTTATTGTTTGTTCTGAACAGATTTTCTGAGGATCTCTAGGTGTTGCGAACAGAAACTTACAGGAGAGATATTTTTTGTTTCAAGCAGTCATACGACTCATACATAGCTTAGCAAATTAGGTTTGGAATCTCATGGTGATTTGAGCTGTAGATGTAGAATATGATGCTGCAACAGCTTGATTTTGCATTAGTGCTACGCATCATAATTCATGACTATAATGTTGGTTATGTTGGAGTAAGAATGCAGAATTTTGGGAGCTTTTGGGGTAGAGGTCTGAAATCCTTTGACAACTTGGATAGCTTCAAATGGGGATGATGGGTATTCATAGTGGGTCAATAATGACTTGGGGTGTTTTCCATACGAGTTTTGGAGGGAGTAGCGCTTACGAAGTCAAAAGTTTGGTCCTAACATGCCACTTGGTGTTTAAGCCCAAAAATTCATGCAATTGCCAATCCTGGGGGAGTAGCCAGACAGACTCACTACAGTGGCCAGTTTGAGGGTTGCCTGAAGTGTGAATGACCAGACCCACTAGCATGCTTCACTAGTTCCCTCTGTTTTGAGCCCTTACCTAGCAGGCTTGCTCTAGGCTCATCCGAAGCTGTTTCTTGCAATCCAATTGTCGTTGTAAAGCTTAAAGAGTCTGTTTTAAGCCCAACTGGTCAGTTAGGACCATTTGTTCAGGGTCAGCAGTGTTCCAAAAATCGGTTTGGATCGCCGCCTAGGCGCTAGGCGGTGCCCAACCGCCTTGACCGAGGGCCTAGGCATGGAATTAGGCTCAAGCGTGTATTAGTCGGCCGCTAGGCAGGATTGGTCGGCAACTAATTGGCAAGGCGGCTTGGCAGGACCAGGCGGTTAGGTGGATTAGTTGGCGGCTAGGCGGTGACTAAGCGACTCAGTGGATTAATCAGAGAATTAGACAGCTAGGCAGGATTAATTAGGATTAAATATGTGATTTTTGAAATTTAAGGGGTTTAGTTGTGGTGGTAATTTACTCCTATGGGTTTTGGAGGGATATGGAGAAGAAGATTGAGTAATTGACTTGTAAGTTCAATTTGGTTTTCAACTTTGAGCATTTAACTTTGTAATTGATTAGCTATTTGGCCCTACTTGGTTTCGTTTGGTTTGAACTATGAACAATGAACTTTGCATTGTGGATTGACTAGTTATTTGGTAGTACTTACTACTTAGTTTTGATGTTTCTATACGGTATATATTAAAAAGTTTGATTTCAATGGATGATAGATGGATGAATGTTTAATGTCTTCATTACTAATGTTTTGTTGTAATTAAGTTGTTCTACTTATTCAAAACTGGGGTGGGGGGGGGGGGGGGCGGCGGCGTTGTTTGTGGGTGGAGAACATTTGGAAAAATAAAAAAAGACTAATCTCTAGGCATCGATTAATCGGCCTAGTCGATAGGTGTTACCCGGTCGCCCGACTAGCGGCTAGCAACTTTTAGAACACTGTCAAAGTGAAGAGTGGTATTAAGCCTCATCATTTAGCCCGATGGCCCACGGCCCGCCCTTAGCCCACCCGGCCCGAGCCCGAGAAACGGGCGGGCTAGCCCGGCCCGTAGTTTGTAATGGGCGGGCTCGGGCCTATGAATTTTTACTGGGCCCACCCGTAGGCCTGGCCTGTGAGCCCGCCCGGCATACCCGTTCAAAAGCACGCCAACGGGCCAGCCCATTAGCCCAAAATCCCAAAAAATCCTTTCTTTTTTCCCTTGGTTTAGTTTTGCCAAAGGAAATTTAAGCCCACCAGTTGGCCCGCCCGGCTTTTGACCCGTCGGCCCGTCAATTGGGCTAGCCCGTGGGCCGGGCTTGGGCTTCAATTTATAGTAGGTGGCCCGCCCGGCCCGCCAAAAAGAAAAAGCCTGATCGGCCCGGCCCGTGGGCGGACTTGGGCCGCGACCCGGCCCGACGATGACCCTTAAGTGGTATCCAATAACCCAGTAATGTCTCCAAAAATTTTCCATTCTTTTTCCACCTTCAATTCTTAGCTATCTTAAATGTTGATGATATGTAGATTATTTTGGAAAATATTTGGTGATGGAAATGCCTCTTTTCTCCAATGGTATGTAATTTCAAGTACACGTTGAGTATTTCACAATATCTTGTGTCAGTATATAATGTATGCACAATGTATTTAAAGAGCAATGCTACGGTGACCATGTATGAATACCACATTTTGGGTACCATGTGAGGTGTCATCATTGCATTGGTAAAATGTGTTCCACTACCTGATAAGTGGGGCACATTCTACCAATACAATGGTGACACATCACATGGTACCCAAAATGTGGTACTGGTCACCAAAGCATTAGTGGTATTTAAATGTTAAAGGTGTGTCTCTGTACTTGTATCAAACATTATAATATATCTCCTTACTTCTACTGACCTCACCTATTTGTGTCTGACATGCACGTGACCCCAGACCCGACACAAAACGCTGCAGACACGTGTTGGGCTTGTCTAATTTGTTTTCATTTTTTTCTTTTGTATGTTTTTAGTCCGACAATGCTAGGACACTTTAAGGACTCGTTAAAAGGTCAAAATTCAATGCCTAGAGTCAAAATTTTCATGGTTGTTTAGTTCTTAAATACTTTATCTATGACTCTTGGTTTGTATTTTCATAGTGTTACTCTACTTTTCACGGATCCTCCATTTTAGGGGAAGTACTTGTGTCTACACGACATGATACAGGTATGGGTGTGGGATTCTCCCAAAGAAATCGGACTCATTTGCAGGAGGAAGAGGATGAAGAACGCGGGGGGGGGGGGGGGGGGGGGGGGGGGGGGGGGGGGGGGGGGGGAGGGCGTGTTATCGCCTCCACTGCTCTTCGTCATCTTCGATGAAGCAGCAGATGCTGTTAAGATTCCTATCTTCATCGTATAGAACTATAGATAGGTTTTAACCTTTTAGGGTTTATTATTTATGTAAGGCATGGGATATTTCTTTGTTTGGGTTGGGCCATTTAAGGCTGTTGCATCTTTATTTTATAGCCCTTTGTACAAAAACTTACTTGACGTTTTGTATTTTTCAATTGGTAGGCCATAAAGACATTTCAATTATGAATGGGCCATAAAGACATGTGTTTACTTGGTACATTTTTTTAATATTTGTGCTGGAATGCATAGAATATCAAATTAAGTGATTATATTTTGGAAAATGATGTTATATATTTCAATACATAATATCAATATATATATATATATATATATAAATATTCAGCGGATCCCCGCACCCGTATCCAAATTTGGATACATATCCCCGAATCCTCTAATTTCATCTTTGAGGTGTCCAACTCTTAGATATGTATCCGCACCTAATTCACGTACCTGTGCCCGTGTAACATAGGTTTACTATTTTATGTTATTTTTCCCCTAACTTGGTCTTAATAACGGTTTTGACTTATGTGCATTCATTCGTAAGATGCATCTATACTAAAAGACTACAAATATATTTCACATTCGATGTGTCCCCCTGTGTCCATACCTGTTAGCTACAAGGGCTTCCTCGGCACGGAAAGCATCGAGGATGTAGGATAGGGACCAAAGTAAGATCAAGATGTGGAAAGACTTATCAGATTGGATCCAATTTTGCTTTTTTTTTTTTTTTTTTGCAGTAATCCTCGATCCCAATAGAAAACTTAGGGGAAGAGATACAAATACTAATCCATTCATCAGGGTCTCTTTCCTCCTCCCTTTTCTGCTCACTCATAGGGGTTCGGACCCCCATAAAGGGGGAGGGAGTCGACTGAACATCTCAGCCATTGGTGGGAATTTCGCCCGCAGCCGATCCCCAATTCTTGTTCACCGATACAAAAAAAAAAAAAACTTTCCATTAAATCAAATCCATTCTAAAAATTAGAAAACTTTCGCTTCCCTCTTTTTAATAAAAATACATGGTAGTCGGGGAGCCAGGCACATAGAGATAGGGACATCCATCGGTAAGTCAATTGTTAAAACTGTGGCTCATATGTTAAATATGAAGAGATACTAAGGAGTTCTAGAAAGAAGGCCCCATCACCGATGATCCAGTGAAAGTAGATTTGGCTGAAGGCCCAGGCGTTTTGTAATTGGGGGGTGCGGGGGGCGTACGGTATCGTACAAGGGTATTTTTGGGATACAGACCAAATACCAGGTTAGGGTTAGAATAGAGTAGGTATAAATACTCTATGTTGTAAACCCTATTTCGTATTGTGATAATAAGAACAATAGCCGCTCTCGCTCCTGTGGACGTACCCGGTTTGGGGAACCATGTATATCTTTGTGTTGACATCTTTACTGTTTTATACTCGTAAATCGTGAGTGTGTGTATAATGATCCTAACACCAATAATTACAATAATTGAATAAGAACATGGTGACTATTCAAAGACGAAACCCCTCGGCCGCTTAAGAGTTCTCGGAATTCCCTTTCAAGCTTTCATGAGTCACCCTAACGTAACAGGGGAGATCTAGGGTGGATCATGCATTTGAGAATTCCCCATTTTTCAGTGCCTGTGTCCCTTTAGTGTATGCGTGTCTGTATCCGTCTGTCCTTAGTCTCCTAATATCCTAGTAATTGGGGTTTATGATGTCTGGTGCTTGGATACATGCTTGTAGCCCATGGTGTACGTATGTGAGTCCATGTAATACAGCCTACCTCTCTGTGGTTATGTTATTTGTCGGATTACAACCTTTTTCTTCTTTTGAATTATGGGTCAGAACATGGATACTTTTGGGGGACTTAACTACCTTCGAAGATATAAAGTTCACTGATATGCTGCCCTAGTGTTTCCTATAATTCAAGAAATGAAAAGGACTTAGCTTTCATTTTGTGAATTGATTTAGTCGGCAAACTTGAAAACCTTCCAAAAATTAAGAAATTTAAGCTTCATAAAGTACATAGACATATGCTTTATGTGTAAAGGTTATATTATTTGCAAAGAAATGCAAGAAAGAACGGTCGCAATCTATTTCATGTTTTGGAAATAGGAAATGATCCAACACTGATGACTAGTTCTTGCGTCGTAAACCGTACCGTGACCCTGTTTGTTGTTTCTAATGCTAAAAACAAATAGAAATGGAGAAAATTGCCTGAAAAAAGAAAAGAAAAGAAGCAATACGTGTGTACATATTCTGAGGATTGTGCTTCTCTTTCGAAAGATATATCTGTTTGATTACTGATGTGCGTACTAGGAGCCTACAATGTTATAACAACAAATTTAACATAGCTTTCTAACGATCCAAAACTTGCACAAGGAGAACCAACGAACATTTTCATCATCATTTCAAGAGTGTTGAACTTTTTTTTTGTCCAACTTATTGAATTCAAATAGGTTACCCTAAGTAAGTGATGGTTTTTGGCAATTGCAGTGTGGATCTCACTCTGTGAATTACTTCCATATGACTTTCTGACACTAAACCTGATAATTTAAATATGCAACGCAACAATTTATCTATCCCTTTTCACTTACTTCACCTTAGTTTTATTATATGTGTTCTTTACCTGTAACTTCGCCTTAGTTTGAGTTTGTGATATCCTTTTCCTTAATTTGGACCGTGTCAATGTAACTTGAATGGGAATAATTGTTCAGATGAATTTGATACTTTCTTCTTTCGTTTTTTCTTCTTGTGCATGAGCAAACTTTGACTTGTGTTCTTTCTCCATCTATCAGACCTGCATCTTTTGATCAGAAAGGACATCCATGTGAGTCACTTGAGCCTGGAGGATTGTTTCAGGTCAGAAAAACCCAAGATACTGCTGTTGCTGCTCTTGTTCACATGTTGGAGAGGGCCCCACCTCTCCGCCATGACTTCTCCAGTTCTATTAACTCGCCGGAATCCTCTAGGCCTCTAACCTCAGCTGAGCAAAATATAAAATCTGACCCGCCAAGGGTTCAATGGGGTGCTGCTGCTGTAAGTGTAGCATCTTTTGGGTTGCCCAAGACGACAGCCAATGCATTAGATGAGCTCAGGGGATATATAGATATGAAAGACTCGTTGGTTACACAAGGCATGCGATCCAATGTACAGACAAAATAATGATGCTGTAAGGCCGTGTTTGGATTGTGGATTTGTGGAGGGATTCAATGAGGGAAACTGAAATGATTTGAAAACCAGGGAATTGAATTTAGCTACTTTGCTTTATTTCTTGTAATCGGCTACCGTATTGTTTGCTTGCCCTTTACAAATTCATGATCCACGCACAGCCTACGAGTCTTTCATCAAAGACAGGATTGACAGGATTTTAGTATTGAGCACATGTTGCTACAAATGCTATTGAGATATGTACAGCATTTTGGTTTTGGAGTTGAGATTCGTGCCACAGCTTAAACTACGGAATTTGGTGTCCTCTTTTTTCCTAAAATATCTTCGTGCACGTATATTTAGGAAAATGATATTGGCACTCCAAAAATTGATTCAGGCACTCCAAAAAATAAAGGAAAGTGGCTTTGGAGTTACATTGATTTTGGAGTGCCTGCATCAATTTTTGGAGTGTTAATATCATTTCCCTATATTTAGTGCATGTATATAGTATATACGTATGTATTACACGGATATCTCTAGTTGTGTTTATTTATACGACCCGGGGTAAATGTTGGGTTGAGCTATATGACTTGTATGTATAAAGCACTCACCATGTCCAGATTGTTCATTATTGTGTATACAACATACAGGAAAGGGTGTATGGATTCATTGTGATATATACTTGATCCATAAAGAGGGACGACAATTCAAGGGAAGTTTACCGAATTAAAGGTGAGAACATTAATTTGCCATGTCAAATTTTCTCACTGGTAATGTAAGAAATAATCCAATAAAAAGATTAGTAGGAGGTGAAACAAGTCCCAACTATTGCAATGGATGTATCCACGACGGGAATGACTTTGGTATCGCCGGTCATTGTGAAGACACTGTAACTTTTGGCATAATAAAATCATTATGAGCAAAACCAAAATTCATTACAAGCAAAACAGAATCATAGCAAGACATAACTTGTTTGTTATGCCTTGGTTGGATTTGATTATGCCATGATTGGTTTTTTGGATATTTCTTGGCTATGCCTTGTTTGGATTCTGTTATGCTTGTAATGAGTTTTAGTTATGTTCATAATAGTGAAGTTATGATAAAGATTACGGTGTTTCCAAAATAACCGGGGACACCATAGCATCATCAATGATATCTTTTACTCCACTGACTAGAAACAACTGCGGTGGGCGTTTTGCATTTAAATACAACGAGGTCGTTATTTTGTGCTCCTATGCCTATCCGTAGCAATCTTTGCGGATAAGCAGATAAGGTGTTCTACGTGTTGGAGAATTCGGTTGAAATTATTCATCAATTTTACAGATTTTAATTGTAATAAAAATTTCACAAATTTACAAGTCAAAGTTATTTATTTAACAAGAATCTTAAAGCCTCATTCGGCCCGACTTTTTTGTGACTTTTGGCACAGTCTTCGGTGGTTAATTTTTACTAAGTACTATGAACTTAACTTAAACTTAATTTTAAATATAGGAGTTTTGTCCTTATTTGAATTTTTTTTACATTTGTTAGTTTTGCGCTAAACTTTTGTAAGTTATTGATTCGTCTCAACGAGAGAAATCAGAAAAGTAATTTTTTTTTTAAAACTTTTATCCAAGTATTTTGAGAAATAACTACTTTTTAGGCAAAAAATGTTGGTTATTTCTTAAAATACTTGGGTAAAAATAAAAAAAATTAGACCATGTTTGTTTTGGAATTGGATTTGTAGTTAATGAGTGTAAAAAAACTGAGTAATGATTTGAGAGAGATAAAGAGAAATTAGAGTAATAATTGGAGATAGAGGTAATGAACGAAGAGAGAAATAAGATAATAATTAGAATCCAAAATTCAAAATTCAAAACTCTTAACTGAACAAGGTCGAAGAGCCCGTTCGTTTTGGAATGTAATATTGAAAATATGGGTAATGATCGGAGAGATAGAGATAAAAATAAAAATAAAAATTGAAAAAAATAGAGTAATAATTAGAATTTAAAATTCAAAAAAAGGTCGAAAAATTACTGTCGGCGATTCACAGGAGTCAAATGAAAGTATAACCATAGATTGCCGGATGCGGTGTCAAAACGTGCGTGCCGTGCCGTGGCATTCAACTTCTGTGCCAATCGTGTTTCGTGTAGTGCCATGCCATGTCCATTTACTTAAATCGTGTCGTGCCGTGTCGTGTCATTTTCAATCGTGTCGTGCCGTGCCCATTTACTTAAATCGTGTCGTGTCGTGCCGTGTCGTGTTTTAATCATGTCGTGCTGGGCTGGGCCCATTTACTTAAATTGTGTCGTGTTATGCCGGCCCGTTTTTTAATCGTGTCTTGTCGTGCCGTTTTTTTCAATCGTGTCGTGCCGGGCTGAGCCCATTTACTTAGATCTGGGCCCATTTACTTAGATCATGTCATGCCGTGTTGGCCCATTTTTTAATCTTGTGGTGCCATCTTTCAATCGTGCCGTGCTTCGTGCCGGGCTAGGCTCATTTACTTAAACGTGTCATGCTGTGTTGGCCCGGAACACATTTGGTGCTTCCAAAAACATTAAAGTCTTATAATACACCACTTGAGGGCCGCCTAAGCTATTTTTAAAAAATCGGAACCATCTAACTTTTATGTGGAAGGGATTAGATCATTTATGCCAATAATCAAGTAAAAAGCTTATCGTTACCTACTTGATCGAACGTAAAAAAAATTCAATCAAACAATGAATCAGCGTGCCGATGAAAGAGTTTTCAAAATCCGACGCACGAAAAAATTGGATCCCATGATTAAAACACTAAGCACAATAAATTGAATGCATTGAATAGTATCGATCGTCGTGATTGCGTTACGATTGTGTGGCTACTGTGTAGTGGTTTAGTGGTCTCGTCTTTGTATAATAGGGCTATAGAGCTCTATATTATATGCTTATTTTTTTAAGGTAAAAAAAAATTGATTTTTTAAAAACATGATTTTTTTAAGAAATAGTTTTATTTAAAACTAAATATCTTAGTTGTAAAGGTTATCAAATATTTTTTACCGAATAGAAATTGTTTAGTTTTTTTTTAAAATTAAAAAATCCATTTGGCTTATTTATTTATTTTCCGTGCCCTTTCGTGCCTATGCCCGGCTAGAACCGTGTCATGTCGTGCCGTTCCCTTCCACATTCTGTACATGTGCCCGTGTCGTGCCCTTCTACGACCGTGTCGTGTTATGCCGTGCTAGGCAAACTTTTGTGCCGTGCCAGTGCCTGTCAAACCCGTCTCATGTCGTGTTGTGCCCGTTCAACTACCATGTCGTGCCCGTGCCCGGCTAAACCGTGCCGTGCCAAACCAACTTCCGTGCTGTGCTCGTGTCGTGCCCGTCCACGTCCGTGCCTCGTGCTAGTTTACGTGCCCACTAAAACCGTGTCGTGTTGTGACGTATCCAGCCAAAACCGTGCCCGTGCCCGTTCACGTGCTCACTAAGACCGTGCCGTGTCGTGCCACATTTAACCGTGCTGTGCCCGTGTTGTGCCGTGCCTACCCGGCCCGTTTGACACCCTATATGCGCTGCACTCTTGCACCACAAGGTTGCAAGTCATCAGTAACCGAGTTGCAATCTCAAATATTGATTGTTGTCGAAACGAACTGTTTAGATCGTAAGACTTGCTTCCCCTTGTGCGTTGTGACTTTTGTAAATGGAATCTCCAACTTCCACCGCTCTCGCCGAGCCACTCACCGTCGGTGACTACAACTTGACCGAAAAGCTCGGCAGTGGGACGACGTCGACGGTGTGGAAGGCCGAGCACCGGACCACCAGCCAAGTGGTGGCGCTGAAGCAGGTCCGCCTCTCCAAACTCACTCGCCGCCTCAAAACTTCCTTGGACTGCGAGCTCAACTTCTTGTCCTCCGTCAACCACCCGAACATTGTTCGCCTTCTAGACATCTTCCACGTTGGTCTCTCTGTCCCAAATTCTCGTCATTAATTGCTTACCCATTTAATTAATTATTTTAGAAATCGTTTCTGAAACTTACCCATTTGAACCCTAGGGGGTTTGCATCCTCCTAAAGCTCTCATGTGCCATCAATTTCTTTGGGCCAGTCCATATGAAAGCATTTGCTCCGGCTTCAACTTTGGGCTGCCATAGTTTGAAATATTGGGATACGTACCGGTATCGGTATTGGTAGGTACCGAGTCCGAATACGGTGGTATTGGGGTGTGAAGGAAAATCTCATATGTATCCTATCGGTGATAAGTAACCGGACATTACAGCCGGTATGAGTCAATACGTAACGGTGGAATCGATGATCTGATGTGCAAAATTTTAAAGAATTCACACCTCTGGTCACCAATACCGCTACGCTAAAACTGACATGCCCTGAAACTGTGACATCGCATACGATACCGTTATGGAGACCGATACCAATATTTCAAACTATGGTTCCGCTGGTGGACAGTGGGTTTGTGGTCTCAGTATTAGTCGTGGTGTGCTGGGTATAAAAAAAAAAAGAGCTTACCCATTTGGGTTCCTAGGGTGTCCAAGACATATCCATTTCCTTAATTTTGGTTTTCTAGGGTTTTTGTTAAGTTATTATTTTTAGTTTATTTATGTGTTCTAGCGGTCACTTAAATGGGATCAGTGTTTCTAATTTTGTGGGTTGTTAGCTATTTTATGTCCTACATAGTTGGGAGTATTTTTGGAGGTGTTGTTGATGGTTGTTATCCATTATGATTGATGTGTTACGAAGTGTCCCTCACGGATATAGGAGCAAGTGAATATTTATCAAAGTCTTGTATGGTGAAGTACAGAGGTCCGGTTCTCCTCAATCGGAGCAATTCGGAGGTCTTCTCCCCTCCTCGAAGTGGGACTCTTCTCTACTCTCCTTTCATTCCGTTTTATTTTTGATACAAGAGAGTTCGTATCAGTTTCTGAGACTTGCGCATTTGATTAATTGTAATTTTGGGGGTTCTTCTCTTCGGAGTGAAGTGATCAGTTTCTTTGAGTCAATTTGGAAACTGCTCTGCTTTGATTCTGCCATGCGTATTCCCATATTAGGAAGTTCATTCCAACATCATCTTTCCAATCAAAGTGATTTACGTGTCTACAAACTCTCCACTCCCATTCCTCTTCTTCATTTACTTCTACTCTGTTACTAGTCCTTAAGGTGAAAACCTACCCCACCACAATCAGGCACGTTCCAATTGCCCCCTTATATATATATATATATATATATATATATATATATATTTAGAAGGATTGGAAAAGGTGGGATTAAGGATGGGATAGAGGGGACATTTGGGTTTCCAGTTATTTTTCATTTAAGGGTGTTTAGTGTTTGGTGAACTCCCTCCATTACATGTAAAGCTGCTACTGGAGCATAACCACTTTTTGTCGACTTCAACCAACAAACAACACCAATATAAGCAGTATGTCTCAAGGCAGTTGACAAGCGCTGGTACACTTGTGTGCTCTATTTTCTTTCTGCATGGGAAGGCCAATGTCTGGATTTCTCGGTTTAGCTGAGGTGACGATGCAAAGATGTTTGTGTTGCAACTCTCTAGAATCCCGTATTGAAAGGAATAGCTGCGATATGGCTGCAAACTGTATTCCTCTTGAACAAATTAAAGTGCTTTGTTTATGTATTATTCTGTCTTCTGGTGCGTTTAGACTGTAGATACTTGGTTATCTTTTACTACATTACCATGGAAGGCATTAGTTTGTTCCAAGCATTCAGAGTGCAGAAAATGCTCTCTTTTCGGGGAACAAAAGTAAATTGAAGGTGCATGCTACTTTAAGAAATGAAGATGCATTTCGCATGGGGATTGATAGAAGTTCAGATTGGTAACCAGTTTTAAATTGAAATTTGGCTGGACCAAAATGAAACTCCAATTAAAAGCAAGCTCCCTCAAGCCTGTTTTTGTCACCAACCCCGTTAATCTGGTACCTGCCCTTTTTCTTCTCAGACGGAAGATTGTGTCTTCTTGGTCTTGGAGTTTTGTGCCGGGGGTACTCTATCTTCTTACATTCAGCTACATGGAAGAGTTCAACAACAAATTGCCAGAGAATTTATGCAACAGCTTGGTAATTATTCATTGCAGTTTTGTTACCACTAATTTTTTATCATTGCCATTTTCTTCCTGTTTGAAATTGGATATTGCAAGTGGCATCACTGCATCAGCCCCCTTATTGCAGGAGCTGGTTTGAAGGTGCTTAGCTCCCATCATGTCGTTCACCGAGATTTGAAACCAGAGGTATGTGATATCTGTATGCGTATCCACTCCTAGAGATACTATTCCTTTGTTGGTCTCTCTCTCTCTCTCTCTCTCTGCATGACGGCATCAGTGGTTGTGCTGCTATGTAATTCTAGAGTGTGACAGCCTTTCCTGCTCTCCATCTATTTTTTTTGAACGGCGGATTTTTTTATTTATTAATCTTTGAATGGTCCAAAGACCAAAGGGAGCAAGGAGAAAGGGAACAAGTACCCATTCGAGACCCAAGCCCTTAATTGGCAAGCTACCAACCAAGGGACAAGGCCCAGCACCTATGAGGCCTAAAACAATAAAAGCAAATGGGGCGTATCCCAAACACCAAAGAAGGCCTGAAAGCCCAAGTACAAGGGAATAACCCAACAATTAAAGCCCAAAACAAGATCAGGAAGCCGGACACTGTAGCCGCCGCGAAACACCAAAACCGCCGTGGGAATGGTTCTCCTATTTATACTTAATTGCTTACTGCACAGTACATGTTGAAGCATCTTACTCAAAACCAAGTTGCAATGATTTATGGGAGCGGGACAAGCTTTAACAAGCTCGTACACGTGTGATCCCCCACTCGCATGTGGAGAGGTAAACACATGATCCATAATATGAAGATTACAAAGCAACGCACGCATACTTTACAAATGAACAGGGAATCATTAGTATGAACTAGAGAGTAGAGAGCCTTGCCAAAAGCCTTTGAAACCTAGCTATGCTACCATGTTGAAGCATCCAACTCAAAGCCAATTGACGATAAATGGAGTGGCATATTACTAATTTTGGACGTAATAATTATTAAACTATTTAGGATAAGCTCTAAACAATAGGATTTGGGGTGTCATGCAAATAGTAGACATAAATGGCTCTATGATGAGAGAGCAAGAAACCTTAGTTTCACTCATTTTACTTGTTAAAGCATCCACCGTAAAAATTATTAGCGGTGAATAGAAATGCCCACAATACTTATCAAAAATAAAAAAGATGCCCACAATCTCACATATAGTAATCCTGAGTGAGTTATCAATATTGGGCAAGGTCTAATACTCCCCCTTATGGGCGAAGCTCACTTGCACGTGGAGAGGTAAAAAAATGATGCGTAACTGCCAAGTCTGCCGTAACATATGGGTTACAACAAAACAAAGTGAAATCATTTTGCAAACAAAAGGGGAATCACTTGCTATGAAATGGAGAGTCTTGTCCATGCCCTCAAAAGGCCTAGCTCTTATATCATGTTAAATCATCTAACTCCAAATCAATGGGCAATGTTGTTGCCAAATTTTTGTTTTTTATATTTTATTTACATACTTTGTTGTGGGAAGAAAATGCATTCCATCACTTACTTCCTTAATGTTGCTGACATTGATCATATTATTCATATTGACCTCAATTCCTATTTTTTAGTGTTGTGTACTTCTGAGTGAGCTCAGACTTGCTAATGTTAATGCCCTTGTTAAAGCAGAATGTGCTGCTTTCAAGCCCTCAGAGTGATGCAGTGCTTAAAATTGCTGATTTTGGTCTCTCACGGTAATAAATGGCTGAGGAAACTCGAAAGTAGTGACTTCAAATATTGGAAATTTGGTTGCTAATGTAAAAAGTTCTCTAATGGTTCCAAATATAATTTGGGAACAGAATTATGCTTCCAAATGACCACATTGGGACAGTTTGCGGGTCTCCGCTATACATGGCTCCGGAAGTCCTCCAGTTTCAAGAGTACGATGATAAGGTAGAAGTTTTCAATTCTGTTGATCCGTAAAAATGCATGAAACTTAAATCAGCCTTATTTTAGGTTGACATGTGGAGCATTGGTGTGATTCTTTTTGAACTTCTGCACGGCTACCCACCCTTTTGTGGTAGAACGAATGTTCAGGTAGCATCTTTATCTTATACTCAAAGTATTCCTCAAATATAGCATTTCCAGTTTCCTCTGAAAGCAATTTCTATTCCAGCTTCTGCGGAATATCCAGTCATGTACGTGCCTTCCATTTTCGAAGCTCATCCTTCCAGGGTTGCACCCTGATTGTGTTGACATGTGTTCGAGACTATTGTCTATCAAGCCAGGTTTAAAATTCTTTATCTCCCGTAAACCGATATATATTCCCATGTTCTTCCACATTTTGATGTCAAAGGTGACAATTCTCTCCATCTTGGCAGAAAACCGTTTGTCTTTTGATGAGTTTTATCGGCATGAGTTCTTAAGAGTGAGAGGGCCCAGAGGTCAAGGCTATTCATGAAGAACCCAAATCCTCCAACTTATGCAGAAATGATGATTGCGTGGATGTTGAACTTGCAAAAACTTCTTTTGCAAGATCGATTTTCAAGTATCAAAATTCATTCACTTCCATGTTCTTCGGTATGATTACCGTTTCTCTGTGCTAAGCCGTTATAATAAGATTGAATGAAGTGGTCGCAGATCTTTCCCTACTGCTTATAGTTATTGATATGGACTAATGGTTACTTCTTATTTTCGTCCAAGTACTGAGAGGTTAGAGCTTCTGGTGGATCAATCGCCATAGGTGGCTGGATTGGTTTTTGTTGGCATTTCTTACATGATCAAGCAATGCTGAAATTCAAAGAACTGTTGAAATCGATCTGACAGATTCTTAATTGACCAAACTCTACTGGGTTATGTCAGGAAGCTCGATGACAGCCAAAAAATCAGAGTCCATTGTCATTTGGGTTGCCATGCTTCTCCCTGTTTCTGTGAAGAGGAATTGCTTTCAAGCTTTGTATGATTTAATTTCACATGAAAATCAGTATAACCACGATGATTGATCTCGTGGTATTTCTTAATCTGAGCATCTCAGCCACAATCCTCCAGCTGCTCCTTCTTTTACTTGGTGGGTGTGCGGAAAAGGCTGAAACTAATGGTGCTGGTTTTCTTTGGTTATATGTGACGACATTCTTTCAGTAAAGAATGTCGTGACGGCAATTACAGAAAGCAAGCAACACTGGTTTACTCACTTAAGTGCAATGGTCTTGGCGACATACTGGTTTATCTGGAATGAAGGGTTTCCCAGTTATCAAATTATCACGACTTTGACACATTGAGCCATGGTCTTGCGATGAGGTCATCAGTTTGCTGAATATGAAGTTGCACATTTGTTCGATGGATCATTTGATGGCATTTCGGTATTCCTGGATGACATTGGACATGTTTTGAATTAGGTGATTCTGAACTTGTTAATAATCTGTTTTGCTCTTTTTATCCTTCAATAACTTTGTTTCGCTTCTTTTCTTTTCTACATTTTTTTTCCCGTTTCTTTAGTTCAATTATTTTGTTGTAAATCTGACTTTGTCTGCACTTTTTTGTAGTTTGTGCATGCAAGATGACATTCTCGTGAGGCTTCTGCTCAGTAATGGAAATTATTAGATGTTATTCTTTGGCATGCCATATATAGGTATCGTAAATTGAATTATCTGAGACTCTGAGTTTACTTGATCACTTGGGCATCGATGTTGTCTGTCTAAAGATATTTGGAATTGAATGGTATCCAAAGCAAATTGATAATCAACAAATCATAAAACCATGGACTGAACTTCGGTTACACATTGAACAACATGTAAAAAAGGACGCTGAACAAGTTGATGAAACACATGACAGTTACCCCATTCGGTTCAGTCTATGACAAGTGGTTTATGGTACAACTTACATGGACTTGGGGGTGTTGCGTATGGATGCATGTTGGATTCAAATAATTGTCATGTCAAGAACATGAAAATAGTGTCTTAGCTTTGGATTCATAACTCTTAGTGTTGGTTTCATCAATGTTTCATGCTCAGGGCACAGGGACACTACAATTCATAGTGATATGCTTATTTTTCTAGGAAAATTTGTGTTTGCTATAATAGACTGTTTCAAGCATGATAGGCAAGTCTTGGGCATATTTTAGTAGTACTCTTGAATACTATTTGTGTTTCTTAGGTGAATATCCAACGACAATTGTCTGACATAGATTTCAAAATTCTTGTCCAAGTGCGAGAGTGCTTATTCTACATCTGGAGGACTTCATGCATTAGACTCTCTCCTTCCCAATTTGTTTGTCGATTTCGGAAAACCCAATTTATTAAGAGAGCATAATCATTACACTTGCCAAATTTGAACTTTTCAAAAATGCCCTTAAATTTTAAGGGTGTCTTTGGAACTTAGGGAAAAGAAACAAAACGAAAGGAAATTAAGGAAAATAATTTTTCCTTTTTTTGGTTTGATAGGAAAGAGAGAAGAAAATAACAAAATAAAGAAACCCTTACCGAGATATTGGTTAATCGTCTTGGGTCAGTTCTTGGTAGCCTGATCTCAAGATTTCAGAATGGTTTTGTGCCTTTGTGCACCATTTCAGATAATATTATGATTTCTCATGAGACTTTGGAGTTTGATAATCCGGAAGAAAAGGAGTGGCAAGAAGTCGTTTTCTGCATTGAAGTTGGATATGGATAAAACGTATGACAGAGTTAGCTGGGATTTCTTGCTCAATATGGTTCGGGTTATGGGTTTTGTCAAAGGTGGGTGAATTGGATCAGGCAATGCTTTACCACGGTCTCCTTCTCTGTTGTGGTTATTGTCATTGGGAATAGATCAAGGTCATTTGTACCGACTTGTGGGATTCATCAGGGTGATCCTCTTTTGCCATATTTATTTATCCTGGTACCTCAAGCGCTTTCAGATGGTCTAGCGGAGTTTGCCTCCAATAAGGTGTGCAGGGGAGTTGCTGTCAGTCCTCGTTCTCCTCGCATTTCACATCTGTTGTTTGTGGACGACTGTTTTATCTTTATGGAAAATGGTATGGATCATGCTTGGTGTCTTAAACTGCTTCTTGATTTTTTTTGTGACCAGGCGGGTCAGAAAATCAAATTTGCTAAGTCTAAGTTATTTGTGAGTCCTAATATGCAGTTAAGGGATGTGGAATGGTTAAAACGTATTTTCTATGTCAAATGTGTTGATAAACCTCGGATTTACTTGGGGGCTAATTTAGATTTTACTTGTCGAAAAGGGAGGCTTTTTTCTCATGTGATGGATCGGATTCAAGTTAAGTAATTGGAAGGCTCCTTTGTTACCTTTTGCGGCTAGATTGGTTTTGGCTAAGCATGTTATGCTAACCATACCCATTTATTTGCTTTCGGTGTTTTGGGCTCCTGTGTATTTTTTAAATAAGGTTAAAAGTGTTGTTACTCAGTTTTTTGTGGCATGGTGAGAAGGTTTGGTATGGTGGAAATGGAATATTTGTTGTCTGCCTAAGAGCAAAGGTGGGTTAGGTTTGTGAGATTTAGCTTGTTTGAATCAGGCGTTGCTCGCTAAGATGGCTTGGAGGATTTTTAAAAATCCTGATTCGTTGCTTTCATCAGTTTTGCTGGAAAATATTGTTCTTGGAATGAGTTTTTGGATGGTAAAGCTGCTTCTAATTCGTCATGGGGCTGGAGAAGCATTCTATGGGGAAAGAAGCTGTTAAGAGAAGGATTAAAATGGAGAGTGGAACGTGGGACTAAGATAGATATCTTTAAGGCGGAATGGATCCCTAAACTCCGTAATCCTTATGCTGGAAGGGATATGTCTCAGCATTTTAGTAGTTTTAAAGAGGTAGATTTGTTTGATCAGAGTTCTAGGGAGTGGCGAGCTCCTTTGATTTCTATGTTTTGTTCGAGAGAGGTAGCTCAGAAAATTCTGGAGGTGTATGTACCAGTTTCTACTATTGAGGATGAGGTTACTTGGGAGCACACTAAAAATGGCATTTTTTCAGTCAAGTCGGCATATTTGTTTCAATTTTCGAGAACTCATGGTCAAGCTTTTGAGGAGGCTAAGAGTTTGTTTGGGCCATGGGGGAAAGTTTGGGGTCTGGGTTTGTCGCCAAAATTCCAGTTTTTTATCTGGAAGGTTTTGCATAGAATTTTGGCTGTCAAGGATGCTTTACTTAGAAGGAATATTAGTGTTGTCCATCGTGCGATCAAAACTGGGAGATGATTGAACATTTGTTTCTCCAGTGCTGGTTTGCTAAGAGGTTGTGGAGGGCATCACACTTGGGTTTTAACTTTGATGCGGAAATGCTAGTCTCGTTTGGGTTTTGGTTTGAGGGGTGGATATTGATGGCGCCTCTTAAGGAGTTGATTTGGGATTCGGTTTTTACATTGTGGTCTATTTGGTGTGTGCGTAATGATGCCTTATTTCATAGTGCTAATTGGGAATCAGTTAAATGTTTTTGATAATGCGTTGACCTGTTTTTCAGGTCTCAGGAATTTATACAGGTCGGTTAAGAAGTGTGGGTTTCAAGATGTTCTTCAACCCGGAGCTGGCCATGGGTCTGTCATAAGGAGTCCCAATTTGCAGTTTGTGTTCAAAGGTGGAGAAATGGAGGTGCTGGGCTTTAAGTTTATTCTCCCGTATGGGGCTTGGCATGCTAGTTTGGGTTGTGGGGTAATGGCTTGGGTTCAGGTGGATGAGGGTGGTCATGAGGTGGCGCATCATGTGGCTGAATGTAATTCTTGTTCTGTGGTATTGGTAGAGATCGGACCTACTTACCTTGCTTGTAGACCAGTCTCTCTTGATGAACTCTCGGCTGAGGCTGGTTTATTGGTGCCGGAGTGGGCATTACAGTGCGGTTTTTTGGAAGTTTGCATCCGTGCTGATTGTGTGGCTTTTGTGCAGGGGCCTTTTGGGCCCGAAGAAGCTGAGTGTTCTTTGCAATCTGCTCTTATGGCCTTTTGTTCTTTATTTACTTGTTTTAATGTTGTAAAAGTAGTCAAGGTGGATAGAAATGTGGTTAAGCCTGTTCGTGTAAAAAGCTAGGGCAGTTATGTTGAACTGGTAACTTTGTTTAATGAATTAAGCTTGTTTGTCCAAAAAAAAAAAGTGAATTTTTCTCTACGCTTTGCTCAAATTTTTTTTCCCCCTTTCCTCGACTTAATTGGGTGTCAGTTAAAGTTGTATCACTTCGATGAGAATTATAAAATGAGAATTCCATAGGGGTTTATTCCTTGACTTTTTCTAATGGACAAATGTTCGGGATGTGAAAAAATCAAATGATGGACAAACAAAATGAGACGAGATTGACAGATTGTATATACATCTTTGCCGATGGGGGAGAATGTTTCTTCCTTGTTGGACAAAGAATGGCATAAAACGTGTACCCAAAAAAAGGAATGGCATAGTGGTCCAAGGATTAGGATTCAGACATCTTTTACTCGTCACCGTCAATATTGATTCGTCTGCTGGTTTAGCCATGAGGGGTACGAGTATATGTGATGCAACCTTTGGGGTAGTGCAAATGGCCACATCCCTCGCTAACGCAAGGCCACAGCCTTAAGCTTGAGAAATTTTTTGATGCGGGCAGGTGGCAGTATCTGTTGCCGATCCCAGCGGTTTAATATTTGATTAAGATTTTATTTGCTAAATTACTAGTACAATATATACATAGCTTTTTTGGTACTCCATTGCCTTGTCTACACGTCAACTAGCTTTCCATTCCTGATGACGCATGCAAGGTTGAGGTCACTTATAGAAGAAATTTTTATTTCTTAGCGACGAAAGGAAAGAAATTTTATTCACATCATACGTGGAAACCTATACATTAGAGAGAGACAGAGAGAGAGAGAGAGAGAGAGAGAGAGAGAGAGAGAGGCCTGAGGTGGATACCCCAACATATAGGGCTTTCTTAGCATAATCATGTGCTACTCCATACACAGACATAAACGAACTTAGGCAATACTATGGTGATCATGTCTAAATATCACATTTTGGGTAGCATATGAGTTGTCACCATTGCATTTGTAGAATGTGCTATATTACATGACAAATGAGGCACATTTTACCGATACAGTGATGACACATCATATGGTATCCAAAATATTGTACTCAGACATGATCACCAAAACATTCGTGAACAAACTTACAAGATTGGGGAAAAAAAATCGTACTTAGTTATGAAAAATAGAACATTATTTTTGGACATCTTTGTTGTGATGGATCAATGAGCTAGTTCGTATAATGAATCTAGGTAACAGTTACCTGTGACAATATACCACCTCTGTAGCATAAGCATAAGCTTCAAAAAAATTTTTTTGCTTGGCAAACGAAAAGATTTTATTAAACTCGAAGGGATACATCGAGGGGACACAAACATAGAAAAGGAGGCACAGACAGATAGAGCATCCAACCGAGAAATTGGGTGATACAACACCTCACACTTTAAGTTACAAAATTACCTGGTCAAACATTAGTTATTCAGTGATCTTGTCGTATCATATCGAAATACATTTATAAAACCTTGACAAATCCATCCGCTTGGGGAAACTCTGCAACAATTCCAACTTGACCACATGTCGACGGATACCAAATCTTCATGATATCGTATACTAGAAATTGATCATGGCTGATGTTCCTTTCAACAGTGTTTTAAAAGACCGACGATTACTACTACTCATCAAATTCTAGTACCATCCAATAATTCTAGCGAAATTTTTAGAAATGGTCGTCTTAGTTTCACTCGAGTCTCATTTTCATCCTCCAAGTATCAATTGTAACTCTTTTGACCTTCAAGTTTGGTTTTCGTTGCAAATTGGTCCAATTGATAACGTTTGTTAGCCAAACTGCACCAAAAAAAAAAACTTGACGGCATACGTTATCAATTGGACCAACTTAGTATGAACTGCAACATTCAAACTGCCATCAACTTGATTTTTTTCGTCTAGTTTGGCTGACATATCATTGGACCAATTTGATATGAAAACCAAATTTGAAGGTTAAAAGAGTTGTAATTGATACTTGGAGGACAAAAATGAGACTCGGATGAAACTAGGAGGACCATTTATATAAATTCCCCTAGAAAGCTGCCGATGGAAGACGGAATGGATAAAAAATGGAGGACCTGCCGTTTTCACTTTCTTCCTCTCTTTTTTTTCGTTTTCACCGATAAGAACTGGGCAAAGGTGGGACACGTTATAATAGGGAATATTGGGCGCCAAACAAACAAAAAACCGTGGATAAAGTGATAACTTCTAGTAATTGCAAACAATCAGTTTTTATGAAAAACAGGACCTCCACCAAACATTTTGGTCAGAAAGTTATGAGATATATTATCCCTTTAAATCTGTTTAACAAAAAATCACAGAAAAATAATTATTAAGGGTACAATGGGTATTATTTAAAATTCAAGATGGCAACATAAGTTTTCAAATCCCTTAGAATTAGGACATAAGTCTCTATAATTCTATATAGAACAGGACCCCTATTTAAATTCCCCCCCTAAATTTTACTTCTCATTTTCTGTCCATTTTCTTTTCTTTTCCTTTCCTTGCTAAGGCCTCGTTCCGCTTAACTTTTTTTAAAAGTTACTCAACATTTTGTAAACATTGCTTTTGGACCTTTGGTTATACCAGTGTATGCTCAAATTGGCTCCTTCCCTAATCCCTACCCAGTCAGCTCTTTCACTGTCTACGAATTCCTGGTCTTCAATCCGTCGCTCACCCCACGGTAAATTTTCTCTCTCTCTCTCTCTCTCTCTCTCTCTCATTTCCTGTTTTTTCCCCAGAGCTTTCCGAGCGAACCCTTGGGACGTAATCCGCACGAATCTGTGATTATTCGTCGGAGATCATCCTCACCTGGTTGGCTCTCCTTCTTTACGACTCAGAACCAAAATCTAGGTAATAATCCATTGATACCCACTCCAGCCCTTAATTCAAAATTATATCAAATCGAACTTTACTCTCATTTTACTCCAAGGGAGATTCGATGTTTTACTCCAATTTAAATTTTACCCGCCAATTTCCTCCCTCTCACAACTATGTCAGCCATTTATTCAATATTTTGCTTGGATTTGTGTGTTAGAGCATTCAAGTATTTCATATCAAATGAAGTTCTTATTCGTATTTTTACTCGAACTTGAGTAAGAGTTTGGGTAAGGGCTGAAGATGCTCTCACACAATATTCTCTATCTTGTCTATGTCAAACACTCCGGGCCCCGGAATTAGTTGTAGTCAGCACAAGCTGGCCCAAACATTCGATTAGAGAAAAACATTCGATTAGAGAAAAAACAAAAATCTCTATCTTGTCTGTGTTCTTTTATTTTTGGAAAAAGTCTATGTACTGCTGGAAACTTGCTTCAGTGTATTTGTAACATAAACAAGATTTTCTGTTTATTTTTTACATATTCCGAAATGTCATCATTTTTTTAATTTTTGCTTAACGGTGTGAACAGTTTCTTTACCCAGTTAGTCCTTTTCGTGTAAATACAACTACTGTGTAAGGATCTTCTATGCTTATTCAAATTGACTGAAAGTAAATGAGATTCAAATTGCAATTGGAATGGCAGAGGCAAATAGGTCCAACCAAAATTTTTTTAATTCCGATTCCACTATCAGCAACTTTGTGCTTGTGGGAGGATGGCAGATACATAGTGCAGTATCGTGTAGGCAACATATGCTTTTATTACAGAGAGAGTGAGAGCGCAATCCATGGACGTAGAGTGAAGAAAATAAGGACGAAGGTTTTATAACCCTATCACAATTTTGTTGACATTACTTATCTGGTATAGGTTACCTATGTGCGTAGATGTTTAACTGAAAAGAGCACAGCGAACCAGATTTCTGTTAGTTGATCAATCTGCATACATTGTTTTGTAACTAAAATTCCAATAGTCATTGGCAATAGTAACCATTTCAACTGGTCCCAGTTGAAATGTGTATCTTGATTGGGCATGTCTGTTTAATAAGAAAAAGCTTTGAAAAGAGGGTTTGTGATGGAGGGTTTTGGGTATTACCAATCGAGACTTCATTTGTCCCATCCAACTGGAAGGAAACTTTTTTGACGACGTGGACTTGTTCACGCACTCCTCGTGCTTGTTAGTTCATTTGCAGGAGACAGAGACCCTTTTGCTGGTATGCACTTTGAAGATCCTATTTGGTCTTTCAAAAGAGGCAAGATTAATTGAACGGAAGTTTGATCATATCTCTTTCTTTGATTCTGTTCCAATGCAGTGGATATCGCCTTCTCTGTATTAGGGTTTACCTAGGTTCTGAGCTAGTTGTTGCCATTGGTCTTAGTTAGTTGAACATTTCGTCCTTGGAATCAATTTAACTTAGTTGCGGTTTGACATGTATTAGGGGTCATAGACATATGCTGTTGACTATTTCATTGCAATATATAGTTGCTTCAGTTATGAAATAAGTCATTATTTTAGGCCAAGTTGCAGTGTAGTTGATCATTTCCTTTCATGTGATGCAAGTCTAAGTAAATTTATCATCTTGGATAATACTATTTTTCTTCTAGCGCGATCACTTGTAAGTTGTAACTTCTAACAAATTTGATATATCCATATACTGTTCCTAGAATTTTTAAACGCAATCTTTTATATATCCGCAATTTATTTGCATATTCTTTGTTAATGTGAACATTACAGGTGACATATGATGCTTAGAAAAATGCCGTAGTTGCTTGGTGCTTAATGGAGTCTCCTGTGAGTTTTTCCACTTGTCTTTTTTCTTAGTTTCTGTTCCGAGACTGGTGTTAATAACTGCTGTTATGACAGCATGGTAACGGATGCATTTCTCTTGAAGCATTGTACTGCTAAATATTTGCTACCTCTGGCATCAACCCATGAATTACAGAAACAAGCATGTGGGGCCTAACCCAATCTAAGATTGATCCTTATGTTCTTCATTCCAATAGACTTGATTACTATGTCCGTCTAATTAATACTACTAGAAGCTGTGGCACTTGCAATGTGTGTGCAAACAACTTAAGAAAGTACCCTTTAAAAAAAAAAATGACAGAGAAATGATAGAATCAGTTATTACGTTTAGCACTTTTAGCGATGAATTGAAAAGAAAATTGAAGACAATAGAAAGAGAGTCGCTTCAAATAGGATTTGAGTTTGTAATGAAGACAGAGTATATTGGAGTTGGCAGTTTTTTTTTGAATGGCAAATGGGGCAGCGGTTTGAACGGCAAATGGGGTAGTGCTGTAGTGGTTTCTAATGCATGTATGCAACTGTCGTGTGAGCGTACAATTTTACCCGTGAAATTTAAACTACAAACTCAAGGGAATCTGAACGGCAAATGGGGTAGTGCCATAGTAGTTTCTAATGCATGTATGCAACTATCGTGTGAGCGTACAATTTTACCCGTGAGATTTAAACAACAAACTCAAGGGAATCTGTTGTAGTGAGGATATTTTAGGCATTCAAAAGTGTGAGCCAGCTTCAAGAATGAGTCCACACCACAAGTTGTTCTACCTTCAAGCAGCTTGGCTTCGCTATCGCTCATGACTTGGTATAGAGCCGTGTAGTGGTCGGCCTTCCCACCAGAATGCCTCTGTAGTTGTAGTCTTGTAGTTGGCATAGAATAGGTAGAATAGTTAATATACAGGATCCCAGAAACTTCCAGTTTTTCGTTGATTTTTCAATGAAACTGCTTAGCATTTCCCCCATTTTTTCTATTGCCACATTACAGGACAATAAAACAAGAGCTCCATGCAGGATTGGTGATAGATCAACAAGTGATGTTGTCGTAAGGCTACGAACACAGGAAGGCCGAGATGAGTGGGTATACTGCCACTCCTATGTCCTCATAAGTAACAGCAAGTATTTTTCTGATCGCTTATCTGAGAATTGGCCCACCTGTCAGATTCTGGATTCGCGCAACTGCGTTGAGGTCTACTGTCAAGAATCTGACCTGGACTACCATATTAATGTCCTTCGCCTATTCTATGACATAAATGTCTGTTCAGTGACTGACATTTGTCATGGTGTTAGAAATGCCCTTGGTGTTCTCCATGTGGCCAATGAGCTTGGGTGCCCCCAAATAATTGCTTCTTGTGTGGACTACTTGGAAGCAGTCTCTTGGGAAGAAACTGAGGAGGAGGAGATCCTAAGAACCATTCCGGGAATGGGATCACAAGCAGAACCGATACTTGCTCGTCTCCAACCTGTTAATACAACTGCTATTGTCAGGGTTTTTCTTGCAGCCATTCGATTTGCCACGTCATCCCCTTGTCCATCCCTGACTGATTTAAAGACCTCAGCTCAAGAGCAGCTCGAGTACATGCTTACTGAAGATGATGATGCTCCACTACTGACAGCCGACGACCAAATAAAATCGGACGTAAGCGAATGTGTCAATAGCCTCTTTACCAGATTTACCACTCTGTTAGAGTCTTTAGTATGCAAGACTGAAGAACCAGTTTCTGAAACAGGGGAATTGCAGTTATTCCAATCATATCTGACAGACTTATCATGGGCTTGTCAGATACTAATCAAATTGGAGATAATGAGAGAGTTTATTATGAAGTGGATGGAGGCATCGGATAACATAGTGAAGGCAGTTGACCAAGCTAGCCCAGAAGCCGATATTCTTGAGTCAAGATTGAAGATTGTGGAGATCACAGCTAAGATTTTAGAACCGATGGCTTATGGAACCATAGTACTGCCAACTGCAAAACGCCTTAAGATGGTGAAGGTGTGGCTTCCATTCACGAGGATAGTGAAGCCTTTGATTGATGCTGCCTCGGCTGATGGTGAGGAGGGTCTGGCACTAAAAATGGATGGTGAGCTCTGGCAATCCTTGGAGTCTGCGTTTGTTTCAATCATTCTTGCATTGCCATCTGGGGACCAGGCAGAGATCTTGTCTGGGTGGTTGCAAAACGAGCATATTCGATACCCAGATCTCACGGAGGCATTTGAGGTGTGGTGTTACAGGTCTAAGGTTGCCAAGAGAAGACTAGCATCATTTGGGGTATCCATAGTATGACCTATATCCATAGTAAGACCCGTATTTAATTTTGATAATTTTATTGCAAGATTATGCTTTTAATGTGAAATATGATGTGGGAATGTCTTGGGGTTGAAATGCGAGGGATGCCATTGTGAAACTTGAGTATTGGAAAGGCGTATGTGTAATCTGGGGTTGTATATATGTCAAAAAAATCTCAGGAAAAGGAAGAAAGAATCACTTTCCCTTCTCTCTCTCATCTCACTCACGCCTCTCCCTCTCTGCTTCCACACGGCACACCTCCCTCTCACTTAAATGCCTCACAAAGCTTCAAATCCACCATAGATCCTTGAAACCCACGCACCTCTCGCCATTGTCTAGCATCCTTGGCTCTGGGATCCCGTGGGAAGAGCTCGGAGGAGTGTTTTTGGGTGGAGTTCAACTTTTGAAGTTCTAGGGTTCAATTAAGCTTGGATTGGTGCTTTCAATCTTTGAGGTAGGGAAACCTAACTACTTTTATGTGTTTTTGAGTTAGTTTGATGCTTGGATATTGGGTTTAATATTCCCCTTGTTGATTGTTTGAAGTCTAATCACGAGTTTTCCCCTTTTTCGTTCGCATTTTTGCTGAAAATCGCACCTTCAGGACTTGTGGTATCGATGTCTCAAAATGGGGTACCGATAACCACTACAAATCTGGAAAATTCCCTTGAGGTATTGATACCTCAAATAGGGGTATCGATACCCCTGCCTTATCTGGCAGCTTTTTCTTATAACTCCAAATGGGCATAACTTCGTCATCCGAATTCCGTTTGGTGCAAACATTATATCGCAATTGATGTGCTCGGAGTCTACTTTTTAATGGTGGTGGTTTCATAATCTAATTTTGAACCTATGAAATGTTATGACCAAAATACGGCGGGCTGATTGTAGATTGCACATCGATTTTGGAAGTTAGGTTGTATTTGGACTTCACAGGCAATTAGATACACCTAGGTCGTTGGGATGGGTATGTATGCATTTTGTGGCATGGTGTGGGTGATGAATGATTGGACTATGTAGTAATTTATCGTATGGTATTGTTAATGGGTTTGTATTAAGAGGAATATGACAACATGTAAAGTATAACTAATGGTTAACGATGAGAATTTATGATACATTATGAAGTAAGAAAGAGTGAAATAGGAAATTATGGACACCTTATGTGCGGCATATGATTTCTATGGGCATGACAATTGAAATGAATAAGCAATTGGGAAATGAAACTCTTAATGATATATGGTTCAGACTTTTTACCATGTATTTGACATGTGTTGGTGTAAATAGGTGGTGTGAGGTCGATGGTCTTGAACATGAGATCATGTATAATGTGAAGGGGATGGTGTGAGGTCTCCAAATGCTTGGTTATTCATCACATGATGGTAGATTGAATTTGAAATGAAAAAAGGTTAAAAGAAATAGATTGGACAAGATGGTTGAGTACAGCTAGAAATTTGAAAAGTTGACACGAGTGTGTATATGCCAATGAGATGCGGGTTAGCGAAATGGAAAAAGAAAGAGAAAGTGGTCATTCGAGAACCTAGAGTGTATCCAAGTCTTCAACAATGGAAACGTGAAAACAGAAAATGATATTTGCATTGGTAAGCCTAGAATCCAAGTAGAACGTGTGTGAGAGTGTGTGTGTGAGCTTCTTGATGTCCGGCGTGATTAAAGTGTCACGTGTATTGATGTGTCGATATGCAAGCAAATGCTTTGATGTCAATGTTATTTGATTGATGAAGATATGTGGTGAATTTACTACGTGAAAGAGTTGGACTTGGGTGTCCTTATTGTTATAATTGTGAAGATGAGATTATTTATACATTGTTAATCTTTGAGTTGGTTTCATTGGTGTGTTTTGTTGTATATCGAAATTAGGAAAAATGTTTGATGTTAATGTTATCTGATTGACGAGATTAATTGATTGTAGTCCAAGGGTTGTAATGGGAAAGTTATTGCAATGCGAACTCTTAGCCCTCCAAGACTTTGGAGTTGAAAAGAAAAGTAGGACAACATGAAAAGCCCCCCACCCCACGCCACCCCAGCCAAACCCAACCCAAAAAACCCAGCTCCAACCCCCTACACTACCCACAAAACTGCCAGAACGAGCCAGAAAAGTCCCACCTAACGCCCCACCAGCCACTACCAAAACCCAGAGACACCCCCAATGTAGCCCCAACAGACACGGCCCAGCCCCACTAAAAATGACTCGCACACAGACCAGCCCCACACACAACCCCCCACCCCCGCCGCCCCCCCCCCCCCCCCCCCCCCCCCCCCCCCCCCCCCCCCCCCCCCCCCCCGCGCACGCACGCACCCATAAAAGCAATATTGTTAGTCACAACTTGCTCTAAGGCTCCGTTTGTTTGGGGGTAAAATATTTTCCGGTAAAATGTTTTACCTATTTTTTTTGGTGTTTGGTTGTGTAAAAAACAAAAAAAATATTTTCTATTAATTGGATGAAAATGACTTACCCTTAATTCTTCTTTAAGTTATTTTCCAAAATGAACCTGCTGCTTTCTATTGCAATTCTCACCGCTTAATTTTCTCAATCGTCAGTCCTGACCCATGTTCAATTTCAATATTCTTAAATCTCTCTACCGTTGAAGCCCTCTCTCTCTCTCTCTCTCTCTCTCTACACTATTTTGTCGATTTCTGAAAATATTTTCAAGTGCTAACCAAACACCAGAAAATAAAGGTTTGAAACTTGTTTTCTGAAAAAATATTTTACATGTAAAACATTTTACATCGAAACAAATGGAGCCTAAGTATGCAATCCAAATATTCTACTTCAAAACAGTTTCAATATATTTCCAAAAAGGATCCACAAATTGCTTACCGCAAGCAATTTAACCGAATTGGGGGATGGTGCGGTGCAGTGGTTGTGCGCAGTACTGTGTTGCGCACTTCCAAGCCGACAGATTGTGCATCCGACGACTCGGATCTCATCTTGGCAATGAACAACTCTTGATCGTTGTTTGCCGAGATAAGATTCGAGCCGTCGGATGCACGATCCGACGGCTCGAAGGTGCGCAGTACCTTACTACGCAACACCAACCTGAAGTCCAATTTCAACATCATTTGATTTGGGGTTTTTACCCATATCAACCCAATCAAAAATTTTTAATGTTGCAAAACACTTACCAATTGACGAACTTGAGTCCGAGAGACATGAATTTTGTTTCATTTGGAATCATGGCTACCATCAATGATCTTCTAACTGCTCCACTTTTTTGAATTGCAACATGAACAATATCCTCAATAACATTGGCTTCACAAATTTCTAACTCATCATCTGCATACTCATCAAATCTTGGAGGTGACTCCAATTAATTTCTGACTGAAACGGCGACTGATAATTGTCCAAGAATTTATAGCCAAAATAATAAAAACCAACTATTCTATTTCTTAAAGGCGAAAGTACATAAACACCCCCTCAACTATCACTTTTTCTCACAAAGACCTCCTCACATTTAAAAGCGCTCATACAGACCCCCTCAACAAATACTGCAAACAGATCTAAAACTTTGGTTCATATATATATATAGCAGCAGGTTCCACCCACACAATTTAAAAAAAAAAATACTCCATCTCAACAATTAAAATCAATGGTTGGATTAAAACTTAAAAGAATTGTATTCTCCTCCCCCCTCTTAATCAAAGGTAATCTCTCCCTCTCCATCTAAGCTATTCTTTCTCCATACCGTAACCGACTAACCACTAGTTTCGGTGACCTTTTTTTTCTCTTTTCTCCAATACATACACACACTCTCTCTAAGGAAAAGTTAAAAAAATAGAGATGAGAAAAGCAACGCAGCAACTGCCGTCGACTCTCACCACCATTCTCCTCGACTTCTCTTCTCCCACACCTCTCTCCTTTCCTTCGTCTTCTTCCCTTCTCATTTCTTATCAGCAAAAGAACCACTAGGGCACCTACTGCCATCGCGCCACGGTTTTCGTGTTATTTTTTATGGTTATATACAGAAGGTTCTCTTTAAAATGATTGATGTAAGGAAAAAAGAAATTGTATAAAACAGAAAAAATGATTAGAACAATAACTGATAAAATAAGAGTATAATATAAATGTTAGGGGGTCTCCGTGGAACAAAGTGATAGTTGATGAGGTGTTTATGTACTTTTGCCTTATAAAAAAAGGGTATCTTAGTCATTTCCTCCATTCCGTTAACGGAGTTAGCATTTTTTTCGTTTTCAATAGTTGAGGGGGTCTGTATGGGCGCTTTTAAATGTGAAGGGGTCTCCATGAGAAAAAGTGATAGTTGATGAGGTATTTATGTACTTCGATATAATATTTTCATTCTGCATCACATTCAAAAGCAACCTTAGGGATTTTTCCAGCGCATTGTTCAAACACTTCTCACCCTAGTAAAAAAGGAAAAGTTCTTGTTTGGTTTTTAGTTTTGAGATATATTTTTGGGACAAAAATGCTTTATAGATTTGTGTATTTTTCATCTTTAGTCATTTTTTTACCTAATACTTTAACAAACTTTTTGAATTTTTGAATAGAAGTACCTTAATTATATACGTTCAAAAGTAAAAAATAAGTAGAAATTTTGATAAAAAAATCACTATATAAAAATAAAAAAACACGAATGACCAAACAGTTAACATTTTCGGAAAGAATATTTCTAAGATGCGAAATGACTTTTCACGCTTAAGGTGACCAATCTCACAATCCACACTTGACACTTCCAACCATTGACAGTCATTTAAAGAACATTCAGTGATTCAAAAGAAGCCTTAAGGGATTTTTCTACGCTTCTGTTCCAAAGGAATCCGTGGCCTGCTCTATTTTTAAACGATTACTACTTTTCTTTTCTTGAGAAGTTGTAATAACAATTGCTATTTTTTCTCGGAGCTCAATTTATATTTTCGCTTTTTCATTCTAATGGAAAATTGTTTACCAATTTTTCCATCGAACGAACTCGACGAACAAAAATAAAGGCGAATGCGGTTTGTCTCCACAAACGGATTTGAGGTTCCTTGCGGCATTTCAGGATTTCACCGGAAAAGAAATGGTGAAAGAATCAAATGCTATTTTTTGGTGGTGATGAATTGACTCGTAAAAGAAGACCGTCACCCGCCAATCTTCAAGAACGGAATCGACCCATCGATTGGGCGGAGTGGATTGATGGTTTAGTGAAGTGGGGTGGAGCGGAAAAAAAATAACAAATGGACTTTGTTATTTTTCCAAGGTAGATTTACAATCAAGAAGGACGGATCCCCATCGAAAGTAAGAAAGTTAAGTTAATCCTACTCCTAGGAAGACAAAAATTAAGGACAAAGTTAAGACTTTGATTTGTTGAAGGAGTTTACAATGAAGCCAAAAGAGGCTATTTATAGAAAATAAAATGTGTAGGAAATAACTTCCTGACTTCTCTCTACTCTTCATCATCTTCCAAGTGTCCAAATAACTTCCCACAAACTCCAAAGTGTGTAGAAGCATGTCACTTGTCCAAATAAATTCTCTTCAACTTCAAAGTGTGTAGACGATGACAAGTGTTTTTTAACTTTCAAATGTGTAAGAGCATGCCAAGTGTCCTGCATTTTATTAAAATACAAACAAATAAAAACTAGTTATATTATTAATACGAAATAATAAAATAGGAAGCATTCTCATAATTGCCACCTTTCGGTCGATTATCTACAGGCGGTGAAATATGGTATAAACAATGCCCCCTTATTCATTTGGGTGAAGTGCTAACATAACCCAAGTGAATAATTTAACTAGTTTTAAATCACCCCTCTGTCGATATCGATGGGTGATAACTCTTTACGGTGTAAACATTTATGCCCCCAACTCTCGAAGAGTTTTAGATAAATTTTACACCAACCCTTTCACTTTTCGACTAATGCAATATAGCCTTCAAGGCTTAAAAAACCGCCGTCGAGAATAACATGGCTCTGTCGATTAATTCCCTTAAGCTTTGATTCCTACTGAAAGGAAACTGGGAAATATAGAAGCGTGGCCTATTGGAAAATATCAAAGGCAAAACTCCGTCGATTGTATATACTTTGCAAAGCCACGAACGTGTGCAATATTTACTGTCCATGCTCGACTGAAGAATGTTTCAAATCGACAGGACTATGACTAGTTCTCCTTGGCCAAGCAACCAATTTGTCCATGACCACATATTGCCACGTACAACACAAACTACTGGACAAATGCCTTCCTTTTACCTTAGGCATTTGACAAATTAACCTTCTGCCAACCAATCATGTGGTTTACTTTAGCCATTATTTGTTGAAAGAATCAAAGGATAATTTCCATTCTTAACCATCGATGACTTACAAAATAGACTCTAGTCGACATATATGCATAACTCGACTTGTTTTGAGTTTCAAACTTTTGAGCCACTTAAATTTTATAATTGGCTCGTCTAGAGATGAATTTTTGCCCCCCAAGTTCATTGGTGGCAAGAAAAAAAAAATCTAAACTGGTGCCAACTTGTGATTACTAAATTGTTCAAACCACGGGTAGTATTGAATCGAAATAGGCATCGATTGCCTTGTTGAATTTTTCTATCGATCATGTACAATATATAGTTATATACTGACCCAGTTGGCAATAGGCATACTATTAGGCGTCAATAGGCATATAATAATAATATGCCTGTTTGAATCAGGCCTTTTCAAGTCAGTAGTGATTGGCAGTTACCTTATCAACATAGGCACCCAACTGCCTCATAAAAAATTTCAACGGCCTCATCAAAATTTTCTGTTGAGGTTGATCTGGGTTGTAATAGGGCCATGATAATGTAGCAGTGGTTGGTCTATAACAATGCAATTTTGTTGATGACCAACTAGAATTGTTCTGAATATTAGCCAACGAATGGCTTTCTTTGCCCAAATAAATTATCAAACCCGGCAAGGCTTTTCTGTCGAATCATACTCGACTCCCTTCGAGGTTCAACACCAAAGCCATTTACTTTACATAATTTGGCTTTCTAAAGATGAGTTTGACCCCATGCAAACTCGATATCAATCGAGGCTATATCTCATTTATGATTGGGCCAATAACTTCTTTTCATCCTTACTGAAATCTGGATGAAAGCTTCTCGTGTATAGATCCACAAATTATAAATGGCCTCTGTCCATTTCAAGGGTTCCAGTTATACTTGATCGTTTTCTCCCATCGAGATAGAACCCTATTTTTACCGCCTATGGAAAGGCGAAATCCAAATATGACTGGGTTTTGTTTGATGCCACCTTTCAAAAGGCAGGGTGTTCTTCGAGGGGTTTCAACAAATAGACTTTTGTCTAACAAAACCATTACCAATGGTCAAAAAATGGCAGGCATTAAATCGTTCAAACCTTTCATTTAAGGCTGAAATTTTCCATTAAACTGGCTTCCATTCTGTCGATTGTTTTTTTTTTTTTTTTTTCTTTTTCCCTTTTTCCAGAATGATCTAAGAATTGCTCAAGCCTTGCAAGGCTTTTGTGAACCATTTCTGTCGAAATCCAAAAGTTGGCCAATGAGTGGCCGTTATTCCATTTTCGCAAATTGTTCAAGCCTTACGTACAAGGCTTTCATTTTCACATCGATCTCCACCATAACTTCCAATTTAGCAATGATGCCCTCCTTCTAGCGCCAAAATTGTTTACCAATTTTTCCCTCAATCGAAATTGACAGAAATTTCGGGAAATAATGCCAACAACAACAATAAGGGCGAATGCGGCTTGTCTCCACAAACGGATTTGAGGTTCCTTGCCGTATTTCAGGACTTCACCGGAAAAGAAATGGTGAAAAAATCAAATGCTATTTTTTGGTGGTGATGAATTGACTTGTAAAAGAAGACCGTCACCCGCCAATCTTCAAGAACGGAATCGACCCATCGATTGGGCGGAGTGGATTGATGGTTTAGTGAAATGGGGTGGAGCGGAAAAAAAATAACAAATGGACTTTGTTATTTTTCCAAGGTAGATTTACAATCAAGAAGGATGGATCCCCATCAAAAGTAAGAAAGTTAAGTTAATCCTACTCCTAGGAAGACAAAAATTAAGAACAAAGTTAAGACTTTGATTTGTTGAAGGAGTTTACAATGAAGCCAAAAGAGGCTATTTATAGAAAATAAAATGTGTAGGAAATAACTTCCTAACATCTCACTACTCTTCATCATCTTCCAAGTGTCCAAATAACTTCCCACAAACTCCAAAGTGTGTAAAAGTATGTCACTTGTCCAAATAACTTCTCTTCAACTTCAAAGTGTGTAAGACAATGACAAATGTTTTTTAACTTCTAAATGTGTAAGAGCATGCCAAGTGTCTTACACTTTATTAAAATACAAACAAATAAAAACTAGTTATATTATTAATACGAAATAATAAAATAGGAAGCATTCTCATAATTGCCACCTTTCGATCGATTATCGACCGACGGTGAAATATGGTACAAACAAAAATGCGTTAAATATTCCATTTGTGAAATTTCTTTTTCGGAACTCATTTTCTTAGAAATAGACGAGAAAAATTAACTTTGATCAACTTATAACTACTTGAAGCCTTTGGTGGTTTTACTTTTTAGAGAATCCCGCATTCCCAAATTAGAGGAGAGCTGCACTCACAAGTACATATTTGATACTCCCTCCCTCCGTCCGTCACGTATTGTCGGTTCTTATTTTATTTTGAAATTTCTCAAAATACATGTCATTGTTGAAAATTTAAACGAAAAATTAGTATATTTTTTTAAAATTAAATCTTTATAAATGACAAAAGATTGTTTTAAAAGTACAATAAACAGTTATTGTTAAAAAATTATCAATTTTTTTTGAAGAGACATGCATTAATTGTTAGGGTTGCACAAAAAATTTGGTGAACTACGAAATCGGTCCGAACTGAAACAATCAGTGTGTTTTGGGCCGGGTCTGTGGATAATGGTCCGAAAACATATTCAAAAATTTAAAAACCGTGAGATATGGTTCGGTCCATGGATTTTCACTAGGAAACCATATATTAACTGAACCGTTCATTAATATATTTGCATACACAAGTGTAAATACATGTATAAATGAGGGTAGTTATATATATTATTCTTTTTATATATTTCACAGTTGCATATACACGTGTAAATACATATATATGAGTGTGGGTGTTATTTCTCTTTTCTTATTAACTTGTACTGGAGTTTATTTGTCTAACAGTCAAATTCGGCCAAAAGTTCCCTAATAGTTTCAATTTTGAGTCTTTTTTTGGGTAGTGATTTTGCCACACCATTTTTTGATAATGCCACACCCTGCAAGTGTATTTTTTGGTGCAAAAATGCACTTGCAAGGTGTGACATTATCAAAAAAGGGTGTGGCAATATCATTTTCCCTTTTTTTATCTCATTAATGTATTTGTAACCTTCGTAGACAATTTTGGTACAGTAGATTTGTGAACCGAAGCGTACCTCCTCGAATGATTCGGTTCAATCCGTAGGACTTTTGAAGCCAAACACCGATTTCAATTTCTTGGAACTGTGAACAACGGCTTGGTCCTCGAATTTATACAAAAGTAAACCGATCCGAATCGTCTGTATCTCAAACAATTGTGTTTTTCTTGAAAATTTTATTTTGAAAAAGTCCATTGAAGAAAACGGTGGCCTAAACATTGACTGTCCAGACTGGGCCTTTATATAACGATCGGCATTTCGGTAAATCGAAATATCAAAAAAACAATACTAGACCAGCGAAACAGTTCATATTCATGGCTTTTACCATAATCTTTCTCATTTCCTCTTTTCCACAATAAAAGCTCAACAAAGCTCAACAAGTATAAGCCTAAGCTCTTCTCTAACAACTACCTGTACTAACTCCTTGTGGCTCTCACCATCCGGTCTCTACGCCTTCGGTTTCTACCGGCAAGGCAGCGGCTATGCTGTCGGGGTTTTTGCTGACGGCGTTCCAGAAAAGCGGTGGTCTGGACCGCCAACCGAAACCATCCACCAGTCCCGAGAAATGCCACCTTGGCCTTTCGTGGTGGAAGGCTCGTTCTCAACATTCCACCAGACCAAAACACAAACATAGCTGATGTTGAGTCGATTTCCGCTGCATCCATGCTGGACTCGGGCAATTTCGTGCTTTACAACGCCGTTCGAGCGATAATCTGGCAGAGCTTTGATAACCCAACGGACACCATTCTCCCCGGCCAACGTCTCATGAATGGGAATAAGTTGATTTCCAGTGTCTCAGAAGGCAACCACTCAACTGGGCTTTTCTATCTCGCGATGCAAGGTGACGGGCACCTCGTCTCATACCCATTAGAAAATAACGGCGGGGTCCAGTATGCTTATTGGGCATCTGGGACGTTTGGAGCCGGCAATAACATCACACTCAATCTTGATGACAAAGGCCTTCTCTATCTGTTGAACGAAACAGGTGGCAACACCATAAAGAATTTGAGCGCAGCAGAATCCTCGAATGATGGAAAAATCTATCGCATGACCTTCGATGCGGATGGAATTTTTCGAGTCTATTCGCTCACAATGGATCCGAAAGGCAACTGGTCGGTTATGGGGTCTTCAACAGCCGATAAGTGCGACCCCAAAGGCCTGTGTGGCTTCAACGGGTATTGCGTTCAAATCGATACCAAGGCTGATTGTAGATGCCTCCCGGGATATAATTTTGTAAATCCCGAGATTTGGAGTCAGGGGTGCAAGAGGAATTTCGCAGCAGTGAGTTGTGACAACACCAATGGCGGCAATGCCGGGTTCGCAATGGAAGAAATGAAGAGCATGTCATGGGAAGACCTAAATTATCAGGAGATCGAATCAACCAAAAAAGAAGATTGTGAACAATCATGTTTTGAGGATTGTAATTGCGAGGTCGCGTTATACACCGATGACAACAAATGCAAAAAACTAAGGCTTCCTTTGAGATTCGGAAGAAGATCACCAAGTTCTTCGCAAGTTACCTTCATCAAGGTTGCAAAAGAGCAGATGCCTTTGCCTCCCAACAGAACTAAGAAAGAGCTGCGATTAGAATTTTCATGTTTTTTATGAGGATTAAGACTATAAAATTGTGTAATAATGTTGGTTTATATGTTGCTGTTCTAGCTCTCTGATAGAGAAGTGTCTGTGTTTGTTGGTTGTGTTGTGGTGCATTAAAATTTAACTTATCCTAAAATAATAATTTCCCTCATTGACATGAAAAAATGCAGTTTTAATTATTGTATTTCACTTTGGTGCATGCTTATGCAATTATTATGTGCTCATAAAACAATGCCACCTTGGCACCTTGGCCTTTAGGGGTGGAAGGCTCGTTCTGAACACTCCAACGGGCCAAAACAAGTCCATAGCTGATGTTTCTGACTTGATTTCCGCAGCATCCACTCTCGACTAGGGCAATTTCGTACTTTACGACTCTGTCTGTGAGATAATCTGGCAGAGCTTTGATAACCCGACAGACATCATTCTCCCCGGCCAACATCTCATGGTCCGGAAGCAGTTGATCTCTGGTGTTGAGGAAGGTGACCCCTCAACCGGGCTTTTCCGCCTCAAGATGCAAGAAGATGGGCACCTCGTCTCGTACCTGTTGCAATCTCTTTACGCCACCCCATACGCTTATTGCCTATTGGGCATCTGGGACGGATGGAACTGGTGATAGCATCACACTCAATCTTGATGACAAAGGCCATCTCTATCTTTTCATGAACGAAACAGGTGCCAACATTATAAAGAATAGCACCAAAGGAGAATCTGAGAATAATGGAAAAATCTATCACATGACGCTTGATGCGGATGGAATCTTTCGAGTCTATTTGCGTACCTAGGCAGCTGGTCAGTTATGTGGTATTCGACAGCCGATAAGTGTGGCCCTAGAAGCCGGTGTGGCATTAATGGGTATTGCGTACAGAATGATAACGATTGTAGATGCCTCCCCGGATTCAATTTTATAAATCCTGAGGATTGGAGTCTCGGGTGCAAGAGGAGTTCCGCAGCAGTTGGTTGCAACAACGTAACGCCAATGGCAGCAGTGTCGAGCTCGCAATGACGGAACTGGAAAACATGTTATGGGACGACCAATCGTATATGGTAATCAAATTATCCAACAAAGATGATTGTGAAGAGTCATGTCTGGAGGATTGTCATTGCGAGGTCGCACTATACAGTGACACGCTAGGTTGCAGAAAACAAAGATTCCTCCGAGATACGGAGTAAGGTCGCTAGCCTATCCGCAAGTTGCTTTTATTAAGGTTGCTAAAATCAAGAGAGAGATGAGATTAGAATGTTGGTAAGCAATAAACTTGATTTGACTTAGATAAGCCAAAAGTGAGTGTACAATAAGTGAGCTTATTGATGAAGGAATGTGAGAAGTTAAATAAATTTGGAAGTTGTTGTCTTTGATTGCTTTGTTGTCTTTGATCTTTATGCTTTATGTATAAGTGCATGTATGTAGAAAGGTGTGGGAGAGGAAGACAGAGAGAAAGGGTTAAGATTTTCTGCTGGCTGGTGGATGAAGGGCGCGAAGCGCTGGCAGCTCTCGCATTTTCGAATACCTGTCACAATCTTTTTTGATTGACGGCCACCATCTGTCATAACCCAAACCCGTGGGATAAAAGTTTGTGATCGGCCAGTGCGTCTAAGTCACCCTAGGCCTCACTATGTAAACAGTGAGGGAAAATTTATTTAAACCATCTAAGTTAATATTTGTTTATCAATACGTCGAATTTCTTTTCGTTTAAGCCTATCAAGCCTACTTTTTTTAGCCCCAGCAACCATTAGAATTTTTTGGTTTTAGAATTTTTTCATCAGAATTGCATTTGGCATCGGAGCTCTGATGGAGCCAACCTCATTACCATTCTTCTCCCATTTTTGTCTTCTTCGCTTGGTTGGCTTTCGGATTGAGTGCAACTTTAAACATGTTTTATTTATCCGTTTCTTAATTTTATTATTATTCTTTTCCCTACTTCTAGTACGAACTATTTTCTTGTCGCTCCAAATTAATCTGATTTGCCCAATGTTTTAATATTTGGGTAAATATCAAAGTTTGAGTTTGCAAACGAGGAATAAAGCAACAAGATCCGAGTGTGTGCTAGAATAACAACAATCATGAGACTAATATATGTTGTTCATTAATTTATGAGTGTAGTATAATGTCCTTATGATTTGTAGGAGAATTAGTGTAATGAAGTAAAAATTAAGTGTAAAAATTAGCGTAATCCGTGTAATAAGAACTACCCTCTAAAGAATATAGTTTGACTGTGCATACAAGCTTTATTTATTTCATCTTATTATCCTTTCCTTTGTTGGAGTTAGATAAAATTTCATGAGCAACAAAAGAAAATAGTATTTCTTTTTAATAAAAAAAAATACATAAACTACAATATGCTCAACCATTTAGGACGGAATCATTTCTTCCCAACTCAAAAACCTTCTACTTTTCCTTAAATAGATTTTGAGCAAAGATATACAAAAGAAAATATGTACCTTTCATGAAATGTCTAGATTAGTAAATATTAAGCTTTTACATCTTTCATAGCCATGGACGTGAGGAAGATTTGCAGGGAAACACAAAAGGAAAAATGCGTTTGGGCACATTTTAGGTCCCACAAAAATCTAGAAAAATATCTATAAATTTTTGAAGATATAGGGCCCTATAAAAAATTAGTTTCAACAGACATTGGTAAGTATTACCTTTCGGATTCGTAGGGGTAAACTGAGTAGTTTTGTCTTATGAATCCAAAAGTAATACTTACCGATATCCGATGGAGCTAATTTTTTACAAAGACCCATAGAATAATATTAAAAAATTTAGAGATATTTTTCTAGATTTTTATGAGACCCGAAATGGGCCCAAACGCATTTTTCCTTACTTGATTCTCTGCAAATCTTCCTTGCGATTAGAATTTCCGTAAATTTTAAAATAGTCAATTTCAAGCCATAAAGGCTCGTGAAGAAAATTGGACCGGAACACTATATTCTCGGCATAGATTATGGGCAAATAATAGACATTGACAATGATGTACTAACTAATTCTATCATGTCGAGTACAATAATAGACATTGACAATGTGGTCTTCCCTCGATATATTCTTTGTCGAGTTTTAATAAAGTTTTGTTGCCTATTGAAAAAAACTAATTCTGTCATGTCAATATTTTGCGGAGCAATATGAAGCAGCAAAATAAAAACCAACGAATCACTAATTCTTGGGAGGATAGAGTTTGATCATATTTTCAGATTTTTTTTATGTCACTCATTACTATATTGATGGATATTTCTTTCAATATATGCTTATGATTAGTTCAGTGGCCAAACTCGTAATTTCCCATAAGGATGTCACAGATTCAAGATGGCGTGATGGATTCAGAACTGAAGATCCAGTAATTATCATTACTTTTTTCCAAAGTTTTTACTAAGAATATTACCTTGATTCTTATTTAAACAATACAAATAGATAACATGAAATCAACAGTAAAAAAAAGTAATTGATAACTAATTCTTTTGAAAAATACTTCGAATATGTTTTAATGATCGAAATATTGCAAGTATCTCTAATTTGTAAATACTTCAGGTACTTTTTAATGATAAGTACAATACTTCAGGTATTAGGGATACATTCCTTCCAAAGAGACATCCTTTATGTTTAGAGCAAACTTCAGGTATTAAGGGTACACTACATCCAGTAAGAGGTCCTTTTTCTTAGAGCATTTTTTTTTTTTATTGATAAGGTGTTATAAAAATAAGACAAATGTAGAAGAAACTTGCATAAAAGTAAGACACATACTTAACACAATATGTATATGAAATTAGTTCTTCAAGAATTATTGAGAGATCGATCTGGAAGATCAATCATATTCTCATTATCTCTTCCTTATCTCTTCTCAATTCGCAAGTGCACTTCTCTACACGACATACATCATATTTATGGCAGAAAGGTACGTAAGAGGTGCTATCAATATGCTAACTTCTTCAACCAACTCAAATAGTGCCTAATTAATATTATTGTTTCGTTGTCTTCCAACTTGATCTCATTTGTGGTCAACTGGTCATCCACTATTTTCATAACAGTGAAACTTTTGTTGGGATTATTCTATGGGGATTTGAAAAATTGGAACCATAATATCGGGTATTCTTTTGACCTACTACTTTTATTCTAAATTTGCCCAAAAGCATTCAAAAGCGGAGAGAGAGAGAGAGAGAGAGAGAGAGAGAGAGAGAGAGAGAGAGAGAGAGAGAGTGAGTGAGTGAGAGAGGGATTAGGGGTGTTCTGCCTTTGTCCTTTAAAAAATAAGTACTTATTTATGATTCTTACACTTAAAAAATAATAGGCTTATTGAAATTAAAAAAAATATGCAATATTTATCTTGTTTGATAGATATCGATGAGATCTATCAAACCTTGCAAAAAAATTAAAAAATTATTTTTATGAGCTCATTATTTTTAAATTTTAAAATAGGTCCTTATTTTTTAAGTAATTATTGGAGAAGGCAGAACGGGGCAATACGCTAAGAAGCAGATTTTCTACGCGTTTTTAGAAGAACTCTTTTCACTCCAATCAACAAGGCAAAAGGCTCTGTTTGGCATTTTGCTTATTCTTGTAACAGTTTTCATTACTCTTGTTCCAAATTCAAATCTTTATTTCCACTTTTTCAATCTAATGAACAATGGTTACCGTATAACTGTTTCATTTCCCCCTTCTTTCCGGTTCTCCCTTTCTAGAAATATTAGACGACAAAAATCAGCTTTCATCAACTTATAAACACTTGAATTTTCAACCACCCGTTGATAGTACTCCCTCCATCTCATAATTGGTCCGCTATTCTATTTTGACATGTCCAAAACCTTTGTAATCGGAGACAATGCAAATAAAGAAATTCTAGATTTTCGTAAATTAATCCTCATAAATAAATAAAAACAGTTTTATAATTGCTAAAGAAGATTATTATTAAAAGTTTAAACCTCTTTAAAAGAATGTGGGTGGTGTCTCCGTTGGTTTGGGCACCCTTTGCCCATGCATGTGGTGGCCTCGATCCCTTTCTCCTTCCCCCTCCTCCTAACAACTAACTCACTTACCTGTGACAAAAAAACAAAAAAAAAATCTTTAAAAAGACATGTATTAAGACTTGGAGTATTAATTTCTGCTAAAGCAAACAAAGCCTAAACCAGCAAAAGAGTTTAGGCTACCAGCTGGGGCCTTTATATAAAACATTGACTGACCCGCCTGCTGGGTCAATTTCATCCATAGACTACCAGCTGGGGCCTTCATATAACAACATGCATTTCTTACATTCAAACTATGTCACAAAATAAATCTGTACTAAACCAGCAAAAGAGTTTGTTCACATTCATGGCTTTTGCCATAATCTTTCTCATTTTCCTTAAATTTTCCACTATAGAAGCTCAACAAAGATCCACAAACATAAGCCTAAGCTCTTCCCTAGCACCTACCGGAACCAACTTGTCCTCGTGGCTCTCACGCTCGGGCCTCTATGCCTTTGGTTTCTACCGCCAAGGCAGCGGGTATGCTGTCGGGGTTTTTGCTGCCGGCCTGCCGGATAAGACGGTGGTCTGGACCGCCAACCGAGACAATCCACCGGTCCCGAGCAATGCCACCTTGGCCTTTAGTGATGGAAGGCTCGTTCTCAACATTCCACCAGCCCAAAACACAAACATAGCTGATGTTGAGTCAATTTCGGCTGCATCCATGCTGGACTCGGGCAATTTCGTGCTTTACAACTCCGGAGGGATAATCTGGCAGAGCTTTGATTACCCAACAGACACCATTCTCCCCGGCCAACGTCTCTTGAACGGAAAGCAGTTGATTTCCAGTGTCTCGGAAGGCGACCACTCAACTGGGCTTTTCCGTCTCAAGATGCAAGAAGACGGGCACCTCGTCTCGTACCCGTTGCTATCTCCGGACACCGCCCCGTATTCTTATTGGGCATCTGGGACGAATGGAGCCGGCAATAATATCACACTCAATCTTGATGACAATGGGCATCTCTATCTGTTGAACGAAACAGGTGGCAACAACATAAGGAATATGAGCACAGCAGAATCCTCGAACAATGGAAAAATCTATCGCATGACACTCGATGCGGATGGAATCTTTCGAGTCTATTCGCTTACATTGGATCCGAAAAGCAACTGGTCCGTTATGTGGTCTTCGTCAGCCGATAAGTGCGCCCCCAAAGGCCTGTGTGGCCTAAACGGGTATTGCGTTACAAACGATACTGAGGCCGTTTGCAGATGCCTCCCGGGATTCAATTTCATAAATCCCAAGATTAGGAATCTCGGGTGCGAGAGGAATTTCGCAGCAGTGAGTTGCGACAACACCAATGGCAGCGGTGCCGGGTTTGCAATTGAAGAAATGGAAAACATGATATGGGAAGACCTAAATTATAAGGAGACCGAAGTAACCACCAAAGAAGATTGTAAACAATCATGTTTTGAGGATTGTAATTGCGAGGTCGCGTTATACAGCGATGACAACAAATGCAAAAAACTAAGGCTTCCTTTGAGATACGGAAGAAGATCGCTAAGTACTTCGCAAGTTGCCTTCATCAAGATTGCAAAAGAACTTCCACCTTTGCCTCCATCAAGGTTGCAAAAGAAAGAGCTGCGATTAGAAACTGTCCTAATCATTGGAGCTTCACTTGTTACTTTTGCAATCATGGTGCTAACAATTTCGGGATTTCTTATTTATAGAAATAAAGTTTGGGTATATAAAAAGATTTCGGAGAAAGGGCATATTGAATTCGGCGGAGATATAGTTCTGCGAACCTTTACGTTTGCAGAACTAGAAGAAGTAACAAACGGCTTCCGAGAGGAGTTGGGAAGAGGAGCATCCGGGATTGTTTACAAGGGCGTAATTCCGTACAACCAAAAGGTTGTAGCTGTGAAGAAGCTCGAGAAGGAGTTGGCAGAGGGGGAAAGAGAATTCCAGAGGGAGATTAGAGTAATCGGGCGAACCCATCATCGAAACCTAGTCCAACTCATCGGATATTGCCTCGACGGACCTAACAGACTTTTGGTATTCGAGTATATGAGCAACGGATCGCTAGCTGATTTTCTCTTCACACTCGAAAAGCCCCAACCGAATTGGGACGAAAAAGTTGAAATCGCTCGCGATATTGCACGCGGCATTCTCTACCTGCACGAAGAGTGCGAGACCCAAATCATCCATTGCGATATAAAGCCCCAGAACATACTCATGGACGAGCAATGGTGCGCCAAGATCAGCGACTTTGGATTGGCAAAGCTTTCGAAGGCTCAGGAACAAACAAAAACCTTCACAGGCATCAGGGGAACGAGGGGTTACGTGGCGCCCGAGTGGCATCGGAAGCTACCGATTACCGTCAAAGCAGATGTTTACAGCTTTGGAATCATGTTATTGGAGATCATATGTGGTCGAAAGTGTTTGGATTGGAGTCGTAGAGAGGACGAAGCTATTCTTGAAGATTGGGTATACGATTGTTATGAGGCCAGAGAATTGGGGAAATTGGTGGGGGAGGAAGAAGAGGTGGACATGAGGAAATTGGAGCGGATGGTGAAAGTGGGACTTTGGTGCATTCAAGATGAGCCATCTCTTCGTCCTTCGATGAAGAAAGTTTTGTTGATGATCGAAGGAACTGTTGACATCCCAACGCCTCCTAGTCCTACTTCCTTCTTAAGTACCATCTGATTGTGAAGTGTTTTTACTATTTCTATTCAAAGTTTTCAATGAATTTTTCAAGGTTTTTTGTGTGAGGAATTGAGGATTAACCTCATCCAATTGTGTAATAATTTCTTGTCATTGACATGGAGAAATTGTAGTTTTAAATTTTGTGTTTCACTCGCGCGGCTGCATGCTTATGCAATTATTACATGCTCATTAACAATAAAAAAAAAATATATTAGGGAAGAGAAATTATGAGCTACAGTAGTAATTAGCAAAGATTTAGGAGTAATTAACCAAAACTTGACAAAAGAATTCAGAAGCCAAAACTTGACAGAAGAAATCAATAGGATTCCGCGTGGTGGGTTCCTAACTTTTTCTCATTTGATACGTTAGCTCCCGTACCTATCTATGCTGGTGTAAAGATCGAGCATATTCATAGAGTCAACAAATGATTTTTGAACCAAAATTAAGTGGCGACTTTAAGTTTAACCAGTACCTGTGGATTTGGGGACCATGTAGTGGCCCAAGTGCGATGCACGGTGCAGTTTTTCATTCGGATCGTCCGTCTTGTCAATTAGTGGTTCGAATTTTAAAATAACTCGTCTAAAAAAGAAAGTTACTAACTCTTTCCTAAAAAAATTTGTTTTAAAATCTGGACCATCGGTTTAGATGACCGCTGCATGCTGCAGTGCTCCTGAGGTGCTGCTCCATCCTCCCTTCCGGTACTTGTAGTTCTTGTCCGGCTCCATATGAATTGACCAAGACTTTTGAGTCGCACCATTGGCGAAAAAGTCGTGACCATGTGTTCCACGGCTCCCACTCACAACCCACCGCCCTTTCCACGTTTTAGGTGGCCTATCTCACATCCACACTTCAATCATTGACAGTCAAAAGCAGCCTTGGAGATTTTTCTACGCGCATCTGTTCAAAGACTTCTCACCCCAGTAAACAAGGCAAAGGCCCAGTGGCCCCAGTCCGCGGCCTTGCTTATAACTCAAGTGTCTGGATCGCCAGCTTAATTATGTGCTTCTCGATTAATCTTGAAAAATAGATCTCCACTGACCCGCTAAGTAAGTATTGGTTATCTTTGTGATGCCACATCATTTTGGTGACCTATCTATCACCAAAATTGTCAGACCGTTTTTTTCACTCTCTCTCTTAAGATCAATGAGTGTTAGGGAGGGTTTCAATTAAGTTTTTATGACATTCGAAATCACACCGCGCGCAAGTCTATTTTTAGAGCGGTTTAGGGAGTGACATTGTGTAACCAAATCCATGAAGCACTCCAGGACCAACAATCCCTCACTGATGATGCCCCCGCGATTTGAACCTATGACTTCCTCGCTCTGATACTGCTTGTCGGACCGCTTTTACACCATCTCTCCTACAACCAATTGGTGTTACGGAGGACTTCAATTAAGTCTTTTATGACATGCGATGCACACCTGCAAGTCTGTTTTTAGAACAGTTGCAGGGTGTGGCATTGTGTAACGGTACTGGGGTGTAAGGGTACCGGTTTTCCTCAAATCGGATATGTACTGGCCGGTACGGTACAGGATTGACAACTATGCTTTGTGTGGTCCCCACACCCTTATGTTTTATTAAATAGATATATGCAAATGTTTTATTAATTAGGTAGATATATGCAAAGGAGAATATATGTTATTTTGAATGGCAATTAGAAAATATGGAATACCAGGTTTTTTTTTTCTCATCACCCGACCCTATTGCAATGACTTCTATTTACCACGACGGATTGATGTCATATTCCACACTTGTTTGACCCATTCTTTTTTTCGATAATACGGGGTGTCTCAAGTACTTGCGCGTGCTTCAAACTATTTCCTACATTCCAATCCACCGCCCTTTTCACGCTTAAGGTGGCCTATCTCACATCCACACTTTCAAGTTTCAACCATTGACAGTCATTAATTTAAAGAACATTCAAAAGCAGCCTTGGAATTTTTCTACGCCAAAGACTTCTCTCCACCCCAGTAAACAAGGCAAAGGCTCAGTCCGTGGCCTCTTGCTTGTTTTTGTTTTGTACTCACTAGTTTTCTTTTCTTGAAAAGTATTAGTAGCAATTACTACTCTTTCTCCAAGCTCAATTTTTATTTCCGCTTCTTCAATCTAATGGAAAATGGGTTAAGTACTGCTCCATTTTGAATTTTCTTTTTCTGATCTCATTTTTCAGAAATAGGCGAGAAAAATTAGCTTTCATCAACTTACAACCACTCGAAGCCTTTGCAGTTGGTTTTATTTCTTAAGTAGAGAATTATGGATTCCCAAATTAGAAGAGAGCTTCATGGTTCACCCACCAGTATTTGATACTCCCCGTCTCGTATTGTCGGTTCTTATTCTATTTTGAAATCTCTCACAATATTTGTCATCGTTGAAAATTTAAAGGAAAAATGTTAAGATTTTTTAAACTTAACTCTTTATAAATAAGTAAAGATTTTTATAAAGTACAATAAAGATTTATTTTTCAAATGTAATAAACTTTTTTGAAGAGACATCCATTAATTTTAGAGCTGCACAAAAAATCTGGTGAACCATGAAATCGGTCCGAACTGAAATTATCAATACATTTTGGGTCGGGTCTGTGGATTATATAGACACAGATTAATTAAAAACTTTAAAAACCGTGAAATATAATTCATTCTACAGATTTTCACAAGGGAACCGTTCGTTAATATATACACATATATGAACATGTATATATGCATAGATATTTATATGAAGATTTATGTATTTGATTAAGTGTGGGTGGTATTCTCTTTTCTTTACTTGTGTATGTGTCTAACTGTTCTTCTACAAGTTTTGAGAATTTTTTTTACTCTTTACACTAAATAAATTTCTCTATCTAACTTCACTCATTATGACTCAATAGATAAAAAAAATAAAATTCTCAAAACTCACGGATTAACTGCACTTTCTTATCTTATTGTGTGACATCATACATTTATAATTTAGAACCGTCGATCAACTGTGAACCGAACTGTAACACCGTAAATTAGTTCAGTTCAATTTGCAAGACTGTTGTTTTGGACACAAATTTCAATTTCTACGGAGAGTAAACGCTCCATCTCCAAATTTATACGGAAGCAAACCCATCTGCATCATGTGTATATGTTTCTTGAATAATTTCTTTTGAAAAGTCAAATGTCCCGTACAAAACCAGTAGAACCGGTTACATGGAGAAGTACTTTTCATTGAAGAAAACAGGGCCTAAACATTGACTGACCAGACTCCACAGTCGTGATCCCATTAGCTTCCTTTCTTCCATGGACCACAGGCTGTGGCCTTTCTATAAAAAATGGGTTTTGTTAATATGTGCCCCTAAGGCACATGATAATATTCATTAATTGAGATCAATTAAACCCCACTTTCATAGAGAGTAGTGAAAGTAGTTGGAATATAAGATAAAGAGTAAAACATGTTTGTGGAGACAAAAATACCCCTTAATTTTCCCTCCGCTCAATTTTATTTGTGCTCCCTTCATTCATTCTTTTTTTTCCTTTCACCTTCTATTGTCTTTTGGCATCCCAATTTACCCAAACTGTAACCCATTTTTCTACCAAACATCCTATATTAAGCCTCTCTAGCTTCAGCATTTAATTTCCGTCCTTGAGCACTATCAAAAATCTTTGGAAAATTACGAAACTCAAAAACTCAACAAACACAATATTAATTAAAAAACTCAATAGATTAACAAAAAACGTTCCTTCTTTACGTTAATCTGTTTTTTGGCTGGATAGTTGAATTATTTTTTTGCCTTAATTTGGAATTTTTTCGCACTTGTTAGTTTTACGTCAATCTTTTTGGATTATAGGTTCTTCTCGAAAAGAAAAAATTGAAACGTACAAAATTATGTTCAAAACTAAGTTTTTTGAATAAAAACAAAATAATCCAACACAGATAATTTTTTTTATTATTTTTGTTTTTATTAAAAAAATTAAACTTAATTTTGAACTTTTTAGATTTCTCTCATCTACGCAAACCAATAATCCATAAAATTGAACAAAGTTAAGAAATACAAAAAAATTTGAATAAAAGAGACAAAACACAATCGAAACAACTTAGTAAGCCAAACCCAGCCTTTTTGCAAATTACAATTTATTCATTCAGCTTTATTAATCTGACTCGAATTCGTTAGATTTTGGTGAGTAATTTTTCAGTTTTTTTAACTCGAATGTTAAGGGTTTTTAATGGTTATTTCGGGCCCCTGTGGAAGAATTGCAGAGGTTCAGTTGGTGGAGGGGATGGGGATGGAAGAGTAACATGGGGGCATTTCAGTCCCATACTAAAAAGATTGAGTCTTCTTAAAGAAAGAATTTATTACTCTACCATAACCTTTACATTTACCGTAAAAAGTAAAATGACATAAAACATTTAATTCAATTCTATCATATGCCCTTAAGGCACATATTAACAAGACCCAGTGCATGTGATCCCAGCACTTCAATTTCTTCCACAGACTACCAGCTGGGGCCTTTATATAATAACATGCACTTCTTAATTAAATTCAAAATATCACAAAATAATCCTAAACCAGCAAAACGGTTTGTTCACATCCATGGCTTTTGCCATAATCTTTCTCATTTTCCTCACATTTTCCACAATAGAAGCTCAACTAAGATCCACAAACATAAGCCTGAGCTCTTCTCTAACAACTACCGGTACCAACTCCTTGTGGCTCTCACCATCCGGTCTCTACGCCTTTGGTTTCTACCGGCAAGGCAGCGACTATGCTGTCGGGGCTTTTGCTGCCGGCGTTCCAGAAAAAAACGGTGGTCTGGACCGCCAACCGAGACGATCCACCAGTCCCGAGAAATGCCACCTTGGACTTTCGTGGTGGAAGGCTCGTTCTCAACATTCCACCAGACCAAAACACATACATAGCTGATGTTGAGTCGATTTCCGCTGCATCCATGCTGGACTCGGGCCGTTTGAGCGATAATCTGGCAGAGCTTTGATAACCCAACGGACACCATTCTCCCCGGCCAACGTCTCATGAATGGGAATGAGTTCATTTCCAGTGTCTCAGAAAGCAATCACTCAACTGGGCTTTTCTTTCTCGCGATGCAAGGTGACGGGAACCTAGTCTCGCACCCGCTAGAAAATAGCGGCGGGTCCGGTATGCTTATTGGGCATCTGGGACGGACGGATCCGGCAATAACATCACACTCAATCTTGATGACAAAGGCCTTCTCTATCTGTTGAATGAAACAGGTGGCAACACCATAAAGAATTTGAGCACCGCAGAATCCTCGAATGATGGAAAAATCTATCGTGTGACATTCGATGCGGATGGAATCTTTCGAGTCTATTCGCTCACAATGGATCCGAAAGACAACTGGTCGGTTATGTGGTCGATCTTCGACAACCGATAAGTGCGACCCCAAAGGCCTGTGCGGCTTCAACGGGTACTTTGTTCAAAACGATACCGAGGCCGATTGTAGATGCCTCCCGGGATTCAATTTTGTAAATCCCGAGATTTGGAGTCATGGGTACGAGAGGAATTTCGCAGCAGTGAGTTGCGACTGTTAGGAAACTGAATCCCCAAGACCCGGTAATGATGCGTACAAATTAGATAACAAAAATTGTAAAACCCTATAAAGCGAAATTAAGGTTCTACCTCAACTCCCTATGAAACGAACGCTGGTTTAACTTGTTATAGCACGACTTGCTATAAACCACGAATACTGGTCGACCGTATCTTACGATCTTCTATCTTATTCCCTGCACGTCTAGAACACAAACCGAATGTAGACTCTTTCGTCATCTTATTTGCTCTCTCTAAGTTTGCCTTTATTTTGTGAATAATAGAAAAAATGTCCATCTGACATAAAGAGCATAATGTTACGATAGGGACCTACAGAGTAATAAGTTTGGGCTTCCAGTGTAAATAAGAAAACCTAATCTCATCAGGATTCTATTTCTTATTTCACTAATTATAATCACCCCACTATAGAATTATAATTGCACTCTCGTCTTTATCTCAATTATATTACGAGCTCCATGATATTAAATACTTATTAATCTTTCCACGTTAAGATTACAGATACACGTTGATTAAAATAAATTATTAACAATCTCCCACTTAATCAAGATCTTAACTTGAGACTATCCACTTAACTTATTCGATATGTTAGATACAAATATCCACCTGCAGGGTTTGTCATAATCGAAACTTATAAGTTTACTCAAGGTGTATCATTAATCTCTACTGGGATGTGAATTCCATAAATAATTAATAGTTGTCATACACATAATGTTGCTACCTAACTCACCAAGATTATTGACCGTATAAAGATCTCACTCTTTAATGAATCAAAGTCAACAATATCAAATATACACCTCTAATAATTATTTTTGGATTAAGAGCATAAGCATTCATAATAACCATGAGGTTCCAATTATCTTATAAAGTTAGTATAAAGACAATTACCTCAATTCTGTCCCGTTCAATACACACAAAGTGTACTAGCACAATAAGTTAGAATTAGACCGTTCCCTGCAGTCAAGACAGTCCTACTAAACATTATATAAAGTCCTACCGATGGTGTATCCAGTTCCATCTAAGACTGTGAACCATATCTTATATTTCACAAGAACTAATGATCTGATCTTCTGTATGTAAGCCAACTCTACACACAAGATCATCTATTTTATAAAATAAAAGACACACATGCACAACATACAATAATATTATGCAAACATTGCCCATAAAAGATTCTCATCAAAAAGGGATAAAACTAATTAATACATAACAATATTAATTCATCATGTAAACTCATAACTTTTACATAACCTCCTGACAAACTCCCACTCAGACTCAAAGTCATGCTGCCACACATCTCACTCACATTTCCTCTAGGTTGTTTACTGATGCGATCTTGGACATAGCTACATCACCTCACTGAATGATCTATCGAATTAGGTGATACTCACGCTCGACGTGTTTTCCTTCTTATGAGTCAATGGCTCCTTAGAGTTAGTAATTCCACCACTATTGTCACAATAGATGTAATAGCTAATTGCACTAAAGGAATCACTTCTAGATCCATCAAGAAGTTTCTAAGTCAAACGGCCTCTTTGGCTGCTTAAAAAGCTACCACATACTTGGCCTCCATGGTGGAATTAATCAATGCACGATTGTTTGATACTCCTCCAACTTATGGCTCTACCTCTTATGGTAAACACATATCCCGAGGTAGACTTTCTGGAATCCCTATTTGACATAAAGGCTGAATCTGTGTACCCATGAGTTACAAGACTATCTGACTGGAACACCAACATATGATTTCTAGTTTTTTTTAGATACTTGAGTTTATGTTTCACTGCAGTCCAATGCAAATATCAGGTTTAGTACACATCATAGCATACATAAGGCTTCCTACTGCCAAGGCTTAAGGAACTGCCTTCATCTTTTCCATCTCCTCAGGTGTCTTACAACATTGATCCTTGAATAGGTTGATTCCATATCTAAAATGGGAGGAACCCTTTCTTGGAATCCTGCATGCTAAAACGAGCAAGGATCTCATCGATATAAGTAGCTTGTGATAAGCTCAACGTCTTGTATTTGTGATCTCACATAAGCTTAATTTCAAGGATGTGACCGGCTTCTCTCAAGTCCTTCATATCGAATAGACTAGATAGTCACACTTTTATCGAAGACAACATTCCCACATCGTTTCCGATTAGCAGAATATCATCTACATGTATTACCAGGAATACCACCACTTTTTCGTTGCGCTTCTTGTACACACATGACTCATCTAGACATTAATCAAAACCAAGAAAACGTGATTGCTTGATCAAAACGGATATTCCAAAATCTAGATACTTGCTTGAGTCCATGAATAGACTCCTTAAGCTTGCACAACATGTGCTCTTGACCCTTTGCTATGGATCCATCTGATTCCATTATGTGGATGCGTTCATCTAGATTTCCATTAAGGAATGTAGATTTCATAGCCTTTTGTCAAAATTCTGCATCTTTATATTCCAGTTCCTCAATTTAGTTGCAGGATTCAGCATGTTGTTCTTCAGTGATCATATCATAAGATTCGTCCAAAAATGTATACCGATTGGGAGGGACAACAACCCTCCCACTACGATGAGGTACCAGTGTGTCAATAACTCTTTCTTGCAGTGTAACCTCCTGTACTATTGGTATTGAAAAAGTCTTTATCGGTCCGTCTCTTCTCAATTTCCAATCTTGCTTCTGGCTTGTGTTCTATTACATAGTCCTCTTCTAAGAACTGTGCATTAGGGCTAACAATGACCTTCTTATCCGTAGGACTATAAAACAGTCCACCTTTCGTTCATTTAGGGTACTTCACAAACAAGCAAATTTTTGTCCTTAATTCCAATTTATCTGTGTTCCCATTCAGCACTTGTGCTGGACTACCCCAAACCCGAACATTCTGCAGCTAGGTTTGCGCCTAGTCCACAGTTCTATAGGTGTAGATGGTACCAAGTTAAGAATATACCCTGATGTTTCTAGTGCATATCCCCAAAATGAAGTTGGTAAAATTGAATAACTCATCATTGATCTCACCATATCTATAAAAGTCATATTCCTTCTTTCTGCTAAATCATTTTGACGTGGATACTTGGTGCTGATAACTGGGATGTAATCCTTTCAGCTAACAACTACTCCCTTAACTCACCCAAGAGGTTTTCGCCACCACAATCAGATCGCAGTGTATTAAGACATTTACTTGGACGCTTTCCGCCCTATACTCCCTAAATTTCTCAAAGTATTCGGACTCACGGTGCATCAAATAAATGTATCCAAGCATTGAGTAATTATTAATCAAAGTGATGAAATACTCAAAACCACCTCTTGCTTGGACATTCAAGGGTCCACACAAATCAGAATGAACCAATTTCAATGGCTATTTGGCTCTATAACCTTTTGCTGATAAAAAAGTCTCGAGGTCATCTTACCTTCTAAACAGGATTCACAGACTAAAAGTTCCTCAACTTCCAATGAACCCAAAGGTCCATCCTTGACCACTCTAGAAATCCTATTCAGATTAATATAACCAAGGCGTAAGTGCCAAAGATACATTTGGTTCAATTTAGAAGTCTCATTTCTCTTACATGACATATTATTAGTGTTATTCAATTCATGCAGTTGAACTGTAAGAAATATAGGATTAATAAAGTAGAGATTATTCATCAAAGAATCAGAATAGATAAAATGTTTATTTAACATAATAACCATAAAGTTATTAAAATAAACCAAATATCCATCTTTAATCAACTTAGAAACTGAAACCAAGTTTCTTATAATTGTGAAAATATAAAGACAATCTCTCAAAATTAAAATCCTATTAATACTAAAATTTTAAAATAACATTTCTCACTACAATTGCTGCTACTCTCGTAGCATTACCCATGTGTAGATAAATCTCTTCATCACCGAGTCTTCTGGTTTCCTGGTCCCCATGCAACAAATTGCAAATATGATTAGTAGTTGCCATATCTACACACCAGGTACTGGTAGATAACACCACAAAACATGATTCAACGACTAGGGAAAAGATCTATCTTGATTATTCACTTTATTGAGATAGAATAGACATTCCTTCTTGCTGCTTGTAGTGAAAACATTTGCCCGCAGGCTTTTTCACTCTACCTTGAGGCGCATAAACTGCCTCCACAACCTTTTTTCTGAGACTTGTTCTGCTTCTTCTTGCCTTTCAGTTTAGAAGTAGAAACCTTCTCTGCCACTAACACTGATGGTGGTTTCTTCACAACCAATAGACTCTTCACAACCAAAAGACCCTCAGCTGCTTAGAGTTCCTTAAGAAGTTTCACCAAAGATAAATGCATTTTGTTTATATAATAGTTTAGGTGAAATTACTTAAAACTTTCAGACTGCAGTGGGTTGAGAATGAAATCGATCTGGGTTTTGTCATCAATTTCAGCTCCAAAGATCTCTAGTTCATTAAGAAAAGCTACCATCTCCGGAACATGATTCCTAATCGAGGTCCCTTCAACATGGGTGATACTCACCAATTTTTATAAAATTTTGCTTCTTGTTATGTGGCATTCTCATCAGGTCTAGGAGGGCACACCTCAGACAGCACAAAATTGTACCCTCCAGCAGTTAACATAATATCCAAGTTCCTTTTTCAGTCAATATAATTCGATCCAGTAAGTTTATTTTCTTTGAGAATAATGACAAGTGGATTGAAAAAACCCAGTTTTGAATCTGAGAATCACATAACAACAATTATGAAGGGCAATAAAAACTTGAATTTCATTTTAATATTGGTCCCTCAACCACGTGTTAAAAGAAAAATATTGGCAACCCTACACACTGTGAAGAGCATCCCTCGATGGGAAGGTCGTCTACTCTTCATCATTCGTGTAGATAGGCATGACTTTTTAATTTTACTATCTAGACACTAGACCATACCAAACAAAATTAAATAGCTAATATTCCTTCGGTCCTATAAATAATAACAGTGACTCAGATAGAGAGGATATTATTATTTATAACTAAGTGTATACCATTATCTAACTTTTAGACCTACTGTTCCGTTATGAACCACCTCAGATGGAGAAGTGACCCACACAACAATTATCTTAGAGCTATCCCTTTAGGAAGTTTATATCGTTGATGCCACAATTAATTTTGTCCGATAGGGAGGAAAGTTCTGAAACCAACACACAAAATTAATTATATCATCTACAAATTAGGAGTGGAGACCATGTGATTTATCCAAAATAAATTTCCTCTCCCACTTAGTTATTTAAAAAATTTGTGATGGTTATAAAATTTCCAAGTTTGCAAAAAAAAAAAAAAAACGAGATCTAAGTCAAAGGCCAAATATTACCATGTTGTCTCAATATGGTAAACTATCACACATGCAAATAATATGAAAATACAGATAATAAGGAAACACAAGATAAAGAATCCAGTTATTATGGTCAAAGATGCAATCCTTGAGTAATAAGTAATCCTTCCAAATTTGAAATCCGTAAGTAATCCTTTCAAACTTGAAATCCTTCAGCTATACTTGTGTGGAAGACTAAGATACTTTGAATCAATCAAAGAAACCCAAATCAGCCGTGTTTAGGCAAGAAAATTCGGACTTGACATATTCCCGCATAAACTGCACAGCCTTCAGTATTTTGGCCATATCTTCCTCATCCAACCTCCAATTGAAGTGATTCAAATTGGGTTGGATTCTAAATTCAATTATCTAGAACGTTTGTGAAGAACAGATTTTCTAATTTCAACGTTTACTGGGTCAAACTAGCCCTGCAATCAGACCCTACGAATCTGGAAAAAATCTGTTGCAAGCCAAACAACTTGTATCTTTTGTATCTATCATCTTTGATCTCCGAATAACCGTCGAATGCTATTACAATTGAAGAAACATACAAATATTGATCTTATGCCTCCATTGGAGTTTACACACTATTTTAATTATTACAACTACGAAAAATAATCGTGGCACCCAATAAATAATACATGTTACGTTAATTATTATAACCACAAAAAATAATCGTGGTACCCAATAAATAACAGTAACCACGAAAAAATTATCGTGAGATCCAATCACACAAACTCAACAAAAAATCATGTGACCATAATAGCTGGGTAAGAACGTTGCAAAACAAGAGTTATCACAGTTCTACAATCTATCCTCTATAACTTACGGAAAACATGGCCTGTTTAATCCATACATATGATTACCATCTGCTGTGATACCACTATTGGGAAACCAAATCCCCAAGACCTAGTAATGACGCGTACAAATTAGACACCAAAAATTGTAAAACCCTATAAAGCGCAATTAGGGTTCTACCTCAACTCCCTACGACACGAACGCTGGTTGAACTTTTTGTATCACGCCTTGCTATAAACCATGAATACTGCTCGACCGTACCTTACGATTTTCTACCGTATTCCTTGCACATCTAGGACACGAACTGAGTATGGACTCTTTCATGAGCTCTCTCTAAGCCTGCCTCTATTTTGTGAATAATAGAAAAACGTCCATCTGACCTAGAGAGCATAACGTGTATATATAGGGCTACAATAGGGACCTAAAAAGTAATAAGTCTGGGCTCCCAGTGTAAATAAGAAAACCTAATCCCACCAGGATTCTATTTCTTATTTCACTAATTATAATTCACCCTACTACAGAATTATAATTGCACTCCTGTCTTTATCTTATGAGCTCCATGATATTAAATACTTATTAATCTACCCACGTTAAGATTACAGATACCAGTTGATTAAAATAAATTACTAACAGCGACAACACCAATGGGAGTGGTGCCGAGTTCGCAATCGAAGAAATGGAAAACATGATATGGGAAGACGTAGATTATAAGGAGATCGAAGTAACCACCAAAGAAGATTGTAAACAATCTTGTTTTGAGGATTGTAATTGCGAAGTCGTGTTATACAGCGACAACAACAAATGCAAAAAATTAAAGCTTCCTTTAAGATACGGAAGAAGATCGCTAAGTACTTCGCAAGTTGCCTTCATCAAGGTTGCAAAAGAACTTCTGCCTTTGCCTCCATCAAGGTTGCAAAAGAAAGAGCTGCGATTAGAAACTGTCCTAATCATTGGAGCTTCACTTGTTACTTTTGCAATCATGGTGCTAACAATTTCGGGATTTCTAATTTATAGAAATAGAGTTTGGGTATATAAAAAGATATTGGAGAAAGGGTATATTGAATTCGCTGGGGATATAGTTCTGCGAACCTTTACGTTTGCAGAACTACAGCAATTGACAAACGGCTTCCGAGAGGAGTTGGGAAGAGGAGCATCCGGGACCGTTTACAAGGGCATAATACCATTCAACCAAAATGTTATAGTTGTGAAAAAGCTCGAGAAGGCGTTGGCAGAGGGGGAAAGAGAATTCCAGAGGGAGATTAAAGTAATCAGGCGAACCCATCATTGAAACCTAGTCCAACTCATCGGTTATTGGTATACGAATGCATGTGCAACGGATAACTTTTGGATTTTCTCTTCATGGTTGATAGGCCCCAGTTGAATTGGGAAGAAAAAGTCTAAATCGCTCGCGACATTGCACGTGGCATTCATTACCTACATGATGAGTGTGAGACCCAAATCATCCATTGTGATATAAATCCCCAAAACATACTCATGGACGAGCACTGGTGCGCCAATATTAGCGACTTTGGTTTGGCAAAGCTTTCAAAGGCACCAGACCAAACCAAAACGTTCATGGGGATCAGGGGAACAAGGGGTTACGTGGTGCCCGAGTGGCATCGGAGGCTGCCGATTATCGTGAAAGCAAATGTTTATAGCTTCGGAGTCATGTTGTTGGAGATCATATGCAGTCGAAAGTGTCTGGACTGGAGCCGAAGCGAAGACGAAGCTGTGCTTGAAAACAGGGTATACGATTGTTATGAGACCGGAGAATTGGGGAAATTGGTAGGGGAGGAAGAAGAGGTGGACATGAGGAAATTGGAGAGGATGGTGAAAGTGGGACTTTGGTGCATTCAAGATGAGCCATCTCTTCGTCCTTCGATGAAGAAAGTTTTGTTGATGATCGAAGGAACAGTTGACATCCCAACCCTCCTAGTCCTACTTCCTTCTTAAGTGCCATCTGATTGTAAAGTGTTTTCAGTATTTCTTTCTTGTTTTGATTGGATTTTTATGTTATTTGTATGAGGATTAACCAATTAACATTTTACATTTGTGTAATGATTTAATTTCTTGTCATTGACATGGAGAAAATGCAGTTTTAATTGTTGCGTTTCACTCGGCTGCATGCTTATGCAATCATTACGTCCTCCTATCCATACAAAGTATCCTAAAAGAGAATTGGACAAGTTTTTGCGATGGCTCCTCCATCGCTATTTTTCTAGTTGAACAGCCAAAAATACCCGTTCAGAGGATGTTGTTTGATTGTTGTTTTTGAGGGATATTAATGTCATTTTAATAAATTTATGACACTCTGTACAGCTTTCCTTACTCATTAAGCAAAAGCTACAATTTTCATCTTTTCTACCTCCTCTCGTATGATTGGCAGTCTTCCTTGTGCACCAAGAATAGCAATACAGGTCATGGCGTTCTCTCTCCTATCTTTTCTCTCTGGTTCTCCAATTACAGAGCTGAATACCACCCCCCGGCCACTCAGAAGTTATCTCAATCCTCCTCGAATTCGCCAGCTACAACCCGCTATTGTGTACTCGCCACCAATGTTAGGTGGAGTAGAACCAGTTGCAATCGTTGAAGGTACTAAGAAACTTGAGAATCAGTAGATACCATAGCAGCAAGCACCTGGCTTTGATCAGTGAAACTGAAGCGCCTCAAGCCTTTCCCATATTACTTGTATGAATCTTTATATGCAATTTCAAAATCCTAATCCCATTGCTTTTCTTTTCTTTCTCTCCACTATCCTCTTTTAGATTCTAAGGCATTGGGTTTGTTGTGATTGAGGAGCTCTCGAAGCCGTTCTCTAGGAACATCAGTTTTGACTCCAAGGTGATGGGATTATGGCCTATGTAGAAGTATGAGTGTAGTTGTGAACTGGGTGTTTGATGAAATAACTGTGAGGATTAGTACTTAGAGAAGAAGGTTTTGTTTATTTGATTGGGCTTTTGTTGTTGTTGATATTTGAGTGATTGATGGGCCAGTCCAAAAAACTGGACCAAAACTCATCCAATTCTATCCCAAATTCTGAAATTCACGCATAAGGATAGTCTCCCCTTTTATACCTGACATACCCTTAATAGAAACGTGTTGCAACGTGTCACCATAGAAGATGTCGTAGCCGTTGAGCTGGTAGTAGTCCGGACCTTACATTCCATCCTCTAACCCTCTGGCAACCAATTCAGCCTCTCGGGCGTTGCCCCTGAAACACCCACCAACAGCTTTTGTCCCTTCCTCTTTGACGATGGTGTCGACGTCTCCGCAGCAGATGAAGGCGACGCCTTCACTCTCTCAATCGGACTTGCAAACTGCTCCACCAAGGCCGAGATCGCGAGCACCATCAGCCTCAACCCACACTCAATCTACTCCACACGGACAGCTTCCATGGACGGCATCCCATCACTTGTATACATACTAGGTGGTTATTAATTGTCTTTAATTAACAATCGCATAGATCAATTGCATCTAGAACTAGGGTATTGAGAGAGAGAGAGAGAGAGAGAACGGTTATGGAGTAAAGAGGTATAGGAGGATCATAGATAGGATAAAAAGTGCAAGACTAAGGGCCTGTTTGATAATACTGAAAAGTGAAACTTAATGCTGAAAAATTAAGTACTGAAAGCTGAATGCTAAATTTTTTAAGCTGAAAAGCTGTTTGGTAAACATATTAAGTACTGACTTAAAAAAATAATAAATTAATTTTAGTTCCAATTCTCTCTTAATTTACTAATGGTCATAATGTACTTATACTAATGGTGGAATGGTGATTGTGGTGGAGGTGGTGGTGTGTTGGTAGCGGCGGCGGCGGCGGCGATGTTGGAAACTTGAAGTGCTGGCAATAGTGGTGTAATGGTGGTGCTGGAGTGATGGTGATGTAACTGTGATAGTGAGTGGTGGTGGCGGCGACGGTGGAATAATGGTGTAATGGTGACAGTAAGTGGTGTCAGTGGAGTGATTGTTATGCAATGGTGACATTGTGGTGGCGGCGGCGGCGACGATGGTGTGGTAGTGGTGTTGGCATTGTGGTAATGATGGTGGTGGTGATGCATGGAATGATAGGGGAGTGGTGGTGGTGGTGGTTGAGTAGGAGTGATGGTGGTAGTGGAGTGGTGGTGATGGTAGCGAAGTAGTGGTGGTGGTGGGAGTGGTTGTGGTGATGGTTTAATGTTTAAATGCAAGTACATAGAAATTCAGCCAGAATTAAGTAGTTCAAAACTACTTAATTTTTTTCAACTTTTTAGCCTACATTTTAATTAGCACTTAATTTGTTAAGCAATGTATAATGTCGTTATCAAACCTACTGAATCACTTATTACTTAATTGATTAAGTTTTAAGTGCGGAATTTAGGTTATCAAACAAGCCCTAATTAGGCAATGGGGGCTTTTCCCAATATAAAGAAATGTTTAGAGTAAAGTGGAATGCCTTTATTTTTATCAAATTTATAAGACTTTCTTATGTTTTTAAATGTTATGAGGCACATTATGTGCCTTTGCAGTTTTTAGTGATGAAGAGCAATGAAAAATTGGCAAAATAATTGATTGAAGATTTGACATTAAGTTCCGGAAATGCGTGGCAAAATCTGTAGAATTTGGACATTGAATTGCTTGGTCAGTATGGCAGGATTGGTGTGAATGCCGAAATTGTGTTACTTTTTGTGAGGTTTTACTCTCTTGTCGGCAGGTGTGAATTGTTTGTTTCCAGCAATGGAAACATTTTAAAGCTTGCATCAAGATTTGTGAAGCCATTTGTGACTCATTTGAAGGTTGCAGAAGAATAAGTGTCACTGACATAGTACAAATGTTGAAACATGGATAACAAAAGGGACACTTGATTTACCCAAAAAAAAAGGGGACACTTGAGAGGTTAGCCACATTGCCAACTGAAAAGTCTGAACTCTCATTTGGTTGTGAATTTAAACTTTGAAATAAATTGAAAATTGTTGTCTTTAGTTTCGTACGCTTTGTTAGTAGGCCAGAGGTTCTGGAATTGGTCGATACATTTGATACAAAGATGTCTCGGTTAGAAAGGTCAAAGTACCAGCTCTTAGGTTGATGGAGGCAAGTTCTAATGGGAGCTAGCCAACTAAGTATCAAACATACACAGTGACGGTGATTGGCCCACTTTTTGGTTCATGAACAAGTACATTTCAACTAGAACAAGCATTTTAGCTGTCTCGACACCTATGAAGCACGGATACGGATACGGGATACGGATACGACACGATACGGATACGGCGATACGTCAAAACCTAAAAAAATAGGATACGGATACTTCGGGGATACGGCTGTATAAATTATACATTTTTATAATAATTAGTCTCCTAGGCATAAAAGTGAAGTCATAAGAAATAAAAGAATAGTTGAATTGCCAATACCAAGTATGAAGTACATGTCAATCTCAAAAACAGTAGGAAAATATCATCCAAAAGATTAGAATTTTGTAAAAAAGAGAAGAAAAAAAAAATACAGATTAGTAGGCAATAGACTAATAGGTATGCATACAATATACTTCATATATATACACATATATCTATGTACCAGTGTATGTATTAGATATAATTTATTATATAATGTAAACAATAGAAACCCACACCAGTAAAACAACAGAGAGATAACCTTGTAATCAGGGTATGATCTATCGATGTGCATAATTTCCTAAGTTCTATATTTTTAGTGATGCTATTATTACAATTTTTCCCTTTTAATTTGTACTTGATTCTTTAAAAAATTTCATTTTAACCCCCGCCGTATCCTAAACGTATTCTGCCGTATCCCCCACGTATCCCTCGCGTATCCAAAACGTATCCGAAATAAAAAATATTTAATTTAAATGCAGGATACTTATTTGCCGTATCCGATACGTATCGGGGCGTATCGGGCGCGTTTCCGTATCCCCCGCGTATCCGATACTCGTACGTGACTAGTTTCGGAGTATCCGTGCTTCATAGCTCGACACAAATAAATAGAAGACCTCTTCTACTTATGTGATCTGGGGTTTAGGTTTTGCATTTCAATATATTTGCATTTTTTGGTAGGCTATTCAAAGTTCTGGAACTTGAATGATATTTCTTCAAGCACGACAAAAATGCGAGTGAAAGAACCTTTTTGCGCTCCCAAAGCAAATTTTGACAGTTCTCAGCTTCATCATAACACGAAGATAAATGTTGTGAAGGATGATGTTGATGGCTCGGTACCAGCTTTTGATTAGATATCTCTCGATGATGATGTTAGTAAGAAAAGAGTAGAAAAACAAATTAGGGAGGCAGGCTATTCAAAATACATAAGCAGATGAAGATAATCATATGGAATATCTGGGTAATCATCCAAGAGTTTTGATGGTGTTTTTGTATAAATCACTTTTGTGAGGTTTCAGCCAAACCACTACCTCTTTGTGATGATAAACAGAGATGTGAGAGAGGCATTTGTTGAAAAGCATGTTATCTAAGAATTCTGTCTCAAAATCAGAGGCTTCCTCGGATGGAAGAGGGGTGCGATATCATGCAACAGTGTCATCACAAAGTGGAAGAAGTAGATCACAGTTAACTGATTTTGTTATAGAGTACAAGGAATTTGAGCATCAGTATTCACAACAATGCCTACGATTCTTAAGCTTTTGAAGTCTTTTTTTTTGGTAAACTGGAATTATAATAAAACTAATCAGAAGAGTACATGAGTCTAGGGTGTGCAACCCTCTGGGCGTCTGCCCTTAATTGAAAAGAAATACAACTAGGCATAGTAACTAAAATATGAAACCCCACATCCATTAGAAGTCCCAAATCTACCAACCGGTCCGCACATGCATTGCCCTCTTGAAAGGTATGTTTCACTTCCATCACCCGTAATTGCTACAAGAGGTAACTTGCAATCATTCAATAGAGCACTCAATTGGTGTGTTTCATCCCAACTTGTAGCAAGTAACTGAATCATGACCATGGAGTCTAATTCAACTTCCAAGTTTGGTAGTTGAAGACTAGTTGCTAACTGTAATCCGTCACACCACCCCCAAATTTCCTCAGCTAGACTTGTAGCTGCTCCAATATTCCTGCAGAACCCCGTTATCCAGTTTCCATTATGATCCCGAACTAATCCCCCTGCAGCTGCTTGAGTGGAATTGTTATGAGATGCGCCGTCTGTGTTGAGTTTGAACCCATTCGGTTCAGGTGGCTTCCAGCCTGATGTGAATCAAAAAGTTGCCCTAGTTTTGTCGTCTTTCCCACCAATATTTCCCATTCTTGCGCTGCCATGACTCTGTGATTGAAGTAGCTATTTGGAGGGATAGTATTTTTGCCGAAGATGTGACGATTCCTATTTAACCAAATGTTCCAACAAGCAATAGGAAATATGGTGCCCTAAGAGTTTATTAGAGAAGCACGGGCTTTGGATTGACTGTTCATTTTGATTCAAAAAGGAGTATCAACCGAATAAAAGTCATGCATTTCAGATGGGATGTTGAATTTATCCCAAACCTCCCTCGCTTTAGGACAATCCCTTAAAACATGCAGAGTAGATTCAGAGACAGAGGGACAATGGGAATAACAAGGGTCCGACTTTATGTTCCGACGGAAAAGAGTAGCTTTAGTATTGAGTCTCTCTTGTGTTGCTAACCAAAGGAAATGCACAATTCGGGGGTTAGCGTCAACTTTCCAAAGCCAAGACCAGTCACGAAAAGGATGGGTTGGATTACTCTTGCACAACAAACTAAAGGCCGACCTAGAAGTGAACACACCAGAAGTTGTGTGTTTCCAAATAGGGATGTCAGGAGCATGGCAATGCCATTGAATATGGAGATCTTAGAAATATATATCCCGCACAATCTCGGCCGACAGATCCAAGGGCAGTTTGGAAAAATCCCATTGATTCACATTCCACAAATCCCTCACTTTGAAGTCCATCTGTTGAGGGAGAAGGGACCCTCCACAAGATTACGAATGGGACCACACCTGCAACCCAATCGTCCCAAAAAAATGTGCCGATGCCGCTTTTGATTAAGATTTTTGAGCCATCCCTGAGGGTTTGACTACCAATTAGTAAACTCCTCCAAATATAAGAAGGTTTGTGATGTTTTCTACCTCCCTTCTTGTACTTATGTTCGGCTACGAAAATGCTCAAGGACTGAGCGTGCGGGCGTGCCAAGACTTGTCGCGTCTAACGTAAGGACTGGGCGTCCCTTTTCTGACTTCGAATCTGTGAGGGCGATAGTGCTGCAAACCTAAGGGCTAGATTGCAGTGATGGTTCGTGGTTTTGCCTCTACGAGCGAGGACTTAATAATTTCCTAACCGTGTAGGAAAAGAAGTAGCAACGTAGAATAACTTTGATATATCGTAATAACAAAGTTGGGGTATAAGAGAGATATGAATAATTTTATTACGTCGTAGTAATAAAATTGGGATACAAGAGAGATAGAAACTCGAACTACTTGGAGAAGTAATTGAGTAAAGGTGAGAAATGAGATAATTGCTTCACTGGGAAGACTTTGGTTGCTTCGCTGGGAAGGCTTTGATTTTAAGCGTTGAGCTTGATTGGTGTGTGGACCCTTTTTCCTTCTTGTCTTCTAGTATTTATAGGCCACGGCATTGCATGCAAAGCGGATGTGTTGGCCCTCTCTTGTGATGACACATGTCCTTTGTAACCTCCACTTCATGGGATCATGGGATAGTGGGTAGTTATTTAGAAGTTACACAAGAACGTGGGTAAATAGTGTACTGGTCCAGATCTGGGCCAAACTTCCCATCTTCATCACGAGCTGCCATGTGTCCCGAGTAAGCTCCAGATGTTGCCACGTGTCCCAAGTAACTACCCACTAACAGATTTTAGTGAGATCATGGGTGGTTATTGGAAGTAAATATCAATTACCCATGTGTTTGCTTGGATCATGAGCCGTTAAAAGGTTTGAAAAAGGCCAATTAAACTCATGGGCCTATTTTCTCTCCTTCTTTTGTGGCTAACAAAGAACCTCCAGCCATTTGACTCGGTCAAATGGCCTTCCAACAGCCAACAATTCCCTTCTTTCTCTCCACTTTTCATGGGCCACTTGGGTAATGGGCCATTTAATTAAATTAAATGGCCCTTTAACATATTTAACCCACAAAAATACTTATCAAGCTTGAACAAATCATGGGCCGGCTGAATTCTTTTTGTAAATAGGCCCACGACCTTCTAATTCTGAGCCCAAATCCAACTAACATTAATTGGGCCCAGTCAACATGGGTTCGGCCCAATTAATTTTGATCCAATACATCTCTATTTCTTGGCCCAATTTAATTAAAAGGTAATTAAATGGCCTTCCAACGCTTGCCCAGGACTGGGTGCCAAAAACGGGTGTAAACAACTTACCTAACAAAACCTTAGACCAAAGGGCCTCTTTTTCGTTATCAAGTCTCCAGTTAAGCTTTGTCATAGAAACAAGGTTTGACAACACCTGTTTTCCTAATACCTAAACCACCCATCTCTTTAGGTTTAGCCACATCATCCCATTTCACTGCGTGAATTTTCTTTTTGTCAATAGACGAACCCCAGAGAAAATCTCTATTAATTTTATCCAAAGATAAGCAATAGATTTAGGGAGGACGCAACTTTGCATGATATGAGATGGAACAGCAGATCGAATTAACCGATTTAATGAGCACACCTCAACCTGCGAAGACGATTAGCTTGCTCATCCAACTGGCTAAATTGCCACTGATTTTATCAATCACAAATTGGAAATCTTGATGGGTTGGTCTACCTTGAAAAATCGGTCACCCAAGATAAGTGCCTAATTACCCTGAGAGAGAGAGAGAGAGAGAGAGAGAGAGGGAGAGAGAGAGAGAGAGAGAGAGAGAGAGAGAGAGAGAGAATTGTTGTAGCTTTATGTTCTGATTTTTGTCTATATATGATTGTTGAATTCGTTGTTCAAATTCTTGAGACAACGACCAAGAAGGAAACAGGTGAGCTGGTTACTATGGAGGAGTGTGTTGAGAAGGTAGCCTTTTAATTTTTGTGAGTAAGCTTTTAACTGTTTAATTGCTAATTGAAGTATGGTAGAATTGTGCTACAAAGAATGGTAATGTGAGCAAATTAAGTTCATCAATATTGTTTTTAAAAGCTTACAATAAGTTGTTGTCTGTGTGAGGAGCAAAAGTAACCCAATCCTTGGTTGCATTTACTTGCAAATTTTCATTGTGATACATATTTTCGGTTGAAGTGATTGGCCTCAGTCATTATTTGATGGATCATGGTAGTCATATTTTTGAATGTTTTTAGGGTTGATAATGACTTTACTATGTTTGTGGTTACTAGTAATAACTATTTGTGCTGAGCCTTTGTGTTGAGATTGAAAGAATGGAATGTGTCATATCATTTTTTAAAATTTCATAGAATTACTCAACGAATTAATGAGCAGGACTATTAGGAAAGGTCCAAATAATGCATTTCAAGCTCTCCAATAAGTTCTTCCAACCTACAGTCCGATGCAGCTATCACATATTCTTAACTTAACTTCTGGGAACTAGGAGTTATTGTTTGTTAGGTTATTCAAGTGTTGTGTGTCCTTGTCAACCATTGTTAAATTAGTGTATTGTCCTTGGGTGCTTTGTTTGGTTTGGCCCTTGTCATATAATCCTCAATCCACTGCCTTTCAAAACCCCTTTTTTTGTAACAAGGTTTTTGTTTCCAATCTTTGCATTATGTCATTCCCATTATTTCACTGGTAGGTTGACCAAGTTGCCAAAATATCTCTTGTCCCTTAAAACAAGTTTGTTAATGCCCTCACATCGTAGCTAGGAGTTGAAGAGAAGGGATTCGAATCTTTATAAAAATTTACAGTGCATAGAAAGCCAAGGAGTAGGAAGATCTCTTTATTTGTTTAAAAGAAAACAGAATAATCAGACTATCCATTTGTCTTTGTAAAATCTTCTCATGTGCATGAAATGACAATTTCTTTAGCTAGGTTTTGATTTCTCAAATTTTCTTAGAGTAATGAGTTAGAAGTAGGGAATGAAAGCTTTAGGCCATCTTTATTACCGGTCGATCCAAAAATACTGTTTTCGAAGATGGTGTTACGTTTTAGTTGAACAAAAATATATTTTGTAGATGTAAATAGCCAGACCAAAATTGAAGAGAAGGACAAACTTCAGAAGCTGTAACAAGAGTAATTTGTAGACACCCTAGCTAATATGGACTATCCAGATTAGTTTACTAACGATATTTGATTCTCTATGATGAAACGGATCAAGAACACCTCAGGAATGATCGCATGTTTGAGCTTTGAGTGTTTGAAAACCTCATAAACCTACCAAAACCCTACTAGCACGCATTAGTTGAGACCCAGCGCACTTGGGTCAAAGTGCCAGGTGTTGGTCAAATGGTCAGGTTTCACCGTAGACCAGCTCAAGGTGGCTTCGACTCGCGCGTGCTAGTCCACAACTGGTGCGCATTGGTCAACCTATGGCGTTGACTCGCATGCGCTGGTCAGCGTCTGGTTAAACTTGCTTTATTCAGCATGCAGAAGTCATGATTATTAGTGGAGTACAACACATTAGAAGCTTTCATTTTGCTTGAAACGCAGTATCCGGGAAGGAGGTGTCCACATCTCCACATAAACACCTTTTCCCCTCTCATCCAATGAGAAGGAAAGCTTAATGGCTAAGACACCAGCCCCTTTGACTGGTTTTTACACCTCCATACACCACCATTTGCTCCTCCTATAATACCCCCATGGTTCTTCCTTGCCAAGGGTTACCAAGTTCAAAAAGAAACCATTGTTTTTCAACCCTAAGTCTCTCAACTTAAGCAAATACATCTTGTTATCACTCAAGCAGCCACTAAGCTTCCAATCCAACACCACTCAATCAAGCCTCAAACACATCAAAACTCAACTTCATTTCAAACTCAATCTAGGTATAGCATGCCTACTATTTTCTGTTCTGATCCCTAAGGGGGGCTGGCAGGGTCAAGGCTGGTAATCAATACCATGCACTAGCCCTAAAGCTGGCAAGGTTTCAAAAACCATAGAGGCAAGAACTAGCGCGCGTCGGTCCCATTCCCGCGCGCGCCATTTCGTGGTTGCACGCGTGGATCTTCGTGGGGATTGGTGTCTTGCTGTTTTATGCTTTTCTTCCATACACATCACTGCAAGCATGCTAAAATCTAGTTTACTACTTTCTAGTGTTAAAACTACTAGATTATATTTCAATACTTAGTTCTATTATGTTGGAACACCAACTGGGGTATATCTGGACATGTCCCAGAGCCCCAGTCATATGAGAACAAGTAATTGGAAAATAGCCTGGATAGGCGCGCGCAAGTTACCAACCCGCGCGCACAGGTGTGCTTGATCCAGTGATTTTCCAGTGCATTGCTCTTGCATGGATGACTTGGCCTTAGGCCACTGTTTTCCCCCACACTATTTATGGGGTGTTTTGGTCCATTGGTTAGGCTTTTCAGCCTTTAAACTGTGTAGTGTAATCACTATAAATTGTTGGTTTGTCCTAGGTGTGCACTGGTCATTTTCAGAACCCAGAAGGTTGAAAACAAGAGCTGTCGGTTTAAACCTACTAGTGCGTGCATGTTATGGTGTGGTGCGCGCAGGTTGGGTCAGCATGCAATGACTTGATTATTGCATACTAGTTTCTTCCTGTGCACGACACTCCAAAATAGTGGCCATCCAGTCTGTTTAAAACTCCCACAGGAGTCTGTTTTCATCCTATACGAACTGCTTTCGCATCCATGCTATCAATCACATCCTGCAAAACATGTTACAGTTTTAATCCCCATTAAACTGTTCCCCACCCCTAAATGGCTAAAGATTTGATTAATGAAATAGAATCGCAAATGTAATCACAAATGCCTAAGTAAATACCGATCTCCGGATTGGGCGAGAGGGGTGCCTTAAAATGCTTCCCCTCTCAAAACTTGGCTCCCGAACCTAGATATGGTTATGACGAACCGGTGCCTTCACCTTTTCAAATCAAAACAGCACAGTAAGCGTTTCAAGTTCGGTTCCTTGGGTGTTGGACCTTCAAACCCAAGTGGCGACTCTGAATTAAGCATTCGTCCCGCTAGCGCTCCTTCGATTCGGCCCTCTTTAAAATCAAAATTTTTAAGGGCACGTTGCCTATAGTGGCGACTTCGCTGGGGATCGAACCAATATTGATCTATACTTTGGGTGTAAAACACTTAGGAACAATCCCTTAAAAGTCTGTCAAAACGGTGAGCTTCGCGCTACCGAAGATAGGAATGGTGATTTAATAGAACCTTTGAGTTCGGCCAATCCAATTTGGGACTTTTTCGATTGTTCATTTGTGTTGTTTTCTCTAAACATGGATTAAATCAAATGAGCCAAATTTGAAAAAGCAATTTGTGATTTTGCGATTCTTCTTCTTTCAATCAATTTCTTAGCATTTCTCATTTGCATCGATGTGGGAAAGTCCCGTTGGAGCGTTTTGACAATTCGGCACAATTTACCAGAGCCCAAGGGCCCCGAATGCCCAGCAACCTTCAACGATGATAAGTCATTCTACCGTTCGACTGTTGCTCTGCGGTTTCATGGGCAGCGGGAGGTATACCTTGGCTTTAGTCCAAGGAACCCCCTCAAACCAAAACTGGCCTTTACATATACAAAATACTAGAACTCTCCATACGAGAATAGGTACATGCAAGGTAAGATCTATTTGCATCTAACCCCCTTACACTGTCTACGTGTTACTACTTTCCCTATCGCATGCACTGTACACCGTTTTGCGTAGGAGCATGTTTAGGGTAGCTTCTAGGTTGTCTCTCTTTCGAGTCTGTCTTACGCTTGTTAGGACGCTACTATGACCCAATGAAGAGTCGTGCATCTTGATGGTGCACATTGTCAATTTTCAAAGTCTTTAGATCAAAGAGACTTCAAGAAATCAAACCTTATTAAGTCCTTGGCTCATGCCCAATCGAGGATTCAACCGAAAATAAGGAACCATAAAGTATTGATGTCATGACACTGATATCATTCAGGTTACAAGTGCAAAGTCACTAACAATCGCCCTAGCTAAGGTGCCACGCCATCAATACCGAGTTGTTTCAAGTTCAAAGTTGAAACTTCAAAAAGGAAAAGTCGAAGACTTAGTCTGTTATGACATCTCTTAGGATCAGTCGATCTATTTAAGGATACACCCTAGAAAAGAATTCTGAGGATTCTGGCAGTAAGGATTCTGGCAGTATCCGATCATCATGAGACAGACTCGTCTCTAGTTGTAGAGTCTAGGAGGACACCGACGATGATGACGCGTGCCTTGCATTCTAATTGCTGCAGGAACCTCACTAAGTTCTCATTTACTTTGTTGTCCAAAACTCTGGGCCATTTTGCCGAAGGGAAGAGCCAAACCTACTTGGGAACGATTGGCGGGTTTATTTCACTATCACTTTCAATCCAAAATGGCAGTACAAACCGAGCTAGCTGAAGAGAGCGGTAGAGGAAATGGGTCACAAAATGGACAAGTGGATAACTCTGGTCCAAAGGCTGATTGACCTCCTTTCCTCCATAGCACCGCAACCGGATTTGGGGCTAGTCAAAGAACCTCCTCAAACATGCCACTCCTACGGTCGGAATCAACCTGTGCTCAAAAGACATGTTCAAAGACCTGGCTGAATTTCATGAAGCCAGGTTTCACCTGAAAGAGGATGTTGATTCCTTGTTCAAAGCCAATGCCGAAAGGGAGGACATGTTTAGTGATTAAATCAACCCTAAAGGCAAAAGAGTTCATCCCGTTGATGGTGCAACGTCGTGCAGTTGCAAAGCAAGCAAAGGTTCTACCTTGAACCCTCAAAGCTTTCGATCTTGAGCCCGACCTCAGAGTTTCTCTGTCGTCAATGCATCTCTATCCGAGGTGATGGAGAAACTCGTCAAATCTAGCCATCTCAAACCTTTGACCCCAACTCCCTTACCCAAAGTCCTATCTGCTGGTTGCAATCCTAATGCCTATTATGCTTTCCATCAAATGCCTGGCCATCTGACCAATGCCTGCTTCTGTCTTCGACATGAGATTCAAAATCTTATCGATAATGGCACCATTCAAGCTCCACCCCCAGCAAAAGCCAATGCTATCTCCAACTCCTTCCTTCAACACAAGTCTGACCCTCTGGCTGGTCAGATATCTCTTACCCCCACTCAAATCAACCCTAGCTCCACCATATTCAACCCTAGCCATTATATCATCCCAGATGATCAACCCAAACTAATCGTATCAATCCCGCCCGAATCCAAGGTTAACATGATTGCCATAGGCAATCGAGTTTGTCCCTGCTAGCACCTGGATTGACAATGATGAGGAGCTTACAAAGGAGAAGGCTGACTAGTTGAGGTCCTTCAATCATGATAGCTTGGAGCTACTGCTCAATAAGTTCTCTCAAGTGGGTTTGGTTAAAGACGCAAAGGAAGCCGAAGTGCTGTTCCTTGGGCCTGAGATCCTCTAGATCCTACCTCTCTATGGGGAAGCCAAGGGTAACTATAAAAGTTACATTTTCAAATCACGTCTATTTTGCATTGATACTTTCGAGTCTGAGTCTGACACAATGTCTGTCAAGTCGTCTAAAGTCTAGCTCTAAGTCGGAGTTTTGTGCCTCTTGGCCCTCCACGTCATAGCTTTTGTTTCAAGTTTTGAGTCTGTTGTACTTGGCAACCCCGAGGGGCTTTCTTTTTATGATATGCAGTATCTTGCTTCTAAGTACTTCGCTGGCTTTATATAAATTGTGTCGTCCTTGATGACGAAGGGATAGATTTTGATGGGATTATCCCCAAGGGAATGTGTTCCCTCGCCAAAAGGGAAGACGAAAGGCATGCTCAGCCTATTAAAAGAAGAAGTAGTTTCAATAAACTTGAAAGATGAAGTAGACCCCCAAAAGGTTCAAATTTGGTTCAACGCTGTCCCCAGAGGAGCATTGCGCCCAATCAAACAGGTTCGAAGAATTCATCAACGTCTTGGTATGGTCTCACGAAGACACGCCTGGCGTTGATCTTGAGATAAAAGAAGCATCGAATTCCTTTGTTATCGGGTGCCAAACCATGAAAAGTAAAGCTCAGAAGGCTTCAGGCCTTCTGCCATGTTCAAAGCAGCAACAGTGGTGTTTGGCTAAGCACAAGTTAGAAAGTGTAAAAATAGCCAGGAGTGAGGCATTTCAACCGAAGCACTCTGGATCCTTCGTTCTCAAAGCCTTTTTATTTGGGGTTGCAGCCAAAGATCATCGACCTCGACGGCAACAAAATCAATATCTTGGTTAACATGGATCAATACAAGTGTTGCTTTTCCTTGAAAGAAGCTCGTTGGGCTGAAAACCCTAAGGGTGGGCAGTTTCAAGCAAAAGTTAAAGTAGCCTGCTAGACCAGAAACCTATGAAGGTGGTTTAGGAAAAATTAAATAGGCAATATTCAAAAGCTCGCCAGACCGAAGACTCAAATGGGTAGTACTAGGCAAAAATTAGAGCGTAAAAGGTCAGGTAAAACACATGAGTGAACCTTGGCCTGAACTACATTTTGACCTGATTTCCTAGAATGGGATACATAGGTAGTCTCTCTTCGAGACTCGGTCATAATCTATCAATTGGATCCATGGTTGATGTTTTGGTACACGGCAAGGGTCGAGAAGGGTCAAGTACAAGCCAAGCTTCATTGAAGAAACAGAAAGGGGAAACCTTTCATCTTTCAAGTTTAATGCAAACTGCTATTTCGATTACAAAAGCTGACCACAAGCCTTAAAATAGTTTAAGCATGAAAAACAGAACAAAATGGTTGCAAGGCCTAACGGCTCACAGTTTATTCTAAGTTCAGCAAAGTCTAGTGTGAGCAGTTGCAGTAGACTTGTAGTCACGCACTCTAGTTTGAAGTTCACGCGCGCTAGTTCAAAGCGATACACGTTGGTCTCAAACGTGCGTGCGCTTCTTCAATTCTAGCAACAGTTAGAAGTAGTCAGCTACTGCCTTCAAACTTATCATTTTTCATCTTAAGTTCAAAGCACCTTGAATATCGTTCAAGGGGCTTTTGCCAAGTTTGTCATGTCGTGCAGGTCATATGGGGCTAATGTGACAGCACGAAGGTGTCAGTTTCAATTCGAGCTGTGGACACACGCCCCTGAAAATTCGGGTGCACCCTTTTGGAAAAGCGCGACGAAACGCTCCAATTTAGAGTCGCTACTCAGGTTTTAGCAGAATGCACCCAAGGAACCTAACTTGAAACATTTGCTATGTTTTGATTGGAAAAAGTTTTGTAGACTGGACTGTCGTCACCTACGATATTCGAGGTTCGGGAGCCAGGTTACGAGAGGGAAAGGGTTTTATGGCACCCTTCTCGCCCAATCTAGAGATCGGTCTCTACTCGGGCGTTTTATAAAACGTTTGCATTTTTCTCTCATTAGACATTTTTAGCCAATTAGAGCAGGGGAACAGTTAAAGGGAATTAAAACCGTAACAAGTTGGCAGGATGTGACAAAATGGTATGTTTACTTTATTGAAACAAGTAATAAAGAATGAAAACAGACTTTTGTGAGCGTTTTAAATAGACTGGAACACACCGATCCAAGGGGATGTGCATAGGAAGATGGCCAGCAGGCACTAACTAAGTCACTGCATGCAGACTTGACCTGCGCACGCCACACATGAATTGGCGTACTTCTGTAAGCTTAAACTCACAGCTTTTACTTTCAACCCTCTAGGCTCTAAAAAGGACCAGTGCACACCCAGGACAAACCACGCCACTTATATCACAATTTATATATAGTTACAGACATTTAAAATGGCTTTAGAGCCACAAAATAAACAAAATGCTCCATAAACAGTGTGGGGGGAGTAAACAGAGGCCAAGGCCTAGTTGTCATGCAATGGCCAGCCACTGGGCTAGATCTAACTACTGTACGCCGGTATGTAGATATCATACGCCAGATACACCCTTTTGTCTAGTGCTTGACTTTGCACTTTCTGGGCTCTAGAACATGACTAGAAGGATTCCAAAGGTATTCCAAAGCAACATAAATAATATTAAGAAAGTAAAACTAGCAACTTTAATTATGGAAAATAGTAAACTGGTTATTAGGCATGCTCACAGTGATGAATAGACAAGAAATAAAGCATAAAACAAAGATCCTGACCCTAGTTCATAATTGTAATACGCGGGTTCTGAAGGGTTCCGAACTGGCGTACGTGGGTTTGTCCCAGATAGAACCCAGATAGGTCCTAGTCCCTACGCTAGTTCTGCACGTACTGCCAATGACGGGCGTACACGTGCTTATGACCGGTGCACGCTGGGTCTTCCCATTGACAATTTTTGAAACCTTGCCAGCTTTAGGGCCAGGACCGGTATTGATTACCAGCCTTGACCCTGCTAGCCCCCCTCTCAGGGATCAGAACAGAAAGCAGTATAAAGATGTTATACCTTTGGTTTTTGGGTTTGAAAGAATGATTAAGCTTTGAATGGATGGGTTGGTTGGATGATACTTGGAGGATGGTTGTGTATGTTAGATGAGAATGAGTGTTGTTGCTTGCTTGTTAGTACCTTTTCAAGAGAAAGATAAATAAAGGATAGCCAAATGTGGGACTTAGTAACCCTTATAACCTTGTAACTTGGAGAACCAACCCTTTGCTAGGATAACCAAAGGGGGTATATAGGGGGAGAGGCAGAAAGAGGGTTAAGGCCAGTCAAAGGGGCTGGTGCCTTAGCCCCAAAGGCTTCCCTCTCATTGGATGAAAGGGAAAAGGTGATGGGATGGGTGTAAGAGATGTCCCTTGGCGAAGACTGCTTTTTCGACGGATTGGAAGGTTCCCATGTGCTGTAGACCCCTACCCATGGCTTCTGCATACTGAAAAACACAAGTTTGACCAAAGGTTTGACTAGCGCACACAGGTTCTAAACTAGCGTACGCCAGTCAACGAGAAGAGTTGACTAGCATACACAGGTAGTTGACCTGCGTACTCAGGTTCAAACTGCAAATTAACCGATGATCTTTCATTACAGCCTCAGATAAAATGGCTTTGATTATGCAGGGATCCAGAGCACTTTGGCAGGAAATGACTCACTCAGGGCCATGCTCATGCTTTCTATTTTGTGCTAGACGGAACGCCGCTATTGCTGCTTTGAACATGGTATGAGGCTTGGAACCTTCTGAGCTTCTGTTTTTTGGCTTGACATCCGGTAGCAGGGGATTTGGTGCTTCGTTATCTTAGGAGCGACACCAAGCGTGTCTTTTGTGAGACCATGCCAATACATTGATGGATTCTTCGAGCATGTTTGACCAGGCACAATGCTCCTTTGGGGACAGCGTTGAACCAATTTGAACCATTCGGGGGTCTACCTCATCTTTCAAGTTTATTGAAACTACTTCTTCTTTTAATAGGCTGAGCATGCATTTTGTCTTCCTTTTCGGCGAGGGAACACATTTCCTTGGGGAAGTTCCCATTGATATCTATCCCTTCGTCATCAGGGTCGACACAGTTTTTATAAAAGCCAACGAAGTACTTAGAAGCAAGATAATGCATATCAAAAAAGAACCCTCGGGGTTGCCAAGTACAGCAACAGACTCGAATTGAAGATAGAAACCATGACATGAAAGGCCAAGAGGCACAAACTCCGACTCAGAGCTAGACTTAGACGACTCGACAGACACTGTGTCAGAGTCAAAAGTGTCATCAATGCAAATTTAGACGTGATTTTGGAAATGCAAGTTTTAAAAGCTACCCTCGGCCTTCATAGTCGGAGAGATAAGATCCACGGGGATATCAAGCCCAAGCACCAGTACTTCAGCTTCCTCAGCGTCTTTGACCAAACCTACTTGAGAGAACACCTTGAACAGTAGCTCCAAGCTCTCATGATCGAAGGACCTCAGTCAGTTCCTCTTCTCCTTTGATTGATTAAGCTTCCTCTTCAATTCCTCCTTGGAAGGCTCCTTATTACCGTCGGCCCAGGTAACGGCAGAGAAGACCTTGATTGCACATATGGCCATCAAGTTAACCTCGGGTTCGGACGAGAGAGACACTATCGGTTTGGATTGATTTTCTGGGATGATGTAGAGGGTTGGGTTGAATATGGTGGAGGTTGTCTTGATTTGAGTAGAGCTTTGGTTGATTTGAGTGGAGCTTGGGTTGATTTGAGTGGAGCTGATGGATATCTGGCTAAAATGTGGGTTGGTATCGTGTTAAGACATGGGCTTGGAGATGACATTGGGCTTTGATGGGGGTGGAGCTTGAATGGTGCCATTATCGATGAGATCTTGAATCTCATGACGAAGGCAGAAATAGGCATCAGTGAGATGGCTAGGCATTTGATGTAAGGCACAATAGTCGTTTGGGCTGTTGGATGTAGACAATGTTCAAGGTGAAGGAGTTGAAAAGAGTGGCTTGAGGAAGCCTACCTCGAGGAGCTTCTGATAAACTAAGGACAAAGGTGTAGAGAAGCGGGAGAAGGTCCTCGGTGGGTTCTGGCAATTGGATTGGGAGTTCAAGGTGGTACCTTTCCTTGCTTTGCAGCTGCACAACATTGCACCATCAATAGGATGCACTCTTTTGCCTTTGGGGTTGATTCCTTTGTCGTGCATATCTTCCTTTTCGGTGTTGGTTTTGAACAAGGATCCAACATCCTCCTTCGAGTGAGTCCTGGCTTCATGAAACTCAGCCAGGCCTTTGAACATGTCTTTCGAGCACAGCTTAGTTCCGACCGCAGGAGTGTGGCGTGCCTGAGGAGGTTCTTTGACTAGCCCTTAATCCAACTTTGACATGATGGAGGTAAAAAGGTCAATCAGCCCCTGGACCATAACCATTTGTTTGTCCATTTTCTGGTTCATTTCTTGTACAGCCCTCTTCAGCTTAGCCAGCTCTGTTTGTGCTGCCATTTTGGATTGATGATCGAGGAGGGTGATATGGCTTGGGAAGTGACGGTGAAATAGCCCTGACAGACGCTCCCAAGTAGGTTTGGTTCTTCCCTTTGATGAGATGGCCTAAAGCTTTGAACAACAAAGTAAACAAGAACTCAGTGGTGTTCCTGCAGCAAGCTTTTGAAAGAATTTGAAGGAATGCAATGCGTACGTCATCGTCGTCATTGTCCTCCTAGACTCTTCAACCAAAAATGAGTCTGTCTCATGATGTTCAGACGTTGCCAAAAATCCTTGGAAATTTTTTCGAGAGTGTATCCTTGTTTGAATCGGCTATCACTAAGAGATGTCAAAATAGTCTAAGTGCAGCAATGTGTCGGAGCCCGAGCGGTGTAAGTGATTAGCACTTAACCTGGGTGGTGTGAGTATCACGGCTTTCTCTCCATTGTTCCTCATTTTTTTGTTTGAAACCTCGATCAGGTGTTAGACAAGGACTTCAAAAGTCTTGATTTCCCAAAGACTCGCTAATCCAAGGACTTTTGAAAGTTTGATAACGTGCACCATCAAGATGCACGACTCGTCATCAGGCCATGGCAGCGTCCTAATAAGCATAAGACAGACTCAAAAGAGAGAGATAACTTAGAAGCCACCCTAAGACATGCTCCTACGCAGAATGAAATGTATGTACAGTGCATGCGATAGAGAAAGTAGTAACATGTAGACACTATATGGGGTTAGATGCAAGTAGATCTTATCCTACGGGTACTTGTCCTAGTTTGGAGAGTTATAGAGCTTTGTACATGAAGAGGCTGGTTTTGGTTTAAGGGGGGTTCCTCAGATTAGAGCCATGATATACCTCCCACTACAAAGCGTATTGCAGAGCAATGGTTGAATGGTAGTACGACTCATCATCGTCCAAGGTTGTTGGGCGGTCAAAGACCCCGGGCTCTAGTAAAATGTGTCGGTTACCCAAAATACCTCAACTGGGCTAACCAACATCGATGCAAATGAAGAACGCAAAAGAATGATTGAATGACAGAGAAATGCAATGTTTTGAAAAATGTCTTTTTAAGCTTGGCTCACTTTTGTTAATCGATACTTGGAGAAAACTACACATGTGAACAATAGGAAAAGTCCCAGATTGGATTGGTCGGATACGGGGATCCTGTTAAGACACCATTCCGTTATTCAGCAGCGCAGAGCGTACTATTTTTACAGACTTTTGAAGGATTGTTCTCAAGTGTATTAATTTCCAAATAAAGACTAATGCAATAAGTCCCTAGCAGAGTCGCCACTATGGGCACACACCCCTGAAAATTCGTGCACCCTTTTGTAAAAGCGAAGCAAAACGCTCCAATTCAGAGTCGACACTCGGGTTTTAGCAGAATGCACTCAAGGAACCGAACTTGAAACGTTTGCTACGCTTTAATTGGAAAAGGTTTTTTAGACTGGACTGTCGTCACCTTCGAAATCTGAGGCTCGAGAGCCGGGTTACGAAAGGGGAAGGGTTTTATGGCACCCCTCTCGCCCAATCCAGAGATCGGTCTCTACTCGGGCATTTTATAAAACGTTTGCATTTTTCTCTCATTAACCATTTTTAGCCAATTAGGGTGGGCGAACAGTTAATAGGAATTAAAATCGTAACAAGTTGGCAGGATGTGACAAAATGGTATGTTTGCTTTATTGAAACAAGTACTAAAGATTGAAAACAGACTTTTGTGAGCATTTTAAATAGACTGGAACACATTGAACCAAGGGGATGTGCGCAGGAAGAAGACCAGCATGCACTGACCAAGTCACTGCATGCAGACCGGACCTGCGCACACCACACATGAACTGGCGTACTCCAGTAAGCTTAAACTCACAGCTCTTACTTTCAACCCTCTAGGCTCTGGAAAGGACCAATGCACACCCAGGACAAACCACGCTGTTTATATCACAATTTATATATAGTTATATACATTTAAAATGGCTTTAGAGCCATAAAATAAACAGAATGCCCCATAAACAATGTGGGGGGAGTAAACAGAGGCCAAGGCCTAATTGCCATGCAATGGCCAGCCATTAGGCTAGATCTAACTGCCGTACGCCAGTATGTAGATACTGTACGCCAGTTACACCCTTTTGTCCAGTGTTTGGCTTTACACTTTCTGGGCTCTGCAACATAACCAGAAGGATCCCAGAGTCATTCCAAAGCAACAGAAATAATATTAAGAAAGTAAAACTAGCAATTTTAACTATGGAAAGCAGTAAACTGGTTATTAGGCATGCTCACAGTGATGAATAGACAAGAAATAAAGCATAAAACAAAGATCCTGACCCTAGTTCACAATTGGAGTACGCGGGTTCTGAAAGGTTCCGAACTGGAGTACGAGGGTTTTGAACTACCATACGCAGGTTCATCCCAGATAGACCCTAGACAGGTCCTAGTCCCCACGCTAGTTCTGCACGTACTGCTAATGACGGGTGTATGCACGCTTATGACCAGCGCACACTAGGTCTTGCCATTGACGATTTTTGAAACCTTGCCAGCTTTAGGGCCAGGACTGGTATTGATTAACAGCCTTGACCCTGCCAGCCCCCCTCTCAGGGATTAGAACAGAAAGCAGTAGAAAGATGTTATACCTTTGGTTTTTGGGTTTGAAAGAGTGATTGAGCTTTGAATGGATGGGTTGGTTGGATGATACTTGGAGGATGGTTGTGTACGGTAGATGAGAATGAGTGTTGTTGCTTGCTTGTTAGTACCCTTGCAAAAGAAAGATAAACAAGGGATAGACAAATGTGGGACTTGGTAACCTGTACAACCTTGTAACTTGGAGAACCAACCCTTTGCTAGGATGACCAAAGGGGGTGTATATAGGGGGAAATGGAGAGAGAGAGAGAGAGAGAGAGAGGTTAAGGCCAGTCAAAGGGGCTGGTGCCTTAGCCCCAAAGGCTTCCCTCTCATTGGATGAGAGGGAAAAGGTGACGGGATGGGTGTAAGAGATGCCCCCTGGCGAAGACTACTTTTTCGACGGATTGGAAGGTTCCCATGTGCTGTAGACCTCTACCCATGGCTTCTGCATGCTAAAAAACACAAGTTTGACTAAAGGTTTGACTAGTGTACGCAAGTTCTAAACTAGCGTACGCCAGTCAATGAGAAGGGTTGATTAGCGTACACTGGTAGTTGACCTGCGTACTCAGGTCCAAACTGCAGCTTTGATCGATGACTAACACGTGGCAAAGGACCAACGTACGCCGGTGTGGAACCAGCGTATATAGGTAGGGTTTTGGCTGAGGCTTTTTAGTTCTGGCTTGAAGGGTTTTGAAAGGTTTTGAAAGAGTTCGGAACACTCAAAACTCAAACACACTAACATTCTTGAAGTGTTCTTGATCTTATTCATCATTGGGGAATCAAATACCGTAAGTAAACTAATCTGAAAAGTCCAAAATAGGTTGTCTACATGGGCCTATATGAGTCTTTATATGCGTCTTATGTCCATTTTTGTGACATTTTTCCAGTTTTTCAATCCTTTGTCATTTTGGGATGCTCTTCTCGATTTTATCAGTTCGTACAGGTCATTGTACAGTTGTTTGACCTTACGCAAGTATCAGTTTCACCTGTTTAGGGGATATTTGAGTTTTGGCTTATTAATGCCCAAAATTTTATTATTCTCCATGTGTCTTAGAACTCGTGTGGCATCCGCGGCTCTTCTTCCTTTCTCATTTGAACTAGGCAAATCTGTACATATATGTGTGTCTGTATGGTGGCTCAGTTCGCTCATCAATGCAAACTGGATATTAGTGGTTAGCTTTTGCACTCTCTTAGACACTTGCAAAAGAGAGTCAATAAACTTGAAAATGCAATTTTTACATTGCTACCCTAATATCTTTAGTTCACAAGCACTTGAATCCCGTGAACGGCAAGGGCACGTCGGCCCAAGGCCAAGCAAAGCATATCTATGGGGCACGTCCACCCAAGCATCAAAGAAAGGGTACGCAGGCCCAATGCCATTACTAAATGTCAACTAGGGCACGCCAGCCCGCTCAAACGTCAATCTATCTAGGTGCGCATCTTAGAAGCAAAAGACAGTAAAGTAATGAGGCTCAGTGGTAGTCTTCAGGCGTCGTTATCCTCCTAGGATCCGCCCTTAGCTTACATTTGCATGCATTTTGTGCATTCAATTTAGTATACATGTCATTGCATATTGTTTATCAAATGTTGAAAGCAGGAAAAGACTATTAAGTGCCAAAGCACACTTATCCAGTATCGAAAGCAGCAAGTATTCAGGATTTTGGGTTTCATACTTAGGTCTAGTCATTACTGGAACTAGAGTCAGAACCGCTGCTTTGGGATAGTGCAATTGTAGGGGGGTACGCCGTTCTCCTTATCCCTTTCTCCATTGCAAATGTCAAGCATACAGCCTCTCTGTCCTACTGTGCTATCCACGACGACACGATCTGCCCGTTTAAATCAAGGACAACCAGTCCTATCCAATCCACGACGGCACAATTTGCCCATCTAAATCAAGGACAATCGGTTCTGTCCAATCCACGATGGCACGTTCTGCCCGTCTAAATCAACGACAGATGACAGCCGGTCTTGTCCAATCCATGATGGCACAATCTGCCCGTTTAAATCAACGACAGCCGGTCCTATCCAATCCATAATGGCACGATCTGCCCGTTTAAATCAACGACAGCCGGTCCTATCCAATCCATGATGGCACGATCTGCCCGTTTACATCAACAACAGCCGGTCCTGTCCAATCCACGACGGCACGATCTGTCCATCTAAATCAATGACAGCCGGTTCTATCTAATCCACGACGGCACGATCTGCCCATCTAAATCAACGACAGCCGGTCCTCTCCAACTCAACGACAGCCTGTCTTGTCCAATTCAACAGCGGTCTGCCCGTCCAATCAATCTACAACAACTGTCCGCCTATCCTGGTCCACAACGGTCTACAATTAGCGCATCTTCTAGCAGTTTTATTGCTCTGTCTCGTATGGTCTTTGATAAGGCAATTGGCTCTGATTCCCAATGGATGGAATTTAACCTATCTGACACAACTTGCCCGTGATTGTTAGAGTTCTTTGTGCCGAAGAAGGTTTGATCCCCAATGGCAATGATCTATCTGCAATTGATTATTCCCCAGGAGAGTCCGTCTCGGCATTCAATGATGGTCCGCCCATCCCCGTTTTCCCAACAGAATTCAAACTCTCTTCCAACGATCTTGAGATGGTCTGCCCGTCTTCAATCTTTTAGTGCATGGTATTTTTATATATACATGGTCTGCATTTTCTATTTGTTTTCTTCTAGATAGCCTTAAGGGGGTGTCTAGAAATCTTTGACATTACCTGTACCAACTCAATGGTGCTCCATGTGCCCTCAAAGAGGGGCTACTATAGATACCCCAATTTGGACTGTCCAGATTAATTTACTTACGGTATTTGATTCCCTAATGATGAAACGAATCAAGAACACTCCGGGAATAAATCACATGTTTGAGCTTTGAGTGTTTGAAAACCTCATAAACCTACTAAAACCCTACTAGCATGCATTGGTTAAGACCCAGCGCGCGTGGGTCAAAATGCCAGATATTGGTCAAATGGTCAGGTTTGACTGTGGACCAGCTCAGGGTGGCTTGGATTGGTGTGCGCTCGTCAACCTATGGCATTGACTTGCATGCGCAAGTCCCAGACTCGCGCATGCTGGTTAGCGTCTGGTCAAACTTGCTTTATTCAGTATGTAGAAGTCATGATTAGTGGAGTACAGCACATTAGAAGCTTTCATTTTGCCTGAAAAGCAATATCTGGACAGGAGGTGTCCACATCCGCACATAAACACATTTTCCCCTTTCATCCAATGAGAGGGAAAGCTTAAGGGCTAAGACACCAACCACTTTAACTGGTTTTAGACCTTCATACACCACCATTTACTCCTTCTATAAATACCCCCATGGTTCTTCCTTGCCAAAGGTTACCAAGTTAAAAAAAAAAGCCATTGTTTTTCAACCCTAAGTCTCTCAACTCAAGCAAATACATCTTATTATCACTCAAGCAGCCACTAAGCTTCCAATCCAACACCACTCAATCAAGCCTCAAACACATTAAAGCTTAACTTCATTCCAAACTCAATCTAAGCATAGCATGCTTACTATTTTCTGTTCTGATCCCTGAGGGGGGCTGGCAGGGTCAAGGTTAGTAATCAATACCATGCCCTGGCCCTAAAGCTTGCAAGTTTTCAAAAATCGAAGAGGCAAGAACCAGCGCGCATTGGTCCCATTCCCACGCCCGCCATTCCATGGCTGTGCGCATGGATCTTCGTGGGGATTGCTGTCTTGCTGTTTTATGCTTTTCTTCCATACACAGCACTGCAAGCATGCTAAAATCTAGTTTACTGTTTTCTAGTGGTAAAACTGCTAGATTGTATTTCAATACTTAGTTCTGTTATGTTGGAACACCAACTGGGGTATATCTGGACATGTCCCAGAGCCCCAGTCATGTGAGAACAAGTAACTGGAAAATAGCCTGGATAGGCGCGCGCAAGTTACCAACCTGCGCACGCAGGTGTGCTTGATCCAATGACTTTCCAGTGCGTTGCTCTTGCATGGGTGACTTAGCCTTAGGCCACTATTTTTTTCCACACTATTTAAGGGGTCTTTTGGTTCATTTGTTAGGCTTTTCAGCCTTTAAACTGTGTAGTGTAATCACTATAAACTGTTTGGTCTGTCCTGGGTGTGCACTAGTTATTTCCAGAGCCCAAAGGGTTGAAAACAAGAGTTGTCGGTTTAAACCCACTGGTGCGCGCATGTTATGGTTTGGCGCACGCAGGTTGGATCAACATACAGTGACTTGATCAGTGCATATTGGTTTCTTCTTGTGCACGACACTCCAAAATAGTGGCCCTCCAGCCTGTTTAAAACTCCCACAGGAGTCTTTTTTCATCTTATACGAACTATTTTCGCATCCATACTATCAATCACATCCTGCAAAACATGTTACAGCTTTAATCCCTATTAAACTGTTCCCCGCCCCTACATGGCTAAAGAATTGATTAATCAAACAGAATCGCAAATGCCTAAATAAAGACCGATCTCCAGATTGGGCGAGAGGGGTGCCTTAAAATCCTTCTCCTTTTGTAACTTGGCTCCCGAACCTAGATATGGTTATGATGGACCGGTGTTTTCACCTTTTCAAATCAAAACAGTACAGCAAGTGTTTCAAGTTCGGTTCTTTGGGTGTCAGACCTTCAAACCCAAGTGGTGACTCTGAATTAAGCACTCGTCCCGCTGACGCTCCTTCAATCCAACCCTCTTTAAAACCAGAATATTTTAAGGGCACGTTGCCCACATAATTATAAAACATAGGACATTTGTCGACTTGAGATACAAAGTGTTCGTCTGTAGTCTTTTATGTGTTATTTTTATTTTTCAAATTGCTTTGGGTGTCCTCTTTTTGGTTAAGTAGGGAGGAGGAGCTTCAAGCACAAAAGTGGTCAAAGCGGAAGATGAAGGGGAATCCAAGATTATCTTTCTACGTTGATATTGAAAATGGAAGTGAAGAGGAAGACAAGAAAACAGTAAGCATATATCTCAATTCACTTGCCTTGAGCTAACAATTTTTTAATCCATCAATGGTTAAAACTTATAAGGTAGCTCCTTAGAGCATCTCCAATGGGAGATGTCAAATCCTACGTAGACATGTTAAAGGTAACATTTGACACCAAAATTCAATCCAACCCAGTAGCCTTTTTTGATGCCAATCCTCCGTGGATTTGAAGGGAATGACAAAGTTGTCAAAGTTGACAACCACCCTCCTCTATGCCAAATTTCAAAAAATGACCATTTGCATTTTGAAATAAGGGTTGGAGATGGATAATTTGATGTCAAATAAATAGAATTTGACATCAAGGGTTGGAAAGGAAGGCTTTGATGTCAAATTGGAGATGTCAAAATGCCACGTCAGCCTTCAAAAAACGTTTGACATCTCCAATATGAAGCCATGGGTTGGAGATGCTCTTAGGATCTTGGGGTGATCTGGATGGCAACTGGTGCAGATGACTGCTATATTTTTTAGCTGGGGTGTGAAGATGATGGGATAGGTTTGACAGAGAATTAGGTGCAGTTGAGGTTAGGATTGGTGTCTTCCTCATGCACATTGTTACGTAACTGACAGTGTAGAAAAACAAGATTGGATTTTTTTGATAGACAAAAGTAAGATTTTATTAGGGGAAAGGGAGAAGAAAATCCAACAAAAAGTTGGAATACATCCAATGGGATCAAGCCCATACACCTGAAGGCCTAAAAGTCCAAATAATACAATGAAGACCATAAACATCCTAAAAGGGAACAAAGTCCTAAAAAAATACCAAAAAGCCCATATATTACAATATAGCACAGCCCAAAGAACACCCAAAACCCTAACCCTAACTACTTAACATTTCAAGCACTACCTTCCACCTGCTGCCACCAATTGGATTAATTTTGAAAACTTCTTTTTAAAATCCAATCTTAAAAACTTCTTCGTAGGAGGAAATTATGCCTTGACTTTAGAGATATTTAGATTATTTATTAAAAAAACCCCTCCAATTTTAAACAGGAAATTTTAAAATAGGAAAACTACGCCATGTTCCACTAAAAATTCTAAAAAAATAAGTACTTGTTTACAATTTTAAAACTTCCAAGTACTATATTTACAAAAATAATTTTATGATTTTTACTACAAAGCCTAAAAGACAAAATGCCAACCAAAAAAGCCCCACTTTTCACTGACCAAATGCCCCACTTTTAAAAAAAAATTAAACTGTCTAAAATACTTTTAGACAATGAAATTGAGCATTGCACGGTACCGTGCTTTTGAGGCATTGCTCTATCCCCCCTTCCGGTACTTGAAATTCTTGTCGGGCCCCTTATGAATTGACGAAAATTTTTGAGCCGCAATTATTTGTAGTTTGACTTTGCACCAAAAAGTATTGAGCTAAAACCATTGGCTAAGAAGTCCGGACCATGTAGGTGGCCCCTCTCACATCCACACATTCAACCATTGACGGTCATTAATTTAAAGAACATTCAAAAGCAACCTTGGAATTTTTCTACGCATCTCTGTTCAAAGACTTCTCTCCCCCCAGTTAACAAGGCAAACGCTCAGTCCGTGGCCTCTTGCTTGTTTTTGTTTTGTACTCACTAGTTTTATTTTCTTGAAAAGTATTACTCCCTCCGTCCCTTTTTAAATGTCCTACTTCGTAATTCCAACTTATTAAAAAGACATCATCATTATACCTTTCACATCAATTTTTTCTCCACTTTTCCTATTTACCCATCATCATTATACTTTTACTCACTTACTTTTCAAAATAGAATCTACTTTTACGGACAAAATAGACAATGCACCAAAAAACTCACTAACTTTACAAAATGGACATTTATTAAGGGACAGCCCAAAATAGAATACTGGACTACAAATAAGGGACGGAGGGAATAGCAATTACTTCTAGCCCAATTTTCTGAAGGAATTAAGATCTTTAAATAAATAAGAAATCCTACCAAATCTAGAAAATTAGAAATGTGCAAAACAAGCAGCACAAATAATATTTTCTAACAACATTATTCCTAAATAAAAGTTGGTAAAAGTACACGGAGACCCGTTAACTATCACTTTTTTTCATGGAGACCCCCTAACATTTAAAATCACCTATTCAGACCCCCTCAACTATAGCTGTTAACCAATCAACACCCTTCTATCAAAAAGACTGTTAAGATGAAGAGGTCAGTGTAAATAGTTTTTATTGATGAGGGGGTCTGTGTGGATGATTTTTAGGGGTAGAATCGTCATTTTACCTCATTCCGTTAGCAAAGTTGGCCAATTTTTCATTTCATATTGTTGAGGGGGTCTGTATAGATAGGTTTAAATATTATGGGGTCTCCATGGGAAAAAAAAGAAGAAGACATAGTTGAGGGAGTCTCCGGGTACATTAGTCTCCTTTTCTTCAAAAGAACTCGTTCTCAAGTTCTTGTTAGGAGTCTGCCACTTTTCATGCCAAATGAAGAGATACTTCGAATACTTCAACTCCTTTCTTAACTTCAATTAAAAATTCAAAGAAAAGTGTACTTCTGAAGATTTTTTTCCAGCATGCTTCAACTTGTTGACAAGATGTACTAGACGAATATTGGGAATCATTCAAATTGTTCCACTCCAAAAAATAATATGGAATCAACATGAGCCCCGTCGAATATGCAATCTTGCAGCGAATCCGCTCTCTGGATGTGTACTACAAATTGATGGTTGGCCAACCCTCTTGAAATTAATTCTTTCAGCACCAACTTACATTCCCCTATACCGTTAGCCAGACTATCCTCCTTGACACTAAAATTAATATCAATCATCTCCAATGGACAATTATTTTTGGTCCTCAACAACTTGATCACCTAAATCGATATCTATTTTTTATTATCAACTTCAATTAACATAGCATCTTGAACAACTTCTTATTCAAGATCCAATGCTAGAATCATAAAAATAATAATATAAATTTTCTAAAATCTTGTCGTACATCATAATTGATAAATAATTCTTCTGAAAAATACTTTGAGTACGTTTTAAGGAAATACTTCAAGTATCTATTTTTTTTTTCTTTAAAGTAGATATTGCAAGTATCACTAAATTATAAATACTTCAGATACTTTTTTATAATAAGTACAATACTTCAGGTATTATGGGTACATTACTTCTAGTAAGACACCCTTTTTGTTTAGAGCATACTTTAGGTATTACCGGAGCATAGGTTAAATATTAGGGGTACACTACATCTAGTAGGACACCCTTTTGTTTAGAGTTTCGTACTGATAACATGTTATAAAAATAAGACAAATGTAGAAGACACTTGCATAAAAGTAAGACAAATACTTAACACAATATGTATATGAAATTAGTTCTTCAAGAACTATTAAGATCGATCTTCCAGACCGATGATATTCTCATTAGTACCTTTCTGTATAACTTTCTTTTCCTTATCTCTTCTCAATTCTCAAGTGCACTTCTCTGGACGATGTACATCATATTCATAGGCAGAAAGGTAAAGAGGCGCTATTAATATTTTTGTTTCGTTGTCTTCCAACTTGATCTCATTTGTGGTCATCCACTATTTTCATATCAGTGATAACTTTTGTTGGGACCATTCTGTGGGGGTTTGAAAAATTGGGACCATAATATCGGGCGTTCTTTTTGATCTGCTACCTTTATTCGTAATTTGCCCAAAAACATTCAAAAGCAGGGGCGCGGCGGCGGGGAGGGGAGGGGAGGGGATACACTCAGAAGCAGATTTTTCTGCGCGTTTGTTGAAAGACTCTTCTCACTCCAGTGAACACGGCAAAAAATCACTCCACTAAACAAGGCAAGAAAGGCTCTGTTTGGCACTTGCTTATTCTTGTAAAAGTTTACTCTTTTTCCAAACTCAATCTTTATTTCCACTCTTTCAATCTAATGAACAATGGGTATAACTGTTTCATTTCCCCTCTTTTCCGGATCTCACTTTTTAGAAATAGACGATGTTAGACTTGTCCTATATCGCTCATCTAAACCACTCAAGCTTAATAAAATCTAAAGGCTACTACATCTATTGTCAATTGATTTTAGGTTGAAACGTTCCGAAAAATTCAACAGATGAGAAAAATCAGCTTCTACCAACTTATAAACACTTGAATTTTCCACCCACCAGTATTTGATACTCCCTCCATCTCATATACTCGCCCTCTATTCTATTTTGACATGTCCAAAAATCATTGTAATTGTAGACAATGCAAAGAAAGAAATTTTAGATTTTTGTAAATTAGTCCTCATAAATAAATAAAAATGTATTTTAATTGCTAAAGAAGGTTATTATTAAAAGTTTAAACATATTTAAAAGAATGCAGGTGGTGTCTCAGTAGGTTAAGCACCATTTGCCCCATGCATGTGGTGGCCTCCCCTTCCTCTTCCCTCTCCTCCTAACAACTAACTCACTAACCCGCTGATGTATATCGTTGTGACAAAAAAATTCTTTAAAAAGACATGTATTTAAGGCCCTGTTTTCGCCAACAAAAAAACACTAAAAACTTGATGCATTTTACCATCTGGTTTCTACTAACAAAGAATTCTAAAAACTTAATAAATTTTACCAATTGGTTTCCAATAATAATTTTTTTTACTAACTCAATAACTTTTTCACTCACATACCTAGCAGAAACTTTTTCAGTACCGGAATTAACTTAATATTTCTCAACAACCGATTCATTACCAAAAACACCTAACGACTTTTCAATCACAAATAAAAATCTACAAATTTTTCACTACCGTAAACAATCCCTAAGTGTTGGAGTATTAATTTTAGATTTTTGTAAATTAGTCCTCATAAAAAAATATAACCAGTTTTATAATTGCTAAAGAAAGTTATTATTAAAAGTTTAAACATCTTTAAAAGAATGCAGGTGTTGTCTCAATTGGTCGAGCACCCTTTGCCCCACGCATGCCTCTTCCCCTTCCCCCTCCTCCTAACAACTAACTCACTAACCCGTTGATGTATGTCATTGTGACAAAAGAAAAAAAAAAAATTTTTCCGGTATAAGACCAGTAATATGCGACAGATATGGAGTATTAATTTCCGCTACAGCAAACAAAGCCTAAACATTGACTGACCAGACTGCAGAGTCAGTGATACCATCACTCAATTTCTTCCATGGACTACCAGCTAGCTGGGGCCTTTATATAACGACATGCACATCTTCAATTCAAACTATAGCACAAAACAATACTAAACCAGCAAAACAGTATAGTTTGTTCATAGCCATGGCTTTTGCCATAATCTTCCTCATTTTTCTCACATTTTCCACAATAGAAGCTCAACAAAGATCCACAAACATAAGCCTAAGCTCTTCTTTAGCACCTATCAGAACCAACTCGTCCTTCTGGCTCTCACGCTCCGGCCTCTACGCCTTTGGTTTCTACCCCCAAGGCAGCGGCTACGCTGTCGGGGTTTTTGCTGCCGGCATTCCGGAAAAGACGGTGGTCTGGACCGCCAACTGAGACCATCCACCGGTCCCGAGCAACGCCACCTTGGCCTTTCGTGATGGAAGGCTCGTTCTCAACATTCCACCAGACCAAAACACATACATAGCTGATGTTTCTCAGTCGATTTCCGTGGCATCCTTGCTTGACTCGGGCAATTTCGTGCTTTACAACTCCCTTCGACAGATAATCTGGCAGAGCTTTGATAACCCAACAGACACCATTCTTGCCGGCCAGAGTCTCCTGAACGGAATGCAGTTGATTTCTAGTGTCTCGGAAAGCGACCACTCAACTGGGCTTTTCCGTCTCAAGATGCAAGAAGACGGGCACCTCGTCTCGTACCCGTTGCAATCTCAGGACACCTTCCCATATGCTTATTGGGGATCTGGGACGGATGGAGACGGCAACAACATCACACTCAATCTTGATGACAAAGGCCATCTCTATCTGTTGAACGAAACAGGTGCCAACATTATAAAGAATATCACCGAAGGAGAACCCGAGAAAGATAAAAAAATCTATCGAATGGCACTTGATGCGGATGGAATCTTTCGAGTCTATTCGCGTACCTTGGATCCGAAAGGCAACTGGTTGGTTATCTTTAATTCGTCAGCTGATAAGTGTGACCCCAGAGGCCTCTGTGGCCTTAACGGGTATTGCGTTCAGAACGATATCCAGGCCGATTGTAGATGCCTCCCGGGATTCAAATTTATAAATCCCAAGATTTGGAGTCTCGGGTGCGAGAGGAATTTCACAGCAGTGAACTGCAACAACACCAATGGCGGCAGCGCCGAGTTCACTATGATAGAATTGGAAAGCATGCAATGGGAAGACCAAAATTATAAGTGGACCGAAGTAACCAACAAAGAAGATTGTAAACAATCATGTTTGGAGGATTGTCATTGCGAAGTCGCGTTATACGACGGAAAATATTGCCTAAAACAAAGGCTTCCTTTGAGATACGGAAGAAGATTGCTAAGCAGTTCAACTGTTGCCGTTGTCAAGGTTCCGAAAGAACATGATCAGATTTTGGCACCCAAGGGAACTAAGAAAGAGCTGAGATTGGAAATAATCCTAATCATTGTAGCTTCACTTACTACCTTTTGCTTTATGGTGTTAACAATTTCAGGATTTCTTATTTACAGAAACAAGGTTTGGGTATACAAGAAGATTTCCGAAAGGGGGCATATTGAATTCGGCGGAGATATAGTTCTGCGAACCTTTACGTTTGCAGAACTAGAGGAAGTAACAAACGGCTTCCGAGAGGAGTTGGGAAGAGGAGCATCCGGGACTGTTTACAAGGGCGTAATACCGTACAACCAAAAGGTTGTAGCTGTGAAGAAGCTCGAGAAGGCATTGGCAGAGGGGGAAAGAGAATTCCAGAGGGAGATTAGAGTAATCGGGCGAACCCATCATCGAAACCTAGTCCAACTCATCGGATATTGCCTCGACGGACCTAACAGACTTTTGGTATTCGAGTACATGAGCAACGGATCGCTTGCCGATTTTCTCTTCACACTCGAAAAGCCCCAACCGAATTGGGACGAAAAAGTTGAAATCACCCGCGACATTGCACGCGGCATCCTCTACCTGCACGAAGAGTGCGAGACCCAAATCATCCATTGCGATATAAAGCCCCAGAACATACTCATGGATGAGCAATGGTGCGCCAAGATCAGCGACTTTGGATTGGCAAAGCTTTCGAAGGCTCAGGAACAAACAAAAACCTTCACAGGCATCAGGGGAACGAGGGGTTACGTGGCGCCCGAGTGGCATCGGAAGCTACCGATTACCGTCAAAGCAGATGTTTACAGCTTTGGAATCGTGTTATTGGAAATCATATGTGGTCGAAAGTGTTTGGATTGGAGCCGTAGAGAGGACGAAGCTATTCTTGAAGACTGGGTATACGATTGTTATGAGGCCAGGGAATTGGGGAAATTGGTGGGGGAGGAAGAAGAGGTGGACATGAGGAAATTGGAGCGGATGGTGAAAGTGGGACTTTGGTGCATTCAAGATGAGCCATCTCTTCGTCCTTCGATGAAGAAAGTTTTGTTGATGATCGAAGGAACTGTTGACATCCCAACGCCTCCTAGTCTTACTTCCTTCTTAAGTACCATCTGATTGTGAAGTGTTTTTAGAATTTCTATTCAAAGTTTTCAATGAATTTTTCAAGGTTTTTTGTGCAAGGAATTGAGGATTAACCTCATCCAATTGTGTAATAATTTGTTGTCATTGACATGGAGAAATTGCAGTTTTAATTTTTGCGTTTCACTCACGCGGCTGCATGCTTATGCAATTATTACGTGCTCATATAACAATTAAAAAAGAATTAGATCGAGCATATTCATAGAGTCAACAAATGATTTTTGAACCAAAATTCAGTGGCGAATTTAAGTTTAACCAGTACTTGTGGATTTGGGGACCTGTACCGCAAGCGCGATGCACGGTGCAGTAAACAAGGCAAAGGCCCAGTGGCCCCAGTCCGTGGCCTTGCTTATAACTCAAGTGTCTGGATCACCCATTTAATTATGCGCTTCTCGACTAATTTTGAAAAATCGATCTCATTGACCACTAAAAATATTGGTTATCTTTGTGATGCCACATCATTTTGGTGACCTATCTATCACTTAAACTGTTAGACCGCTTTTTCACCATCTCTCTTAAGATCAATGAGTATTAGGGAGGGTTTCAATTAAGTCTTTTTGATATTCGACATCACACCGCACGCAAGTCTATTTTTAGAGCGGTGTAGGGAGTGTTATTGTGTAACCAAATTCATGAGGCACTCTAGGCTCAACAATCCCTCTCACTCATGATGATGCCCCTGCGATTTGAACCCATGACTTCATCGCTCTGATACCGCTTGTCAGACCGCTTTTCCACCATCTCTTCTAAAACCGATTGGTGTTAGGGAGGATTTCAATTAAGTCTTTTATGACATACGATATGCACCCTCAAGTCTATTTTTAGAGCAGTTGCAGGGTGTGACATTGTATAACCAAATTTATAGGAGCACTCTGAACCCAACAAAAACCAATCATCTTCTCCCTTTTATTGAGGTGAAGTCCAGATTATCAAGGTTTGTTCCCTTGGGTCTCAAACCCTTTTCCTTCTCTCCGTGCAGGGTAGTCATTCTCCAAAAAAGAAGTTATATTTAAATAAAGACGAAGAATTCCAATAATAAAGTGATGCCACACCACTTCTGAGTTACATTGTCCACTTCTGAGTTTATATATATGCAAAGGGGATTACATGTTATTTTGAAAGGCAGTAAGAAAATATGGAATACCGGGTTTTTTTTCTCATCACTCGACCCTGTTGCAATGACTTCTATTTACCACGATGGATTGTTGTCGTATTCCACACTTGTTTGACCTTTTTTTTTTTTTCCTGGTAATACAGGGTATTCCAAGCATTTGCGAGCGGTTCAAACTATTTCTTACACCTCAATCCACTGCCCTTTTCACGCTTAAGGTATCCTATCTCACGTCCACACTTTCAAATTTGAAACCATTGACGGTCATTAATTTAAACAACATTCAAAAGCAGGCTTAGAATTTTTCTACGCATCTCTGTTCAAAGACTTCTCGATCTCCGCCCCAGTAAACAAGGCAAAGGCTCAATCCGTGGCCTCTTGTTTGTTTGTTTTTGTTTTGTACTCACTAGTTTTCTTTTCTTGAAAAGTATCAGTAGCAATTACTACTCTTTCTCCAAGCTAAATTTTCATTTCCGCTTCTTGAATCTAATGAAAAATGGGTTAGCTGTTATATTTTGAATTTTCTTTTTCTGATCTCACTTTTTTGAAATAGCTAGACGAGAAAAATTAGCTTTAATCAACTTACAACCACTTGAAGCCTTTGTAGCTGGTTTTACTTCTTAGAGAATCCCAGATTCCCAAATTAGAAGAGAGCTTCATCTTTTTTGTAAACCAGGTACTTAAATAAACTTAAGAAACACACAAGAGTCTCGGGTAAGTAACCCCATAAGCGTCATCGCGTAGTTGCGAATTAATAGACCGGAGCAATATCTAAAATACTAAAATCTAGAGAGCTATTATAAGCTATATATATTGGCTAGAGCATCGGCACATTAATTTGTTCCATTCTCGATATATATGATCAATCTTCTCCACTTCTAACTTCCTTGTCAAGTATCCGCAATCATGAACAATGTTGCTTCATGGTTTAACCACCTGTACTATTTGATACTCTCTCGTCTCGTATTGTTGATTCTTATTCTATTTTGAAATTTCTCAAAATATTTGTCATCGTTGAAAATTTAAAGGAAAAATGTTCAGATTTTTTTAAAATTAACTCTTTATGAATGAGTAAAGATTCTTTTTAAGTGTAATATAACAGTTATTGTTCAAATATAATCATTCTTTTGGAAGAGACATCCATTAATTATAGGGCTGCAAAAAAAAATGGTGAACAGCAAAAACCGATCCGAAATGAACCGTACGTTTTGGGCCGGGTCTGTGGATAACAGTCTGGACACGGATTCGAAACTTTAACAACCTTAAACCCTGAGATATGGTTCATTCCACGAATTTTTCCTAGGAAATCGTGGATTAACCGAACCGAACCGTTCATTACTATATAAATATATATACATAAATGAGTGTAGATATATACATCTATGAGTGTAGATATATATTATTTCTCTTTTCTTATTAACTTGTGTATTTTTCTAACAGTTAAATTCGGCCACATCATACACAGATAATTTGGAACCGTATACTAACTGCGAACTGAAGCGCAACTCCACGGATTGGTTTGGTTAAATTAATTCGCAGCACTTTTGTCCCAGACACAAATTTCAATTTCTTCGAAACGTGAATAAATGCTTGGTCCCCGAATTTATACGACCGCAAACCAAGTCGCACCGTGTATATGTTTCTTGAAAAATTTCTTTCGAAAAGTCAAATGTACTGTACAAAACCAGACTGCAGAGTCGTGATCCCATATCACTTCAATTTCTTCCATAGATCACAGGCTGTGTCCTTTATATAACAACCTCTGCATGTCGGTAAATCCAAATATCGAAAAAACAGCCAAACAGTTCGTTCATATTCATGGCTTTTGCCATAATCTTTCTCATTTTCCTCACATTTTCCACGATAGAAGCTCAACAAAGATCCACAAACATAAGCCTAAGCTCTTCTCTAACACCTACCGGAACCAACTCGTCCTCCTGGCTCTCACCGTCCGGCCTCTACGCCTTTGGTTTCTACCCCCAAGGCAATGGCTACGCTGTCGGGGTTTTTGCTGCCGGCCTTCCGGAAAAGACGGTGGTCTGGACCGCCAACCGAGACGATCCACCGGTCCCGAGAAATGCCACCTTGGCCTTTCGTGGTGGAAGGCTCGTTCTCAACATTCCACCAGACCAAAACACATACATAGCTGATGTTGAGTCGATTTCCGCTGCATCCATGCTGGACTCGGGCAATTTCGTGCTTTACAATGCCGTTCGAGCGATAATCTGGCAGAGCTTTGATAACCCAACGGACACCATTCTCCCCGGCCAACGTCTCTTGAATGGGAAGGAGTTTATTTCCAGTGTCTCAGAAAGCAACCACTCAACTGGGCTTTTCTTTCTCCAGATGCAAGCAGACGGGAACCTCGTCTCATACCCGTTAGAAAATAACGGCGGGGTCCAGTATGCTTACTGGGCATCTGGGACGGACGGATTCGGCAATAACATCACACTCAATCTTGATGACAATGGCCTTCTCTATCTGTTGAACGAAACAGGTGGCAACACCATAAAGAATTTGAGCCCAGCAGAATCCTCGAATGATGGAAAAATCTATCGCATGACATTCGATGCAGATGGAATCTTTCGAGTCTATTCGCTGACAATGGATCCGAAAGGCAACTGGTCGGTTATGTGGTCTTCGACAACCGATAAGTGCGACCCCAAAGGCCTGTGCGGCTTCAACGGGTATTGTGTTCAAAACGATACTGAGGCCGATTGTAGATGCCTCCCGGGATTCAATTTTGTAAATCCCGAGATTTGGAGTCACGGGTGCGAGAGGAATTTTGCAGCAGTGAGTTGCGACAACACCAATGGCAGCGGTGCCGGGCTCACAATGGAAGAAATGGAAAACATGATATGGGAAGATCTAAATTATAAGGAGACCGAAGAAACCACCAAAGGAGATTGTAAACAATCATGTTTTGAGGATTGTAATTGCGAAGTCGCGTTATACAGCAATGACAACAAATGCAAAAAACTAAGGCTTCCTTCGAGATACGGAAGAAGATCGCTAAGTACTTTGCAAGTTGCCTTCATCAAGGTTGCAAAAGAACTTCCGCCTTTGCCTCCATCAAGGTTGCAAAAGAAAGAGCTGCGATTAGAAACTGTCCTAATCATTGGAGCTTCACTTGTTACTTTTGCAATCATGGTGCTAACAATTTCGGGATTTCTTATTTATAGAAATAGAGTTTGGGTATATAAAAAGATTTCGGAGAAAGGGCATATTGAATTCGCCGGGGATATAGTTCTGCGAACCTTTACGTTTGCAGAATTACAGCAATTAACAAACGGCTTCCGAGAGGAGTTGGGAAGGGGAGCATCCGGGACCGTTTACAAGGGCGTAATACCGTACAACCAAAAGGTTGTAGCTGTGAAGAAGCTTGAGAAGGCGTTTGCAGAGGGGGAAAGAGAATTCCAGAGGGAGATTAAAGTAATCGGGCGAACCCATCATCGAAACCTAGTCCAACTCTTCGGTTATTGCCTCGATGGAATGAACATGCTTTTGGTATACGAATACATGTGCAACGGATCGCTTGCGGATTTTCTCTTCACGCAGGAAAGGCCCCAGCCGAATTGGGATGAAAAAGTCAAAATCGCTCGCGACATTGCACGCGGCATTCATTACCTGCATGATGAGTGTGAGACCCAAATCATCCATTGCGATATAAAGCCTCAAAACATACTCATGGACGAGCACTGCTGCGCCAAGATCAGCGACTTTGGATTGGCAAAACTTTCGAAGGCGCCAGACCAAACCAAAACCTACACGGGGATAAGGGGAACGAGGGGTTACGTGGCGCCCGAGTGGCATCGGAAGCTGCCTATTACCGTGAAAGTGGATGTCTATAGCTTCGGGATCGTATTGTTGGAGATCATATGCGGTCGAAAGTGTTTGGACTGGAGCCGTAGCGAGGACGAAGCTGTGCTTGAAAACTGGGTATACGATTGTTATGAGGCTGGAGAATTGGGGAAATTGGTGGGCGTGAAAGAAGAGGTTGACATGAAGAAATTGGAGAGGATGGTGAAAGTGGGACTTTGGTGCATTCAAGATGAGCCATCTCTTCGTCCTTTGATGAAAAAAGTTTTGTTGATGATCGAAGGAACTGTTGAAATCCCAACACCTCCTAGTCCTACTTCCTTTCTAAGTGCCATATAATTATGAAGTTTTTTCTTATTTTATTTCTATTCATGTTTTTGTCGAATTTGTATGTTTTCTTTCTAAGCTGTCTTTGTGTGGTGGTTATGTTGTTGCCTTAGGGAGTCCCTAAGAATTCTGGTTGTGTTGGTTGATGATTGAATGAACTGGCGACATCCCAATGCCTCCTAGTCCTACTTCCTTCTTAAGTGCCATCTAATTGTGAAGTGTTTTTAGTATTTCCATTCATGTTTTTATTGAATTTTTATTTTATTTGTACGAGGATTAACCTTATACAATTGTGTAATACTTTCTTGTCGTTGATATGGAGAAAATGCAGTTTTAATTGTTGTGTTTCACTCGCACGGCTGCATGCTTATGCAATTATTACATCCTCATTTAACAATAAAAAAAATTTATGGAAGGAAAATTAAGAGCTAGTAGCAAAGACATATCAGTAATTAAACAAAAATTGACAAAAGCAATCAGAAACCAAAATAGGATTCGGCGTAGTGGGTTCCTAACTTCTTCTCACTTGATACGTTAGCTCCCGACCTATCTATGTTAGTGTAAAAGATTGAGCATATTCATAGTCAATCTGGGACCCTGTAGCACCGCAAGCGCATTTCACTGTAAAAGTGATTCATCCTAACTATCCGTCTCGACAATTAATTGGTCTGAATTTTAAAACAACTCTTCGAAGGGAAGAGTTAACTATTTCCAAGATGAGTTTTTTTTTATTTAAAAATCCATAAAATTGACCGCCGCATGATACAATGCTTTTGAGGTGCTGCTTCATCCCGCCTTCCAGTACTTGTAGTTCTTCTCGGGCCCCATATGAATTGATGAAAGACTTTTGAGTGGCCTTGGCTAAAAAGTCATGACCGTGTCTTCCGCAGCTCCCACTTACATCCACACTTTGAACCGTTGGCAGTCGTTTAAAGAACATTCAAAAGCAGCCTTGGGGATTTTTCTACGCATCTGTCCAAAGACTTCTCACCCCAGTCAACAAGGCAAAGAGGCTCAGCCCGTGATCGACCTTGCTTATTTTTGTTGAAGTTTTCTTTTCTTGACAAGTACTAGCAATTATTGCAAGAAAAATTAGCTTCCATCAACTTACAAAGTTTACAACCACTTGAAGCCTTTATTGTCGGTTCTCAAATTAGAAGAGAGCTTCACGGTTTACCCACCAGTAATTTTTTTTTTTATCGGCAAAAGATGAAATTTTATTTAAAAAAAACGGGAAAAGGGGAAGGAAATCTAACAAAGAGTTAGAAAATACACCACAAGGACATAGCCCAAAACACCCAAAGGTCTACTGGTCCACAACAAAATAAGACAATACAACACAACCCAACACAAACAAATAAAGCCCAAATGCTCAAATACGGCCCAAACCTAGGCCGGCCCACCCAAACCGAACCACAGAACTCTAACTACACCAGCAGCCACCATCGCACAAACCACCGAAGCCCAACCTCGCCGTTAAGCCGAGCCGGCCTCTCCCAAATGTAGAGACCGGCGGCGGGAGCCGGCCTACGACAGTGAAGGTCGGAGCAGATAGGGCCTGAGGGCCAACCACCATCATCAACAGCAACACCCCAAACAATCCCTTGCAACACGATCTTTATCTGCAACAGTGATGCAACGCATGCATGAACCGCAGAAAAGAACGTGCAACAAAGATTAACAAAAATGATATAAGTTAGAGAAAACGTTCTCTGGCTCTATTTTCATTCAATAATCAATAATCACCCCTGCCTGGACGCGTACAACTTATTATAAATAGGCAGGAACCAAAAACCCTAATTGATTCGGCCAACAAGGAAGGCGAATCAATCAAAGAACTAATTAACGAAAATTTTGTCAAAAACGGAAAGTTCGGCAATTATTACATAATCAGAAAATATAAAAAATTCTAAAAAATTCCCCAAAAGAACTGCTTAATTTGGATTTCCAAGCCCAAGAAATAGGCAAGTCAAATCTTTCCTAACTAGGCAAGTCAAATCTTTCCTTAAATGGCAAATTTGGCAATTTTGGGCCCTAAACATCATTAAACTGCTAAAAAACACGCGGCAGTCTTGACCATGGGGCCGTTTCGCATCGAACATATGTGGGCCCGTCTTAAAACTCCTTCGTCACAAAATTACGATTTTGCCACTCTAGGCTTAAAATGCCTAAAGTAGCACTCCTCCATGGCCACTGTATCATCCTCCCCCCTAAAAAGAAATTTGCCATCGAATTTGCTTCATCATCAGAACTATCCCCGCGGAATGGGATCAAGTGCTTGACATTAAACACATTAGCCGTGCGAACACAACTAGGAAGCTTCAGACGGTACGCATTTGGACTGATTTTCTCAATGATCTCTATAGGTCCAACCTTCCGGGCAGCAAGCTTGTTGTATTCATGGGCAGTATACCGATCTTTAGTGAGGATGGCATACACAAAATCTCCAACCTCGAACTCCACCAGGTGCCGCGTCTTATCTGCAACCTCCTTATACTTCGTGGTGACCTGTTGCAGGCACAGCTTAGTCTTGTGAACCTGCTGCAAACTTGTCATGAACTCTTCAGCCCTCCCATGAACTCACTTTGCGTCAGGAACAGGAGCAAGGTCAAGAAGAGTTCGCGGGTTAAAGCCATAGACAACCTGGAAAGGGGAAAGTCCAGTGCTACGGTTAACGGAATGGTTAAAAGCGAATAGCCTGACACAACTTCTAGTCCCAACTCTTGAGATGGTCTTCCACCAAGCTGTGAAGTAGATTACCCAAGGAACGGTTCACCACCTCAGTCTGACCATTGATTTGAGGGTGGTAAGCCATATTGAAATTCAGGGCGGTGCACGCCAACCTCCACTAAGTCCTCCAAAAGTGACTTAAGAACCGGGTGTCACGATCAGAAACGATGGAAGTAGGCAGCCCGTGTAAGCGATAAACCTCCGTGAAGTATAACTGGGCTACTTTGACAACATCCCTAGTCGTCTTGCAAGCAATAAAATGGACCTTCTTGGAGAATCGGTCAACCACAATGAAAATAGCATCATGACCATGTTGCGTACGTGGTAACCAAACCACAAAATCCATATTGACGTTAACCCAAGGCTGAGAAGGAATGGGCAACGGCATGTACAAACCCGTATTAGTGGCTAATCACTTGGACACTTGACAAATGTGACACCTCTCTACAAATCTGTAAACATCCCACCGTAGAGTAGGCCAAAAATAGGACCCAGACACCAGTTCAAGTGTCTTATCACAGCCCACATGCCCCTCACTGTGCAATTTCTGAATTATTTTTAACCGGAGGCTAGAGTCCGGAACACACAGCAAGTTTCCTTTGAACAGATACCCTTTCTGCACATGAAACTCAGATTGACCGCCACCTACGATCTTGTCAAGCACAACAGAGAAATACAGATCAGTTGCTAACAATTCTCAAAATGCATCAAAACCGATAACCTTGGCCCTCATAAGAGTAAGGAAGTTGGCACGGCGACTGAGGGCGTCATCGACCATATTCAAAGCCCCCAACTTGTGCTTGATGGAGAATGAGAACTGTTGGACGTACGCAGCCCACTTGGCATGCTTACTGGACAACTTATCTTGTGAATGAAGTGCTTCAATGCCTCGTGATCAGAGTACAAGACAAAAGCACTATGAATGAGATAGTGATACCAATGCTTCAGGGCTTGGACCAACGCATAGAACTCCACGTCATAGGTGTTGTAATTCAGCTTCACCCCATTCAACTTCTCACTGAAATAGGCCACTGGCTTGGAATTCTAACTAAGGACAACCCCAATCCCCACCTTCGACGCATCACAATGTAACTCGAAGGGCTACAAAAAGTCTGGTAAGATCAAAACCGGAGCGGTAGTCAACTTCTGCTTGATTAGTTGGAATGGCCAAGAGGCCTTGTCACTCCATGTAAACCTACCACCCTTCATACAATCTATTATAGGAGCCATGATAGTACTGAAATTAGGTATGAAACGGCGATAGAAAGCTGCTAGTCCATGGAAACTTCGAATATCGAACAAGGTCCGTGGTTGGGGCCACTGTCGAACAGCCTCAACCTTGGACTCGTCCATAGAAATTCCATTCTTGGATACAATATATCCAAGGAAAAGTACGAAATCTATCATGAAAACGCACTTCCTGATAGCCCCAAATAACTTATCTGCTCTTACAGTGAGAACTTCCCGCAGATGCTGCAAGTGCAACTTAGGAATGGCACTATGTATCAAGATATCATCAAAATAAACTATGACAAATTTACCAATGAATGGACAAAGGGCTTGGTTCATGACTCGCATGAAAGTGCTTGGTGCATTGGACAAGCTGAATGGCATCACCAACAATTCGTACAACCCCTCTCTAGTTTTGAAGGCTGTCTTCCACTCATCCCCTGGCCTGATCCTAAGCTAATGGTAACTGCTCTTCAAATCCAACATAGTAAAAATTTGTGCCCCTCCTAGCTGATCCAGCAGGTCATCCAGTCTTGATATCGGAAAACGGCACTTCACTGTAATCTTGTTAATAGCCCTGCTATCAATGCACATCCTCCAAGTGCCATCTTTTCTTGGGGTCAACAGCGCGGGGACAGCACAAGGACTAAGGCTTTCTCGGTAAAGCCCTTAGCTAGCAATTCCTCCACTTTTCACCTTAACTCTTCATGCTCTTTCGGACTCATCCGGTAATGAGGCTGATTTAGTAAGCTGCAACCGGGCATTAAGTCAATCTGGTGCTGAATATCCCGCAACATGGGCAGACCATCGGGTAGCTCAGTCGGGAACACATCCCGAAATTCCTCCAGAAGAGGCTCAATGGCTGCTGGAACTTCCTGATCTGTCTGGACCTATGAGCCCTCTTTGGCAACCAGCACAAACATCACTTTGCTATCTGTAAACTCCTCTTCAAACTTTGCTTTCGTCAGAAGAGTGGTTCCCTCCCCATTGTGTGGTTTGGGTACAACCTCCTTGAAAGGCAGCAATACAATCTTCCTCTCCCTGACCACGTCCGGCCCCATCCCCCGAATTCCCATTCGGATTCTCCCCAAGTTGGCTAACCTCATCCTCAACCGGCGTTTCTCGGCCACGACCACGACCACCCCGGCTTTCGACCTCACCTGCTCTAGCACGTGTTTTCGGCAGCATCTTACTACAAATTATAAGAAGGAAAAGGGTTTCATCAATAACAACATTATCTCATGAGGTCGAAAACTCCAAATATCCCAACACAGGTCAAACAACTCCATGCCACAATACCATATTGAAATGCAATACCACGTAAGCCAAGTAATGTCAATGCACACAAGCACACATACGTTATGCAAAAAGGCGTGACATTTTGAACCCATGAGACTAGAAGTCTCCCGACGGTCTCAAAGTATTCAAACCTAGACGCTCTGATACCAATTTGTCACGCCCTCGATTTTGAATATAATAAAACAATACATTTTAATAAAAAGTCCTCGCATATCATTAATAATATCCCAAAAGAGTTCCCACCTGTTTCATTTTACAAACAAATCCCCAAGTTTGGATAATTACAACTTTGGCATCACGGTCCAAATTTGTTTAGGTACAAGTACGAACATATTCAAAATATTACAAACAATTAGTCAAAAGGATTGAAATGATAAGTTACATATACATCTCTGTCAAAATAAAGTTTATACAAAGATGCTTAAGAAACTACATGAGGTTAGCTTCCAAAAGTCTTTCATTCCCAAGCACACATTGCTTACGAGCTATTGTCCAGCGTTTTGACCTGAAAAGAAAGATTAGGTTGAGCTACACTAGCCCAGTAGGAAAATCTTTACCAACTTTATATGAAAACATGATGATAAGTGCAATGACGGAAAACAGGAAGGTATAGCTCAAACGACGAAATACAATCAACTCAACAATGTATCAAACATTCAAGGTGATCATTCTAAGATATGCTATAATCACATTATGCCATAAGGTTCATAATACTCAAGCGAAATAACAACTTTGACACGACTCACTATCCCATATCTCCACCATCGACATTTCCACCCCTTGCGTTGTTGTGTAATACCACGAGAGTCACCGTATTACCACCCCTAGCGTTACGGTGAGCACCAACATCTAAGGTCACCGTATTACCACCCCATGCGTTACGAGACCATATAAGTCGTCGTATTACCACCCCTTGCGTTACGAGACTTCCTAAATCGACCACCAACCCAAACAACTATTTCCTCAATCAACCTACAAGTTAAAGCTTTCTTATAACTTCATACATTTAAGAAATATGCCACGACATGCCAACAATATCACAAATATGCCACAAACGTTCACAAGTACTATTCAATCACAAATTGAATAAACATTCACAAGAGCCACCAAACGATATAAAGTATTTAAACGAAATTTCAACTAAGCAATTCCTTATGTGTTCCTCACTAACGGAAGGCCAATGGATCAAGAATATCATCCACTAATCATAGGAAGTCGTAATGACAAAACAAGAATCATTGGAGTAGCCAAAGGAGGTTGGGAGGTCGACACACCCCCACTCTAACAGTCATAACTTTCTTTGTACTTGGAGTTTTTAGGTTATTTTGTGGCAATGGAAAGCTGACTTCAAGACCTTCGAATCGATATAAAATTTGGATGAAATGGATATCGTACGAAGAAGTTATGACCGTTTGAAGTTGGGCTAAAACTCAAAAGACAGGCAGAACTTCCAGAGAGGGGAGGGATCGATCCCCCCATCACCAGGGATCGATCCCTGCGCTTACTGGACCAGAAAACAAAAGGGGGATCGATCCCCCAAGTTTAAGGATCGATCACTAAGCGATTTTGGGCGATTTTCTGCAAATTTTGACAGCGTTCGAGATAAACAAAGAGAGGCAAACCAAGCTCGATTCTTGCATCAAATCATCATATAAACATATAAAAGAGGTAAGGAAGTCCCTACCTCGCGACGATAACCAAGATCTACAAGATTTGAGCAAGCCGTAACCACTTCGAACATCAAAGCTTCGATTCAAGCTCGACCCAAGGAATTCCAAGCTTAAGAACGCAAATGGAAGGTTGGAGGGAGGTTGTTTCTTGAAGATTTTGAGAGATGGAGTGGAGTTTTGTGTGAGATGAGAGGAGGCCGGCTAGTGAGAGAGGGAGAACGGATGAGAGAGATATTTGGGGATGAAAATAATCCCCTACACACACACACACCCACTATTTATACTCCTACATTTTCAAATCACACCAACACACCCTCAAGTCTCACTTCTTTCACTTCGGTTCCCTAATCAAATAATCACCAATTAAAATCATATTTCCCCCAATTAGTCATTTAATAAACTTTTCAATAATTTAAGAAAATACGGGTCTCTGCATTTTCTTCAGTTTCTCCCACGAACTAATCTTGTCTTTACCTTGCCTCATCCAAGATAGTTTGAGTTGCTGCCACCATGCCGCCGCCCTACCCCTAACTAGCGACATCCGCCTATCATCCGGAACCTGTTTGAACTCCAAAATCTCTTCAATGGCAATGACCCAATCAAGGATTTCCTCTGGTGTCAAAGCACCCTGAAACTGAAGCAGGTCGATCTTCAAGCCGGCTTCCCATTGTCGGTTATCATGGTGATCTGTTGTGAACTCCTTGTAGCCCAGGCTTCTTCCCTTTGGTTGATAGTAGCCCCCACCGCTAGTTTTCCCAACACTGGTTGCCCCTACCGCGAAAGGGTTGTCAGCCTCTTCACCATCTGAATTCTCGTCCTCTTCCTGAGACCGCCAATCATACAGGTGATGGCGAGGTGGATTTCCCCCAACAAACAGGGTAGTGATTTGGTCTGCTAGGGTGCCAATCGCATCTGCTATGCGCTGCTCAAGTTGTTGGAATCGTGCCTCTGTTCGTGCTTCCTGCGCGACGTCATCTCTTTCATAACCGTCATCCACAAAAGCTATACGATTACTCCGTCCCCCTCGACTTCCAGCACGTCCTCCGACCATAGTCAGGATTGGAACTTGAAGCTTTGATACCAACTGATGCAGCGCGTGTATGAACCACAGAAAAGAACGTGCAACAAAGATTAACACAAACAATATATGTTAAAGAAAACATTCTCTGACTCTATTTTCATTCAATAATCACCCCTGCCTGGAGGCATACAACTTATTATAAATAGGCAGGAACCAAAAACCCTAATTGATTCAGCCAACAAGGAAGGCGAATCAATCACAAAACTAATTAATGGAAATTTTGCCAAAAATGAAAAGTTCGGCAATTATTACATAATCAGAAAATATATAAAATTCTAAAAAATTCCCCAAAAGAACCGTTTAATTTCGATTTTCCAAGCCCAAGAAATAGGCAAGTCAAATCTTTCTTTAAACAACAAATTTGGCAATTTTGGGCCCTAAACATCATTAAATGGCTAAAAAACACGCAGCACATGGCTAAAGGCATATGTCTTGACCGCAGGGCCGTTTCGCATCAAACATAGGTGGGCCCGTCTTAAAACTCCTCCGTCACAAAATTACGATTTCGCCACTCTGGGCTTAAAATGCCTAAAGTAGCACTCCTCCAGGGCCACTGCATCAAACAGCCACTCCAAAGCAACGAGGTACCAGCCCCACGCCCGATTGAGAACTCAGACAGCCACCGACCGAACTTCGGCACACAAAACGACCAAAGCAAACAACCATGGGAGCCGCATCCACCTCACCACTGTTGGACTAGACCACCACCAATCAAAATCGCCATCTTCACCGATCGATTTTGGAAATAGGGAAACCTGCAAAACAAAATTAGAAATAAAACTAACTACACCTCCAAAGCCCCAAACCACCGCCCTCCACCACCAGACACCCCAGCCAGATCTACACTGCCAACCACCACCACCACCAACACCAACCTCCGCACAAGACGGGCCACCCAACGCCGCTAGGCATCCGAAGGAGACCAGGGGAACCTCCGGCCAGAGGCGACAACAACCGCCCCACCCTCCCACGCAGAGGAGAATGGTGGCCTAAAACGCAAACGAAGAGAGGAGGGGAAAGGGATTCAAAACTTGAAGAGGATGAAGAGGTGGAGAGGGGGGAGCAGAGGACAGGGGAGCCCGGGGGAGGAGGGACGGAGGCGCCTCCCCCCCAGGCGGCGACGAAACCCCAAGACTGTTCGGATGCCTTTTAGAGAGAAGGCAGAGGAAAAGATAGAGAGAGAAGCTATCGGGGTAGAGGAAAAGATATTTTTCTTTACCCACCAGTATTTGATACTCCCCCATCTCGTATACATTGTCCGTTCTTATTCTAGATTAAAATTTCTCAAAATATTTGTGATCACCGAAAATTAAAAAGAAAATTGTTCAGATTTTTTAAAATTAACTCTTTATTGATGAGTGAAGATTTTTTTCAAGTACAATAAACAGGTTCAAATATAATCAATTTTTTTGAAGAGACATCCAGTAGATTTAGGGCTGCATAAAAAATCTTGTGAACCGTGAAATCGGTCCAAATCGAAATGATTCGTACGTTTTGGGCCAGGTCTTGGATAATGTTCTGGAAACGGATTCAAAACTTTAAAAACAGTGAGATATTGTTCATTTCACGAATTTTCAGTGGGGAACCGTGGATTAACTAGACCAAACCGTTCATTAATATATTTATATGTATACACACGTGCATATACATATGAGTGTAGTTATATATATTATTCTTTTTATTAACATGTATATATGTAGGGATATTTATACATTTTATATGTAGATATATGTATATATTTGATTAAGTGTGGGTGTTTTTGGGTTTTTTTGGGTTGTTTTCTTGTACTGGACTTTTAGGTTTTGTTGGTTTCTTACCAACAGGATGTTTTTATGTGTTACTTGCTGTTATTTTTGTAATTTAAAAAAAAAATATGAGATGAAGTGTAGCGATAGATGAGGTACTACCGTTTGTACATGATGCTCCTTGTTGTATCACTATAAAAATTTATTTTGTATCATTTTTAATGGTATGTAAACTCTTTCTTTGCTGATTAAAAAAAAAGTGTCGGTGTTACTTCTCTTTTGTTATTAGACTGCATTATCATCCTTGTGTATATATATGTAGATGAGTCATTTTCAAGTGATGATGTTCTTATTTTAGTTAAAATAAGGACCTACCTCTCCATTTTTCTCATTCTCCGTTCGAATTTTAATGATCCAAGCCGTTCAATGTGTTCAAAACGTGATTTTAAGGGTACTCGCAAAGAATCAGCAAAAAAAAAAAGGACCAGTAAGGGCTTCTTCCGAGTAGTTTTTATTTGAACTATTTGATAAAAAAAACAAACAAAAACTGTTCGGATGAAACCCTTCCCGGTCTTTTTTTTTGCTGATTTCTCACGGGTACCCTTAAAATCACGTTCTGAACACATTGAGCGGCTTGGATCATCGAAATTCGACCGGAAAAGGAAGGTCCTTTTATTAAATTAATGTGGTCCTTAAGAGAAGGAGACTCATATGTAGATATATCTAAATATGTATATATTTTGTGTATGTGTCTAACTGTTAAATAATACTCCCTCTGTCCCTTTTTTTGAGTCCAGTATTCCATTTTGGACCGTCCCTTAATAAATGTCCATTTTATAAAGTTAGTGGGTAAAAGTTGGTACAATGTCTATTTTGTCCCTAAAAGTAGATTCCATTTTGAAAAGTAAGTGAATAAAAGTGTAATGATGATGGGTAAGTAGGGAAAGTAGAGGAAAAAGTTGATGTGAAAGGTATAATGATGATGTCTTTTTAATAAATTGGAGTTACGAAGCAGGACACTTAAAAAGGGACGGAGGGAGTAGTTTCAATTTTCCTTCTTTTCTAATCTTATTGTATTTGACATCATATATTGACAATTTGCAACCGTAGATTTACTGCAAACCGAAGCGCAACTCCGCGGATTGGTTCAGTTCAATTCGCAGCACGTTTGTTCTGGACACAAGTTTCAATTTCATGGAACCGTGAGTAAATGCTTGGTCCCCGAATTTACACGACAGCAAACGGATTCGCCGTGTATATGTATCTTGAAAATTTTCTTTTGAAAAGTCAAATGTCCCGTACAAAACCAGTAGATGTATCTTGAAAATTTTCTTTTGATAAGTCAAATGTTTCGTACAAAACCAGTAGAACGGGGTACATGGAGTATTAATTTTCATTGAAGCAAACAGAGCCTAAACATTGACTGACCAGAAAATTTTCTGTTTTTTTTTCCCATATGCCTGCTAAAAGATTTACATTGAAATTTAAAACACGTGCTCCTTCACTTATGAAACAACTATATTGAATTTGTGGTAGAATGGTACCGACAGATATTTATAGTACGAGTAAAAATATCTTGTCTCTCAATTTTATGACGATGAATGTCGAAGTTTGGTACCATTTATTTGGATGGATGACCGTGACGACACTGAGTTAGTCCTATATAATATTGGGTACTGGTGTCATTCCAATGAACCGAATGATCTACTGCTTCATGTGTATGTATTTTTTGTCAAATCTAACCCATTTGCTAGATCTCAATTGGAAATAAATTTAAGCATCCACTTAACTAAATAAATAACCTTCGTATACATGTGCTATAACCCAACTCATTCAAAATACACTCACATACAAATTCTACGGAATTTATACTTCTCTCAATTTAACAACTCAACAGATAAACAAGTTGAGCTTGTCATTGACTTTGGATAGTTCAGTGAACTCATTGGTGACTTCATACCAGAGAACATAACTATACACCTACACACTGAACAATTTTACACTTTCTCAGGATCGAACCATAGTTGGAAACTTTGTGCCTTGTTTGGATGGTATTTTGAAAAATAATTTCCAACTCAAAAAATAATTATTACCTCTACTTTCAATCATTACTTTCATATCTCTCACATCTTTATTCTCTTCAATCATTATTCTCATTTCTCTCTATCTCTCTCCACTCATTGTCTCTATCTCTAATTATTACAAACCTAATTGAAGGCTTTGGAAGAGCAAATATTGTGTTAACAAATGAAACAAATCTAATTATTGATAATGCTTTGTACTCTACCAGATCCAGAAGAAATCTGTTAAGTTTCAAAGACATACATCGTAATGGTTATCGTATTGAAACCATTAGTGAAGGTAAAGAAGAGTATTTACGTACCACTTCTTACGTATCTGGCCAGAAGCTAGTACTGGAAAAACTGTCTGCATTCTCTTCTGGGTTATATTATTCAACGGTTAGAACAATTCAATCTTATGCTATTATGCACCAAAAGTGTACTAACCCAAAACTTTTCATGCTATGCCATGATCGCCTTGGGCATCCAGGTTCAATAATGATGCGTCGTATCGTTGAACATTCACATGGGCATCCGTTGAAGAACCATAAGATTTTTTTGCCCTATAATTATCTCTGTACTGCTTGTTCACAAGAAAATTGATAACTAGACCATCCCACTCAAAAGTCATTGTTGAATCCCTACCCTTTTTACAAAAAATTCAAGGGGATATTTGTGGCCCGATACACCCACGATCTGGTCCATTTTGCTATTTCATGATTCTAGTTGATGACTCAACCAGAGAGTCACATACTTGTTCATTGTCTACACAAAATATTGCATTTACTAAATTACTAGCCCAAATAATTAGATTGCGAGCACAGTTTTCAGACTACCCAATCAAAACAATTCATCTTGACAATGCTGGAGAATTCACATCTCAAGCATTTAATGATTATTGCATATCAATTGGTATTGATGTTGAGCATCTTGTTGCACACACTCATACCCATAATGGTTTAGCTGAATCTTTTATTAAAAGGCATCAGTTGATTGCTCAACTTTTGCTTATGAAAACAAAATTACCAGTTTTTACTTGGGGACATGCTATCTTACATGCCACATCTCTAATTCGTGTTAGACCAACTGCATATCATAAATATCACCTACACAACTTGTAGTTGGTCAACAACTGAACATCTCTCACTTAAGGGTTTTTGGTAGTGCTGTGTATGTGTCCATTGCACCACCCCAACACACTAAAATGGGTCCTCAACATAGACTTGGTATATATGTTGGTTTTGACTCTCCATCTATCATTAGATACCTTAAACCCTTAATAGATGATGTTTTTAAAGCACGATTTGAGGATTGCCATTTTGATGAATCAGAATTCCCATCATTAGGGGGAGATAAGTTGCAGCCATAAGCTCAACAAGAAATTATCTAGAATGCTTCGACGTTATCTCATCTTGATCCTCGTACTAATCAATGTGAACTAGAAGTTTAAATGATCATTCATTTGCAAAGTATTGCAAATCGGTTACCGGATGCATTCACCGACACAAAAAGGTTAAGTCCCATATACCAGCTGCTAATGTTCCTGCACGGATTGAAGTTCTTGTAGGACAGACCACTTGTACAATAGCTGATGAATCTAAGACATGCCAGAAGCGTGGGAGACCAGTCAGTGCAAAAGATAAACTTTCCCGAAAGAGGAAAATCCAAGGCAAAGAAACTAATGCCCCAGAAGTAGCTGGCACTCTCAAAGAGACCAAGCTAACAAACGCAAGCGCTCCCGAAGAAGCTAAACCTATAAGATAGGTAAATGAAAGAATGAATCTACCAATATTTTCTCGTAAGTTTGAATCTCCCGAAGAGAAGTCTTCTGAAGAGGTGTTTCCTAAAGAGGAACAGGTACCTGCAAATAATGATATCCCAATACAATATATGAATACGAGAGAAATATTGGATAAAAACAAAACCGTTGTTGATAACGTATTTTCGTTTAAAGTTGCTCTTGACATTACCAGAAGTAATGAAGAAAGTGAACCATAAACTATCGAGGAATGTCGACATAGGAATGATTGGCCAATATGGAAAGGAGCAATTCAAGCAAAAATAAATTCTCTTGCAAAAAGGGAAGTATTTGGACCTGTAGTCCAAACTCCTGAAGGGATACAACCTGTATGATATAAGTGGGTGTTCGTACAAAAGCACAATGAGAAGAATGAAGTTGTGCCATACAAAGCACTACTTGTTGCACAAGGTTTCTCGCAGAGACCTAGAATTGATTATGAGGAGATATATACTCCTGTAATGGATGGTATCATATTCAAATTTTGATTAGCTTAGTAGTCACATAATGTCTAGATATGCGTCTGATGGACGTAGTGACATCATATTTATATGGATCACTGGATGCTGACATATACATGAAGATCACCAAAGGATATACTATGCCTGAAGCATGCAATTCAAAATCCCAAAGTGTTTATTCTCTTAAGCTACAAAAATCACTGTTGAAACAGTCTGGTCGTATGTGGTACAAACGACCTAGTGATTATTTATTAAAGGAGGGATATGAAAATGATCTAATTTGTCTGTGTATTTTTACTAAGAAATCAAACTCTAGATTTGCGATTATTGCAGTTTATGTCGATGACTTAAATCTTGTAGGAACTCCGGAAGAGCTTATAAAAACTGTAGAATATTTACCAAGGGAGTTTGAAATGAAAGATCTTGGCAAAACGAAATTTTGTCTCGGCCTGCAGATCGAGCATTTGCCAAATGGTATCCTAGTACATCAGTCGGCATACACGAAAAAAGTCCTGAAGCAATTTTACATGGATAAAGCACAACCATTGAGTACTCACATGGTAGTTCGATCACTTGATGTTAACAAGGATCCCTTTCGCCCTCTTGAAGAGGGAGAAGATATTCTTAGTCCTAAAGTACCATATATGAGTGCAATTGGTGCACTTATGTATTTGGCAAATTGTACACGACCAGATATAGTGTTCTCGGTCAATTTGTTGGCTCGATATAGTTCTGCTCCAACTTAGCTGCATTGGAAAGGAATTAAACACATGTTTCGTTACCTCCGAGGAACAGTTGACTTAGGCTTATTTTATTCAAAAGGATCGACATCACAATCAATCAGATATGCAGATGCTGGTTATTTATCGAATCCACATAAAGCCCGATCACAAACAGAATATGTGTTTACTTGAGGCGGTGCTGCCATTTTATGGCGTTCTGTGCAACAAACGTTGACTGCTACTTCTTCTAATCACTCTAAAATCATTGCAATTCATGAAACAAGTTGTGAATGTGTTTGGCTGCGATCAATGATTTAACACATTTGGGAGAAATGCAGATTGTCTTCAATCAAGGATTGTCCAACAATTTTGTATGAAGATAATGCCGCATGTATCACACAGATCAAAGGTGGTTATATCAAAGGAGACAGAACTAAGCACATATCGCCAAAATTCTAGTACACCCATGACCTCCGAAAAAACAATGATATTAATGTTCAACAAATACGCTCTAGCGATAATCTGATAGACTTATTTACTAAGGCATTACCAGCTACAACGTTCAAGAAGCTGGTAGCCAATATCAGAATACGTCAACTCAAAGACTTGTCATGCAATGTTGAGGGGAAGTCAATGACTTGAGGATTATATACCGTGTGTACTCTTTTTCCTTTGCCAAAGGTTTTTCATTGGGTTTTCCTTGGCAAGGTTTTAACGAGGCATACGTTTAATATTTTGTCATCCAAGGGGGAGTATTGTGAAACTGATGGATGACAAAAGGTTCACAATGATTGAAGCCATTAATTCTTCAGCGAATTAAGTTTACGACTAAGAAACGCAGTTGTAACAGTAGCGTATTAATTATACGTTTGATATTTCATCCCTATAAAGACAGAAGGGAAATTGCAATGAAAAGTAAGAATCAGAAGTATCCATGCCAATTGATCCTACTGATCAATTGTGTTTCTAATAGTTCCAGAAGAACTATATTTAACATATGTTATGTTATTATTGTCTTTATTTGATGTTCTGTTCTTTTGCTATTTCCTTACTTTTATATCGTAGATGTAGAAGTACATTATTACATTCTCATATAACAATAAAGAAAATTTGAAGGAGGGCTACGTAATCAACAAAGACTTGGAGTAATTAAAAAAAGTTTACAAAAGCAATCAGAAGCCAAAATAGAATTCGGTGAAGTGGTTCCTAACTTCTTCTCACTTGATACGTTAGCAATCAAAAGCCAAAAAGTGGGTTCCTAACTTCTTGGTTCCTCACTTGATACGTTAGCAATCAGAAGCCAAAATAGGATTCGGCGAAGTGGGTTCCTAACTTCTTCTCACTTGATACGTTAGAGCATTCGCAATGGATGTGTTATATTTGTGTATCAAAATGTTTGTTAAGGTATGTGTTAGGGGAAAAAAAGGGTCCTGTAAGTGTCTGTTAACTTAGGAGTGTGTTAGTATATATATGAGTACCTCAATGGATTAGTTAGGAGTGTGTTAACTCTTTAAAATAATGTCAAAACAATGCCTATAATAAAAACTTATACAACGGCTATATCACCAACGTCATTTTTCTGTAATGAAGAAAAGGCCAAGGGTCATGTTCCTCCCACTCCACATCCCATTTATAAGAATTATATTCGGAGCATGAAATCCCATTGCCTTCTCTATTTTGCCTAAATTTTGGCAGCTTCTTCCTATTTCATTGCATATAATTCTATTATTGATGAATTCAATTATTCCTTCAAGTTTTTCTTCCAGCGAAAGTTCATCCGATGACAATCAAATTACTATTTCCCGGGGCCTATACACGACCAATGCAAAAGATGATGAATTTAGTTGTTCCAATACACATGCTTGCAAAACTTGTACTTCCGGTTCGAAGGAGATACATAAAGCGAGATCGAGAGGGAAGCCATCGGCAAATATGGCTAGACTATTTTGCTGCGAATTGTACCTATCCATCAGACTACTTTCGCAGATGATATAGGATGCGATGAGAGTTGTTTCTTTGCATTTTAAAGGACGTTGAAGCCTATGATGCATATTTTGTCCGAAGGAGAGATTGCATCGGACGCTTAGGCTGCTCTTCCATACAAAAGATGACAGCTGCAATACGTATACTAGCATATGGATTTTCAGCTGATCATTGTGATGAGTACCTTAAGATTAGCGAGAGTACTGCGATTGAGAGCTTGAAGCTCTTTTGTGATGCCGTCATTGTGTTGTACGAGGGACAATATCTCCGCTCACCTAACGAACATGACATTGCTCGGCTGCTTCATGAAGGTGGGGAGAGGGGTTTTCCAGGAACGCTTGGGTCTTTAGATTGTATGCATTGGGTATGGAAAAATTGTCCCACAGCATGGCATGGCATGGCACGCATAGGGGGCATCACAATAAACCTACTTTTATACTAGAGGCAGTAGCATTAAGGGACCTTTGGATATGGCATGCTTTTTTTGGAATGGCAGACTCCCATAATGATGGGAATGTCCTAGATCATTCCCAAATTTTTGACAACTTCATCCATGGTAGAATGCCTTCAGTTAATTATGTGGTGAACGGGCACCAATGTACATTGGGATATTACCTCGCGGATGGTATATATCCGAAATGGGTAACCTTAATCGAATCCATTCAACACCCGACAATGGTAAAAGAAAGGTTGTTTTCTCAAAAACAAGAGGCAGCGAGGAAGGATGTTGAACAAGCATTTGGCATGTTGCAGTCCAGATGGGGCATAATGCAAGGACCAGTCCATTATTGGAAAAAAGATGTCCTTTGCAAAATAATGAAAACTTGCATAATACTACACAATATGATCATCGAAGACGAGGGCGGCGCTGATATTGAAAGCTGGAGGCCTCCGCCAAACGAGGCTATCTCCCCTCCAGAATACACTCGAAACCCCCAGGTTTTGGCCGCACATGTCTTCTCTCGCCTTCGTAGAATCCATAATAGAGAGACAAATGCAATGCTGAAGGTCGATCTCATGGAACAATTGTGGAATCATTTTGGTGATCAAGCTATTTAAAATGTTACTGTATTTCTCTATTTGACATTCAAGCTTAAGCAAAATGTTTTGATGATCATGCAATTTAAAATGTTAGTCCATTTCAATATGTTTAATCAACACTTTGTTTAGCTGTGATAAAATGCTGAAGACTTTGATTAATAGCCAAAATATAGAGAAGACTCTCCACTAGATCAGAATGGTTCTCAACAATTTAACCATAACTTTTCAACATTTGACCTCAACAAAATGCAATGATCCATGAAATCTAAGTTTTGATAGTGCAAATTAAAGCCTCTTCCTAAACAAAAGGTAGTGCAGATTAAACATTGCCACTGGAGCCATCTCCAATGCCGCCTCCTCAGTTCACACGAGCCCAAATAGCCTTCTGTTGTGCAATTACCCAATCTCTCCCCTCTTTTGAGGTGACCATGCTTGAATCTTTCAACATGATCTCTCTCTCAAAATTAATTTGATCTTGTTCATATTTTGCTACAATCTTCATGCGCTTTGGCTCTAATTTAGCTTGAATTTTCATTCGTTCTCGTTCAGCTGCCATAAAAATTGTAGAGATGCGTTTTTCTTTTCAGAAAAAATTTAAAGATCGTATAAATGTCAAAATTTGGGAATAATGAGAAAAGTGTGTGAATATTTGATTAGGGGTTTAAAGTGTTGGAATGGCTAATAGAGGGAGTGTTTGTGTGATTTTACTTATGTGTCGGTATATATAGGGGTGAGTGTGTGTAGGAGATCACAACACCCACCGATATCTCTCTCATCTCTCACAGCTCCCTCTCCTCTCTCTACCGTCTCTCTCTCTCTCTCTCTCTCTCTCTCTCTCTCTCTCTCTCTCTCTCTCTCTCTCTCTTTACCCCTCACACTTTGAACCTCACTCAATCACCCAAAAATCTTAAAGATCTAGCTCTATTTCACCTCTTGTACGTAACCTTGGACTCAAATCACGGTGGGTGAAGCTTGGGGGAAAGATCTTGGCCAATTTTGAAGTTCTCAAAGCTAGGACTTGCTTGGATCGCGTGGGTTTGGTCTTGCTTCGAGGTAGGGATTTCTTTGCCACTTTTATGTGTTTATATGTTGATTAAGTGTAGAAATCGTGCCTTAAATCATTTGTTGTTTTTGCTTTTGAGTTTTCTGCACAAAATCGTTGTTCGTAACGTCCCTGTATCTATACAAGCGTTGGAGTATCGATACGCTGAAGGAATCTTCATTCCAGTAGCCTCAGAATCTGTCGTAACGTTCCCGTCTCGATATAATTATTTTTGTATCGATACTCCATGGCTTTCTGGGCAGTTTTGCCATGTTGCCCCGATTCGATCGTTTTGACTCTTGATCACTTCTAAACCCTTTTGGACACCTCCTAATCTATTCCAAGTGCATCCAATTGAATTCCTTTGACCATTTGATGTTATCCTTGTTCTGTTGGTCTTCCGTTAGTAAGGAACGAATAAGGAATTACTTAGTTAAAATGTCGTTTAAGTGCATACTATTGATTTGTTGGTATTTGTGATTGTCCATGGCGCATTTGTGATAATGTGGGCATATTGTATGATGTTTCTTCTATAGATGTGATCATGGGGCAGCCTTAATTTGCGTGTCACATGAGAAAATACTTAATTGGGTCGGAAGTTGATTAGGAAGTCTCGCAACACAAGGGATGATAATACGGTAACTCAAGTCATTAGGGATCACCGTGACGCAAGGGGTGGAAATACCGAAGGTGGAAATTTAGGGTAGCGAGTCAAGTTGAGATTGTAGAGTGCATAAACCTTGTGAAACGGGTGACTATTTGTGATAATGGCATATGTTTGAATGATCGAAATGAATGTCGATACACCAATGAGTCAATTGTCATCTCCTGCTTGAACTACATCTCATTGTCCTCTTATTTTGCACTTATCATCATCTTTACATATAAGACTGGTAAAGATTTTTCTACTAGGCTAGTGTAGCTTAACCTAATCTTTCTTTTCAGGACAAAATACCGGACAATAGATTACATGCATTCGTGTGCTTGGACATGAAGACTTTTGGGAAGCTAATTTCGCTTTAGTTTCTTAAACGTCTTGTAATGACTTTCTTTTGGCAAATATGAGTTTGTAACTAATAGTTCTTGAATTCCTTCTGACTAAAAGTTTGTCTTATTCTAAACCAATTCGTACTTGTAATTAAGTTGATTTGGGCTGTGGTGCCAAGGCTGTATAATTTAAATTTTTGGGACTTGTTTGTAAAGTTAAACAATTGGAAACTCTTTTGGGTACTATTTATGTTATGCGAGGAACTTTAATTGAAATGGCTTACTAAATTATGTCGAAAATCGAGGGCGTGACAAAAATCTCTTATTGAACAAGTTCTTGCTGCTCCTTCCTCATGTAGCTAAATTCTAAGAAGATAAAGTTTACACCTTCCAACTGATCACCCTTCTTCATTCAGCGTGGATTCTTGTTTTAAGACATTGCACGTGGAAAGGCCCCAGCTTCCGTGTAGAATATATATTACCCCAAGCGTAGGGTTTGAAAATCGATGAAGCAAAATAATCCGGAGAAGTCTGGGATCGTACCCAAGGGAATTAGTTCATGGCTTGCCTTGGATTTGTAGATGCAAGTAGGGTTTTCGACTTTTAGCCAGTCAACTTGGTTTTACTTTGAACGGTAGAATGAAAATGGCTAAATTAAGAATGAATTAACTAGGAAAATATAGGTTAGGTCTAGGAATCCTAGCATTCATGACTCGGGCTAAGTCATACTTTTCACCAATTTACGCGATTTAAAATACACAATTGTAGGTATCTAAACCGGGAAATAGAGATTCGATTATTAAGCTAGCTCTAGAACTCATTCGATAACCACCTCGAGCGTCAGAGCTCTAAGCATCATGTGTGGTGAGTAGGCGAAGCTCCCACCTACACATGATCAAAGAGGTTAACACCTCGGCGGTTTACCAAACGAATCCGAACCCCACATTAATTTTCAAATCTAAAAATTAAAGCTTTATTGGTGAAAAATACAATTTTTGCCCAAGACATGGGATGCTAATCATCCCATGACCTAACCCTTGAAACTACTCACACATATCTAGAGAGATAAGAGCAAGCAAAAATCTACTTAGCATAATTGAAATGCGAGACTAGAAGAAAATTAGCTTAAAAGATAGATCGGGAACTAAGCAACAACTTTAATTAAAGCAAGAGTAGCAAAAGACAACTAATAAAGGCTAAAAATTAAGAAATAAGTGCTGAAAATGAAGAACAAGGCAAGAACAATTCAAAAGCTGAAAAGTAATCTAAGCTAGATCTAAAAATGTCCCAAAAACGTTCTATTCTAATTGTTTCGGATCCCTTTTTACATCATCCTTGGAATATTCCCTGAATATGCCCCCCTAATGCCCTCGGCATCGCTGGCAACGGCCATAAGTTAGGCCACTAAGGGGCTCGGCATCGATGTAAAGTAATATATCCCATCTATGCCGAGGTCAATAAGGGTCTGGAGCACTAAGAGGCTCGGCATCGATGTCAAATATGGCATCCCATCGATGCCTAAGCTGGTAAGGGTCTTGGGGCACTAATGGCCTCGGCATCGATGTCAAATTTGGCATCCCATCGATGCCTAACTCAATAGTGGAGCTGTGCCTTGATCTTGCCTTGGCTCTGCTCGGGCGTCGCCTGGCCTTGCCTTGGCGTCGGCTGCTTCTGCCTTGGCAATGGCTTCTTCTGCCCGGGCTGAACTTCTCGCCTTGGCTCTGCCTTGGCGTTGCTCAGCCGTCGGTCACGCCTTAGCCTTGGCCTCGCCTTGCTCAGCCTTGACGTCGGGTAACTTTTGCCTTAAGCCTTTAAAGCTCCTTATTGAGTGATTTTTCCTACAAAACAAACCAACCAAACTCTACGAAACAACTAAGTTAAAAACAATTAATTAAAGAGTAAATTAAACTAAACCTAGACACTAGCGCACCCTTTCATTACATTTCTGGGTGCTTATCACTAGCACGAGCTGGCCACCTAGCTAGTGAACTAAAATATTCATAAGCCATAAACATAAATTCCTTGCAATTTAAGAATAAAATTAATTTCAGTAATCATTCTTAGCTTGGATTAAATGTCAATATCATCCTACCATAATAGTATGAGAAACAAATATATTCAGGCGAATGATATGTTGTATGATATATGTCTATGTTAAGCCGTGATGATCAGTAGATTGAAATGAACATACGAGTATCAATCTGCTGCATGTGGGTCCACACACTATAACTAAGTTTGAAACGATAAGAAAATCTTATCTATGGACACATGGTATATTTTGATTGGACAAAAAGGATTTCAGGCTTGTCTTCATTTTAAAATTTGAACCTGTTTTCTTCTCCCGATTCTTTATTCTATTCTTCTTTTCCCTGCTCCTAGTAGCTACTATTTTCTAATCACCTCAAATCTCGTTTGTCCGATGATCTTATATATGGGCATCAAGTGACGAAAAAATCAAAGTTCGGATTCACAAAGGATGAATGAAGCAACACGGTTTAGGACTGTGGTTGAATAACAACACTCAAGAGAACAATAAAATGTTTTCAAGAATTTTTGAGTGTAGTAGTATGTTGAGATTTGTAGGAGAATCAGTGTAAGGAGCGCAATCCATGTATTCAGGCTACCATCTAAAGAATATAGTTTGATTGTGCATACAAGTTTCACTAATTCCATTTTATTTTCCTTTCCTTTGTTGTTACTTAATGAAATTTCATGAGCAACAAAAGTAAATATCTCTCTTTAAGAAAACAAATATAAGCTACAACATGATCAACCATTTGTAACGGAATAACTTCTTCCCAAACTCGAATATGATATACCTTGTACTTATAATTAAGATTAATACTCAAAATATTGTACTTTTCCTTTAATAGATTTCAGTGTTAGATATCCAAAAGAATTAGGTGTTTTATGAAATGTACATACTATAGTAAATTTTAAGTTTTTATGTATGCCATAGCCACAGATCTAAATTTTAATTCAGACGTGTATTCTATAACTACTTGCATGCTCACTTATGTGGGGTAAATATGATCTAATAATAAATGTCGGGAACAGATAAACATTACTACATGTAATTGAAGAAGACTAAAGTTCAGAACTAATAATGTTGAGGGACCAGAAGAAAATAGTTCTTAACATGTGGGCTAAATAATGTTTTCTTGAAAATTTAAGGGAATCCGTGTAGGGAGACTTTTTCTTTCCTTCATATTAATGCAAAAGATAGAGAGCGCGGCTATTCGCAGCCGTTTATTTTCTTCTATAGCCTGTTAAAAATTTCCAATTATACTTGACAGTTAGTTATCGAAATTGAGATATATTTTTAGCATCCAATTACCGAATATAATATTTTTTTCAACAACTATTTACCGAAAATGCATGTTCGGCAGTTGTTTACAGCAAGTTGAACATATTTTCGACATGTAGTTACCGAAATATAATCTTGTTTTCAACAGTTATTTACCGAAATGTTATGTATGATTTTCAACAACCATTTACTGAAATGTAGTGGGCTATGGTTGCAAATAAAGGGTTGCGAATAGTTGCGCCCAAGATAGAAGTCTTTCTTTCTGATTGACTCAAAAAAGAAAAAAGGAAAAAAATGACCCCTTCCAACTTCCATAAAAGTTGTCAGGCAAAAATGACTCTCAGAGAGGCTTTTTCTTTCTTTTGTATTAATGCAAGCGATAGAAATCTTTCTTTCTGATTGACGCCAAAAAAAAAAAAAAGGGCCCCTTCCATAAAAGTTGTGTAGCGATCCGTATTTTTTTTAGGTTATAATTTTTTATTTGTTTATTTATTTATTTTTTTTCTCTTCTCTTTTGTTAATGTACGGCCCGTCGAGATAGACGGTACGGATATTCGGTGTGACGTTTTCGTGGGAGGATATAAGGGTAATTGTGCGAGAGGTGCACGTGTGTGTGTGTGGGGTGGGAGCATGGGATTACTCCCCATGTTAATAACTTCCCCAGGAGACTACTTTCTCCCTTCTCTCTTTTTCTCACTCTCTCGGCAGCCTCTCTCTCCTCCTCTCCTCCGAAAATTTTCTCCTCTCTTCTCTCCTCGATTTCATTTACTTCGAGCGTGATTCCTAGCGAAGTTCAAGAATTAAAGTCGTTCTACGGCGCATTGGCTTTCCGAATATCCAAGAAAAATCATGATCGGACCGCGTGGGAGCTCGGTTGACTTGGTCAAAGCACCGGGTTTTGCTCAAAACCCTTGAGGTAGGGATTTCTTATGCTTGTTATGCGTTTATACGGTGTTTATGTACCTAGATCATGCTTTATTTCGTTGTTTGAGGTTGTCTATTCCATTTCCGAAAATCTGCAGAACAGGGCCTCTGTTTTTGGGGTTTTACGCCTTCTTAAACTCATGATTGAATTTTGGTTCCTTCATATGAAATAGAGTAGACTTAGAGCCCGTTCTAATGCCGCTTGAATCACCCGAAACGGTTGAGAATTGAATTAATGGTGGATTTTAGAATTCTGGTCTGCAATCTGTCTCGTTTTCTGGGTTTCAGCCCACTTCGAACAGCCATAACTTCGTCGTCCGATGTCCGATTTATGCAAACTTTATATTGATTCGAAGGTCTTGAAGTTAGCTTTCATTTGTCACTAGAATCGCCTTAAAATTCTTAGTACATCGAAAGTTATGATCATTTGAGTGGAGATGTGTCAATCTGTCACGCAGATTCGTATCGCTTCGGTAAATGCCTATTTAACCATCCTTGAAGTGCAGATTTGACTAGGGTTCCTTCATACCTTTTAAGCTTCATTCACTCGCACAACTTTTGGGACTAGAATTGTTCAAAAATATTAAGAACTCGATTTATTATGATTTTTAGAAGATTACCCTGTAATCTGAAGTCTGGGCAGCGTACAGAGCTGTGTTTTTCATTGTTTGCTATGGTTAAATGACGGTATTGGTTATGGGTCCTTATGGGTTTTAAAGATTGGTAAGTTGGTGAACTTTTGGTGTTGGAATCATTGAAAAATATTAAGTATGCTATTTTTAATAAATTTTTGAACATTGGTTGTTCTGCTGAAAATCAGAATATCTGAAAATCATTCCTAAGTTTGAAAGATCGTATCGTACGATTCATCGAACATATCTGTGCCATTGGTTTTTCGTTAGCATAGTTGGAGTATTATCGTAAAGGCTATAGTAGCGTAAAGGAGTCCGTGAACATCGTAGAGTATAAGAAATACTGTGACGTGCGTAATTGGTAGAGAAGTACTTCTTTGATTAAATTGAGAAATGACTGGATGGTTTGGTGCTAGTAAATTGGAAACGCGAATTGAAATGTGAATAACAATCGGACACAACGAGAACATACAGGGCTCTTCAATGAGTAATTGCCTGGGAGCTACATGCTCAAATCGTATAATTACAGGGCTCTTCAATGAGTAATTGCCTGGGAGCTACATGCTCAAATCGTATAATTACAGGGCTCTTCAATGAGTAATTGCCTGGGAGCTATATGCTCAAATCGTATAATTACAGGGCTCTTAAATGAGTAAATGCCTGGGAGCTAAATGCTCAAATCGTATAATTACAGGGCTCTTGAATGAGTAATTGCCTGGGAGCTACATGCTCAAATCGTATAATTACAGGGCTCTTAAATGAGTAACTGCCTAGGAGCTATATGCTCAAAATCGTATAATTACAGGGCTCTTAAATGAGTAACTGCCTGGGAGCTTTATGCTCAAATCGTATAATTACAGGGCTCTTGAATGAGTAATTGCTTGGGAGCTATATGCTCAAATCGTATAATCTTGAATGAGTAAATGATTGGCAGGAGCTAAATGCTCATATCATTTGTCTTCAGGGCTACTTATTGAGTAAGTGCCTGGCAAGAGCTTAGGTTCAGACATGTGACACGAAATTGGTTTATGAAGTTGATGAAAGAGATTCTGATGGCTGATGATAATGAGAAATGGGATTTGGTGATGAAATGTGAAATGTGAAAGATTGTGAAATTGTACGAGATGTAATGAACGACACTAAAGCTGTTGTTTGTTTACTTAGAATGATATAGGAATATTGATGGTCCTTGTTTGACATATGAGCGGATAGATCCTTCATATAGGTCGCCTCGAATCCCTGATCATAGTGTGCTGATGTTGACAATCTTGTGTACTTGGGTTTATCTGTCGTTACTCTCTCACTCTAGATGCATAACTCATCATATTTTCCTATAACTTGCGTATAGATTTCTCTACTGGGCTAGTGTAGCTCAACCTATTATTTTCAGGTAAAAAGCAAGGAAATCGGCATGGCGTGCATCACGTGCTTGTTGTTCGTGTGTCTCGGAGGTATAAAGGATGGGTTGAATTTGCATCTTATTTGAAAGTAGTATTCGGAAGAATGAATATTGAAAATTGTAATATTATTTTGGTATTTGCATAACTTGGGGTTTCGAACCAAGATTGTAACTTGTAAATTTTAACTTTGAGAACTGGGAAAATAAGTCATTTGGGTATTATCGGTATGTCAATATTGATTGTATTTATTGAAAATGATTATTATTTATATTGAAAATCGAGGGCGCGACAAGTTGTCAGGCAATTATAAATAAATATACTACATGAATTGTAAAAATATCATGTCTATTCCTTACATTACTCATGGTTAATGATGAAATAATGGTTCTTAAGCAAACAAATTTATTTTAGCCCGTGATATTTTTCTCCTAAGTATAGGTATTATAAAAATAGTTGCACGGGTCAATAAATAAACTGCATAAAACCTGCACATCACACAAAGGAAATGATGTTACATTATTAAATAAATATGCTTTTTTGGGGGGCGTAAATTATTAAATAAATATGTTACCATAAAAGTAACCACTAAGGTTAGCCTAGTGGCCAAATCTGAGACTTCCCATAAGGAGGTCATGGCCATGGGTTCAAGATGGTGTAGTGGATTTAGAACTAAAGATCCACCAACTCTTGTTAACTTTTTTTTTTTAACATTTACGTACCAAGAATATTTACCGTGATTTTTGTTTAAACAATACCAATTGATAAAATGAAATCAATAGTAAAAATAACTAATTCTTCTAGAAAATACTTCGAATACGTTTTAATGAAATAGTTCATACATCCATTTTTTTCTTTGGAGTAAAAACTGCAAGTACCTCTAAATTATAAATACTTCAGGTATTTTTTAACGATGTGCACTTTAGGTATTAGAGGTACACTACTTTCAACTAGATACTCTTTCTAGTTAGAGCATACTTCAAATATTAGGGGTACACTACTTCCAGTAGAACAACCTTTTTGGTTAGAGTGCATATCAAGTATTAGGGGTACACTAATTCCAGTAGGGCACTATTTCTGGTTAGAGCTTCCTGTTGATGATATTATAAAATTGAGACAGATATTAAAGAAATTTGCACAAAAGTTAAAGAGAAGAATAAACACAATATGAGTATTGAATTAGATCTTTAAGAACTATCAGGATCGATCTTCCAGACCCAATCATATTCTCATTCTTTCCTTTCTGTTTTTCCTTTTTATTCTTTTTTTTTTTCTGTTTTTTCCTCTATTCTTTGCGTTGTCCATATATATGCGTACTTTTATATATATGCGTACTTTTATAGAAAGGAGAAGGGATAGCCTAATAAATACAAACACTCTTTGAACAATTATAATACTTGTATTACTATGCAAACAACCCGTTCTGCTAAGATTTTTATTTTTTAAGTACTTTTTTTCTATTTTACGAGACAAGTCATTCTTTCTCTTTCTTTTTTTTTTTTGGCCAACGGAAGAAGCATACGTACCCATTTATAAAAGTCATATATACGACATCTATAGATTATCACCGGAATACAGATTAAGCCATATGACAGTAACAGATTCCCACCCGCATATTGAGATACAAAGATACAACCAAACCCTAAAGCTAACAATATACAGGAAAAGCTAAGAGACGAAACTGATGTCTAATGCCTAAGCAAGAACCATTGCTCCTTCCACCCCGTTATCAACAAGAATCAGCATAAGTGGAGCTATAGTATCCAGACACCAGATGCCTCAGGACGGCGGAGCTCCATATCAAAGATAGCATAAAAAATCAATGAAAATCAACAACCCACCGGATTAAACCCGGATAGAAACCAGACTAAATCCGGACATAAACAAAATAAAATAAAACATACACTCTCCTCCGTCACTGAGCAGCCATTCTCTTGTCTAATCTCCTATCAATCAAAGCTCTGAAGCTGACAACTCAAGAAGCCACTTGCGGCGAGCGGAGCGGTAACAAATGGCAAGCTATTTAGATAGAGAAGGGGAAGGGGAAACCACATCCGAAGGCAAAGATTGATTCCTCCCCTCCCACCACCCAAAATTGTGGATAAACCCGGTGGGGGAAGAAGAACATAAAGTTTGGCGGCTTTTTAGGGTTAGAAAGAGGTACTCTCCTTGAGAGAGAGAGAGAGAGAGAGAGAGAGAGAGAGAGAGAGAGAGAGAGTAAATTGACAAGTCATTCTCTCATAATACATCACTTTTAATTAAAAAAATAAATACTTATTTAAAAATTAAGATCTTATTTAGTTAGTGAAACACGCTTTGGTGCATGACAAAAGGTGCATGACAAATATAAATGGTCAGACATAGACTTTTCATCACAGTGACCATTCCTATTCTTTGGGGATTTTAAAGATTTGGACCATAAAAATCGGGTATTCTTTTGACCTGCCACTTTTATTCGTAATTTGCCCAAAAAAAACGTTCAAAGGCAGACAGAGTGAGAGAGGGGTTACATTCAGAAGCTTTGGAGATTTTTCTACGCCTTTGTTGATCAAATACTCTTCTCACCCAATTAATCAAGCCAAAAGGCTCTATTTGGCACTTGCTTATTCTTGTTTACAGTTTTTATTACTTTTTTTCCAAACTCCACCTTTATTTCCACCTTTTCAATCTAATGAACAATGGTAACTGTTTCATTTAATTTTTTTCTGAATCTCACAAAATAATACTAAACCAGCAAAACAGTTTGTTCATATTCATAGCTTTTGCCATAATCTTTCTCATTTTCCACAATAGAAGCTCAGCAAAGATCCACAAACATAAGCCTAAGCTCTTCCCTAGCACCTACCGGAACCAACTCGTCCTCGTGGCCCTCTCTCTCCGGCCTCTATGCCTTTGGTTTCTACCGCCGAGGCAGCGGGTATGCTGTCGGGGTTTTTACTGCCGGCCTTCCGGAAAAGACGGTGGTCTGCACGGCCAACCGAGACAATTCACCAGTCCCGAGCAATGCAACTTTGGCCTTCATAAAGATCACAGTTTTCAGTGAAAGCGTGATAAAAAGTGGTGCTTCAATTTTTTTATCTCAGTTTAAGCCCAAAGCTAAGATGAAAGTGGGTTTTAGTGCGAAATAAAAGAACTCGCTCTTGCAGCGAGATAAAAGAAAAATAACCTCATCCTTGCGGTGTGATAAAAGATTTTAGGGCGGAAAAAAATGAGATAAAAGATCTCGCTCTTGTGGCGAGATAAAAGAGAAAAGATCTCACCCTTGTGGCGTGATAAAAAAAGAGAAAAGACCTCACCCTTGTGGCGTGATAAAAGATTTTAGAGTGGAAAAAAATGAGATAAAAGATCTCGCTCCTGTGGCGAGATAAAAGAGAAATGACCTCATCCTTGTAGCGTGATAAAAAAACTTTAGGCGCAGAAAAAAGTGAGATAAATGATCTCACTCTTGCGGCAAGATAAAAGGTTTACCTATTTAATTATTGCAGTTGCAGCCGTGGAAAGAAAGTTTTTCACTGGAGCGTCAATGTGTCGACGGTTGTGGGATCCCATATTCTGTGGCTCTGCTACTCAAAGAGAGAGAAATTTATTCAGGAACTTCAATGAACATCCTCTTTACAGAGGTACCGCTCAAGCTCGCGCGTTTGTTTCGGCTTTGGAAGGTCCAAATTTTAATGAAATTTTTTCAGGGCGAACCGTTCAAAGCCGAAACGGACGGTCGAAATTGCGCTCCGTAAAAACTTATTCACAGAGGCGCATGAATTAGTTTTTCTCCGCAAATAAACATATAGATTGGCTGTGAGCACACTCTCAACTGAGAGGTCAATAATCAAATCTTATCGTAATCGAGAATTAATTGTTATTTCTCATTTGAGTATTTCTCCATTCATATATGGATTCTCCATTGTGTGTTTTTTTGTCGGGTTGTTTTCTATATTAGTTTTTTTTCTATATTAATTTCGGTTTAATGTATTACACTCTTTTTCTGATCTTCTGAACGGCAAGATTTTATGAACTCATGCATAGTTTGTAGGAATTGATCTTATCAATTATAATGTATTCAATTAGCTCGTATCCCTCGACAAAAACAAATCTACAAGGTTCACAGTGCTTTCATTTAATTATGTGGAGAAACTGTTAAAAAAAATTAATAATAATAAAAAAAAAGAGTAGGAAAATCAATAGTAGTACAAAGTAGGCAAATATTTTTCTCACTCTAGGAAGTAAGTATAAATATTTTTGTTTTCCTAATGTAACAGAAGTACTTGGCTAGCTTAGTGGTAAGGACTTGAGAAATCAACTAAGGGTGTGTGGGTTCGAAACTTGGCAATGACAAGAAAAGATGGTCTAGTAAATACAAAGAAAAGATCACGTGCAATGGTTTTCCATCTCAGTTTATGGTGGTGTGATCATATTGAACTTTCAATCACGGTTATAGACCGTGATCTAAAATGACATACAATCACACCCAGAAAAGAGAAATGATCACGCCCAAGAGAAATAATCACGGTTTATAACCGTGATAAAAGAGAAACGATCACACCTTTTGGCCGTGATTGTTTCTCTCTTTCAATCACAGTTTATAACCGTGATAAAAGAGAGGGACTTACAATCACACTCAAATCCATCACGGTAGCAGGAGAGTGATGGAAAACTTACAATCACGGTTAATAGCTGTGATCTTTATGAATTATTGTAGTAGTGCCAGTGTCTCGGAAGGCGACCACTCAAGTGGGCTTTTCCGACTTAAGATCGATGCAAGATGACGGGCACCTCATCGCGTACCCGTTAGAATCTCCAGACATCGCCCCGTATGCTTATTGGGCGTCTGGGATGGATGGATCCGGCAATAACATCACACTCAATCTTGATGACAATGGCCATCTCTATCTGTTGAACAAAACAGGTGCCAACATTATAAATAATATCACCGAAGGAGAATCCGAGGCAGATGGAAAAATCCGTCGAATGACACTTGATGATGCGGATGGAATCTTTCAAGTCTATTCGCTTACCTTGGATTCGAAAGGCAACTGGTCGGTTATGTGGCGTTCAACTAGCGATAAGTGCGCCCCCAGAGGCCTGTGCGGCCTCAACGCGTTTTGCATTATGAACGATGACAAGGCTGCTTGTAGATGCCTCCCAGGATTCGATTTTGTAAATCGTGAGGATTGGAGTCTGGGGTGCGGGAGGAATTTCACAGCGGTGAATTGTGACAACACGAATGGCAGCAGTGCCGAGTTCACTATGGAAGAATATGATACCATGTTATGGGAACACTTGTTGGAAAATTTCCAGATTTTGTGAATGATAATTGGGACGTTCGGAGGGTCTCTCGAGACAACCGAAAGGATTTCCATTGGTTCATTGAATCTGGACGAGGCCATTCAATTTTCTAGCAGTTTTTGGCTACATAATACCCCATGAATAGAGGTTAATGCTGGCATTTGCTCCGGTCATTCATTGGGCAATTTTGTGTATTGATTCTCCCGTATTCAAGGCTGAAAATTCAATTCCCGTATTCATTTCTAGGCCGTTTTTAGAGGCTCCTGAGCAATATATAATGGGCAGTCCTCTCCTCAGTCTGCACCAGCAAATTGACAACTTCAAGAGCTCTGAAATTCGTTCTTGTATGAGAGAGAGACAGGCAGTAGACAGTTTGTCAAGGCGGTCGTCGGTGGTGTTCCGACGGCTTGCGGTTTAGCCGAGCCAACGGTGAAAGGAAGACGCTGAACAAGAACCTATAACACCGATGGTAGGAGGCAAATCTTTCTTAAGGAGAGGAGACTGTGGTATACACAGGACTCGGTTTCTATCCTAAATATTCTGTTTGTATCTCGTTCTTTATACTCTGTCAACTATTTTGTATTTTGCAATTCAATCAAGTATTGTAATTTTGTCATTGATAATAAAATTGTTCTCTGGAATTTCTGTTATTGCGAAGATTTTTTCAACAAGCTTAAGAAAGATTTTGATCATTGATTGGCATCGAATTCCAGAAAACAATTTCGGTTTTGCACTAATCTTTGAGTTGCAAGAACAGGTTTATGACGTGGTGGAGTACCACTAGTGTAAGATGTTTAACCAATCTGCTGGGTAGATTGATCGGTGATTCATACGAGATTGATCGATAGATCCAAACGTGATATAATAACAGACCCATTTGGCTTTGGCCATGGCCTGTCATGCGCGACATGGCCACTGTTCGGAGATGGGATTAACAGAAAGGCTACGGCCTAAGGCAGTCGTGCGCGGCTTGGCCTTGGATCAATTTTGGTTGACCTCTGGGGTGATCTACTTGCCTTCTGCTTTGAAATCACCTGGCCTTGATTCCACTGTTATGATCTGCTTGGCAGAGGCAATTTGGGTGCTAGGCATGTGGTTAGCCAGAGGTGGCTTGCGGCCTTGTGTGCCTCGCCTGAAGTGATTAGCCAGTGGTGGGCGTTAATCACTCAGCCTTGTTTGCACGGCCTATGTGGTGTAAGCCATTACCCAGATTACGCTGTTGAAGGGGAAGTCGGATGGCCACAGTCTTACTAGTAGCAGATTGTGTATATCGTTTATCTTTTGGGGGCGCGTCCCCCTGGACCCCCACGACTTGACCGGGCAGGTCGATCCCCGCTGAGGGCGCTGCCCTCAGACTCCCGCCTAGGGGTGCTGCCCCTAGAACCCCAGCCAGGGGGCGCGGCCCCCTAGGACCCCCGGGGTGCGTGGTATTGTGGGGGATGTTAGACCTAACTTGTTTGATAGATTATTAATCTATGCATTTCTAGCTTGTCATTTTGAGATTGAGATTTGTTCTCTTATATGTGGTTGTTCCTAATTTCAGGAAAACATGATAACTGAGCAAGGAAAAACTATGGGCACTGGCAAAGAGAAAGCGACTGGTAGTGTCAGTGGCAATGGAAATAATGGTGGTTCTATTCCAATTCATGCTCCTATTCCTGGGATTCTCATTGTTCCAATGTCTCACGTGGAGAGGCCAAGCAAATTTGTTGGGGTCGACTTCAAAAGGTGGCAACAGAAGATGTTGTTCTATCTCACCACCTTGAACTTGGCAAAGTGGCTTGTCGAGGAAGCACCTGTTATTGCTGAGGACGATCCTGACACTCAGAAGCGAATTGATGTGGCCAAATGGAAAGAGCATGACTCCATGTGCAAGAATTATATTCTGAATGCTCTAGATGATTCGCTGTATTCTGTGTATGACGAGGTTCTGTCGGCTAAAGAATTGTGGGAATCCTTAGATAGGAAATACAAGATCGAGGGTGTTGGGTCTAAAAAGTTCGTTGTGGGTCGGTTCCTTGATTATATGATGGTGGACTCCAAGTCTGTGGTAGTCCAAGTCCAAGAGCTGTAGCTCCTGCTCAATGAGATCAGGACTGCTGGGATGATTCTAGGTGAAGCATTCCAGGTGGCTGTGGTCATCCACAAGCTACCCCCGGCATGGAAAGAATTCAAGAGTTATCTCATGTTCAAGAATAAAGAGATGACCTTGGAGGCTCTTTTCATCAAGCTCCATATTGAAGAGAAGAATCGGGGTATGGATAGGCATTCTGACAAGCGTTCTGACAAGCGGCCTGACAAGCAAGCTGTCAAACAGAAGGACAAAAGTGTCAATCTGGGACCAAGAGGTGGTGTTGCCAAGAAACAAAGAGAGAAGTTTCAGGGTACATGCTTCAACTGCAACAAGTTCGGGCACAAAGCTTCGGAGTGTACGAAGCCCTTAACCTTCGCGCTCAGGCGCACTTGGCTCAGGTGCAGGCGGCAGTGTCCGATATTAACCTCTCAGCTATGGTATCTGAAGTGAACATGGTTGGTTCAAACCCGCAAGAATGGTGGGTAGACACTAGGGCTACACGTCATATCTGTTGTGATAGGCAGGTGTTCACTACATTCGAGCCAGTTGCTAACGGTGAGAAACTGTTAATGGGGAATTCAGCTACCTCGGATGTTGCGAGCAGGGGAAAGTGGTCCTGAAGATGACTTCGAAAAAAGAGTTTACTTTGAATAATGTGTTGTTCGTGCCAAATATTCGTAAGAATTTGGTATTTAGTTCGAGGTTGAGCAAGCACGGCTTTCGCCTGGTTTTCGAGGCAGATAGGGTCACTCTGACTAAAGCTGGAATGTACGTAGGGAAAGGTTACATGACCGATGGTCTCTTTAAAATGAATGTAATGACTGTTATCCCTATTATCAATAAAAAGAAATCCCCTGTTGCTTATGTGCTTGAGTCTTCCTCTTTGTGGCATGGTAGACTAGGTCATGTTAATTATGATTCTATGCGTAGATTAATTAACTTGGACCATATTCCAGTTTTTCAATTTGATAAAAAACACAAGTGTGAGACTTGTGTAGAGGCTAAAATGCCAAGAGCATCTTTCAATGCAGTAGAAAGAAGCACAGAACCTTTGGGTTTAATCCACACTGATGTGTGTGATCTGAAATATGTCCAAATTCGGGCCGGTAACAAGTGCTTCATTACTTTTATCGATGATAGCACACGGTTTTGCTATGTGTATTTACTAAAAAGCAAAGATGAAGCCCTAGACAAGTTTGTTCATTACAAGACTCAGATTGAGAATCAACTGAGCAGAAAGATTAAGGTGGTCAGAAGCGATCGTGGTGAATTTCAATCACCATTTGGAGAATTCTGTGCCCAACACGGGATTATCTAGGAAACCACGGCACCTTATTCGCCTCAGACTAACGGTATTGCTGAGCGCAAGAATCGTACATTGAAGGATATGATGAACGCAATGTTGATCAGTTCTAGGTTGCCTCAGAACATGTGGGGAGATGTTGTTCTCACTGCTAATTACATCCTCAATAAAATACCTCGCAAAGATGTTGGTAAGAATTGTTTAAAGGTAGGAAGCCTACCTATACATTCTTACGAACATTGGGTTGTCTAGCGAAGGTGGCTGTACCTCCTCCTAAGAACGAGAAAATAGGCCCTAAGACCGTTGATTGTGTGTGTATCTGTTATGCAGACGATAGTAGTGCCTATCGATTTCTTGTGTATGAGTCAGATATATAAGATATTCACAAGAATACTCTCATGGAGTCAAGGAATGCAGTGTTTTTTGAACACATATTCCCTTATAGATCCATTGGTGAGTCAAGTTCTGCTAAACAGACTCAGCATTAGGCTAATGAAAGCAGACGAGGCCAATAAGAGGAAGTTGATATTGAACCACAACGGAGCAAGCAAGCTAGAACATCAACATCTTTTGGCCCAGATTTTTTGACTTATCTGATAGAGAATGAGCCTCGGACATACCAGGAAGCTGTAAGGTGCCCTAAGGGTCCTTCGTGGAAAGAGGCCATTAAGAGTGAGATTGACTCCATACTGCAAAACCATACGTGGGAACTGGTGGATTTGCCACCAGGCAGTAAGCCTGTCGGCTACAAATGGTTCTTCAAAAGGAAGATGAAAGCAGATGGGTCAATTGATAAGTACAAAGCTA